>CM053616.1:49059672-49082678 GCA_028646535.1 Procyon lotor
TCCAGGGGGAGCCTGTCTGTCTGGGGAGGGGGACCGGTGTCTCCTGGAGGGGGCTGGTCTCTCCCAGGGGGGACCGGTCTATCTGGGGGGGGTGCTGCTGTCTCCCGGAGGGGGATGGTCTGGGGGGGAGGTCTGTCTGGGGGGGGTGCCCAAGAGGGCAGCCTGGGTCTCACAGGGACAAAGCTGGACCCCAAGGGGAGGGCACCCACCCTTCCCTGAAGACCCCCACGGTGAAGGAAGGACGGGGACCCAGCTTCACTGGGTCCTGGGTCCACCGACTCCATTCACGAGGCCACACGGGATCCGCGAGCGGTTTAGGTTTATTGAGTTAAAGTCAGCGCGCGGACAACCGCAAGTGCTCCCCCTGCTGGGCACATGCCGTCACTGCCGCGGTCGAGGCGAGACACCCCCACCCCACCCTGTGTTTAAAAATAAACATTTTCAAAGCGTCTTACAGCCCAAATAACTAAGCAGGACCCTCACTCAAACATTCGGGCGTTTTGAGCAAAGCTCAGGAGGGGAAACAGCTCCCACAGCGAACACTAGAGCGGGGCACCGCCCACGCGAACCCGCCCGGGCGCCCTCCGCCCCGCAGAGGGGAAGCCACGCGGACACTGCTAGAACACTCAGGCGCCGGGGGCCTGGGGGCTTGGCCAGGGCTGCTGGGCACGGCCGAGATGCTCCTGTAAAACTGAGAGGGGAAACAGACGGTGACCCGGGATGCCCAGGACGCCCGTGCCTGGCCACGGCCGCCCCCCTCCCCGCCGGCCCGTCACCCGAGGCCCAAGAGGAGCGTGGGACACCTGCCTCACACGTCCCCTCACCTGACCTGCAGGCCGTCCCCGTCCTGGAAGACGGATGTCAAAGGCTGTAGGCTGCAGGTGCGCGCAGTTCCCAGAACGCAGAGGGAATGCCCCACCAGGGCAGCCTGTCCTCGGGGCAGGGGACATCTGCCCAGGCCTGGTCCCAGGCCCCCAGCTTTCCTGGGAGCACACGTGGGCCACCGCCCCCCCACCCCCGAGGACGCGTGGGGAACCCCATGCTCTGGTGCCAACACGCCCCAGCTCACTCCGGCCAGTGCCTGGCCGGCACAGACGCCGGCTCGCCCCCCTCGCTGCCAGCGGGGTCCACGCCGCATGTCCCAGGAGGCGGCCAGGGCAGAAGGAGGCACGCGGGCACACGGGACACCTCTGGGCCCCACTGCCAAGCTGAGGGCCAAGTCCTGAGTCCCGTGAGGCGGCTGCACTGAGGGGGACCCTCACGGGGCCGACTCCGGGCCGCTCACCAAGAGCAGTTGTAACGTGCGTCCCCGCAGCTTCCTTCCCACAAGCATCACTCTCTGTGCCTGGGCCCTGTCCTGAGTCACCCCCGCGCACGTGCTGTCACCAGGACGTCCACTTTGGGCCATTCTGAGAGCGGGCTCTGCGTGCCAGGCCCGTGGGTTCTCCCAGTGCCGTTGCTCACTCCTGCTCCCCAATCCCGCGCATGCCGAGGGCCGCCGAGAGCCCGACCGCAGGCCCTGGGGGCCCGCTGCAGGCTGAGACCCAGAGGGGGCTTCCCGGTGCCCTCTGTCCCTCAGCAGCCCTAAGTCGGCCTTGTCCTGGGTCTGTGAGCACATTCCAAGTTCCAGACAGGTGTGTTTTGAGAGGAAGGGAGAGGACACTTGCTTCTCCATCACCTGGAAGAGAGCCACAGCCCAGCCCTGGGGTCTAACGCCCACTCGCACGTGTCCTCAGGGTGTGGGCACGAACGCTGGCACCCAGGCCCCCCACTGGCCCACCCCAGACCTACGGAGGCTGATCCAGATCCCAACGGCCGAGACACCCCCTTGGGCCACAGGGCCCGCCTGCCCCACGCAGAGAGGACAGGTGGCCGGGCCGGTGCCCACGCAGAGGCCACACGTCCACATCCTCCCCGCCACCTCAGAGGGCCTTGGCGCTGGCAGGGTGCGCCACGTGGGGGGCTGGCTTCTGGGGGTGGCGGGCGAAGGCGTAGGCCTGTCCCAGGATAGCCAGGTCCACGAGCACCTGCAGCAGGCCACACACAGAGAACTGCAGGGGGGCGCCGTTGAGCAGGAAGTAGGCTGTCTTGAAGGTGTCCCCGCTGGTCCACATGAGCACCATCTTGATGCTGTAGAGACACAAGCCAGCGGTCAGCGGGCACCCAGGCCGCCCCTGCCCCCCATCCCTCCCGTCCTCTGCACTGCGCACGCCGCAGGGACAGGCAAGCCCCGCAGCTGTCCAGACAGGGCAGCAGGTGCCGTGGACGCCGTGGCACGGCCCACGTGGCCTCACGGGCGTCCGTCCCTCCTGGCGGCAGGCGTGCGTGCTGTGGCCTCACATGGCAGAGGGGAGACCACCCCTCTCCCCACGGCACCCCAGGGGCCACCAGGCAGGTGGGACTGCAGGACAGTGCTGGGCCACGGGGAGCCGTGCCCGGGGGGGGAGGCCCTGTCGCCTGGAGCTTCCCCGTCCTGGCCGGGCAGCCCCCGTCTGCACCCAGGGGTGCTGAGGACACAACCGGAGGCCACAAGCAGCCGCAGAGCAAACCGCTGCTCACGGGAACCCCTGGTGGCCAGACCCCCTCTCTCAGAAGGTAACTGGAGGGCGACCCCGTTGCTGGTTGCCGGTGCCAACCCCCTTTCCAACATTTCAGATCATCTGCAGGGGGGCAGGGACCCTCAGTGGGTGAAGAGGAAGCACTGGTCACTCACTGCCCCCCCCCCCCGCCGCATCCCCTCCTCACATCTCCCCCCGACAGCCTCGAACACCCTGGCTTTCCAAGGCACGGGCACAAGCGCGACCGTGTTTTCCGGTAATTCACCCAGTAAATTTACATCAGGCCCGTTTCCAGCAGCAGCGTGAACCTCACAGCTCCGTGAGCCAAACCACAGAGGCTCAGGCCAGGAACAGGGTGAAGATCTCCGGCCGACGGGGTGCCCGTCAGGGCTGCCAGCACAGACCAAGGGCCGCGCAGGCACGGAGCTCGCACGGACACAGCCCTCGGAACCCCAGGCTAGTCTCACTCCTAAACCAGGGTGAGGACCCCCCTCCCTGGGACGCCCCGCCCGAGGGCGCAGCTCTGCGTCCCCTCGTCCGCCGCGGCCACACTGAGCGCAGACGGGGACGGAGACCTGTCACGCACGGGCGGCCGGAGGCTTCTGCGGGATGGTCCCCGGGAAGACGGCGCGCACCCCGCAGGCCCCGGGCAGCCTCTGCACACGGCGCCCCACGCCCGGAGAGCCGCGGGTGCTCCGCAGTTGGCCTTGAACACTGGCTCACATGGGATTTTTCAAAACTTCTGTTCCGAGCCAGCTGATAATTCTGCATTTTTAAAATCCACACTAAATACAACAGACCCTCTCTTTCTGCTGCGTTCAACCTCTGGTCTGCAGCGGCCTGTGGTGGGATCTGCCGAACTTCTCGGGTCTCTCAGGTTATCTGACACCAAAGCTGGAAAGTTTTCAGACATTCGTCAACTATTTCGGCCTCCACAGCCCTTCTCGCCTCCAGGCTCAGACGACATCAATGTTAGAGTTTCTGGTACTTGCCCTGAATCTATTTCTTCCCCCTGGTTTTCTCTGCTGCTGAGAACATATTTTTATTGATCTGTCTTCAAGCTCACGGACTTATTCCTGGGCCGTCTGCCTTCTGCTCCTGAACTCACCAAGTACATTTTTATGTGGTTTACTGGGTTTTTTTAATTTAAAATGTTCTGCTTGGTTCTTCTTTATAGCTTCCATTTCTTTGCTGAGATGTCCCGTCTTCCATTCACTTCAAGAGTGTGTGCTCTTCTCTCTGGACCCGTTTCCCAGTGGCCGTTCCCGGGCCAGGGTGCCCTTGGCTGGCTGTGTCTGCTGGTCGTCTCCTCCTCTGAGAGCTGCCGAGATGGTGCCGGTGCTCCCTGTGCCGAGTAATGGCGGTTCGTATCCCGGACGCGTCTAACATCACATAACGAGACTCCGGGTCTTACTAAATCCTCCGGAGAAGCTCGGGAGCTCCGAGGCAACAGGCAAGTGGCGTGGTTATGCTCACACAGCACATGGGCTGCAACTCGCTGCAGCTCCGTTTCAAACCCCCTGCACACCATCTGGGTCTGTGCCGTGGGCAGCTCCGTGGCCGGTCTGGGCCGTGCGCTGTGGTCTACCCCACAACTCGGTTCTCAACACCTCTGGGAGGTAGGTTAGAGCCGACCCCACACATGCACAGCCTGGGGTGAGCCCAGGAGCTCACGTCCAACTGCACAGGACCCCGGTCACAAGAGGCGTCCCCTCCTCCTCTCTGCCTCTGTGCCCCAGGGACATTCTTCTCCCGTGTCCTCTGGGTTTAGTCCCGTGGCCTGCGGCGCACCTCCCTCGGCCCATCTCCCCCAGGTCCACGCAGTGGGAGCGTGGGGGAAAGAGCCATGGGATCCCCCTTCACTCTCAGAGTCTTCATCCTCTGCCGCCCTCGGGGCTGCCACCAGCTTTGGAGACGGCGGCTTCGGGCCGAGGGCCCGGGTGAAAGGGCAAGGCCGGCGCACCGACAGCCGGGGCCCTCGCTCCCGCTTTCCGGCTCAGAGCAGCAGAGGCCCCGCTGGGAGTGCGTCCTGCCCGGCCCGGGCACGGCGCCGAGCTCCAGGCTGGCAGACCCGGAGGGGAGACCAGCACCGCCCGGGGTTTCCTCGCCCTGCCCTGCCCACTCGCGCTGCCCGCCGGAGCCCCCACAGCTGCCGGGCGCCTCCTGTCCACGCTCTCGGCGGCCCTCGAGGGGAGAGATGGGCTTACCCCCCGCAGCCCCAGGCAACAGATCTGAGCTGGGTGGCTGGGGTCTGCTCATCAGCCACCCCCCGACTGGCCCCTGGGGACGAGCTGGCCTGGTCCGCCCTGGAAGAGGCGGCCGAGGGGCAGGAGGGACAGGGCTTGTTGCCGTGACACTTCCCCCAGGATCCGCTACCTGCGGTGACCAGAAACCCTGCGCTTGGCAAGGCTGTGCCTCTAGCTCGGTCCACACCGACCTGGTGTGCAGCACCAGTGAGGGATCTCGGCGCGCGGCCCCTGGGAGCTGGCCGGCGGGGAGCACGGGCAGCGGCGGGCTAACTGCACACTCGGTGCTGGCGGGGGCCGCGGACGCGGAGAACACAGCGGAGCGACGAGCGTGGAGGGGACGCAGCTCCACCAGGAGACCCGGCCAGGGCCCCCCAGCAGGCTGCGGGCACCTGGCCCACCAGGCTGAGACGTACCGTCTGAACTGCCCCGCGAGGGGCCCCCTGCCTGGGAGGCCTGCTCACAGCTCCCACACTCACCCCTGCGCTCTTCCAAGGACAGCCCCCCCCACACACAGCAAGCAGTTCGAGGAGAAGCTCCAAGAGCGACCGAAGTTTCTGCAAAAGGCCATGAAGACAAGGAGAGAAGCAATAGGGCTCAGCAAAGGGGTCTCGTCCCATCCTACAGACTTCAGAGCCCAAGGCACAGTCTCCCCGGAAACACCCACATTTTAGTAGGAGACGGAAGGACCTCCCTCAAAACACCAACAAACCCTAACAAGCCCCCTGGCTGCCCTGTGCTACCGCTGTTGTCAACGGTGCCTCTGTGAGCGTGAGCGCGACCATCTCAAGGCCCTGCGACCACTCTCTTGCGTAGATTCCCAGGGGCAGAGCTGCGGGTCACGGGGATGCTATCTGCATCTTCTGAGGAACGTCCGGGCCGTTCCCCACAGCGGCTGCACCGGCCGTGCACAAGGGGCCCCCTCGCTCCGCACCCTCACCACCACTTCCTGGTTTTCCTTTTCTGAGCAGCCGTCCTCCTGGCATGACGTGGGACCTCAGTGTGGCCTGACCTGCATTTCCCTGAGGACTGGGGACGCTGAGCATCTTTTTTGGGCTCACTGCCCACTTGTACGTCTGCCTTGGAAAAATATTCTTCCAGTCTTTTGTTCATTTTTAATTGGGTTGTTTCACTGAGTTTTAGAAGCTCTTTCTGTAGCCTTAATGTTTTTTTTTTTGTAGTCTTAATATTAATCCCTTATTAGATAGATGATATACACTTATCTTCTCCCGTTCTATAGGCTGCCTTTTAACTCTGTGGATAATCTTTAGATGCATAAAACTTTGTGCTTTTATAAAGTCCAATTTGCCTTTGTGGTTTTTCCTTGGTCTTTGATGTCACATCCAAGAAATCACTGCCAAATCCAATGTCATGGTGCTTTTCTCCTATGTTTTCTTCTAAGCATTTTTTTGTTTTAGGCGTTACATTTGGGTCTTCATTCCATTTTGAGTTAAGTTTTATATTTGGTGCCAGACAAGGGTCTAACTTCATTCTTTTGCACGTGGGTAACCCATTTCCCCAGCGCCATGTGCCAAAAACACTGCTCTTTCCCCACTGAACGGTCTTGGCACGCTTGCTGAAAACCCTGTAGCCATACGTGTCAGGGTCGCTTCTGGGCTCCCTACTCGATTCCACGGGTCTGTTTGTCTTCATGCCAATAACACACTGTCTTGATTACTGTACCTTTGCAGTTATTTTTGAAATCTGAAAGTATGAGTTCTCTAGTTTTGTTCTTTTTTGAGATTGTTTTGACTATTTGGGGTCCCTCAATATTCCATATGAATTTTAGGACTGGTTTTTCTACTTCTGCAAAAAGAACCACTGGGATTTTGACAGGGATCCCATCATATCTGAGATTGTTTTGGGCAGTACTGACACTTTAACAATAGTGCACACAGAATGTCTTCCCGTCCACTTGTGTCTTCAATTCCTTTCACCAGTGTTTGTAGTTTTCATCGTCTGAGTCTTTTCCTTCCTTGGTTCATTTCCATTGTACCATCAATGGGATTGTTTTGTAATGTCCTGACTGCCCTGCAATCCCCTCCCGGTGGCATTGGGGGATGAAGCTCTTGTGCCACTTCCTACATTAAGAGGCTGGAATCCTGGGGCCCCCGGGTGGCTTAGTCCGACTCTTGATTTCGGGTCAGGTCATGATCTCAGGGTCATGGGACTGAGCCCCATGTCGGGTTCTGTGCTCAGTGGGGAGTCTGCTTGAGATTCTCCCTCTCCCTCTGCCCCCCCAAAATAAATAAATCTAAAAAAAAAAACAAACAAGTTTGAATCTCTACCTTCTAGAGACGTCTGTGAACTTGGCTCCCACCCGTGCAGCACAGCCTCCAGCCAGACCATCAGCAGCCTCTACTGTGGCCCAGCTCTGACCCACGGACAGTCCCTCCCCATCACAAAAGCTCGGACTTGGAAAATTGAGCCAGTGCTGGGTTCAGCTGCCAGGGCTCCCCCTGGATGCCGCATGTGCTCAGGGCTGCTCGCAGGGTCGAACCAGCAACTGAGAGCCCAGGTGCGGCCGGACACAGGTGGGCTGGGGAGCAGCGCGAGCCCACTGAGAGGGAGTCGGCCTCAGCGAGTCTGTAGGGGCCTAGGGTCCCCAGGGAGGGGACATGCTGCCCAGTCCCTGCACGGGCTTCCCACAGCACATTCGGATGTGAAGGTGCACACTAGTCTTCCGTTGTGCTTCACTCGAATAGACCCATCCAGTGAGAACTGGGTCAGGCAGGGGCTTTAGCCCTATCACGGGAGGGACAGCCATGGACCTGAGAGAGAGAAGCACAGATGAGAGGCCCCCAGGGAAGTGGAGTCACAATGCTGCCTTCACACACACACGACCACCTCGGGGGGCGCTGAGGGGCTGCACGAATCTCAAGGAAAGGAGCCTGAGAAGTTCAGGCGCTACCATGGTGTCACTAACAGAGCCCTGTGCAGGTGTACTCACACCTGAGGAAGGAGCTCCCCATCACAGGAAGTAAGCAAGTACTAGAGGAGCACCTGGCAGGGATGACAAAGATTCAGAGCAAGCCATCCAAGGGGACCCCTGGAATTCCAGTGGACATTCCCGTCCCAATGCCCCAGGTGACTTTCACGGGGCCAGGCCAGCGGAGGGCTCCACTCAGCGCCTTCAAGACCCGCTCCACACTGGCCTCCCGTGACCTGGAGGACATCTGGAGACATGGAGGGCACATTCGCCTGCGGTGACACGCAGCTACTGCCAAGAGCGTGTCCCACGGCGCAGCCCCTGCCGCTGAGGGCCAGCCTCTGCACGCCTGCGCTCTGGGGACACCTTCTCCCTTCTCACCCCCGTCTGCGCTCGGCACATCCCTCCCACGGGGGGCTGCAGGTTCGACCACGTGTCTGCTTCACAAGGGGGTCTCGGCGGCCCTACCTGCTCCAGGCCAGCACACCCGGTCACGCGTCGGGACGTCTGCCCCTTACCCGGCAGTCTCACGGACGCGGCGGCGAACCCAGCAGCCAAGTCTGTACACGTGTGACGCTGACCGAACACGTGGGCACACTGGTACCAACGGGCACCGCGAGAGAACACGTGCCCACCTACCTCATCCCCTCGGTGGACTGGTGGCGGTAGTTGCGGTAGAGCTGTGGGACCCCCAGCATGGCCTCGGTCAGCACGGCCAGGAAGCCCAGGGTCTCCACAAACACGGCCGAGTCGATGGACAGGTACGTGACGTAGCCCGCCACTCCCGTGAAGGCCAGCACACACTGCACGTAGTCCCCGAAGCTGCTCCAGTGCCAGAAGTGGTGAGGGTCAAAGTCTAGGGCGAAAGGGAGAGAGAAACGTAAACTGGGCATACGGGTCAAGGTCGGCATGAGGAGAGAGGATGTGACCTGAGGTGAAGGTCGGCATGAGGAGAGGATGTGACCTGAGGTGAAGGTCGGCATGAGGAGAGGATGTGACCTGAGGTGAAGGTCGGCATGAGGAGAGAGGATGTGACCTGAGGTGAAGGTCGGCATGAGGAAAGGATGTAACCTGAGGAGGTCAAGGTCAGTGTACAGAAGACACATATGGGCTATGGGGCTCCATATGCTCTTGACTAAGGCACTCGTGAGAGAGCCTTGATACAGAGATGAATTCAATGTAAAAATGCTAAAATCCTCAAATCTGCTGGTAACATAGGCAGGGGGTGTACTGGAGCCTCTGAACTCTCTTCCTGGGCGGAATCCCCGCTCCTTCTCTCCACAACTGCCTTAGTTAAACACGCGTCTCCATTTCTTCAGACGTAAAAGAGGAATAACATAACCTCCCTCCTAGGGTTGTTTCCAGAGGCACGCGAGTTAATCTTCTGAACCCTATGAAGTGCCCCACCCATGATACGGGCCCAGCAAAGGTATGTGCTTATCGTCACTACACCCTTCCCTGATGGAGCGCCATCGTCTGCTCGACAGACGCGTCCTGCAGGAACCCAACTCATAAGCACTCACATGAGCAAACTGCACGAAGCTCCTGGGCTTTGGCAGATAAACACGGGAGGTCCTGGGGACAGACACGGCTTCAGGGAAGGTCAGGAAAATGGGGACAAATACAGAGAGAACACGGGGGGGCACGATGCGCCCCAGGACTGGCCTGGCCCTTACGGGCAGGGTCTGGGCATGGGCAAGGGTGAGAGGCAGGGTGGCTGCCACCCAGGGGCGGGAAGTACCCAAGGGGAATGTCCAGCCTGCACACAGGTGCCTGTCCTCCCAGCCCCGGGCCCTCCCTTCCCGCTCCACTCCCTTGCTCCAGATGAGAATACCGCCCGAAGTCTGAGCCAGAAAGGAGGGGTGCGGGCAGGAGGCCAGAGGAGGGGCAGACGCAGCGTGCAGGTGTGACGACACCTCCCAGAGCGGGGCACGGCACGAGCCAGCGGTGCCGCGTGAATGACCGGCTACCACGTGGGCGCCGTGGCCTGAGTGTGCAGGAGCTGGGGCTCAGGGCCGGGGGCAGACACTGAGGTGTCCCCTGCAGACAATACGAAATCATGAGAAGATGCGGCAAGAACACGCATCTCAGACCAGGCCGAAGTCCCTGCCTTTGTGCCCGAGGAGCAGAGGGAACACGGTCAGAGCCGAGAACTGGGGCCGGGATGAGCTGAGGGTGCCAGGTGAGGGCCCAGGGGGCCTGCGCTCAATCTGTCGGAGGCCTTTCTATTTTAGGTTCTCAAGGAGGAAGTCAATTAGACGACTAACAGAAAATCCTTACCAAAAGTTTCTGAGAAAAGATTGAGGCTAGACCCTTCCCTTCGCATATACAAAAATTAATTCAAAATGGATCAAAGACCTAAACATGAGAGACAAAACTCTAAGAAGAAAATAGATGGACAGCTTCAGGACGCTGGATTTGTCAATGGTCTCTCAGATGGGACAACAAAAGCAAAAATAAAACAGAGAATATCAAAATTTAAAACTTCTGTGTTTCTAAGAAAAAAGCTCTTTGACATTATTGGTCTTGACAACGATTTTTTGGATATGACATCAAAGGAACAAAAAGCAAGTGCAAGGAACAAAAGCAAAAATAAGTGAGTGGAACTACATCAAACTGAAAGGCAGCTGCACAGCAAAACAAACAAACAAACAAAAAACAACCAGGAAAATGAAAAGGAGACCTACAGAGCGCCTGGGGAGCTCAGTGGGTTAAAGCCTCTGACTTCGGCTCAGGTCATGATCTCAGGGTCCTGGGATCGAGCCCCGCATCAGGCTCTGTGCTCAGCGGGGAGCCTGCTTCCCCCTCTCTCTGCCTGCCTCTCTGCCTACTTGTGATCTCTCTCTCTGTCGAGTAAATAAATAAAATCTTTTAAAAAAAGAAAAAAGAAAAAGAGACCTACAGAGTGGAAGAGAATATTTGCAAACTGTCACTCTTACTACGGGTTTATATCTAAATTATCTATGAAACTCATTCAACTCAAAGGAAAAAAGATTTAAAAAGCCAACCCAATTAAAAAATGGTCACAGGCCTGACTAGATTGTCTTTTTCCCAAGCAGACGTTCAGACGGCCAACAGACACATGAGAAGACGCTCAACATGACTCATCATCAGCGACATGCAGATCAAAACCACGAGGAGAGATCATCCCACACCTGTCAGGACGGCTAAACTCAAGAAGACAAGAAACAGCAGGTGTTGACAAAGATGTGGAGAAACAGGGACCCTCGTGCACTGTTGGTGGGAAGCAAACCGGAGCGGCCGCTGCACACGCAGTGTGGAGGCTCCTCAAGAAATGAAAAGCAGAATTACCGCGGGAGCTAACAACTCCCCTTCCGGAACAGAGCCACAGGACATGCAACCACCCTCCCGAAGACGTGTCCACACCCCACGTGCACTGCAGCATGATTCACAATAGCCCAGCCGCGGGATCAACCTACGTGACCACCGAGAGAGGACCGGACAAAGAAATACTATTCAGCCATTAAAAAGGAAACCTTGCCTTTTGTGGCAACATAGATGGAACTGGAGGCATTATGCTGAGTAAAATCAGTCAGAGAAAGACAAGTACCGTATGTTCTCACTTATATGTGGGATCCAAAATGCCGAACTTAGAGAAGCAGAGAATGGCGGCTGCCAGGACTGGGGTCGGGGGGATGGCGGTCACAGGCCACAGACCTCCAGCCGCGATGAATAACTTCTGGGATGCAACGTACAAAACGGTAACTATCATTAACAATATTGTATTATACGCTTGAAAGCGGCTGGGGCGCCTCGCTGGCTCGGTCCGTGGAGCGTGTGAGTCTTAATCTTGGGGTGATGGGTTCAAGCCCCATGGCGGGTATAGAGTTTACTTTAAAAAAAAGTGTTAAGAGAGTAGATCTTAAATATAATAAAATAAAAAATAAAAATGATTATCGGAGGGGTGGAAGTATTAATCTTACCATGTACTTAGTAGACTATGTGTATTACATCATCACGCTGTACGTCTTAAATGGTTATGTCGATAATATCTCAATAAAGCTGAAACAATTAAATTTTTAAAAAAACATCTGTGTTTCCAAGGATATGATCGACAGAGTGAGAGGCAACCCAGGGAATGGGAGGGAGTATCTGCGAACCCCAGATCCAGTCAGGAACCTGTATGCCTAATATGTATAGAATGTTTAGGGGCGCCTGGGTGGCTCAGTGGGTTAAAGCCTCTGCCTTTGGCTCAGGTCATGATCTCGGGCTCCTGGGATCAAGCCCCACATCGGGCTCTCTGCTCAGCAGGGAGCCTGCTTCCCCCCACCCTCTGCCTGCCTCTCTGCCTGCTTGTGGTCTCTCTCTCTGTCAAATAAATAAATAAAATCTAAAAAAAAAAAAAAAAAAAAAAAGAATGTTTACAACCCAAAAAGCACACCGACCAACCCCATTTTTAAAGGGGGCAAAGGAGCTGATAGGCATCTCTTCCGAGAGGACGTCCAGACGGCCAAGGGGTGCACGGGGGTCCTCAACGGTGGTCATCGCTCAGGGAGCGCAAATCAAAACCCCAGCATCACAGCCCCTCCAACGGCCACTGTGCCGACAACAGAAATCAGCGCAACGCGGCCGTGGAGAAACCTGGGGTGCAGGGCTGGGGGGCGCGTCTGCAGCCCCCGTGGGGACCGTACGTAGAGGGCATCGTCGCACAACCCAACACGGCGTCACCGTCAGAGCCAGGACCCCCTTCTGGGCATGTGCCCAGCGGACGGACAGCAGGACTCCGACAGACATCCGTGCCCGTGGTCCCGGCGGCAGGCCTCACGGGAGCTGAAACACGGAAGCAAGTCACTGTCCACCAACACGATGGAGAAGCAAACTGCGGTCCACACCTGTGATGCAGCCGAGTCAACCTCAGGATGGAAGAAAGCTCTGCAACGTGCAAAACACGGATGAGCTTGGAGGGAAATAAGCCAAGGACAGAAAAGGAGGGCGAGTGGGATCCCCGTGCCACCCAGAGCGAGGGAAGCCAGAGGCACAATTCATCGCCGTCGCGGCTGCGGCTGAGAAGAGGCATGAGCCGTCCTCGCACGCTGCTGAAGTCCAGGCCGCGGGGGGACCCCAGGCGAGAGGGGCATTCACGCGCGAGCAGCCGAGGGAGGCGAGGGGCAGATGGAGGCCACCTGAAGGCCCCGAAAGTGAAAACTGAGCTCCCATCCCTTTCCAGTCAAGACAGAGCCACAGCCACACGACTTACTTTCCCACACAACTGACAAATGGGCAAAACATACGTCTACAAATCACTGGACAAGAGGCAGCAAAGGACAGTGACCTCTGGCAGATGGAAAACAGGCAAAGGGAGCCCTAGTAGAGCCAGTTTCCAGGGGACCCGGCCGAGCCCACAGAAACCCAGAGCTGCGTCCAGGAAACAAGGTGGCCGGGTCGGCAGGACGCGGCTCCACGGAGCAGGGCCGCACGGAGAGCGCCCGCGGTCTGCAGAGGGTCCTGCCCAGACCCTCAGCGGAGCACTGACCACAAGCCCAGGGAAAGCAGCACCCAGGCGGGGAAGCGTTCACAGCGCCCAGCATCCACAAAGGGCCGGGAGTGCCTCCCCGTCCGCCTGATCGCAAAGCCTCCCGACCCACCGGGCTTTGGGCAGAACGTGCGCCGCGACCCTGCTTCTGCAGTGGGGAGTCACCAGTCCCGACCGGGCAACGCTGGGGTCCCAGCTAACTAATCAGAAACGCAGGACCTAAAAAGGTCGAACTGTTTCCAAGTTCCTTAACTGCATCCCCAGAACAAAGCTCACGAGTACCTGCAGAAACGTGAAGATATCCAGGAGCCAAAAAGGGAAAAGACCTCCCGTCTGACAGCCCAGCACACACCGCCAGGCGTGCGGGGAGAGGAAATGTGACCCATCCTGCAGGGACAGCTCGGCCAACTGAAAACACACTCATGATATGAATGTTGGAATTAACTGACAAGGCCATCAAAAGAGCTATCATAACTGTATTCCAAACGTTCAAAAGCTTAAATAAAGACACAGAAAATTATACGTTATATATACGTATACATAAAATACATATCATGTATATATTTTTAAGACCTACCCCCCCAAAAAAACATCTGGGAATAAAAATCACATCTGAGATGAAAAAAGTCTATGGATGGAATTAACATCAGATTAGACCAAGAAAAAAAGGGAACTGAAGACAGAGGAAGAGAAGCTCCAAAATAGGACAGAAAAGAGCATCGTTTCAACAGAGCAGTACTAAGCCGTAGGACAGGTTCGAAGGGCACGATGCTGGTGTGGCTTGGAGTCCCTGAAGTTTGGGGTGGAGAGGACAGAAAAAAGGGCCAAGATTGTTGAAGAAAAGAAGGGCCAAAATTTCCCAAACTTTTATGGACACAGTAAGTCACACATCTAAGCAGCACAATGGATCCCGAGCACAGGAAACATGAGGAAAACCACGTCAGGGCCCATCATAATCCCACTTCTCCAAAGGAGTAATAAAAGGAAAATGATAAAGGCAGCAAGAAGACAGATCACACGCAGAGGAGCGAAGGGCGCGATGTGGGGTCGCTCGTCAAACGCAGCCCCGGCGGCGAGAGCAACATCCCCACCGACTGAGAGAAAGCCCGTCAGCTTAGAATGTTACACCTCACGGAAATATCTTCCAACATGAAGGTGGGCGATGAAGACTTGGTTTACATTTAGAAGCTCAAAAATCCATCACCACAGACTCGCGGTGCCAGAAATGTTAAGGGAAGTCCTTCAGGCAGGACAGCAGCACCAGGTGGAAATACGGATCTACCATCTCTGGCGAGGATATGGTAACTAAGTGCGTAAACATACACAATATGCTTTTTCTTTTTTTAAGATTTCATTTATCTGACAGAGAGAAACAGAGTGAGAGAGGGAACACAAGCAGAGGGAACGGTAGCGGGAGAAGCAGGCTTCCTGCAGAGCAGAGAGCCCGATGCGGGACTCGATCCCAGGACCCTGAGATCATGACCTGAGCCGAAGGCAGACGCCCAACGACTGAGCCACCCAGGCGCCCCCGTACACAATATTCTTCTCATAATTTCTCTTTAATAAGTGACTGAAACAAAAAAAAGAACAAAAGAGCAGGGGTTCAGCATATGCAAAGTACACACGCCAAATGATCAATGGCAGAGACGGGGGTGGGGGTTGTGGGAGGGGACGCACCCCCCTGGGCTGGGCTTTCGGCAGCACGTGCAGGTGGCCCAGCGTCCCCAAGGGCAGACGGAGGGGAGGATGACAACTGTAAACCCCACAGCAAATGCCCATGAATGGATACAGAAAAAGAAAAATTAAAATTAGCAAAAGGAAATTAAGAAGTATTTTGAACTGAATGAAAAGAAAAGCAACATACAAGGCAAACCCAGTGATGTGAAAAGACTCGCGGCACCTGCTCGGCCCGCGATGTCTGCGCTGGAAAGCAATGTGTTGGGAGCGGAGGGGAAGAAGTCAGACTCACAGGAAAGGGGCGCTCGGGCGGCTCAGTCAGTCCGACCCTGGGGTTCGGCTCAAGTCACGATCTCAGGGTCATGAGATGGAGCCCGGCGGGCTCTGTGCTCAGTGGGGGGTCTGCTTGAGAGGCTCCCTCTGCCTCTGCCCCTCCCACTCATGCTCTTTCTAAAAAAAAAAAAAAAATTAATCTTTAAACCCAAAGTAGATAAAAGGAAGTTAGAATAACAGAAATCAATATCCAGAAAACAGAGAAAAAGAAAAATCACTGAAAGCCAAGCTGGATCAACCATCTATAGCCGGATGATTAGGGAAAATGAGAACCTGTAAATGACTCAAGATCAAACAGTAAAACAAATAACCACACGTCCAGCAAGGAGCTGAATGTGAATTTAAAACTTCCCACAAAGGTAACTCCAGGCACAGATGGGGATTAGGGTTCACTGGGGAATCCTAGGAAATACCTGCGGAATAACAGTTCCCCACAGACTCACCTGTAGACTGAAAGGTGTGCGGTAATTCCCGGCTCCTCCCGTGAAGCCAGCATCACTCTGATACCAAAACCCAATAGCGGCGTAACAAGCGAACCTCAGACCAACAGCCTTCGAGACATAGATGTGAAAACTCGGAACAGGATGCGGCGAATAACATCCCACAACACAGAGAGGGGTTAGCCCATCGTGACCAAGCAGGGCTTCTCCCAGGAGCGCAAGGCTGTGCTAAGTCCATGGGTGAATCAACATAATGCATACATCACGTTAAACTAGACCAGAAAAACATACGGTCATCTCAACAGATGAAGAAAAAGCACTTGACAAAACTCCCCGCGCGGTCCGGTCAACACCAGAAGAGTAAGAGGGAACTTCCGCAGCCTGAAGACAGAACACACGACCCTGCGGCTAACCCACCGTCGCCGTGACACCCTGCGGAAAGCGTGTCCCCGTCTGGGCCCCGACCCCGAGGACACCACGCCCATCACCAAACTCCCTGTGCCGCCGGCACCCTTCTTCCCGACTCACCCCCAACCAGAGATTCGCGGGGGGGGGCCTCCCGCGACTGCCAGCGCCCTCTCCCGGGCAGGGAGTGACCGTCCCACACGCACAAGTCCCGGGAGCCGCAGGGGCCTGTGGCCCAGGGACCCTACGAGACAGTCCTCACCAGGGACGCGTCTCTGCAAACAGCACCTTGGCTGTGCCTCAGCGCAAACACCAGACGCCGCGGACTCGTCCCCGATTCTCCCGTCTCAACAAGGAAAACCCCGACATCCGTGTGACCGAGCCGTCCCCGGTCAGGTCCTGATTCTGAACAGAACTGCAGCTCTGAAGGGTCTCACAGCCCTCAGCCCGCCCTCAGCGCCTGAGCCCAGCTTTCCCAGATTAAAGCCCCCCTGCCCCCCAACAGGCCTGCTCTACTTTGCCGGGAGCGGGGGGTCACCGCCTAAAGGGAAGAAAGATGCTACCTTCCATCTGTGACAGAAGCGACCCAAGGACAGTTTCTAAACCTGGCCAGTAGTTTTACCCAAGAACACAGGATAGATACTGTTTTGAATTATCATTAAAAACACAAAGACCAAGCCTGAAAGAATCCTGAAGCTCGCACACAGGGGAGCCCCGAGGAGGACAGCGCCCCGCACACCCAGCAACCCACGCTCCGCCCGGCTCGCACCCCACCCCGACCCCCCACCCCCAGGCCAGGCCCAGCGTCTCCTCACGGCCTTGCCTGGCCACACACTGCGCAGTGGCGAGGAGCCGCCTAGGCCGTGCTCATGGGCCCACGCCCAGCCCGCTACGGGGTCAGCCCCGCCGGGCCGAAGATCAGCAAAGCGCAAAGGGAGGGGGTGCACACCAATGCCCAGCTCCGGAGCTCGTCAGGCCCCTGGGCCCAGCTCCCCGACAGGGGCCCGAGGTCAGAGGGGCTCCCTCCAGGTCCCCTCCTCCACCACCCCTGCCTTCTGGACTCGAGAAGTCAGTCACCCCCCACCCGGGACATGTCCTCAGCACCTCCTCAGTGTGACGGCCAGAACCAGGGGACCCCAGAATAGCCCAAGGGGTCCCGAGGACCTGGGTGGTCTCCACCACCTGACCCCTCCCACACCAGCCGGTCAGTTCTCCTGCGGCTGCTGCGGGGAAGACGGCGCGCGTCCAGGCCCCTCTCCTAAGACAGCAGTGCCGACAGAAACGCCAACACTAACCTGCAGTCATCCACAAAATAAGCACCATTTAGAATTCCTGGGACAGCTGCAGAATATTCTTTTTGACTCTAAATGATTTACAATGAAATGACAACCCAATGAAAAGCTGGGCTTTCCCACAGTCACACAAACGACCAAGATGCACGTGAAAAGATGCTCAACATCACCAGTCCTTGGGGAAAGGCACCACCGCCACACTGAGACCCCGCTCAGCAGCGACTGATGGGGAGCAAAAGGCAGTAAAAAGTTTCAGTGCGAATGTGAACAGATTGGAAATGGGGTGTGCGGCTGGCTGGAAGGCAGAGCGGCGCGCTGTGGAAACCAGTCTGGAGTCCCTCAAGGATCCCATGTGGAGTCCCTGCCCGGCCGGCGATCCCGCCCCACGTGCGTCCCCAAAGATGGGAAACATACATTGTGTGAACATTTGTACACGAATACCCACAGCTACATAATTCGCGAAGGTAGAAACAATCCAAAGGTTCATCGACGGCTGAGGGGTACGCAGAACGTGGCATGTTCGCATCACGGAACGTCACCTGGCCTCGGGAACGCAGAAGGCAGCACGGACGACCCTGGAAACACTGTGCCGAGGGGGAGGAGCCACAGACGGGTTAGTGCCGGAGAGGACACGTCCGGAGCAGGCAAGTCCGGAGACAGAACCCAGCCAAGTGGTGCCCAGGGTTCCAGTAACAGAGAAATTGGGAGGTACACAGTTTCTTTAGGGGGGGACGGAAATGTACTGTAACTAAACATTTTTGTAATGTAAATAATCTCTACACCCAACATGGGGCGTGAACTCACGACCCCAAGAGTCTCATGCTCTTCTAAGGCAGCGAGGGCCCCAAGCAATGTTCTAGAATTAGACAGCGGTGATCATACAACACTGTGAATGTACTAAAACCACCAAACTATATACTTGAAGGTGATTAAAATGGTGAATTCGATGCAAATTTTATCTCAAAAAGATTTCAAGGGTAAATTTTATGATGTGAATTACACCTCAAAAAACAAATTTTAGGGGCGCCTGGGTGGCTCAGTCGTTAAGCGTCTGCCTTCGGCTCAGGTCATGATCTCGGGGTCCTGGGATCAAGCCCTGAATCGGGCTCTCTGCTCAGCAGGGAGCCTGCTTCCCCCGCTCTCTCTGCCTCCATGTGATCTCTCTCTCTCTCACTGTCAAATAAATAAATAAAATCTTTTAAAAATACAAGTAAATAAGCAAACAGAGAGCAGAGAGTCTGCCCCCCAGAAACGCTGGCGCGACCCCAGGCACGGGGAGGGCACCCCTGCTCTTTGGGTGACACGCGCTCCCCACGCAGCAGTCCTGAGTGCAGGTGGGTGTGAAGGAGGTCACGCTCCAGGAACAAAAGGGCAAGGACACGGGAGGGAGGCCCAAGGCACCCAACCGTGTCCACCGAACTTGCCTCCCCCCATTATTTTCACAACCCTAACCACACTCAGACATGGTGTGTTTCCTAGACAAGACTTGCAAACAAGGCGTTTAGCCCTGAACGGATGCGTCTAGGACCGGGGGACTGACCAGATCCCTCTCGGCCACTCTGAGCTCTTCCTGCTTTTCAACTGCCTCTCCGAGGAGAGCGGACAGCTTCCTCATCGTTCACACGTCCCCAAACCCCACTCATCGGAAGGATTCGCACACTCCTTCCCTTGCCCCAGGGCCTCATGCGCAGTCTGCTGCCTCCCGGATTCAGAAGCAACTTTACCATCTGGGGAATGTGCACGAGGATTCTGCACCCAGTGGGCAGGAAAGACCCAACTTCCGATCAGAAGGCACTTCCACGCTCCGAAGGGTCTGTGAAAGATCTGGTCCTTCCAAGAGGATACGGAGCAGCCGCACGTGAAAACAGCAGGGACCTCGGGGAGTCTGCCAGTCAGGGGCGAGAGTGCGGGGAGAACATCGTCATCCGGCCCAGACGCGAACACCCCAGCGGCGCACTCAGCCTGGGAGACGGGAGCAGAGCCCGCAGGGGCCGGGACGGCACGGACGGCTCACAGCCCCCGTGGACGCCACCCGCAAAGCAGGGGTGCACGCCGAGGGGTAAGGCCTTCCCCTAACCGTCCAGGCTCACGCCCATCCCACGTCCCCCGCCAACCGCGTGCCGCGCCGCCTCCCTCCCCACCCAGGCGGCCCCTCCCCAAGGCCAGCTCAGACCCGAGCCCCCACCTCCAACTGTCTCCCCACGTCTCTCTTCACTTCCCCCAGCCCTCTCTGCCCCCAATCCCCCCTCGCTGTCCCCAGCCACCGCATGCCCAGCAACCCCGTCCCCTAGGCACCCTCTGTCACCCAATCCCTTCTCCGTCCCCAGCCCCTCCCTCTCTGTTCTCCAGGCCCTCTTATGTCCCCCAGTCCTTTCTCTCCCAGGGCCGTCTGTCCCCTAGGCTCCCCCATCCCCCACACGCATTCTGCCCCCCGGACCGCGGGGGGCCGTCTCTCCGAGGCAGGAGGTCAGCGCGGAGAAGGCTTCTCAGGGACGGACTCGAACCACCCCCATCCGGCGTGCTGTGAGGAGGCACAGACACGACCTTCTGCAGCTGAGGGCCCTGGACTTAGGGCCCCTTCTGCCCGACGGAAGGGCTGGACCCACCCCAAGCTCCAACGGTCACTCGGACGACGGAGGCACGGCGGCAGGGGGACCCCAGCTGGCCCAGAGTCCCTGCGGGAGCCCGGCCTGTGGGCAGGGCGCACCCCCAGCTGACGGTCTCAGAGGTGAGAGGAAAACCCCAGGCTCCTTCTTCCTTCTGCAGACTCCTGAGCCCATGAGGTTTCCAAAGAGCAAACTCTAGTCCTTTCTACTGCCTCCCTAACCCCTTCCTCACCAGGGAAGTCCGGCTGCCCCTGTGCCCTCTCCTCACCACAGCCCCCCGTGGCCACGCCCCCAAGGGACAGGCAGGGTCCCCCCGAGCCAAGGTGGCCTGCTGGGATCACGGCCAGTCCTTACAAGTGTTGGCCCCCCTGCCCCTCCACGCCCCAGCAGATGGGGCACACCCCCTTTTTCAAGGGGGGGGCATCACGTGGGGGTCATCACTGACCACCTTCATTGTACAGGACACAGAGGCCACGCAGCAGGGCTGACCCTGCCTGATGCCCAGAGGGGCGCTGAGACCCAGGACGGCCTCACGCCCAGGAAGGCTCTCAATCATCCCACAGGCCGACCGGGGGCTGGAGCCCCCCGGCCCCCACCTCTCCCGGCTGGAGCCCTTCGTGTCTCTCCCAGTGTCCAGCAGGCACATGGCAGATGCCTGCTCCTCTCCAGACGGCTCATGTCAGCTCGCAAGCCCCCCAACCCAGACACTGGGGGTTATGAGCCGCCGGCCGGAGGCATAAGATGTGAACCCAGACCATCACGCGGTCCTGCCTCCACGGGTCCAAGGAGAAGACACTGAGGCCTGGAGTCCACTGGGCGGCGTCACCCAGCCCAGCTGCGGGAGCCTCCCTGAGCCGCAGGACGGCCGTGCCCAAGCTGCCCCGGGGGCCCCGACAGTCAACTGTGGGGACAGACCAAGCTCTGCTGCCCCAGCCCTCACAGTGAAACTGCCTCTCCGAGGAGATGCCCAGACAGGCCCTCGGCCACAGGCAGCAGGCTGGCCCATCTGGGGGGGTCCAGAGGGTGCGAGACCAGGATGAGGACGGGGGTCCGCCCCCCGACCCCTCTGCAGGAAAGATGGCCACGGGCTGGGCTGCCCGTTTCCCGCCCGCCGTGCGGGAATTACAGCCCCTCCCACCAGATGGGGCCCCAAGAGCCTCGAAGCCCAGCTCTTCCCCGAGATGAGAAAGAGGAGCCACCTGGTGCTTTTCCTAATGAGAGAAACCCGGACAAGCGCGCAGACGCCCCACTGTAAGCGAAGGGAATCTTCAGGCCAGGCCCCAGATGACACGTCCTGGGTCCCCCCTCCCCAAGAGGGCACCGGGTCACGGGCACCCATTCTAGTGCCCAGTGAGGACCCTCGTAGAGCACGCCCACCCCGAGTGGCGCATTTCGTCTAGAAAAACTACACGTCCATATAGCTGGTTTAACAACAGCCCAGAGGGAGCCTGGGGTCAGTCAAGTGTGACTCTCGGTCTTTGCTCAGATCATGATCTCAAGATTGTGGGATCGAGCCCCGTGGGGCGGCTCCGTGCTCCGCGGGAGTCTGTGGAATCTCTGCCTCTCTCCGCACTCACACCCTCTCCTTCTCAAATAAATAAATATTTAAAAAACATAACCCCCATCAGTCCCCATGTACTAACTTCTTGATTCTCTCAGATTATGAGGTCACATTCCAAAGAGAAAAAGCATTTGTTGTCAATGGCCTTGGGGAGTTCCCACTGACCAGCCTGGGGGAGATGAGCCCCCACTGGGCAGGGGGACACAGCAGGGAACCCCCCAGCCCCCACCGGGCAGAGGGAGACAGCAGGGACCCTCCCCGGAGCACCCACCAGGCAGGGGGCAGCTACCAGCGGCCGCAGGGCTGAGGGGGTCGATGGCCCAGAGGCCTGTGCGGTCCCAGGGTTCCCTGACTTGGTTTCACTTCTCTTGGCTCTTGGCAGAGCTGCGAAGGCCAGCGTGCCCCCAAGCGGGCCTGGGTACCTCTCCGCACAGCCCTTGGACCTCGTAGGGCCACAGAGGGCCTGGCCAGGCAGTGAGCGAGGCCAAGTCCAGCGCCAGAGCTGCCCCAGCCACTGCGGGGAGAATGGCCGCCCCTCCCCGCCCCAGACCCCTAGGGCAGCAGCCCTGGGTAGTCGGCCCCTAAAAGGACCCATCCACATCCCTCCGCCCCCGCCCAGGAGCGAGAGGAACAGAGACCCTGGCCCTCCCCGAGGACGAGGACAACCTGGCCCTCCCAGGTCACTTCCCGGCTGGCTCGTCCTTATCGGGGCTCCACCGCAGACCCTACTAATGATGGAACAGTTCCGTAACCCGGCAGTTTCTGCTCTGGCAATTTCCACCCAACTCCCAGACCTCGAAGCCCGCGAGCACCCCCGTGTGGCCCATTCCCGCCAGTTCAGGCAGAGCCCTTCCTGCGGGAAAGAAGCTGCGAATCCGGCCTGCATCGCAGGTGGAGGCGGAGGACAGGCTGTGTTCCCTCCCCCACGACCACAAAGACAGCCAGAAGCTGCTGGAGAAAGCGGGCTGAACCCCGGGCTCCCCACGCGCCCCGAGAACCACGGAGAGTGCCGGGGACTGTGTCTGTTCCCGTCCCTCGGAAGCCACGGTCCTGGCCTCTGCCAGCCCAGGTCCCCAGAAGCCAGGGAGGGGGAAGCCGCGAACTGAGGGCTGCCCTCCAGGGAATGGAGGGGCTCCCAGGGACCCCGAGGCACACAGTGCCCAGGGATGTGAGTGCAGCTGGCCGAGCTGTGGGCCGAGCTGGGGCCGTCTCAGGACTGGGACCATTTGGCAGGTGGCTCCGGGTAAGGCCCAGTCACTCCCCAGGGACAAGGAGAAACGCAGGTGCTGAGAGGACCTCCCACACCAGCCACGGCCCCCATCACCCGTGCGCCAGGAGCAGAGCACCCCCCGGCCCCGTCACCCCTGCGCCAGGAGCCGAGCACCCCCCGGCCCCGTCACCCCTGCGCCAGAAGCTCAGAGCCCCCCGGCCCCGTCACCCCTGCGCCAGGAGCCGACCACCCCCC
>CM053616.1:49083178-49101133 GCA_028646535.1 Procyon lotor
ATTTTGTGGCTTAAGTAATTAGTAGAGGACGTTGATGGAAAACGGTAAAGATGGAAATCTACCATGATCTAAGTGACATTCCAACACATGTGGTCCTTAAAGCCAACTTCCCTAAGAAATAGCCCCCAGATGGGTTTTAATTCAGTCAGGGACTGGTTTCGGCCAGAAGCAGCCTGACCAGGGATGTGGAGGGGATCACATTAGATCAGTCAGGAGGAAACCTCACATGGGGGTCTTAAGACCGGCAGCCGTCCTGGTGACTTAGGGGCTGCCCGTGCCCAACACACAACTTTGTAGAAGGACAGGAACAGAGAGAGGCATCAGGTTTCAGCGTCTTGTTACCATCAGGCCAGGGGACTGACTTCCAGCCGAAAGGTCCTCCCCGTAGAGCAGCGGTGGGCCAGACGGCCTGAGCCGCGGGCGTGGCCCAGGAGGACCTACCCCGGAGGGCCCCTGGGAGGAGAGGACAGGAGGAGAGAAGGGTGCCCCGTGTTTGCCATGAGGCTCAGAGTCCAGATGAGATTCTGGATGCAAAGCCCGGTCCAGGCGCCATAGGACGTAGGAAAGACGTTCGGGTTTGAAGCCGACGGCCAAGGAAGAATTCTTGAGACCTCTTGGTGCAAAAGGTGATTTTATTAGAGCATGGGGACAGGACGCGGGGAGCTGCACGTCACAGACTTTCAGGGTGGGAGGGGGGTCAGGGAGAACGTAATTCTCTAAGGAATTTTGGAAGCAAGGCTTCCAGAACCCTGAGGGGCTGAGCCGTTCTTGGGAAAAGGTCTTTCATTACCGTCTAACAAACTTCAGTCAGGAGACCCTTCAGATGTCTATTGGTGGGCCATACGCTTGGGGGTGATGGCTGGTGTGTATCTTGGGGGTTTAGAGATAAAGGACGTTTCCAAAGGAATTTTTATATCTTAAGGTAGACTTGGTGGGGGTTTTGGGGTGGAGGCTCTGGGGGGTCAGGCTAGGACTGCCTTTTGCCCTTAGCAAAGTATTAACATTGAGGCAGCTGAGTCCCCAGAGGAAGGTCACTCTGCCTGTTTCCAGGACTTGTCGGCGGGCTGTAGGCAGTAAGGTAATTTAATATTTTTTTTCTGCCTTTGTTTCCCGCATCACAAGCACCTTGAAGAGCTTGTAATACTTACTTTCAAGTGTCCCCAAGGAAGTTTGCCCCATCTCTCGCCTGGAGCACCCTTGTATCCGGTTTGTGCTCCGTACTGCTCGCCGCCAGGGGTGGCTTCTGTCCCCTCGCCGAAGCCACCGAGGAGAGCAGACAGTGACGGGCCGCACTCTCCGGCGAGAACAAAGTCAGCCCTGCCCTGTCCGCCAACCTCAAACACGGCGCTTAAGAGAAGTCGGTCTTCCTGCCAATGGCTCAGCCACCGGCCCCTCTTCCCTCGGGGGCCTCCGAGCCTGTCTGTGGGCTCCTGTCTGCGTCCCACGGTGGCCTTCGGAACAAAACCGAAAATCCGAGGAAAACAACATGAGTTTCTTCAGGTGCCCAGTTAGTCAAGTCGCAATCTTAATGAGGAAAAGCCAAGGAAACGATCCGGTGGGCTGGGGGACCGACGCAGCTGTGCCCTCCCTGGGAGGGGGGTGCTTGTTCCGGTCAGAGTCTGGGGACCCCGGGAAAGGTGTGTGGGCGGGAGCGAGAGAGACCTGGACGGATAGAGTCGTGGGGCCTCGGTAACCAGCTCACACACACTTGGCAGTCAGACACCCTTGGGGCACCGGCCGGCTCCCTCTTGACGTCAAGGTTGTGAGTTCAAGCCCCACATTGAGTGTAGGAATTACTAAAAAATAAATAAACTTTAAAAAAAATTCTCTTTAGGGCGCCTAGGGGCTCAGTGGGTTAGAGCCTCTGCCTTCGGCTCAGGTCATGATCTCAGGGTCCCGGGATCGAGCCCCGCATCGGGCTCTCTGCTCAGCGGGGAGCCTGCTTCCCCCTTTCTCTCTGCCCCTTCCCCAGCTTGTGTTCCCTCTCTCACTCTCACGCTCTCTCTATCTCAAATAAATAAAATCTTTAAAAAAATCTCTTTACTATGATTTATTTTCCTTTTCCGTATGGTTTCACAAATGAAAAAACTGTGCTCCTATTTGTCACCGCCGGGGAGAGCTAAGATTTAAATACCGGAAGGAATGTGAACAAAGTAGAAAACTAAAGTTGCCTGGAGCATTTCTGGGGCCCACTGATTACCCTTTGACAAGCAGCCCACCCAGGAAGGCCAGTAGGAGGAGGATCTCTGAGGGCCGGGATTCTGCTGGGCCGAGAAGGAGCATCCCGCCTCTCCGCCTCTTGAGTTTCCATGTGGACGCGAGGCCGGCGGAAGAGACCAGATGCACAGGGCCCCTCTTTGTAGGGTTTCACGTGCAGGAAATATCCAGAATAGGTAAATCCCTAAAAGCAGAGAGCGGATGGTGGTTTCCAGGGAGGGTGGGGAGCAGGGGAGGGCTGTGGTTTTGCTGGGGGACAGAGAAATGTCGGGGAGCCAGACAGGAGAGGGGCTGGCGCGGCTTTGTGAACGTGCGAAATGTCACCAAACCGTTCACTTCAACAGTGCCGAATTGCTGTTGTACGGATTTTGCCTCAATTTAAAGAATGTAAGAAAAGCAAGAGGTTCACAAGCAAAACTGTGTATTTCCAGAGATGGAGAGCCCAGTGTGTGCACGTGTGTGCCTGCGTGTATGTGTACGTGTGTCTGTGCAAACGTGTGTGCGTGCGTGTCTGTGTGTGCGTGCGGTGTGTGTTCCCCGTCCACCTTACCACGTTCCCTGACGCCTCCCTTCTCTCCAGGAAGAGGTCTTGCCGCGGGAGGAGCTAGACGGCGTCCGCGTGTCGTGCGGTGACAGGGAGTCCCACCGGCTCCACAGGCTCCCTCCCTTTCTTGAGTTCTCTCAGTTCTCACTCCCTTTGTTGCTAACGGGCCTTCAGCTCATTCTAGGATCATCCCTACTCTTCCCGAAACACTTCCTTTGTGGGGTCGTGTATTTCTGCCGAAGACACTCAGGCCAAAGCTCTACCTTTTTTGCACTACGAGACCGTGCATTCATTTTTCGGTGGATTTTTATCCGAGGAGAGAAAACAAGAGTCATGTTCCAATTTCTTTTTCATCTCACGTGTGGCTGGCGTTTTATTACTCGGTTTGCATTCGAAATGCTATTCCAATTAGCGAAGAGTTTTGAGCAAGAGAGCCTCACCTGCCGCCTTTGTCACCTTCCCCGTGCGACCTGCTGGCCGGTCGGCGGGACAAGCCACTGAGCCGGGATTTCCATTTTGCTTTTTGAAAAGTGAGTGAAATCTTTCCGAGGACTTCGAGACCTCTGGTGTGAGGTCGTCCATTCTCTGAGCTCTGCCTCGGCTCGGCGATGCTGGGTTTTTTCTGTTTAGATTTGCTCAAACTCAGACTTTGTCTTCCCTTCATTCTGTGCACTTTCACTGTGGGTTTTCTCTCTGAATGTGTTATAATTCTTTGAAAAACCTTGTAATTGTTCCACAGGCCCCTAGCTTTTCTCTGGTCCTCGACTTAGCAGATTCCCACCTGCGTTAGATCCTTAGGCTCAGCTGCTTTTCCAGAGACACCCTGGTTTTGTATACAGTTCCCGCGTCCTTCCCCCAGGCCCCCAACGTGCTCCTCTAACCACAGCCAGGGACAGGCGCCGGGTTGGCACTTGGCAGATGTCATCCACATTTCACCAATTTCCCAGGCGGGCTGTCTTTCTTCCTTCCTGTCTTCCTCCCCTCCCCTCCTTCCCCCTCCCTCCCCTCCCCTCCCCTCCCTCCTCTCCCCTTCTTTTTTCCGTCCTTCCATCCTTCTTCCCTCCCTCCCTCCCTCCCGCCCCCCCTTTCCTCCCTCCCTCCTCCCTTTTGCACAATGCGATTGTCTGACAAATTTTAAGAATTGCATGTATTTCTCTAAATATATTTTAAAACTTCACACACACTGTTGTGCAGTCACTGATACCTTTCCCCTTTTCTGTATGGTTTCCAGAAGAAAAGCGGCAAAGCACTTGGTTCCCAACAAGGCAGTTGCGGCTCTGAGCTCCCCGGTGCTGGTGAACACCAGGGCCTGCCTGACCCGTGGGCAGCACCCCCAGGGCACTGCCCTGCGCCCCGCCCCGCGGAGCAGGGAGCCCAAGGCAGGACTCCATCCCAGGACCCCGGACCATGACCAAGCTGAAGGCAGAGGCGTAACTGAGCCACCCAGGCGCCCCTCGCGTGGTTGTTTTCTATCTTCTCTTGGTTGACTGATGCAGCTTTTTAAAAAATATTTTATTTACTTACCTATTTATTTTAGAGCACGCGCAAGCACAGGTGAGTGGGGGACAGTGGGAGAGAGAGGCAGATTCCTGCCCCGTGTGGAGCCCTGGGCTCTGTCTCGGGACCCTGAGGTCACACTGGAGCCGAAATCAGAGTCGGACACGCAGCGGACTGAGCTGCCAGGGTGCACCTTGGGGGACGGGGCGTTCGGTAGTTCTGGAATGTTCCTAGCACCAGCCTGTCGACCTCACTCCCCTGCTGCGAGTTAGGGGTTTCATCTGGTGCGGTTTGGGGGCTCCGGAGCACGTGCTCCCCGGGCGCTCTGTCCACCTGGGCCCACAGCATCCTGCTTCCCTTGGCTTGTGCGGGCAACACGAGCGGGTCAGCCGGGGTCTGCTCTCTCCTGATGTCACTGCAGGAGCCTTGTGTTTTTACTTACTGTTCTCACGGTTTCAGGGGGAGGGGAAATCCTCGTGGGGCTGGGGGCTCTGCCTGGACCTGGCCAGGGCCCCCGGCAGCTCCTTCTCACCGGGAAGAGGCATGCGGCTTCCGGAGCAGGGGTTGGGCCGGAGAACTCCTAGGTACCACCCCCCTTCCTGTTGTTCTGAATATGTCCTCTATTTTGTTGTCTTTGATCTATTTTTGTGATTTTGTCACTCAAAATCTAAAGTGGTAACAATGTTCCTGTGTAGGGTCTCAGCAATCTGAGCAGGATCCCCCCACTCACGCTCCCAAAGGCAGAAGTAGGGCTGACAAGGGTGGGAATACCCTTGACCTCTGAAGACACAGCAGGGGCCTGGAAGGACGGATCGCCCTTTGGGCGGCCGGGGGGACGGGCGCGCTGCGGGTCGGTGCCTGAGCCTGGGCCCTTGTCCCTACAGAACCACCGTGTATGGAACTTAACGAGGAGCCGCTATGTTTTCAGTGAGTCCACATGGAGCGTCACTGAAAGGTGCCGTCGGGGGTCCATCGGGGCCGAGTGGACATTCTGGAGGGCTCACGGTGCTCCGGTTGGGAAGGCCAGAAGTGGGCTGCGCTGGGTTTGCGGGAGTCTGGAGTCTGGGGGTGCGCGCCGTGTCTGCGTGTGGTCAAACGCCATTCGGGACGTGGCAAGGTGGGGGGTGCTTCAGAGCGCGGCGGCACGTCCCGGGGAGGGATGCTCATCTGTAAGGAACCAGCCCCCATTCTGGCGGTTGAGTCCAGCGACATTGTCATGGATATCACGGCCTGACCCTGACGGGCCACTGTGGGGGCTCCGCCCGATGCCGTCCGTCAAGCCTCGGTGGCCATCCAGCCGGGAACCACATCCCAGGCCACATCCAGGTGGACCCTCCACTGCCCTGCCGGCCCCTGGTCGGCGGGTGACGGGGAGCATGAAGGGCCGGGCGGAGACCCGGGGGCCAGGCCCGAAGCGGCAGACGTCAGGTGCTCCTGCCTTTACCGGCTGGCACTCGGCCACGAGGCGGCACCAAGGCGGGCGCGTGGGACCCGGGGGCCGGTGGGGCCCGACGGCAGGCGCGAGCTCAGAGTGCGCGGAAATACTCGATCGTCACACCCGCTCCGCCAGGCAGAGGCTGTGGCCGGCCCCTGAGGAAAGCCCCTGGTGGCAGGGGCAGGGGTGGGGGTCAGCAGGGCACGGGCCTCGGAGTGGACCCTGGTCGGGCTGGACTCCTGCCCTTTGCCCCCAGGTTCCAGAGCAAAGCCTCTGTCCAGTCTCCTCGAAGCTTCGTCAGACGAGGCGACAGCCGCCCGGGGTCGCCCCGAAACGTCCCGACTCCTAGGACCAAAGTCACTTTGGTTTACATCTCACTTTAGGAACACCATTGGTCAGGCAGCTTCCGCCAGGGCTCCTGGCGGAGTTGGTGGCCGTCGGTGGCACCCGCCCACGTGTGGGCTGAGCCCAGGAACGCGGTCCTTCCCAGGCGGCGGTGCTGGGGTGGCCGCCATCTGGGCCCCAATCCAGTCTTCGGGGCCCCTTCTGCACGAGTCTCTCCGCTCCGTCTCCTCCAAGTCTTCTCCCCGGTGCGCGGGCCTTCTGCCCTCCCCTACAGAGCCGCAGGGCCCACCCCGATAATCCTGGACCATCTCCCCATGGCGAGATCCTGAACGTGATCACACTTGCATTTTTAAAAAAGATATTTTTGTTTTTTAGAAGATTTAATTTTTAAGTAATCTCTACACTCCACGTGGGGCTCAAATGCACGACCTCACATCAAGAGTGGCGCCAAGATCGAATCAGCCAGGTGCCCTGCATTTTTTTTTTTTTTTTTTAAATAAGGTAACACTCCCGGGTCCTGGGGCTGAGGAGGATACATTTGGGGGCTATTTTCCGGCCCAGCAGAGGCCGACTGGCATCTCGGGACAGAGGCAGCCTCTCACCTGAGCCGTCCTCCCTTCTGCTTGACTGAAGGATGGTTCTAGACCAGCGAGTGCCCCTTGGGTCCCAGACGGTTGGTGTTTAAAACGACTTACCAGCTAACTCTCCAGCATCAGCTGGCCTTTCTGGAGACCTCTGTGGGGTGAAGTCCTGGACCAAGACCGTAGCCCCAAGGCGGGACTCTGGAGATGCCATCTGGGGTGGAAGCACCCCCCAACTCTCCCCCCCACTCCCCCCAACTCCCCCTACCCCCTCCTCACCCGCCAGATTGGGCCGTGAGCAGGCTGTTACCTCGGTGCGCCAGTGAGGGGCACAAGCTGGGAGCTCCGGGGAGGGGGGGGCGGGACCACCCACTTTTCCCTCCCAGCCCTGCCTCCTCGGCCTAGTCCGCTTGTGCTCCTGTGTTTTCTTCGCCCTACACATTCCTGGTGCTTGTTTCCTGGGGGTGCTTTGAGCAGCCACGACGCAGAGATCCCTAACATTGGCCTCGGAGATTGGGGGAGCTGGAGATACTACACTTGATCTTAGTCAAAAGGCGGAGAAGCGATTGGGGGGCCTGGAGAACAAGCCTGTGTTTTACTGAGGCCTGCTCAGCACACCAGGTGGGTCGGTGAGTTAGTCTCAGGGAGGTTGGAGCTGTTCCTGGGATTTCTCCGAAAGCACTGGGTAGGGAGCAGGAGGGCAGGCCCCATCTGGGAGCAGGAAGCTAGCCGGCCAGGTGTGTGGCCCCAGGAGCACCCCTTCTCATCCGCCAGGCCTTCCCTTTCGGGGTGTTTCAGGTCTGCCCTTGTGGAGATGGGAGCCCTGAGGAGAGCTCCCCTGCGACAGAATCCTGGGGCCTGCAGTTGGGTCTTCTCTGCCCTGAGTCCCACCTGCGAGGGTGCCGGGCACACGGGGCTGGCTGGCGTCTCACAAGGGTCCTCACTGCCCCGACCCACCTGGCCTGGGGCGTCATGCTGCCCCGGCCCAGCCCAGCAGCATCTATGTCCCGAGCACCGCACAGGGCCCCTGGGGCGCACCCTGGTCGGGCAAGTCTGGAATTCCCGTTTGTTTATCTGTCAGAGGGCACCCTGTGGATTCCCTCCCAGAACTGTGTGCTGGAGATTAAGCCCCAAACAGTTGGCAGGTTAGCGCGCAGACACGCCGCGTGGATAAACCGGCCTGGTTCCCCAGGAGGGCCGCCCCTCCCCTCGCCCAGCTTAGCCTCCGACGCGTCTGCTCAGGGCTCGGCCTGCCCCTCGGGAAGGGGAGCCCCCCAACCCGTCCGAGGACGCAGCGGGGAAGGACCGCTGGGGTCACCTGGGGGCGCTCAGGCACGACCTGCAGGGCTCAGACGCTGCCCCGGTCCCACGACAGGGGGTCCCCGCGAGAGGAGGCCCCCGGGCCTGGCGCAGACCTCCGCGAGACTCAGGCCCGGGTCCTCCGCTCCCGGGGGCGCGCCGCGGCCGCAGGGCCCCTTGCCCCCGCACAGGTGCGGACGCGTCCACGTGGGGCCCGGGCCCTGGAGAAGCGGCCTCTCGGGGGACGTGCTTCCTAACCCCGCCGAGCGTGCGGGCGCAACGACGTCGCCACCGCGCCCCCAACCCCCGACTCCTGCCTGCCCGTCCGGTGCGCTCTAGGACCCGGCGGCTCCCGGGCCGGCCGGCCGGGCGGGCGGGGCTCCCGCATTGTGACGTCACGCGGAGGCGGGGCCGCGGCGCGGGGACGGACAGACGGACAGACGGACCCGGGACGCAGGACAGACCGGGCGGGGCCGGCGCGGGCGCGGGTGCGGCGGGTAAGGGCCGGGCCCCGGATCCGCAGGCCGCGTGTGGACGCGGACGCAGCGCCGCCCGCTCGGGGCTCGGGGCTCGGGGCTCGGGGCGGGCGGCGGGTCCCAGGACGGAGCCCCTCGGAGCGAGTGTGCTCCCCCCACCCCGCCCGGCCGCGCGTCCCACCCCCGGAGCCGCCAACCCCCCTTCCTCCCGAGCGCGCCCGCCCCGCCCCGGCCGAGCGCTCCCTCCCGGACCGAGCCCCCCCGGCGTGAGCGTGCGCCCCGCGCCTCTGTCCCCCGCGGGTGTCGGGCGCGCGGAGGGCCCCGGGGCTCCAGCGTCGGGGGGCTGCCCTGGGAGCGCGACCCTCCCTGCGCCGCGGGGCCCCCGTGCGGGGCTCTCACCGCTCTCTCCTGCCAGGCTCCGATGGTGGACGGTCGCCCCGGGCAGCGGCGGCGATGTGGGGGTGACCGTCAGCGCGCGACCCGGGAGCCCGTGAGAGCGGAGGGGACCTGGGCCAGGTGGACGTCCGTCGGCCGGCGGGGCGACACAGGTGCTCGGAATGGAAGCGGAAGGCTTGGATTGGCTTTTGGTCCCCTTGCACCAGCTGGTGTCCTGGGGGGCAGCCGGGGCCATGGTCTTCGGAGGGGTGGTGCCGTACATCCCCCAGTACAGGGACATCCGGAGGACTCAGAATGCCGAGGGTTTCTCTACCTACGTGTGTCTGGTGCTCCTCGTGGCTAACATTTTACGGATCCTCTTCTGGTAAGTTGGGGGCTTTCTGTGGGAGTGCTTCCCGGGAGATGGCTTTCTCTTTTTGGGGTTTCGGAATGGGGGGGTGGCGGCAGGAGCTGGCCAAACGCTTGAGATTATTTCCCAGGACAGTCGGGGGACTGGAGTAGAGACTGTCACCTGTCATCTTCATTTCCTGGCGCTCATGCCTGGTAAGAAGTTTTCCCGCGGACGTCTGGGTGCTGGGCCAGGTCCAGGGACTGGGTCTCTCCCCTCAGCATTTGCAGGGGAGTGGGAGAGAGAAAAGAGGGAGTGAAGAAGTAATTAAGACTAACAAAAATTGAGGAGCTGTAGGAAGGTGCTACGACTGACCCTGGACCCCCTCGGGAGGGGACATCAGAGCCCTGCAGGAAAGAGAGCCCGGGGGCCGGGTGCAGGCCGCCGACAGCCTTCTCTGCGGTGTGCACAGTTTTGTTTTGTCTTGATAGGAAAGTCAACTTTCTGGGTACTGCTTAAGGGACTATTTTTTCCTTGCCTCTCCTGGTCCCACTTCCTCTTATTATCATTTGCATTCTGGTAAGGAAGTTGAAATTAACTTTAATAGTTGTTAAAGCCAGGCATGTTTGGGAGGGAGCGTTTTTGGAGGAAATGAAATGGTGTCTTATGACCACCTTTTTTTTTTAAGAGAGAGGAAGAGGGGCACTTGGAGAAGGGGGAGGGGCAGGGAGAATCGAAGGCAGGCTCCAAGCCCAGCACAGAACCCGACGTGAGGCTTGACCTCACGGCCCTGAGATCGTGACCTGAGCTCAGTCAGATGCTTCGCAGACTGGGCCTCCCGGGTGCCCAGACAGCCTCACTCCAAGACCGAGGGAGCTCTCCTTTCTTCTTGACTGTCCACTCGGGCGTGAGACAGTCGCTCCGGGCCGGCCTAGGGTCCCAGCAGCTGCTTCCTCCTCACGGACCAACCACGTGTTTTGCTAATTCATGTTTAAGCCAACCCGACTTAAGTAAAACTGCCCGTCGTAAGTGCCCGGTTTTGACAACGTCCCCCATCCTCATCGCAACCCAGGCCCGGAGGTTTGCTCTCCCCTGTGCTCCATCTGCCGGCCCAGGCAGCCTCGGGCTGCCTTTCACTGTGTGTTAGTTTTGCCCTTGTCTGGGGCTTTTAAAAGTTGATCGGGCAAGCCAGCCCCTCCCAGGGGAATTGGTCTGGGTGTGTCTCCCGGCTGTGCTGCTTTGGAAGGAGGCTCAAGGATGCTTACTTGTTTCTTTGGCACAAGTTGAAAACCCCCGTTCGAAGATTCTTCGTTTTCCTTTGGCTGGGGGCAGAGACCACTCGCTACTCGGTGACACGTGGTTTCTGTTTCTAACATGGCTTCAGTCAAGTCTGAGGCTGGACCGAAGCAGGTCCCGAAACATAACTACCCGACACCGTTGTTAACCCTGAGTGTACCGGAGGTCACTCTCTCTCGCGGTGGGGAGGGGCCTGCTTGCCTTCTGGGGAAAAAGATCAGTTGAGAGGTCTCTTCCTTAAGTCTGCTTCTCCTTCACAATCACAAAAAGAGGATAGAATAGCTGATCTATGTCTGAATATCTGGTTTGGAGAAGTCAGAAATTACACTACTTTCATGAATGCCAAGTCTCAGGGCCTCTGGATTTAACTGGCACTTGGTCCGGGAGTTCCTGTCCCCACTGCAGGGCCCGAGACTTCAGGAAGCAGAGCCTGGAGCTCTCCTAGTGCGGCGCGGGGTGGCCTTCTGTGGGCTTCTGAACCTCGTCTGTTGGTGAGTCTGTTTCTGTGCCTGCAGCTGGCCCTTCCCAGAGCGAGCACCCTGGGCTGTCCAGGTCCCCGGGGGGGCTCTGTGGCGACCGGGGACCACAGAGGGCTGTCTTCAGCCCACATTCCAGGAGACTTGCAGCAGTGTGGGGCGGGAGGGGGGCTCGCAGAAGGCGCTGGTCCCTCCTCGAGAGTGTCTCGGGCGTGGGCGTGTGCTCTTCTTGTGTTTTGCGCAGGACAGGACTCAGGCTCACGGGCGAAGCCCAGCGGACCTGCCGAGCTCCGTCCAGGACTTGGTGTCGTGTGTGCCCCTCTGCCCACCCAGTCCTAGACCGCAGTCCTTGGGGGTCTGCATATGCTCCCTCGTATTTCTTGTCGGGACCCCTATTCCTGGGTCCTCCAGGCTTCATGGGTTAGCAGCGGCCCGTAGGGTTTAGTAGGTGGCGGAGGGTTTCCCGCGTTCCCGACGTGGTCCAGATGCTGCGGGGCTTACTCGTCAGCAGGGCCTCGTGTGGGTTGTGGCCGGCTCCAGGCGAGACGGAAGGTGGGTCCACACCAGGACGGTGCCGGACTTAGAACTGGGGAGTGTGTTTCCCACAGCTGCTCGGGACCCTTGTAACGCCCGCCTGGGGGCCCCTGCGGATCTGTGCAGGAGGGGCGGGCTGAGCTGGGCAAACCCTGGGCTTCTGGAACTCATGGAACTCTAGTGCCTTGTTTTCTTTCTTTTTAATTTTTTAATTTTTAAAAACTTTTTTAAAAAAGAATTTGAGAGAGAGCAATGAGTGTAGAGGGAGAGAGAGAAGCAGGCTCCCTGCTGAGCTGAGTTCCCCCTCCGATGCAGGGGGCTCGATCCCAGGACCCTGAGATCATGACCTGAGCCGAAGGCAGAGGCTTTAACCCATTGAGCCTCCCAGGCACCCCTATTTCTTACAATTCTTATCATCCTCCTGCAAAACTAGCATTCAGCAGATTATGTTCTACGAAATGCTTATGGGTCGTATTTTGCCTCAGAAGTGTGGCGTCAGGGGAAAGCAGGGGGGCCACGTGAAGCCTGGGGACTGGTGTTGCAGCCCTGCGATCTTGTGGAGAAGGGCAGGGGGGAGGGGCGCTCACGGGCGGTGTCGCAGGACCTTCTGGCCCAGGGCCCTGTGCCTCCGCAGGGGTAGTTCTCGAGCTCCGCTTGTACTGGATGAACAGTGTATCGGAGAGGCCGTGACGTATCGGAGAGGCCGTGACATCCGTCAGAACTGAGCGAGCACCGGCGGGGGCACCGCGCTGTCAGAGATGCAGTAAGACTGGTGTAGATACGGCAACGTTGTGTCGGAGACGGACCCGCTCACGTCCTGTCGGGCACGTGGTGACGTTCGGCTAAGGGTGACGCAGGGAAGGGGACAGACGACTTTGTCCTCGAGCTTCTCTGTTACTTGGCAGACGTGAGGAGGTGTTCCCTGTAGACACGTCCACTCAGACTCGTGCCTCACCTGTCCTCGGCCATGTTCTTCCTCGGGGGACAGACCCTCTAGACCGGCTTGTCTGAGCAGCAGGCCCTTCACCGTGGGGGGGCTGTCCCGTCATCTGCCCCGAGCAGAGGTTGTGCGGGCGCGCGTTCTCGGGCAGGAGAGGAACCAGTGCTGGCGTCTGTCGGGCCAGGTTGTCAGCCTCAAAGAAACAGCTTAACCAATTTGATAAGGAAAATATGGTATCTTTGTATTTTAATTAGCTTCTAAAAGTTAATGATTTGGAACCTCGTTTCATATTTATTCTGTCTTTTGTATATTGTTTGTGTATATAGTTTGTGTATTGAAAGTTGTGCTTTTTGAAATTTTGTGTATCACTTATTAGCCTGTCCTAAAATCAGTTAAATAGTCACCTCTGCTCCCTCTCATTTCACTTTAAATGGTCTTGTTTTCATTGTAAATACTGACTGTCTGGATTCGGTTTTTGCTGCGGGGTCTGAGGTGCAGACCTTGAGTTCTTTGCCGACGGTGTTACTACTCATTGTTTCTGTCGAGAGCTTAAAAACTAAAAGTGGCCTTTCTCGAATAATGGCCGGAATTGCACATCTTCAGCCTTATATGACTGGCAGTTCGCTTGGCGAGGAGCCCAGAGTAACCTGCTCAGGAAGGAAGCATCTCCTGTCTCGTTAGGCTGACGGGGAACTTTCGCTGTCTCCTTGTCTGACCGGCACCTATAGAGGAGTTGGTTCCTGGGATCAGCTAGGTAACCAGTGGGATCCAGTTCCTAGAAAGGACTAGAAATGTCCTTAACAGCCTTTGGGGTTAGAGCTGCGCCTAGAGGCCCGGGGGCGGTGGGTCAGGGAACGAGGGCCGGGGAGCCAGCCTGGGGCTGGGTCCTGGGCCCCCTGTCTGTGCCACCGGCTCTCTCTCTGCACCTTCCCTTCCCTCACGTGGGCTCAGCAGCCTTTCTCGCTGCCACCAGTTAGCATTCTAGCTCTTCTCCTCAAGGAGGGGCCCAGATGAAGCAGCAGGGTCCCAGGTGAGCCCAGGTGATGTTTCCTGGGGGGGCAGGAGCAGTCTGGTGGTCTTGGGCTGTCCTGTCTGTGTCCAGGTCCTTCTGCCCCTCCGGGGCCCCAGGGGTGCGGGCCTGAGCCTGTGGGACCTGAGGCCTGCTCTGTCCTTTGCTCTGAGGACAGGCCTTGACCTCAGAAACCCGGCAGAAAGCCACGGGCTGGAACTCGTGTCGCGGGCCCCCCGGGGACTGTCTGGCTTTTCCTGGTGGCCGGACCTCCTGGGGGCTGGTGGCCTGGGGGGGCCCCGCCCGGTGGTGTGCTCCCAGCTGCCCGGCCGGCTCACGCGGGCAGGGCCGACCCGGGGCAGAGGCGTCCTCTCCGGAGAGGCGGGCGGGCTGACAGGGCGACGCGTGCCCCAGCTCGGGCTCGAGGACTCGCGCTGGAGCAGGGCCAGCAGCGGTGTCTCTGCGCGAACGAGCATCGTGTTCTGTCGACCGTGTAGGGAGACTTGTTGCTGGGCAGGCGCACCTCTCAAGGGCGTGTTCCTTGGCCAGCTGGGAGGTCCGACTGTGGCCTTCTCGACAAGCCTCCGCTGGGTTTTTGTCTTGATTGCCCACTGGTCTGGTGTCGGCAGGTCGGGGAGCCCAGGCCCGCGGCCCTGCCGGGAGCTCTGTCTCAGCTCCGTGTCGTGGGTGTCCCCCTGCCGGCTTTGGCGGTCAGCTCAGCCCTCGTGCCGTCCCTCTGTCGGCGGGGCGCCGGGCTGTGTGGTGAGGGGACGCGGGATGTCCCCCCATCGATGGTCCTGGGGAGGGGAGCGTGGCAGCCCTGCCCGTGATTCTGAGCGGTGCCCCTGCAGAGGGGACGTTGTGGCCCCTGGTCCCGCTGTCCCCGAGTGCTCGCAGCCGCTGGCCACCGCCCTGTGTGTCACCGTGGGCCAGAGGCCGTGAGGGATGTGAGCGGCCGGGGGAGGGGGTTGCTGCTTGGGAGGCGGCCCCGGGACCGCGGCGGGGGGGCCGGGCAGGGAGAGGCGGTGAGGCCCCCGGAGCCCGGGAGCCCTCCTGACACCGTGGTCTCTTTCCCTCCCCAGGTTTGGAAGGCACTTTGAGTCGCCGCTGCTCTGGCAGAGCATAGTCATGATCTTGACCATGTTACTGATGTTGAAGCTCTGCACCGAAGTCCGCGTCACAAACGAGCTGAACGTAAAACGCCGTTTCTTTGCAGGTTGGTGATCGGATCCGCGGCTTCGGGGTCACGCGCTCGGTCAGCACGCAGAGCCCACCCCGTGCGTGGGCGAAGCAGGGGCCACGGCGACAGTGATGTCCACTGTTTCCTTAGCACGAGGTGGTTTCCTCCCTGGAACGTGGGCAAGTTAGAACTAATCTTCCCACGTTCCTGTCCAGGGTGCTGGTTCCGTGGGGCTTCCGATTGGGCTGCGCCGGGTGTTTCGGTGTCTTCGCTGGCACGGTCAGGTCAGAGGAGGGGTGGCCCGAGACGGCGGTTTTCTGTGTGCGGGGCTGGTGCCGACGTGCCCGTTGGGTTTCCGGGACGCGGCGGCTCGGCTCGTCGGGCGCCCCCTCGCACCTGTTACATGCTCGCCACCATCCTGCTTTTGGGGGGCCTGGGGGGTCTGCGCGCTCGGGCGGGACGAATCACATGCTCAGCCCACACTGCTCCGTGACTTTGTGGCTCTGGAAACAGAAAACACTTCTTGTTTTTGCCTTTTCCTTTGAAAAAGCTCCTTCCGGGCCGACGTGTGTTTGAACATAGGGTGGCGTTTCTCGTCTACTCACCGGACGTGAGCAGCTCTCGCTTAGCCTGCGTGTGACATGCCGTGTGTCTCATCCTGGCCATCGCTTGGCCAGACTCTGCCGGACTGTGTGGGGTTCTGGGGCTCCCGTGGGCTTGAGCTCGCGCTCCTGTGTTGGCGTTCCCGATGGTTGTCTTCTCTCTGCCCGAGCGGATCCTTTCCTGGGGTAGCTTCTGTTTTTAGAGATGAAGGTTGGCCAGTTTCAGTCTTTAAATAGGTCAGCCTCCAGCGCTGACGGGTGGCCTGCACCAGTTCGTGTCACTTTTGCTCAGGTGGCCACCATGGTCCACTTCTGTCTCCCCCGTTAATTTCTCCTCTGCGATCTGCTCTTGTCTCTCGCTGTTCACATCGGAGGCCGTGCTGCTTGTACTGCTGGTCCTGCCCTGAGAGCAGGGCTTCTCTGCCCGCCCAGCCCGTAGGAGGTGAGGGGCTGGCCGGCGTGCGCCCGTCCTGTCTGATCTCAGGGTGGCCCGGGCTCTGAGCCTGCTCCCGCGGGGGGTGTGTGCTGGGGGGTCAGTAGTGTTTCTGCTCCCCCAGGGAAGGACGAGAGGCAGGAGAAGACACTTGGTGCCCACGGTTGCTCAGTGTTCTGTGCCTCACTCGGAAACGTGAGCCCTAGTTTCGTGATCTTGTTGGAAATAGCGTGAGGCTCTGCTGAGGGGGTGCCCGATACAGCCGGGGTGCGGGCCTCCAGCCGGGGGCAGTCCCAGAGTCTGAGCCTTCTGTGAGCTGCTGGAAAGACAGGCCGTTGGCCGCCGCACCTGCTGCCTCCCACCTTGGGGTCACGGGCACCTGGCCGGAGGCACGGGGGAGGGGGAGGGCAGGGCGGCCTTGTGAGCAGGGAGCGGGCCACTCCCCATGGCCTCTGGGCACCACAGTTCTCTCTCCTTCCGTCTTGACTGCTGGTGTTGTGCATAAATTCTTCCACGAGCACTATTTCTAATTCTGGTTAATTAGAATGGATTGAGTTAAAGTAGTGAATCCCAATTTCCAGGGATAGGCCTGCAATCTGAATTTTAACAAGGGGCCCTCTCGTGGTGAGCAGATGAATGGAGCCCATGTACGTCCATACCCCGGAACCTGTGAGGGGCCACGTCAGGTGATTGGGGGTCGCAGGGGTGAGGAGCGTTGAGGCCTCCCGTGGGGGCTGTCCTGGGCCGTCTGGGCGGGCCCGATGTCGGCAGAGGCCCTTAGAGTAGAAGAGGAGAGAGGACATGGCCAAGGAGGGACTTGAGAAAGAAATGGTTGTGGCTTTGGCCGTGGGGGAGGGGCGGGAGCCAGAGCCGCACCCGGCTCTCTGGGGGCTCTTGGGGCTCCCGGGGCTCTCGGGCCCTCGGGGGGCTCCCGGGGCTGGACCGCCCTCCTCTTCCAGCCGGCAGGGGTGTGGGGAGCTCAGCCGCAGGGACACACAGAAACCAGAAAAGGGAAACAGTACACACAAATGCAAACACATCAAAAACCATTAAATTTGAATGAATTAAACAACCTAAATCAAAGGGCATAATTGCCAAAATGAATTTTTTTTAAGTTCCACTATATACTGTCTATAGGAGACACACTTTAGATTCAAAGATATGGATAGTTAAAAGTAAAAGAACGGAGGGACCCTTGGTGTCGCTCAGGTCGTGGTCCCTGGGGTCCTGGGGTCGAGCCCCGCGTGGGGCTCCCTGCTCCGAGGGAGGCCTGCTTCTCCCTCTGCCCCGCCCCCACCTCAGGGCTGCGGTGGACTTCGACCTGGCCTCTGGAACAGCAGCCCCCTGGGCCTGTCCCTGGCCGGCCGGCCTACTGCTGCCCTTTGGCTCTGGTGGAGGCTGGACTGTGCCTCAAGACCCCTGGGCTCCTTACTGGGGTGGGGGTCGGAGGGGGGCAGACAGCCGCAGATGGAACAGCCGCATGTGAATGGGCAGGATGTGGTTGGGACTTAGAAAGAACCGTCTTTAATTCTCGAGTCCAGTTAGATTTATAGACTTTTGTGTCTCCTGTGTCTGAGATACGCAGCACACCCCTAAGGGAAGCTTTTAAATGAAGTGCGGCTTTATTTCCTGTGCTTCATTTCCTGTGCCAGGAGCGGGGGTGGGGAGGAGGCGCTGAGCCCCTGACCGCCGCCTGGGCCTCCTGTGGACGCGGCCCCGTTCCTGGCAGCTCTCTGCTCGCTGGGGGCAGGTGGTCGCGCGCGTCCTCAGGGACTTTAGGGAGGGAATCTTTAATAGCCCTATGTTGCTGTTCTCTGTCTGTAGGACAGACAGCCTGAAGAATAATAAAAGCTTAAATGTTTTCCACTTGTGTTTTATAGAGGTTTTTAATTTTGAAGGTACTGGTTCAGCTTGGAAGTTAGGGTTAAAGAAATAAATGGAATCCAAGGAGAAAATGCAGGTCACTTAGAAAATTAAATATATAATTTCCTGTCTGACTATAAAGAGCTGTACATGCTCGTTGTCAGCACTTTGGGGAGGAGAGAGGAATACGGAGGGAAAGCAGCTACTTCCCATCCAGCCACCCAGACACCTGTGAACTCAGCACACGTTTGCGGTCTATCACAAAATTGGGGGTATTTCAAAATGACGCTCAGAGTTTTTTATTTTTTAATTTTTAAAAAGATCTTATTTATTTATTTGTCAGAGAGGAGAGAGGTCACAAGCAGGCAGAGAAGCAGGCAGAGAGAGGAGGAAGCAGGTTCCTCACCGAGCAGAGAGCCCGATGTGGGGCTCGATCCAGGACCCTGAGACCATGACCTGAGCCGAAGGCAGAGGCTCTAACCCACTGAGCCACCCAGGTGCCCC
>CM053616.1:49101633-49121571 GCA_028646535.1 Procyon lotor
TGTGGCTGTCCAGTTTTCCCAACACCATTTGTTGAAGAGACTATCTTTTTTCCATTGGATATTCTTTCCTGCCTTGTCGAAGATTAGTTGAGGGTCCATTTCTGGGCTCTCTATTCTGTTCCACTGATCACACACGTGTCTGTTTTTGTGCCAGTACCACACTGTCTTGATGATGACAGCTTTGTAATAGAGCTCGAAGTCTGGCATTGGGATGCTGCCAGCCTTGCTTTTCTTTCTCAACATTCCTCTGGGTATTCAGGGTCGTTTCTGGTTCCATATATATTTTAGGACTATTTGTTCCATTTCTGTGGAAAAAATTGATGGTATTTAGATAGAGATTGCATTAACTGTGTGCATTGCTCTAGGTACATTAGACATTTTAACAATGTTCTTCCAATCCATGAGCATGGAATGGTTTTCCATTTCTTGGTGTCTTCCTCACTTTCTTTCATGAGCACTTTGTAGTTTTCAGAGTACAGACACTTCGGCTCTTTGGTTAGATCCATTCCTAGGTATCTTACGGTTTTGGATGCAATTGTAAATGGGATCGACTCCCTAATTTCTCTTTCTTCTGTCTTCTTGGTGGTGTAAAGAAATGCAACTGATTTCCGTGCATTGATTTTATATCCTGATACTTTACTGAATTCCTGTATGAGTTCTAGCAGTCTTGGAGTGGAGTCTTTTGGGTTTTCCACAGTATCATATCATCTGCTAAGAGTGAGAGTTCGACTTCTTTGCCGATTCGGATGCCTTTGATTTCTTTTTGTTGTCTGATTCCTGAGGCTAAGACTTCCAGAATGATGTTGAATAGCAGTGGTGATAGTAGACATTCCTGCCATGTTCCTGACCTTAGAGGAAAAGCTCTCAGTTTTTCCCCATTGAAAATGATATTTGCTGTGGGTTTTTCATAGGTGACTTTTATGAGGTTGAGGTATGTTCCCTCTATCCCTGCACTGTGAAGAGTTTTAATCAAGAAAGGATGCTGTAATTTGTCAAATGCTTTTTCTGCATCTAACGAGAGTATCCTATTGTTCTTGTTCTTTCTTTTATTAATGTATCACATTGATTTATTTGCGGATGTTGAACCAAGCTTGCAGCCCAGGAATAAATCCCACTTGGTCGTGGTGAATAATCCTTTTAATGTTCTGTTGGATCCTATTAGCTAGTATTTTGGTGAGAATTTTTGCATTCACATTCATCACGGATAGTGGTCTGTAATTCCTCTTTTTGATGGGGGTTTTGTCTGGTTTTGGGATCACGGTAATGCTGGCCTCATAAAATGAGTTTGGAGGGGCACCTGGGTAGCTCAGTGGGTTAAAGCCTCTGCCTTCGGCTCAGGTCCTGATCTCAGGGTCCTGAGATCAAGCCCCATGTCGGGCTCTCTGCTCAGCAGGGAGCGTGCTTCCTCCTCTCTCTGCCTGCCTCTCTGCCTACTTGTGATCTCTCTCTCTGTCAAATAAATAAATAAAATCTTTTTTTAAAAAAATGAGTTTGGAAATTTTCCTTCTATTTCTATTTTTTGGAACAGTTTCAGAAGAATACGTATTAATTCTTCTTTAAATGTTTGGTAGAATTCCCCTGGGAATTCCCAGATGGCCTGGGAAGCCATCTGACCCTGGGCTCTTGTTTCCTGGAAGATTTTTTTTTTTTTAAGATTTTTTAATTTATTTGACAGAGAGAAACATAGCGAGAGAGGGAACACAAGCAGAGGGAGTGGTAGCGGGAGAAGCAGCTTCCTGCTGAGCAAGGAGCCCGATGCGGGGCTCGATCCCAGGACCCTGGGATCACGACCTGAGCCGAAGGCAGAGGCTTAACGACTGAGCCACCCAGGCGCCCCTCCTGGAAGATTTTTTATTACTACTTCAATTTCCTTGTTGGTTATGGCTCCATTCAGGTTTTCTATTTCTTCCTGGTTCAGTTTTGGTAGTTTATACATCTCTAGGAATGCATCCATTTCTTCCAGATTGTCAAATTTGTTGGCATAGAGTTGCTCATAGAAATGTTCTTATAATTGTTTGTATTTCTTTGGTGTTGGCTGTGATCTCTCCTCTTTCATTCATGATTTTATTAATTTAGGTCCTTTCTGTTTTCTTTTTGATAAGTCTGGCCAGGGGTTTATCAATCTTATTAATTCTTTCAAAGAACTAGCTCCTAGTTTCATTGATTTGTTCTACTGTTCTTTTGGTTTCTATTTCATTGGTTTCTGTTTTAATCTTTATTATTTCTCTTCTGCTGGGTTTGGCTTTACTTGCTGTTCTTTCTCCAGCTCCTTTAGGTGTAGGATTAGGCTGTGTATTTGAGACCTTTCTTGTTTTTTGAGAAAGGCTTGCATTGCTCTATACTTTTACTGCCTTTGCTGCATCCCAAAGATTTTGAACAGTTGTGTTTTCATGAATTTTTAAAATTCTTCTTTAATTTTCTGGTTGACCCATTCATTCTTTAGTAGCATGCTCTTTAACCTCCATGTATTTGAGTTCTTTCCAACTTTCCTCTAGTGATGGAGTTTGAGTTTCAAAGAATTGTGGTCTGAAAATATGCAGGGAATGATCCCAATCTTTTGGTAGCAGTTGAAACCTGATTTGGGGCCCAGGATGTAATCTATTCTGGAGAATGTTCCATGTGCACTAGAGAATAATGTGTATTCTGTTGCTTTGGGATGGAATGTACTGAATGTATCTGTGAAGTCCATTGGGTCCAGTATGTCATTCAAAGCCCTTATTTTCTTGTTGATCTTTTGCTTAGATTATCTGTCCATTGCAGTGACGGATGTGTTAAAGTCCCCTGCTATTGTATTATTGTTGATGTGTTTCTTTGATTTTATTAATTGGCTTATATAATTGGCTGCTCCCATGTAGGGGCATAAATATTTACAACGGTTAGAGCTTCTTGTTGCACAGACCCTTTAATTATGATATAGTGTCTTTCTCCATCTCTTATTACAATCTTTGGTTTAAAACCTAATTCATCTGATATAAGGATTCCCACCCCAGCTTTCTTTTGATGTCCATTAGCATGGTAAATTGTTTTCCACTCCCCTTACTTTTAATCTGGAGGTGTCTTTGGGTCTAAAATAAGTCTCTTGCACACAGCCTATTGATGAATCTTGCTTTTTTATCCAGTCTGGTACCCTTTATCTTTTGACTGGGGGCATTTAGCCCATTTACGTTCAGAGTAACTATTGACAGATATGACTTTAGTGACATTGTATTGCCTGTAAGGTGACTGTTACTGTGTATTGTCTCTGTTCTTTTCTGGTCTATGTTACTTTTAGGCTCTCTCTTTGCTTAGAGGACCCCTTTCAGTAGTTCTTGTAGGGCTGGTTTGGTGATCACAAATCCTTTAGTTTCTGTGTGTCCTGGAAGCTTCTTATATCTGCTTCTATTTTCAATGACAGCCTAGCTGGATATAGTATTCTTGGCTGCATATTTTTCTCATTTAGTATCATAACATTTTCCTAACATTTTTATAAAGGATTGGTATTTCCCAGTTCCCTGTTACATATATTTAAATGAAATCAAAATGCTTCCATAAGGCAAAAAGGGAAAGTAGTAGATGGATTTACATGTGCTTAAACACAGTTATTCTAATATAAACTAGATAAATATGAGCTTTAGTAGCAAAATGTTTACTCATAGAATACTTAAGTAAGGGGCACCTGGGAGGCTCAAATAAATAAAATCTTTTAAAAAAAGATTATTATTATTTGATAGAGAGATCACAAGTAGGCAGAGAGGCAGGCAGAGAGAGGGGGGGAGGCAGGCTTCCCGCTGAGCAGAGAGCCCGATGTGGGGCTTGATCCCAGGTCCCTGAGATCATGACCTGAGCCGAAGGCAGAGGCTTTAACCCACTGAGCCTATATTTTAACTGAGCAACCTGAGGAACCAAACTCTGGGTGCAGTTTTTGTTAAAATCAGGGAGTGGTTTTTAGGGTTGTTGTAGATTTGATTCTGTCAGTGTCCGGAACACTTCTTCTCTGCACGGGCTCAGAGCAGCAGGGAAGAGGCAGCCTACCCTAGGGACCCACACATAACAATCTACTGCAAACACACAAGGTTTCTGATTATTTTGATGTTTCAGATCTTTGTTTTGAATGTCTGAAAACTGTAAGTAGATGACGTCACCCCACGGTGTCCTTCTGTACCTAGCTTCTCCATTTAATAGTGTGAAAGTTATCTATGCTGACGTGTGGAGCTCCACTTCAGTCGCTAACAGCTGTGAGATAACCCTTTGAATTCTGTTTTCCATTTGACTAATATTGTTTCCAAATAATGCTGCAAAAAACACTCTTGCATTATCTCCTCTGTGTCAGTTTCCTTAGGGCACTGGATTACTTACTGCATCCCTGAATATATACCGTACCTTTTAGGCTTGTTGCCTCTGTGTTAGCTGCCAAGACCAACTCCTGGACTTTGCACAAAAACCATCCTGGGGGGATGGGAGACAGAAATCATTCAGTGCTCAGAGAACCAGGGGTATTGGTATACTTTCCGCACTAGTTAATCTCAACTTTAATAAAGCAACAGGTGCAGCAAGGAGGCAAGGTTTGGTAGCCATGCAGATCTAGGTTTGAATTCATGTCCTCTGAATGAGTTGTAACTCTGGGCAACCTAACCTTTAGTTTCCTTCTCTGCAAACTAACTACTGGCAGGTGGTTGGAATGATTTGAGAAAATGGCTTCTAAATCACTTAGTTCAGGGCGAGGTAGACAGTAGGTACAAAATAAGATATAAATTTATAAATACTACAAATTTACAGCAATACAGGGTAAGTTTACAAATGTGGGATGTAATTTTTTTGCTTATTTTTTGACAGCTAATAAAGCTTTATCAATAAGATATAATGCACATGCTATACAATTAACCAGTTAGCACAGTTCAGTGGTTTCTGGTATACCCACAGATGTGTACCACCTCCATAATCAGTCTTAGAACATCTTCCTGATCCCAAGAAGAAACCCCATACCCATTAGCTGTCATGTCCCTCTGTCCCCCACCCCCTAGTCTTAAACAACCACTCATCTACTTTCTGTCTCTATGAGTTGCCTATTCTGAGTATTTCATAAGACTGGGAATCACACAATGTGCAGTGCCTCGCCTCTCTCACCCGCCCTCACGTTCACCATGCGGTTGTCCCCACCGTACTTCCTGTCCTGCGACCAAGTACTATCCCATTGTACGGACGGGCCACATTTTGTTTACTGCAGTTGATGGACATGGGAGGTATTTCATTTTCCAAAGGGTTGCCCGTACCACCTCTCCCCCAGCAGCGTATGAGGGTTCCAATTTCTGCACGTCCTTGACCCTTGTAATAATCGGACCCTTTGGGTCTCGTCACATGCACCCCAGTGGGTGGGAAGTGGCATCTCCGGGTTCTGATTTGCATTTCCTTGATGACTTAGTCATGTGACCCTCGGCTGTTCTCGCTCGGAGAGTCAGAAGCAGAGTACTGACTGTCCCTTATGTACTGGGGTCACCTCACTTGTCAGGCATTATTCTGTTTTGTAAATGGGAAAATTAAGGCTGGAGCAATGCAATAAATCTGCATCGGAGTTTTAAATCCACTTCAAGCTCACCTCTGTTGTATTTGCTGGTTTGTACTTGTGTTTCAGCCACAGTCAGTCTGGCTGTGGCGGTGAGTGCCGTCACCCCACTGAGGCCCACCAGGCACCGGTCTGAGCCACACACGGGACAGCAGACACCACCCCCTCCTCACCTGAGAGAAAACGGTGTTTTCATAGCAGAGCCTGTGTGTGCAAGACGTGCCTGGGAAGTTCCCAACCAACCCCGCCCCATGCCAGAGGGCAAGAGGAACACACGACTGAGATAAGGAGACCAGCTGCACGTACGGAGGGCCACGGTCTTACAGAAAACACAGCCTGTTTGAGTACTAGACACCATCTCAGGAGGATCTCTTACTCTTCATATTTAAAACTCCAATAGTCATTATTTTATTGCACTGGTTTTATAACCAGAATAAAAGACACTTCTTCCCCCAAGTGTATATTCTTTCTGAACTCAAGCCTTTGGATTCTGCTGTGGGTTGAGTTGTGCCTCCCCATAAATTCCTATGTCAGGAGTTTTTTTGTTTTTATTTTGTTTTGTTTTTTAAAAGATTTTATTTATTTATTTGACAGAGAGCGATCACAAGCAGGCAGAGAGGCAGAGAGAGGGGGGGAAGCAAGCTCCCTGCTGAGCACAGAGCCTGATGCGGGGCTCGATGCCAGGACCTTGAGATCATGACCTGAGCCGAAGGCAGAGGCTTTAACCCATTGAGCCACCCAGGTGCCCCTTGTTTTTTTTTTTTTAATAGGTTTTATTTGACAGAGAGAACACAAGCAGGGGGAGGGACAAAGGGAGAGGGAGAAGCAGGCTGCCGCTGAACAGGGAGCCCAACAGGGGACTTGACCCCAGGACTGAGATCAGGACCTGAACCGAAGGCAGACATTTCACCGATGGAGCCACTCAGGTGCCCCCGCTGTGTTGGGAGTTCCAATGCCCAGTATGATGTGCCCTTATTTGGAGATAGGGTGGCCCTCTCCAGTGATCAGTGTCCTTATAAGAAGAGGAAATGTGGACATAGACCCACACACAGGGAGAAGGCCGTGTGAAGACGAACGCCAGGGTCGGGGCGAAGCATCAGGCCAAAGCATGCCAGTGACTTCCAGAAACCAGCAGGATCTGGGAGAGGAGGGGCAGGGGATAGATTCTCCATCACAGCCCCACAGGAACCAGACGTGACCACGCCCGGATCTGGGGTTCTTGCCTTCAGATCTGCCAGACCGCTCATGTCCACTGCCACCCAGGCTGGGCTACTTTGTTACAGCAGCCCTGGGAGGCTCACAGGGCCCCCCACTGCCAGGCGTACCGAACACAGGGGCCCACAGGACATACACCTGAATCCCACTCTAATGGGAAAGATGGACAGTGATTCCGGACTGTTAAAATCAGTCATCTGTACGGCAAGTTTGTAAGAAACAAGCAATTACAACCTTCCATCACTGAGTATTTTATTTATTTCAGCTAGATATTTACAGATACTCGCTAATATAAAAATACAATGGTCAGGCGGGCGGGGAGTTGAGGCCATGCAACCCCTACAGCAAAGACCCTTCAACCCCGAGATCTAAGTATTGTCGTCCAAACACTTGCTCTGAGGCTTTAAATAGTTTCCACTATTTCCACATGAAAAGGACTCCACACCACTCCTGTGCACGGAGGCTGGGCTGAGCTCAGTATCTGTACTTCGTGGAGTAGTCCTTCGGAGACACGACCAGGCCGCGGCCCTTCCGGGCGCCCCGGTACACAGTCTCAATGATGTCTATCATTTCTTGTTTGTCCTCCATGGCCCAGTTGATCTTGTTGTTGTTACCTGTACCCAGGTCAATCATGATGTGCTTGTTCCTGTGAAGAGGACACGGGGGTCAGTGCTCACAAAAATCCTTCTAAGAATTCCATGAAAAAATGTCTTCTGTTTCCCACCATCACAAGCTCTGCTTAAACATCAGTTAAGACAAAAACACAGTCAAGAGGATCCACCGTGAGTTAGAAGACGGGAACCACCTAAATACCAGAGTAAACACACACGCCCTGAGGGGCACAAGGTCCCTCTGTGTGCTCAGCCACTCTCTGGAGACGAACACCCGACAGGACACAGTTTTAGTCCCTTGGAAAGTGACGTTGTTTCCCAGAGGGCTGTACTAATTTACCTAGGAAACACAACATATGAGTTTTTCATGGCGCTCTTGTGAGTCCCTAGGGTATACACGTTATTAAAAGTCCTAATTGTGAAATTAGCATAGTTTGCATTTCTATAATTAGGGAAGTAGATGAGACTTTACAAATTTATTTTTTAAGAGGCTCCTTTCAAACATGAATTGATATGTACACTTTACAAAGATATTAACCCTTGTCGTGGGTGCACTAATTTTTCCAAGTTTGTGGATGATTAGTTTTCATTTATTCAACTTTTCACTTCTGAAACGAAGAACTCCGCCCTGAACTCTCCAGTGCGGCCTCTGTCCAACCGCGGTGAGCGCCCAAAAGGCCACTTTGGCGTCTCTCCTCTGCGGCCACCGCTTACTTCCAGGGTGAGAATGCACGTCCTCACTCGGGCCCAGGAATCTGGGGGTCTGGACGCCGTCCGTCCCTGTCCCTCCAACACCTGGCAGCCCTCCACGCCCTCACGGGCTCCCCAGCAAGCCTGCGGGTCCGCGCCCGTGTGCCCGCCCCTGGAAGGCTCAAGCTCGGTCTGAACTTCCTCCCGCCGCCCCTCAGCTCCCTGCCGCCCAGACCCGGCTCCTGTGTCTCTGTAAACACCTGCCTGCCTCGGCTCCTCTACTCGGCGGCTGCCAACCTGCTGACGCGGGAACGCTGCCGGATGTGACCCCACGTCCCGCGCCGGCCCACCGGCCCACCCGGTGAAAACATTAGCTCGAGTAGCGAGGCGCCCTGTCTTGGGTTCCGGGTCGCTGGGTCTTTAGTCTAACGCCCCGGCACCCACGGGTGTGCGGCGCCGACCCGCCTTCTCTCCGAGGCCGCCTCCTCCACCACGGCGGCCCCTGGGCCTCCGACGGCCCTAAGACGGGCCTCACGGTGGCACCCGAAGGAGGCGGGGACAATTGTAAGCAGTGCAACAGAAAAGGAGCCCGCCGGCTCGCAGACCCGAGGACTCGAGGAGCACGGCTGGGGCGGCTCCCAGGGAGGGACGGAAGGGACGCGCGGCCGCTGCCGGGTCCGAGGAAAGGGGCTCCTGTCCTTGGGGACACCGTCCTGCAGTTCTGTGGGAAGCGGCCATCGTAAGGGTGCACCGGGGCGTGCACCTGAGCATGTGGCGACCTCTCGGAGAGGCCGCCTGCCTTCTCCCTGGTGCGGACGGTGACGCCAGGCAACGTGGGGTAGGAGCCGTCAACAGAAGCATGAATTCCCGGCCCTCTGGACGGCAGATGCTGCTGCAATGCAGAGAGGCCAGGAGACACGGAATGCTGACGCCCAGGAAAGCTCCGAAGGCCGGAATGTTCAGTCACAAGTGAGGAACGAACGGTGTGCCTCCTGGATCCTCCTGGACACCCAGGACAGGGACTTGGGCTGCAGGGGACTGACGGTGCAGTGGAACTCCGGAGATGGCAGAACCCCAAAATGCTACTGGCTGAAGTAGTTGAAAAATGGCCCGGCCGCACACGCCTTTCCTGGAAAAGGCAGGAAAGCCTGGGCAGAACCCTCCCCAGGCTGGGGCGTCAGCCCCTTCCTCCTCCTGTCCCCCTGAGAAAGCAGACCTGTTTCTGTCCCTCCTCCTGTCCCCCTGAGAAAGCAGACCTGTTTCCTCTGCTGTCCCACGATGTGTGCTGGGAGGGCTGCGGCCACAGATGAGGGGTGTCCGCGAGCCCAAGAAGCCTCCCCCATACCTGTGTCTGCATACGGGAAGGAGTGAGTCTTTGCAGCCAGAGGGCAGACTGTGGAGACAAAATCCCAAGTCCAACCCCTCGAAGCTCCTGCCCTGGTCCCTGGGACTGTGATGTGATGAGACGCCAACCATCACGATGCTACAGGCAGATGTCCCGAAGGCTACTGATCAACTGACTTTAAAATAAGGAGATAATCTTGGATTATTTGGGAGAGTCTCACTGAAGCGGAACAGGAAATTGCAGAGATGGTGCAGGCTGTGCAGACAGAAGGGCCTCTGGGAGCAGGGCGGGCCCAGCACACAAGCAGCAAGGAGTCAGCGACCTCAGACCCACGACCACAGGGAACGGGGTTTGGCCAACAACCCAACGAGCCAGTGGCTTCCTCCCCGACTGATGGCCCCACGAGGGCCCAGCCTGTGACCGAGGTCTCGTGAGACCCTGAGTCGAAACCCACTGAGCCGGCCTGAACTCCGAGCAACACAACACCGAGCTCATACATGTGGCTTGCAGCTGCTAACGTGGTAGTAACCTGTTCCACCGAAGGTAAGGCCCATCCACACCCTATACGACCCACCCCGACATTCCCTACCAGTTAGGAACGCGGAACGTATAAGGCTTCCTACTGCTAATTGCCAACTTTTCTACTAACAATAAACAGAAATTTTGACAAGTAAAAACAATGCCAAATGGTGATTTCTTTCTGAATTAAATCTCCACAACTCTTTTTTGACTCATGATGTTACTCAACTTTACTACATAAATACCATCAAATGTAAAGATATCTGGACTACATCAAACTTCCAGACCAACACTATTCAACCGAAATGAGGGCTTTAAGAGAACATACCTGAAGAAAAACATGACAGTACACGGATCGTATAGCTCATACATTTTGTTGAAGTCAGGCACTTCTGTAATATCCACAAGATAAATAACTGCAAAATTTTTAACCTAAAAGTAAGAAATTAAAAAAAACCCTATAAAATAACACATCAATTTTTTATTCTGTAAAAGCACATTGAAAAACAAACACAAGAATCTGTGTAGAAGAGGACAATTTTCAAACCACCTCCCCACATTGTTTCCCAGGAGCACAAACACACAGGAAGACAATCCAGCGTGTTCGGGCCCGACCACTGGGTTACCCTTGCTGCAACTCTTCCAAAAGAGCAAGTTACGTGACTCCTGCAGAAAATGCGCACGGAGACGTTACTTTGCTGGTCTAGTAGTCATTTACACCAACTTTTCCAAATCTGTACTTTTCCAAATAGTTAACTGCACACAATCAACAGCGACTTTAAAACATGCCTTTAGAATTCACACACGTAGGTTTGAACACCTGCACACCCTAAAAGACCAGCACTCTGAGTAATACTGCATGGAACAAATATTCTTTCATTTTTCTCACTAATTCCAAGTTCATCAGACAGGATTTAGAAAACTCAGAAAACTGCTCGTAGAATATAATCACCTCCAATCCCAACCACCGGAGTTAATTGCTACAAATAGATTTTTAGTAAATTCTTTCCCATTTTTTCTGTTATACACATATGCACACACATAAACATAAATGTGTCTATACTGTTTAAATACAATGTGATCATACCACAGTATTTTATATCCTGCTTTAATTATGGATATTCTCTTATACAAATTATACATTTTCCTCAAACACAATTTTTATGGCTACATAATGCTTATCAAATGGTTATGTCATTATTTTACCATTCTTCCATTATGTTCTGATTTTTCATGAAAATAATTCAGTTTCATTAATACCAATTATTCACCTGTGAACATTCCTACCCTTAAGTTTGTATACGTATTTCATTATTTCCAAAGATAAATTCCTAAAATAGAATCTCTATGACAAAGGATGTGACTTTTTTTTTTATTTATTTTTTAAAAGATTTTATTTATTTATTTGACAGAGAGAGATCCCAAGCAGGCAGAGAGGCAGGCAGAGAGAGAGGGGGAAGCAGGCTCCCTGCTGAGCAGGGACGATTAACTAACAGTTAACACAGAAACTTAAGCTGCCATCACCAAAAACAGCTGACATCTCACAAGGACTCCCTCTGCCCCACAGCACCAGTAAAGCCTGAACACCCTCAGGCCCCAGCTCTCTGCACGAGGGCTCGGGCACCGCCACGCGCCCCGCTGGCTGCACACCGTTTCCAGAAAGCCTGAACACAACTCCTTTACGGTGGAGGAGGTGGTTGAGCCCAATCTCTGGGCAAACTCTGGTGTCCTGTGCCAACAGTGAGAACGTGGCCAGGCCACCAGAGCCCAGTTTTACTTTCATGGTTAACTCATCAACTGTATTCTGATTTTATTTAAAAATAAAACAGAAACTGCAGCACAGAAGTTAGACTATAAAACGGTCAGCGTGTACAAATATACACAAAACGGTCAGGCAGTAACCCTGACTCGTTTTTATCCCTTCAATGCCTCGCTCTGTTCCCTGACGCACAAAATAAATACCGGTAACAGTTATTAAGTATTAACTTATGGAATCGCCATGTAAATATTCAATTAGTCTAAAAATCAAATGGACAGGGCTATAAATTATGTACTTCAGAAAAAAAGTAAAATCACAAATTTGTCCTTTTTATTGCATACAAAAGGGTTTGTTTTGTTTTGCTGATAGTTCTCCAGAAACCAAGAATCATAAACGATTAGCGATAATTTACAAATTATTACTGCCATCCACTTCACAGTCCCCAAAACTTTCCCCCAAGACCTACTCTGGCATCTGTACCCCACGGGCTCCCTTTGCCACTTTGCAAACCCCCCCCCACCCCCGAGGCCTCAAACGGCACTTGCAGGCGTCTGTCAGCCCCAACACACAAGCATCAAGCTCCAGAGCTTCAGGTGCTGCCTGGATTTCTGACCTCCCAACATCACGTGTTGACTCGAAGCCCCAGGCACGACCCATCGGACTCCCAAGTCACGATGTGAACCACAGCAAATTCCAAAGCCCTCTTGCCTCATGTGTTCCCTCAACAGCATTCAGGAAGCATCAAGTGCCAGGCACCATTTTAGGTGCTTGAGGCAAATCTGTGAGCAACGACAAACCACTGTATGCAAAAAATTCTAAAAACATAAAGACTCAAATCAATGGACATTTCATAATCAGAAGACAACTGAATACAAGTTACTTGTTTAAAGATACAAGTCTTGGGCCTGTGGGTGGCTTAGCCATTAAGCATCCACCTTCGGCTCAGGTCATGATCCCAGGGTCCTGGGATTGAGCCCTGCATTGTGCTCCCTGCTTGGCGGGAAACCTGCTTCTCCCTCTCCCACTCCCCCTGCTTGTGTTCCCTCTCCCGCTGTGTCTATCTCTGTCAAATAAATAAATAAAATCTTAAAAAAAAAAAAAGGATACAAGTCTCCATCCCCTTTGCCTTCGTGTTCTATCTGGTCTATCTAACCCCACTCTGAATTCTAGCAGAAGCAAAGTATGTGAAGTTCACTTACAAGGCACTCCTCACTGCATACTTCTAACGCTTTCAACACTCCAAATAGAAACATTATTGTCTTGTGTACAATGAAGGTAAGGCTCAGAAAGACAGAGTGACTCTAAGAAATGATTCAGAAAGACTCAGAATGACTCTAAGCTGCATGGGAAGCAAGTGGCAAAGTTGAGACTCACCCCATCTGGCTCCAAAGCCCAACATCTGGATGGGATTCCTACCCAAGTCTCAAAGGAATCAGCCTGCCCAAAGTGGGCAGGAGGCCCTGAGTGGGTGGGGAATGGGCCAGGTTTAAAGAGCTATGTACTCGAGATAAAGATGCCCGAGAGGACAAGGCAAGGGCAGTAGCAGCACCCGGGATGCGGAGTTAGAAGTGGAAAATGCGCCTAGAAATGTAGACAGGGCCCTTCTAGACCCAAGTTCAGGTCTTTTTCTTGTTTGTCTCCAAGTAAGGAGGGGTTGGGGGCTTAAGAAAACTAAGCAGCATCTAGAGAGAAGGGCTTACAAGTACCGCTGGCTTGGCTGGGGTCTGGACACCACTGCCATGCGCAACCAACACTGGCCGGTCCAGCCAGCCCATGGGAGGGCCCAGGGCAGAAAGGGGGCGGCCAGGAAGGCACACTCACAAACCAAGTCAAGGGACCCATCCAAGGAGGGACCTGGGTCAAGGACCAGAGAGCTCATGTCAGACGAAGCCTGCGGTTCTATGATTCTGGCTACTGGAAGGTCATCAGTGACTGTGTAAGACCCACACGAAGCATGAGGTATGGACAGGCCCCACAAAGAGCCTGGCTATGAAAAGAGGGAAGTCACCAAGGGTCTCAGGTGGAGAGGCAGGGACTCCCCTGGCCACTCCCAATTCCCATGCTTCCAGGCGAAAGAGAAGGCGGCTGTGCGGTGATGTGCGCTGTGCACCACGGGTCCAAACAGCCTCTGCGAGATGGTTCCTTCCTGGTCACCGCCGCCCTCCGACAGCAGCGCATCCTCTGCAGAGCCGTCCTGGCAAAAGCTACCCTGCGAGTTCTGAACCTTCTGCCTACACCTGAATTCCACTAAGCAGAGATGCCTTATTTTATTACTTTTTACATATAAAACAGAGATGCTACAATTTACAATGATAGATGCTTCCATTCTAGTATAACCAAGCATACAGACGTACATTTGCCTCCTGAGGCTTAAGCCACCAATCCAACGGACGCCCAGGATGCCTTTCTAGCTCAATGTGAATTCTTCAGCCAGCGGGTTCTGGTTCCTAGAACCTCCAAACCTCCCAAGTTAAAGCAGAGACTAACCAAGAAACCACATCCTCTTAAAAGTGATTAAAATACATCATTCTGTTTTATAGATGAGGACATTCAACTAACCCAACTCAATGATATCACGTAATTTTCACACTATAAATGCTGGGTTTTATAGTGAGACTTTAAGAGCAGGCCCAATTTCCTTTTACCTCCAATGATGAGTAAGAAATCTGCAGCTCGATCAGAAGTAAAACAAACAGAGACGCTTTGGTGGCACAGTTGGGTTGGGCCTCCAACTCTGGATTTCGGCTCAGGTTGTAAGCCCCGGGTCAGGCTCCGTGCTCAGCGGGAAGTCTGCTTGAGAATGTCCCCTCCTCTGTCCCTCCCACCACTCACTCATAGGCTCCCGAAAAAGAGAAAGAGAAAGAAGTAAAGAACCAAGTGACCCCCTGGGACTTAATTCTTCTCTCCCTCTGTCTGGATTACACTGCGGCCCTGCAGAACCCGGTCTGTGTGTTTCCCGACGTGCCCCAGAGGCGAGCAGTAACCTGATGCACACAGTACTAGTAAATGTTTACTGAAGGAACTTGTAACAATAAACTCATATTTTGAAATGCAAGAAACACATCACTGTCACTAAAAACGTGTTTGGGGCCAGCACGAGCTCAGTGATGGACTCCTGAGCTCAGAGTCCAGAGCCGGCCTGGGCCACTTCCTCCCCACAGAGGCGCTCCAGGAATCGCAGAGGAAGGGGCCGCACATCCAGCCGGGCAGCGCCCAGCGGCCTTGCTCCAGCTCTGCCTCTCTGCCATCTCTTTCCCCTGGAAAAGCCCCCATCTGTCAAAGCTTCTCCTAACACAGGCCACATGGCTTCTGCCGGGATGCCTTCCACACGGTCTGAACTATTTCACCTGAACATTTCATACCCAGTAAGGAATTGGTGCTTAACTACAACCCTGTTTGGTTAGGGTTGAAATGGGGAAAACTGAATGGAGCTAGGTGTCTACTATATTTTCTCCATTTAAAAAATGTTCACTTTGAAAATACAGAAAAGGAATGGAAAAACCACTGCCATGTGTACAGCCCAGTATTTTTTTTAAGTAAACTCTACCCCAACATGGGACTCGAACTCACGACCCCAAGATCAAGAGTTGTGTGCTCTCCCAACTCAGCCAACCACATGCTCCAGCCCAGTATTCTGGAATACTGGGCTATTATTGTTATATTATTAATTAGCCAATAATATAAATTGTATTTTATGTGATTTAATTATATCATATAATATAGAATTAATATGATGTAAATAATAATGATATTATTATTAAAAAGAACATAATTTTTTTTTTAAACGATTCCATTTATTTATTTGACAGAGTGAGATCACAAGTAGGCGGGGGGGGGGGGAAGCAGGCTCCCCGCTGAGCAGAGAGCCCGATGTGGGGCTCGATCCCAGGACCCTGAGATCATGACCTGAGCCGAAGGCAGAGGCTTTAACCCACTGAGCCCCCCAGGCGCCCCTAAAAAGAATAGAATTTTTCTAACATAAAAATATATGACAGTCAAATAAAATTAATAGAATATGAGTGTCTTATAGTGAAAAGTGTTTCCCTTTCCCCAGACCCACATGTTCACTCATGAGGAAATCACATACATTCTGCTTTCTCTAGCTGACATCATTAACAAATGCCCACAGTATTTAAAAAACTTAGAAAATCATTTTTAACAGCCACATAATATTCCATCCAGTGAAGAGGACATTCCCAGTTCAAATCCCAACTCTCCATTTCCAAGTCTGGACAAATTACTGTCATACCTACTTCAGGAGTAGTCACAAGGACCACGTTGAGGGGTCTGTTTCCTACCTGGCAAGGTGACTGGTCTAAATGCTCCAAAACTAGAGATTACAGTCATTACCATGCTCTCCTACCATTAGACATTGTTGTTGCTTCCAGTTTTGCTAGAAATTATAGCAAAAGTCCTGTGGAGCATAAAACCTTGCCTACTGAAGAGGTAGGGTGACTGACTTCTTAAGGATTTTCACACAATGCCAAGCTGCTTTCCAAAAGGATATCAGTATTAAGGGCGCGTGGGGGGCTCAGTGGGTTAAGCCTCTGCCTTCAGCTCAGGTCATGATCTCAGGGTCCTGGGATTGGCTCCGCATCGGCCTCTCTGCTCAGCAGGGAGCCTGCTTCCCCCTCTCTCTCTGCCTGCCTCTCTGCCTACTTGTGGTCTCTCTGTCAAATAAATAAATAAAATCTTTAACAAAAACCAAAAAACTGCATGATAACTTTATTTTCCCCAACTATTTGCCTGGTTAGTTCTATCACAATAACTCCTACAAATGTTGTGATGTGGATGATGCTGATAAGAGCGGCTAATGACTATGAATATGTGACCAGCTATGTGACAGAATGTTCCAGAAGTGTATTCTATTAATTCTATCCTCACAACTACCCTGCGGGTTAGGCACTACGGTCCCTTTCTTACAGATGAGTAAGGTGAGCCACAGAGACAAGTTATTTAAGATCCTACAGGGCGTAGGTAGCAGGAGCTAGCTTGGTCCCTGCTCTTAATCAGCTCTCCATCTGGGCCTCGGAGCTTGCCACCAGCTTCAAGGCTGTCATACCCCGGCACACAAGTCCCCAGTAAACATGTGCTTTTTCTTGGCTCTTACAAGATATCTCATTTGACCAAATGTTCAATCTACTTTACGTAACGCTTAAGAATGATCCCTTAAAAGTTCCAAAAGTTCCATACATAATGTATGATCATGAATCAAGGATATCATTGAGGTTTTGCATATTTTAAACTCATCTGTATGGGTTTCTCAACACAAAAAAATTAAATGTCCATTTATTCTTCCCCATCATGGGATGAGCTGTGACAAACTGTTCCTACAAATGGCAAGACGGCTCAGAGGTACACAAGCCAGTCTCTCTTTGAGGCTGTGCACAAAATCAGCTGCTAAACAGGAAACTTTGTTATTATCACTCTACCGAATTCCAGACATCCGTAAAATCATCGCGCAGATCTTATGTTTTCAGTGCAGCTCCAAACCAACCCAGCAAGAGGTGGGGGTCGGGAGGCTGGTACCGCCGAACCACCGGGTCGGCAGGCCACATTCCAGGAGAAACAATGGAATCAAGTCCAGCCTACACAGTGGAACTTTTACCCCCTTTAAAACAGCTGGGAACCCAAACAAGGCTTGTAACAAGATGCGCAAGGTCCCCCACTATCTGCCATTTCTGCAGAGGGAGATTTATAAATAGAGAGTTAAGTTGTCCTTTATATTACAACCTTAAATTTCACAAATTCCTCTTGAGCTTCCCAAAAAAGAGCTTCCAGAATCATAAGCTCATATTTTGCCTTTATACTAAGAAGAAAATAAAGCAATAATCTTGTGATGTGTTTCAAGTTTGCATTTTTAATAACTGTACTATGTAATATTGTATTAAAACTTTATTAAAACAGAAGTCCAAATTTTTGGACAAAAGAAAAAGTATCTTAAAAAAAACAAAGGAAAAAAAACAAACAAACAAAGAAAAATACTCAAAGTGAGCCCAGTTAAGCTGTTCTTATCAAGAGGCTCAATGCCAAAAAAAGGGTGCGTCCACCAATGACACAGGAATTCAGTCTATAATCAACATGAAGGGATGAGAAAAGAACTCCCTAAAAAGTCCCTAAAAGCTTATACTAACACACACAATCTGTCTCCTAGCTAAGAGCATTTTGCTGGTTTTGCTCAGATGTGAAGACCAAATGCCCCTCCCGTCTTGAGTAATCTGACTTTGCACTGAGGGCAGCAGGAGCCAGCATCATGGGTGCTCACGCCACCACCTGCAGCACAGAATTTGGAAGACACCCCTGCCTTGATGCAAAGTCTGCACCGCAGCAAATGTGCTTCTCAGAGAGGTGCTCACACACAGTTCACTGGCCTCGGCTGTGTCTACCCTTGACCGCTACAACCCGAGCAGGCACAAGAGATGTCCTGGCATCACCGCACTGAGGACTTCGGACCCCAGCTGGGAGGATCCCCAGTGTCAGCAAACTGCTGCTCTCCCGAGTTCCCCAGGCACTGTATCAAGCTCCTTGTGGGAGAGGAAGGGCATGGCTGGTGGCCGCAGCGCACCTACTCTCATCCTGACCGCCACCGAGGGGTTTCTGAAAGTCCCATTAGAATTCCCAGGACAGGTGCTTAAAAGGGCTGTTTCTTGGGGCACCTGGGTGGCTCAGTGGGTTAAAGCCTCTGCCTTCGGCTCAGGTCATGATCTCAGGGTCCTGGGATCGAGCCCCACATCGGGCTCTCTGCTCAGCGGGGAGCCTGCTTCCCCCTCTCCCTCTGCCTGCCTCTCGGCCTACTTGTGATCTCTCTCTCTCTCTGTCAAATAAATAAATAAAATATTTTTTAAAAAGGGGGCTGTTTCTGGACCCCCCAGAACAACACAATCAGAACCTTGGAGATGCACTTCAGCAAGTACCCAGTGAGGCTCATGACGACTGGCACAGAGCGGTCTCTAGTGTCCCCAGTGCCACCATCCCTGCTGCCTCTCCTACCAAGTAAGAGAGTAAAAATTAGCAGTGGAAGGTCAGAGAGCTGTTTGTTTTTCAGTAAACTAGCCCCAAGGTGGGGCTCGAACTCAGGACCCCAAGATCAAGAGGCTCACGCTCTACTGACTGAGCCCACCAGATGTCCCAGAAGGTCGCTTTCTCCCTTCCTAAATACAAGATACAGCCTCACATCTGTTACCATCTACCAAGACTTTAAGGCCTTATTCCTCTGAAAGGAAACAGGGCTTCAGTGTTTCCATCACTTTTACTCTTCATTAAAGTGACCTCTCAAATTATTTCTGGAATATCAATAAGTTATTTTATTAACACACTAATATTTGCTCTTTGTCCTACTGCTACAGTTGCAAAAATCCAAATTAAAGTTACCTTAAAAGTTACCTTAAAACCACGAAGAAACCACAAAAAACACTGAGCCCCTGGTTACATATCGGTGCCAAGGCTGGCACTCTCTTCAGCAAAGAAGCACCCTGGACAAGCCAGAGTCCTATATGGGAAACCAGGAGCCCCGTCCTTCCTCCTACCATCTCCTGCAACCGACTCCCTGGAAGGTAGAAGCCAAGGGCCTTACAAAGAGTATGGCGGGGTGGAGAGGAAAAGGCCAGAAGCAAAGGAACTGGGTTCATCATCCGAGCAACAGGAATGTCTGGCTTCCCAAACCCAAGAAACAAGGTACCAAAATGCACAGTCCTTTTAGACTAAGCTACTTAAGTAAACTCCATGTTCTTGCCAAAGTCTCTAAGTGTGTTTTGTTCATGGCACTGCAGACGAGGAATCACGAACCTCTTTAAAACCGGAAAATTGAGGAAACTTCTCCCAGAAAAAGGCAGAAGCTAGAGTGGACAATCTCGGGGGCTGCAGGGTAAGAACGTGCGTATGAACCCCGCTCCTTCTCTCTCCGCTGAACGTGCTGCGCGTCGGAAGAGGCGAGACCAAGACCACCTCACTTCCACGCTCCACTGCCGGCTGACCCCGGTACTGACCACCACGAACTTCCAGGCCCATCCCGGAACGCTGCGTTACCTTCTCGGCGATACTGTAGAGCACCTCATCCATCTTCATACAGGTGGGGTCCCAGTCGTGCCCAAAGCGAATGACCACCACGCGGTCCTCCTCCGAAAGGATGGCCTGATCCACCTGCCAGCCGTTGTGCAGGTGCGGGAGCATATACGACATCTCGGGGCGGGTCCGGGGGTCTGCGAGGAGAACTGCGCGCACCAGCTCCTTCCCGCGGACTGCTGGACAAGGGGGGCGCGGG
>CM053616.1:49122071-49145749 GCA_028646535.1 Procyon lotor
TTTTTTTTTAAAGATTTTATTTGTTTATTTGACAGAGAGAGAGATCACAAGTAGGCAGAGAGGCAGGCAGAGAGAGAGGGGGAAGCAGGCTCCCTGCTGAGCAGAGAGCCCGATGCTGGGATTCGATCCCAGGACCCTGAGATCATGACCTGAGCTGAAGGCAGAGGCTTAACCCACTGAGCCCCCCAGGCATCCCCATTATGGGGTTTTGTGGTGGCTTTTAAGTTTAAAAACTTTTTTTTAATTTTATTTTTAAAGATTTTATTTATTTGATTGAGAGAGAGAACATGAGAGGGGAGAAGGTCAGAGGGAGAAGCGCGCTCCCCCCCCCGCCAGTGCTGGGAGCCCGATATGGGACTTGATCCCAGGACTCCAGCATCATGACCTGAGCTAAAGGCAGTTGCTTAAGCAACTGAGCCATCCAGGCATCCCTAAGTTTAAGAACTTCTTTTCCTTAAGATTTATTTGAGAGAGAGAGAGAGAGAGATGTTGGGCATGGGCAGTGGGGAGGGGCAAATGGAGAAGCAGACTCCACGCTGAGCAAGAAGCCTGATGCAGGACTTGATCCCGGGACCCCAGGATCGTGACCTGAGCCAAAGGCAGATGCTTTACCAACTGAACCACCCAGGCGCCCCTAAAAACGTTTTTGTAGCACTTCCTTTCTCAGGCCTGGAGTCAGCCGTTTCTCTGAGAAGCTCTGTTGTTGCAGGATGTCATCAGAAATGATAATCTGAGAGCCAGGGTGTCTGTCCCTTAGGCCTTGTCAGCTGACAAAGCAGAAAATACCCTTTTATTAACCCTGCACGTACATGCGCCTGTAAACATCTCTGTATGTGACCACCGCAGTGGTCCTCAGGGACCCTTGAGTCCACACTGATGTCCGGCCCCAGCCCAGTCCACACCACACGGCTCGTACAGCTAGCTGTCCTTGCTTGTCTAAACTCTCACGGGAGCGGTGACCCTTCCCCCGTCGCCCCCCTCCCCCCACTGTCCTCATCCAATCCAGCCACTGGGCCTGGATACAGTGCTCACGTGCAGTTGGGTAGTTCTGAGATTCTCTTTCTCCACCTTGAGGACTGGAAGTAGACCTTAAGTAAACATGAGGAGGTAAATTAAAATTGTCTTCTGTCTCCTCTACAACCTATGTTGTTGATTAGAATTCTGAATTTCTTAGTCCTCCAGTAACATCATTTCTGTGCCCAAGGTAACCCCTTAGGAAGGATTGTAGTTTGTAGAGTTGATGTGTATGATTTTATTTTCTTTAATTTGCCACCAGTCTCATGGTTCCTATTTTCTCCCCATAGAAAGAAGTTTTGGTATGAAGGTCCTTCCTTGGGCTCTCATTTGGTAAGTACAGAGCGGCTTCGAGGAGCTGCCCTAGACTCGGCTGGAGTGGGGGCGTAAGGTTCCAGAAGGTGGCAGAGCCCCGCCCGGCAGTCCTTCCATTTCCGTATTTGAGGACACAAGTTCTGCAGGGGTGGGACTGGAGACATTGGTAGTGAGAATTTTCACTTTTTGAAAGATTTTATTTATTTGAGAGAGAGGGAGAGAGTGTGAGTGAGCAGGGGTCAGGGGCAGAGAGAGAGAATCCCAGACTCCCTGCTGAGCTTGGAGCCCAACTCGGCTCCATCTCACAACCCTGAGATTATGACCTGAACCAAAACCAAGAGTCAGACGTTCAACCAAGTAACCAGGCGTTCCTTAACTTTAAAATAAAAATTATTTTGAAGTTTTCTGGAATGTTGCTGCATTATCAAATAGTATGGAAACGTCCATTTGGTTTTAGCATCTGTATGTGATGCACGTGTGTGTGGATAAACTGAAAGTTTATGTACTAAGTGGCTTTTGTTAGAAAAAGCACATTGTATGTTTTTTAAAAATTATATTAACATATAATGTATTATTTGCCCCGGGGTAGATGTCTGTGAATCATCAGGCTTACACATTTCGTAGCACTTACAGTACATTGCATGTTAACTGCTGAATTGTTTAAGGAGGAGAATTTTCTACAACGTGGGTTAGGTTTCAATAAGATTTTTGGATGTAGATATGCATACTGACAGTACTTCTAATTTTGGGAGGATGCTAGGTAAAATTTAGAAGGACCCAGGCCTGTAAATTGTATCTTAATGAAAGCTGAGATGGCTCAGAGTCATGTAGCCTTTTTGTTGATCGAGGGGTGAAGTCCTTCTCACCCCCTTTCCGTAAGTTAGAGCAAGTTTCATGTACGATTGTAACGTTGGCCTTTCTGTCTGTTCTGGATGGAGATTTACAAGCCCTTCCAGGCGGAATTCCTGATGAAGAGCACCTCAAAGAAGACCAGGAGGGATGACCATGTGCGCCTGAGGGCGCTGAACGGCCTCCTCTACAAAGCGCTCACAGATCTGCTGTGCACCCCTGAAGTGAGCCAGGAGATCTGTGACCTGAACGTGCAGCTCTCCAAGGTAGCTTCGGGGCAGAGTGCGGGGACGGGGGGGGGCCGGCAACCTAGTGCTTGGGGAGGAGGCCGCGCGTCGGTCCCGAGGTCTTGGAGTTCAGGAGCCCTGCTAGGTGTCACCCCTTATGTAGTACAGATGGGGTGCGGGCACCGACGGTGTTGTGAGGTGCGCAGGGTGGCTGCACCCTCGCCTGCCCTCCTGCGGTCTGTGTCTCCCTGGACTGGGTTTAGTCAGATGGACACCCGGAGGATGAGAAGCCGCAGGTCAGGCACTTCTGACCAGGGAACGGGGTCAGGAACGCCGAGGTTCTGCATTCGGGCAGCAGGAGCGGCTGGTGCCTGGGGGTGGTGGGTGCCTGCGTGCCGTGAGTGGGCAAGCCGCGGCAGCTGGAGGTGACCGGCGGCTGGGGCGGGGGGCCTCAGGTGTCCCTGACTGCAGACTTCTCCGCCTGCCGCGTGTACTGGAAGACCGAGGTCCCCGCCCAGCAGAACGCAAGCACGGAGGCCATCCTGCGGAGGAGCGCCGCCCACATGAGGTGAGGGTGCCCTGCCCTCAGCCGGCTCGCTTCCGCTTGCCTCTCCAGTCTCCCCCTGGTTGCCCAGATCTGTTTGCTCTTGAGGAAACTCTTGGAAGCATACTCTTAAATTTCCAAGTGTAATTTACGTTTTCATGCAGGACATAACCTAGGACAGTGGTTCTCAAACTGTGGTCCTACACGTCTAGGGGCTCCTGACCACCAGCATCCCCGTGGCCCTTGTGGCTTCCTGCCACCTGCTCACAGGCGAAAGCAGCACAGTTGTACGCGAGGAGACCCTTGGCCAGTAAGCAGAAGTGAGTCCGTTTACTCAGTCCTGAGCCTTGGGCGCCTCCTCTCAGTGTCCTGTGTGGCGGCGAGTGAGCAGCAGCCTGCCCGTGCTGGCGTGGGACGGTCGCCCTTGAGCCGGAGCACACGCTCGCTCGCTGGGGGTGACAAGTGAGCTCGCTGAGCTTTTTCAGATGTGGGCCTTTGACAGACATTTTCTCTAAAGTGAGCAAAGTGAACCTGTCGCTTTGGGGAAAACAATGGACTGTTCTTGTTGCTAGTGATGAAATTCAAGCCTTCTTTTTTTTTTTTTTTTTTTTAGAGTTATTTATTTGACATGGGGGTGGGGAAGGGGCAGAGGGAGAGAAGATCTCTAGCGGATTCTGTGCTGAGCACAGAGCCCCACGTGGGGCTCGATCTCTCCACCCTGAGATCACAGCCTGAGCCGAAACCAAGAGTCAGACACTTAACTGACCAGCCACCCACGTGCCCCAAAATGCAAGCTTTCAAATGAAAATTGACTTTGGAAAACTTGGGTCTGCCTCCCGTGAGGAGGCAGCATCAGCGTTCTGAGACTGGAAGCCGCGGGATGAGACCGGCGGGGACGCCGACCAGGGGAGTGTGGCGCGGTGCGGGGCCGGCACCCGAGAGTCTGGGTGCCTCAGTTTCCGGGGGGCAGAACAGGAGGCGCCATTCCGAGTGCGGGAAGACCGGCGGCTTCAGCGTGGCCGTGTGACACCGGCCTGGACAGTTCCGTGGCGCAGCCAGCCCGCAGGAAGCCGTCGCTGGCTGACTTTCTCTGGGCATCAGAGAAGATCGCTCTTTCCTGAAGTGCTGTTCACGTACTGCTTTTCCAGTCAGGGATCTGTGTGAGGCCGGATTTTCCTGTATTTCAGCCAAAGTAACAGAGCAGCTGGAATGTAGACATTGAGATGAGAATCTGGCCAAGCTAGGCAGTGAGGGAGTTTATAACTATGTAAACGTGTCACGCCTCTCAGTCTTTTTTTTTTTTTTTAATTTATTCTGAGAGAGGGAACACAAGCAGAGGGAATGGTAGCGGGAGAGGCAGGCTTCCCGCCGACCAGGGAACCCGATGCGGGGCTTGATCCCAGGCCCCTGGGATCACGACCTGGGCCAAAGGCAGAGGCCCAACAACTGAGCCACCCAGGTGCCCCTCTTTTTTTTTGAAAGTAGTTATTTTTCAGAATGCCTGGGTCGCTCAGTTGGTGAGATGTCTGCCTTTGGCTTAGGTCATGATCCCAGGGTCCTGAGATCAAGTCCCACATTGGGCTCCTTACTCAGCGGGGAGTTGGCTTCTCCCTCTGCCTCTTCCCCTGCTTGTGCTCTCTCTCTGTCTCTGACAAATTAAGATCTTAAAGGAAGTTATGTTTCATTAAAAATATCCATGCAAACACTTGGTGAGTTTGGTATTTGAAATGAATTAATGCTTATTTTTCAAATTCTGAGCTTTAATTGTAGTATGCTAGACGTGGACGGATGTAACGCACATTCACAGAAACTCCTTGGCGTCCTCGGTGATGTTTAATGGTGTGATGAGGTCTTGAGACCAAACATTTGGAGAACTGCCCAGCTGGGTGGCAGTAAAGGAGTTACTCTGTTTCCTCTCCAGTTTGAAGAAATGCAGAACCCTAACCGACCAGCGCTCTCAGAACTGGGTTCTCTCGTCCCTGCTTCCCTCCTTTCTCTGTCCCTCTTGTCTTTCCCTTGTCCATTGTACTCTGTTTTTTGGAGAAGGGGATGGTTTGTTTACATACCTGACTTCCATCCCGGGAGGCCCTAGGAGTCTCTTTTAAATTGTATCAAAGAGTGCTCAGTTGATTTTTTTTTTTTCTTGTTAACAGTAATAGGAGAAAGATTTCCAACAAGTGTTGGTGGGAACGGTCTTGTTTTCTGATTAGTTTTAGGTCATCCGAAATCGCAGCTGAACTGACCATCCCTTTTCCTGGCTCCTGTGACGGGAGCCGAGGTTTAGCGTCAAGACTCCGCTGTAACTGCCTCCCAGGGCCCGTTGTCACTGCGGAGAGGCTGTTCCAGTTGTCCTCGCTGGGTGCTCACGCCGCTGCTGCGTGTCTGTCTGTGTGCATGAGCAACGGTGCACGCGGTGCTCTCTGTTCCCCTCGGAGCCCCTAGAGTGCACTTCTTGGCCTTGTGGCCGGGGAGCGTCCACTGAGCGGAGGAACGAGGCCCACGCCGGCTGTTCGTGCCCAGACCACGCAGCCCACGGCCACCAAGATGCCCAGGAGGCATCCGGGCCACGATCAAGCTGTTTGTAACGATCTTAAGAGTTGTGTTTAGGCAGTGAAACAGTTGTGATGATGTGTTTTCGAGTCCCAGGCGTGGTGTGGCAGTTGGTGAAGGAACACTGTCCTATGCGGACTTTCCGGGTTTGAATAACGTGATGGCAGATCCCTCGTTTCACTGTCCATGACATGATTCTGCATTTTCCTTTCTGCTAAACTGCACCGTGTACACCATTTCTCTCCAGGCACCTTTTGATGTCCCAGCAGACCCTGAGGAACGTGCCCCCGATCGTGTTCATTCAGGACAAAGGAAACGCAGCTGTGGCTGAGGTAGGGCTCTGAAGAAACTCACTTCCCATAACAAGCTGACCGGACCAGTAAGGCGTTGCACTTAGTTTTCAAGTATTTGAATGATAATGGGTGTAGTTAAAAGAAGTAATCGGTGCCCAAGAGTGTAAATGGAAAGTGAGGCTCCCAGGCACCCATCCCAGCCCGAATCCCCTTCCTCTGCAGATTTGACTTTTTACTTCACACTGAAGGTTACTTTCTGTTAATTTTAAAGGTTACAATCTCTAAGTTTATGTATGTTTTCTTTATGGGTGGTGGTTACCTGGTAGTTACTAAGGTTTGTTATGCTTTTTTTTTTTTTTAAGATTGTATTTATTTATTTAACATAGATCACAAGTAGGCAGAGAGGCAGGCAGAGAGAGAGAGAGGGAAGCAGGCTCCCTGCTGAGCAGAGAGCCTGATGTGGGGCTCGATCCCAGGACCCTGAGATCATGACCTGAGCCGAAGGCAGAGGCTTCAACCCACTGAGCCACCCAGTCGCCCCAAGGTGTGTTACACTTTTAAAAAATGTATAAAACCTCAGTCAGTAGTAGTCATGATATTATAGTTAGGTAGCTGTAATTCACCGTGGGACTAGATAGTATTTTTTTTGTTTTGTTTTTCTTTTTTTATTTAGTTCAAAGATTTATTTATTTGAGAAAAAGGGCGGGTGCATGTGAGGAGAAGGTGGGGAGGGGCAGAGGGAGAGGGAGAGAGGGAATCTTAAGCAGGCTCCCCACTGAGCACGGAGCCTGACACGGGGCTCAGGCCCATGACCCCAAGATCATGAACTGAGCCGAAACCAAGAGTCAGGTGCTCAGGTGCCCCAGGACTAGGAAGTATTTAGATCCACAGAGGAAAACAAATCTAACTGGACGTTTTCATTGTTTGTTATTTGTTATGTAAGCAATACTGCAGACACTGTACAAATGATGACCTTGATAGATGTGTGGTTTTCCTCACAGAAGGGGAAAAGGAGTAATGTGGCCAGTGCCAGCTTCAGAGAGTCAGGTAGAACTTGGGCTGTGGGGCGCAGGCGTCTCACCCAGGCTCGGTTGGCGGAGCTGGCAGAAGGAAGTAGCTCTCAGCGGAAGGGAGGGTCCTCTCCCTCACGGTTGGTCCCTCTCTGGGAAGGTAGGGCCTGCCTGGCTCTGCGGGCTGCTTTCTGGACAAAGTCGTCCGAAGGAGGGAGGTGCAGGTAGTGCTCAGAGCATCCCAGAGCCGCTCTCTCTCTAGAGTGCGCTGTGGGCTGTTTGCCGCGGAGGCCACTTGGGCCCATCCAGCACCTGTCCTCCTGTGCCCTTGCTGTGCTGGGGGCAGGGATGGCTGGGCTTCTGCTCGTCTCGTCGTCCTCAGGCGTCTGTGTTCCTGTAGGTAGAAGCCAGCGGAGGCTGGACCTGGGCGTGGGGGGCCTCTGGCTGGGGCGGATGATTCGTTGAGGGCACAGGCATGACTGGCTTGCTCTTGCATAAGGCAGGGCAGTGTGTTCTGAAGTGGGGGTTAGAGCCGTTTGGATAGACACGTGCCCTGAAATTGGGGATGTTGGATGGAACTTTGAGTCTTGTACCTGTCAGCTCATTTCTGTATCTCGTGTTGGTTGCATGTGTTGAAAAGTTGCATGTGGTTGGCGATGCCAGGGGCTGGCCATGTTTGCAGCAGCTCACTCTGCTCCCCGGGTATGTCCGCTGGTCTGCACATTTGGGAGAAGAGCAGGAGTGAGCTCTGCCCAGGTCGTGTTCAGCGGTGCTGGTGTCAGTGCCTGTGAACACGCAGAGGTGCTCAGTGTCCCAGGAAACCGCACAGATGCTGGGCTTGCCCTTCCCTCAAGGGGTTTCCACTAGTGACCAGACGGAGGGGGCCGGAGAGACACTGCGGGACCCCCTCCGTGCTGCGGGCCGAGGAGCTAGCAGTGGGGGGCGAGGGTGCGCTCGTCCTGCCACTTGAAGCGAGTGTGTGCGCCAGAGACACGCCCAGGGTGCTGGCGGCAGGGATCCCTCAGTCAGGCCCCTGGGTACGGGTGGGTGGGTGCACGTGCTCCCCTCACCTGATGCGGAGCCAGAGAAAAGGCCACGTGCCCTGCAGTTCTCTAGGATGTTGGGACAAGTGCAGCTCATCTTTGGTGATGGAAGCCAAACTGGTGGCTGTCTTTGGTGCAGGGAGTGAGCGGGAGGGGCGTGAGGAGGCTTCTGGGGTTCATCCCTGCAACGTCACAGGGACGCCCAGGGGTGCAGTCCACTTGCGAAACGTCATTGGGCTCTACACGTAATGATTTGTGTACTTCTCCTGTGTCTTTTGTTCCAATCGGGGTTTTTCAGAGGTTGATTTTATCATGATTTTAAAGGAAAAAATGTAAAATCCTAAAACGCATGAACTGTGATACTGGTATTGTGACTTATTACACATTTGCTGTCTTCTCGCTGACTGTCGGGCACAGCCGACACGGGCTGCCGGCTCTCATTGAGCCTCAGCCTTCCCCAGAGAGGGCGCCCGAGCAGCCTGAGTTCCCTCGGAGGTCAGCGTGGAGCTGCCCCGTCCCTGCAGCCCGCCGGGATGGTCAGGATTTGGTTGCTTTTGCATGGAGGGCTTGGTAAAGGCTTCCAAGAGAAACTTTAGTGATGCTTGATTTCCAGGCAGACCGCAGGGGTGGAGGTGGGCGTGCCTTTGTGCCGGGCCCCCGCCCCCTCACCCCTGTCCCCCTGCCCCCCAACCACTCCCTGTCAGGTCGTTTTGCTCCGATTCCTGGAGCTCCGTGGACACAGAAGCAGACATTGGGCAGTGCTCAGCGCTGCTTTTGAGATTCATTTTGTTTCACATGTAAGTGGTTTTTATTGCTAAGAAACCTATTTGCCTTTTGTGGGTGTTGGTCTCTTTCTGGTTTTTGGTGACGGTGAGCGAAGCTGTTGTGAGCCATTGTGCACACATCTCTGTGTGTTCTAGGTCAATATGCGGAAGTGGTGGGTGTGTCTGATTTTCCAGAACTGTCTGGGCCGCCGCGAGCTCCCGCCCGACGCCACGGGTCCTGCTGCGTTTGTGCTGGCCCTGCTGGTGGTCACCCATGCGTGTGCTTGAGGACTCGTATTTATGAGCATCTTTCCGTGCACCTGGTGGCCGTTCTCCGTTTGGTGAAGTCTGTTTAGTCTCTGGCCTGTTCTTGTGAGGCCCGCTCCGTGTGGAGCTGTACAGAGCGGTCGTGTGTCCACACAGGTCCCTCGGCAGATGCACCGTAACCCGGGAGACGTCAGTTAGTGCCCGTTTTGTGGCTTCATCAGTCCCGTTTCTGGTCTTTCCTGTGGACTGATTTTTTTTTCTCCCGGTTCTGCTGCTTTTTATATTTGTGGGTTTTATTGGTGTGCCCTTGGGTTGTGATGGTGCTTTGGCCGCTGCGGAACGTGTGCGGAATGGCGGGCCCTGGTCATGGGCCTGGGCTCTCCTGGGTGTGCCCCGCGCAGGGTGGGGTCTCGGGCGCCCGTCCTAGGTGTGCAGGTCGGCGGTCAAGGGGTGAGCTGCCCTCCGTGCCCACGGAGCAGGGCTCTGTGCGCTGCCCCCACGGAGCAGAGCTTCCGTTTCTACGAGTGCCCTCGGCCACCGTGGAGCCGGATTCACGTGTTGGACCCCGGATTGTGACCTGATCGCTGGGCCAGGAGGTTTCCTTTCCCCAAACACGAATTTTGTGGCAAAATTCTATACTTGGTTAGGAGATATGTATTGGAGGTAACACTTATCTGGCTTCTTCATAAGTTCGACTCTTACAAGCTCTGATTGTGGTTTGAAGCGAGCGCCCATTGGTCATCAGCGAACTCGTGATTGTACGTAGCCGGTGTTTGAAAGCGCCCTCGCCGGGAGGGTTTGCCAAGGCCTGCGACGGGCAGTCGGAAGGCCCGTGTCCGAGCCAGCCCTGCGTGGCTGCACACGGCTCGACAGAGCTGGGCTCTGGTGCCGGTGGGGGGCTGTGGCTTACCCGTCGCCCTGTGTCTGTCCTTCTCAGGTTGATCGGTTACTGGCCATGGCCGATTTTGGACCCCAGGGTGTGCGAGAGGACGTCAGGTACGTGGGAGTGTGATTCTGGCTCTTCAGGCAGATGTCCAGGTGTGGGATTGCTGGTCGCGTGGCCGCTGCACAGGCCGGGCCCGGCCTTTTGCCCTCCGACCCTGCCTGGGGCCTCAGCCCGGCAGTGGCCTGTGGCTGATCCCCGTGGCAGCAGCTGCTGGCGCCTCACCAAGGCGGCTGGGAAGGCCTCTGTGGTCCCTTGAGGAGTCACCACAGCGACTCCTCAAGGGAGGGCAGGAGTCCCTCCCTTACCCTCTCTACCCTCTTAGCACCGATTTTGAGTGCGTACTCTATCCCTGTTCTAGCACCTGGGGTACGGGAACAGAACACACAGTGGGCTTTTTGGGGCTCGCATCTTGCTGGGTGAGGCCAACAGGGAGCCACAGACAATTGTAGGTCGGGAAGGTCTGGTGGGTGGATCAGGAGGCGGCTGGGTGGGGGCAGCGTTGGCAGTGTTCACTAGGCCATCACGGTCTGAGAAAGACGTGAGGACTCGAGTAGGGGGGCCCGTCGCAGGCGAGGGAAGAGTTCTAGCCAGCACTCAGCCTCCACTCCTTACCTGGGGTGCCTCAGCGTCCGGGTACTAGGGAGACCTCGGGCGGGGCCCCCAAGCTCCAGCCCGAGGACTGCGGAGCTAGAGCAAAGGCCCCAAGCCATGGGGAGCCCAGCCTGCGGGTGTGAGACCTTCCAGAGCTGAGCGGGAAAGGGGTTAGAGGTGTGACTTGGCCGAATTTGGGTTTTGAAGGGTCACACCAGTTCAGATCTTTCCTTTTGGTTTCTTGAGGAACCTGAGTGGTAGATCTGAAAGGCCCAGCTGTAATTCTGTGAAACTGGCCCAGCAGCCTAGCCGTGTTTAACTGGGGAAAAGAGACGGACAACACATCTCACAGAAGGGCTGCATGGGACCGTGCGGGCCTGCGCTGGCCGCACCAGCAGAGTGGCTCTGGGCTGGGGAGCCCCGTGCTGTACTCCTCGGCTTCCCTTGGATACGGGCAGCCCACTGGCAAGTGGGGGGGCCATGGGGGAGCGCTGGGCAGCCCACTGGCAAGTGGGGGGGCCGAGGGGGAGCGCTGGGCAGGGCCCACATGGTGCTTGACTGGATGCCTCTTCTCCCACCAGCGGCCCTGGGGCCCTGGACACTCCTCCGCCGCAAGGCACCCCAGCCTCTGCCACGTGCTCAAGTCTGTGTGGGATCGATCACGAGGCGCTCAACAAACAGATCCTGGAGTACAAGAGGAGGCAAGGGCATAGGACCGTGCGTCCCAAGGAATCGCAGCTGATGGCTGATCTGGCAACGGCAACGAGAGAGGAGAAGGTGGCAGCCGCACCCTGGGCAGATGGGGACCCTTCCCCCGGAAGCCACCTGCTGGGGGCGGGGGGCAGCAATCCCAGCCCTGACCTGGGGGGTCCCCGGGGCTCAGACAGTAGCCCTGAGCAGCAGGGCAGGCGGCGGCCAGGGGCGGAGACTGAGCGGTCGGGAGGGGGCGGGTCCTGAGCCTCAGCTGTGCTGGCGGAACCCCACGCTCTGGGTGCCCTGCCGCCCACGACAGGTGGACTTGGACCTTGGGTTGAGAAGGGGCGTGGCCGTGGGAAGCGTGTGACAGTCCGGCAGCTTGCTGGCCGCCGGCGGTCCTCCTCACTCTGGGCACTTGCACACCCTGCCGTACACAGCCGCCGCTCGGGCTCGCGGTCTGGGTAGCCGGGCATCATCGCCTCGTTTGCACGGGGTTGGCTGGCGCCCTGCCCTCATGGTCTGCTGAGGAATCGCCCTGAGTCTAGCTTTCCCCCAGGGCAAGACCGCTGTGGCGTGCCCGTCAGACACGTGCTGTCGGAAGGACACAGAATAAATCCTCAGCAAGTCTGACCTGGAGGAACCTGCTTCTGGGTGTGCGGTTTCTCCCTTTCCCAGGCGTCGTCAGTGTCCAGACGCTGACGGTGGTGTCCCCAGAGCTCACACAGTCAGACGCGCGTCAGGGACACGGAAGCTGGTGGCTGGGCTGCTTGGAGGCACGACTTGTGCTTCTGTGAATGGTCTGAGGAGGGAAGTGTTGCCGTCCCCCGTGGGGAGTCGTGGGGGCTCCGGCACGCCCCCGGGCACCACGTGCAGGCGGGTGGCACCAGGAAGTGCTGCCTTTGCCTGCAGAGTGGCCCTGTCGAAGGGACACGCCGCAGGTCACTGGCAGGACCGCTGCAGGTGCGCTGCGTGTCCTGCCGTGCAGGTGGTGGTGTCAGGGTGGCGTTTACGTGATGCCACCTGTCCCACAGGGTGCAGGGAGCCACGTGTAGGGGGCGCTTCACGCGGGAGTGCACTTGCCGATGTGGCTCCTCTCGGAGGAGAAACGTCCAGAGGAAGGCTGCACCTGTGTGAGTGCGTGTGGTTGGTCCTAGTCAGGTATGGGCAGTGACAGACCTTGACGGCTTTCTGGAAAGGAGAGTTGGCCGGGCACAGTGTTCCCGGGGGGCTGAGACGGGCCACGCTGCACAGGGCCCCTCCGGGAAGCCCCAGAGAGAAGGCAGGGCTTCTGCGGGAATGAAGGGGCTGGGGAGCGGAATGTCAGCAGGCTCTGGGCTGGGGGGTGGGTGCTGGCCCTGGGCGATGCGGGGCAGAGGAAGTGCTCGCTGGTGTGCAAGACCCAGGTAAAGGAAGCGGTTGGAGTGTGGGCTCTGGGTTGGTGGGTTTGCATATACCAAGGCGAGCTGAGGGGTCATGTGTTCACTGTCCCTAGGAGTTAGTCCTGGGAGGGGCGAGGGCAGTGTGTCCGAGGCCAGCAAGGCCCCCAAGATGTTAAAGCGTCGTAAACACAGAGCGTCAGAAACATGACTCACACAGGACCCTGCAGCGCCAAGCAGCCCGCTTACTGACGGCCAGTGTGCGTCCACGCTGCACGAGGTGCCTGGACCCCGGGGGCGGCGCAGCAGGCGCAGGGGCAGCTGGACTGTGAAGGTCGTGAGTTGTGCAGCGCTAACGTGGGTGTGCCCGTCACTGCCTCATAGAGCAGGGGGCTGGTGTGGTTTTTCTCTTCCCACTCGCGCTCGGGGCTCAGTTCTGTTGAGAGTCAGTGGTGGCTGGAACCAGGTGTGTTTTCAGCCCTGGGAAGCTGTGTCACACACCCTTCCGTTTGCCCCCTATAAGTGCAGCATGAGCGCGGGGCCGCGGGAGTGCCGGGGCTGGAGTGGAGACGGGAGGGGCAGGGCTTCCAGGTTGGGAGCTGGCTGCGGTGGGGCTGAGACCACCGGCGTCCTCCATGGACAGGACAGGACGGAGGGAGCGCGACCACGGGGTCAGCTCTGCGCTTCCTGCCGCGTGCCGCATGCGGTGTGGACTGGGTTTATGGGGATAAAAAATGACACAAATGGCGTCCGTGTTAGCAGCTGGCATGCAGCGCCCGGCACAGTTTTTTGAATAAAGATTTCATTTATTAGAGAGTGAGAATGCAAGAGCAGAGGCAGAGGGAGAAGCAGGCTTCCAGCTGATGTGGGGTCAATCCCAGGACCCCGGGATCATGACCTGAGCTGAAGCCAAAGCTTCACTGACTGAGCCCCCAGGAGCCCTTCATCTCTGATTTTTTAAGAGGACTTGGTGTTTCAGTTCCTTGACGTGCACTCACAGAGTTTCGGGGTTGGGGTGTGTGCAGGGCAGCTCTGCGCCCTCCCACCCCCTACTCCGGCTGGCCCCAGCTTATTTCCTCCTTAACAAGAAGTTGGCAGTCTACATGGGAGCTTCGGGCCGCAACCATGAGTACTGAGGAGTGCCTGGAAATGCTAGGAAGGTCTGCGTAGGAGAGCGCGGAACTGAACATGACGGAACATTAAGCGGCTGAAACACGTAATAGGGGAGAAAACTTGACAGGCGTCCGTGGGAGGAGAGCCACGGGGACAGCTTGGTTTCAGTCTTTGGAAACTCCGTGTTCTTCAGCAGCGGCTCCTTTCTCAAGTCTCCATCTGACATCTTGGTCTTCTAGGTCCTGTCAGTAGAGTTCACAATGTCTCTTGCTTTTTTATGGCTTCTTTGTTCAGGAGTTTGCAATCCATGCAGTTTTTTAAAACATAAGCATTTGTCACAAGGCATACTCAGAACGGTGCAGTGGGCGCTGTGATGCTGTGGGCTCTGTGACGCTGCGGGCTCTAGAGCTGTGAGGGGTGGGATTGCGGGCTCTAGAGCGCGGTGAGGGGTGGGATTGCGGGCTCTAGAGCGCGGTGAGGGGTGGGATTGCGGGCTCTAGAGCGCGGTGAGGGCTGGGATTGTGGACTCTAGCGCAAGGTGAGGGATGGGATTGCGGACTCTAGCGCAAGGTGAGGGATGGGATTGCCCTGCACAGCCCCACAGGCTCCAGGGGAGCCTGCACCCCCGGGTCTTCCTCACATGCTGTTGCAGCCCGGAGATGTGCGGGATCTGGTTCCTAGGTCTGAGTCCCCAGCTTTGCTCACTAGTTGAGAGTTACTGCGGTTACATGAGGCGTAGCCTGGGGAACAAGATGTCCTTGACAAAAGAGAACTCAGAGTGGCCCTTCAGTAGGTTGAGATGAAGAACCAAACCAAAACCAACCAAATGAAGTTGCACAGGGATCCGTGTAAATTCCTGTGATTGGGGCTTGAAATACGAATTGTCAGAATACAACGTTGCAGCCGCAGCGGGAAGGAACCTGCGCCTGTGTCCTGAGTGCGGTCTTGGGTGGGCGCGGCTGCCGAGGCCGGGAGGTGGTGGAGGAGGGCGACCGGGCCCTGCCTGTGCTCGGAGCCCCCGGGGGTGCCTGACGCTGTGGAGCTGCGTTCAGGGAGGGCTCCGGCCCTAGGAAAGGTTGCTCTGGGAGCAGCTCGTGAGGGAGGCGGAGTCAGGGTCCCGAGCAGGCAAGGTTGCTTGGGCCATAGCAGGGAGCCGTGGCGGGGACTGGCCACAGGCAGGAGTACAGGGCAGAGTCCGAGGGCTCTCCACCCTGAACTCCCCACCTCGCCCCCCGCCCCAGAGTTGTGTTCGCCTCCGTGGGGTCACCTTGGGATGTTCTTTCTGTTGGAGTCAGAGGTTTCCTGCTGATCATTGACCTTTCACACTTACGGCCCTACCCCTTTCAGACGTAAGCCCAGGCTCCCAGCCCGCTTCTCTCGGGACCCTGATGGCCTCACGGGTGCCACAGGCTTACTTGGTGCTTTACTGCACTCGCTCCTGTTCCTAGGACTTGATCTTGGCCCATTCTCTTTCCCTCTTCTGCCTTACGTGGGGAAGCCTTTGTGAACCCCCAAGTCTGGGTTGTAGCCCCCTACATTCCCACAGCTGAGACCTCAGTGCACGGACTGCTGAGTCAGCCTCTTGTCTGCCTCTCGCCCAAGGTTTCCCAGGCCAGAGTGTGGCACGTGTTGATTGACTGACTAATGGACTGTTGGGGTCTGTTCTGAGGTCAGGGCAAGTGTTCTCACTGGCTCAAGGGGGAACCTGAGCAGCAAATGAAGGCACGGCCAGAGGCCCTTTTCACTCTGGGCCCGAGAAGAGCTGAGGCAAAGTAGAACATTGGGCCAGAAAGAAGACACAAAGGAGCCACTTGTCACTGGGGTTGTAGCAGAAAATCAGGGTTTTGAGAGGATTCGTGTATTCAGGGAGAACACAGGCATGCTGGGTCTTCTAGATCGCAGCCGCAGAGCTGGGTCTTTGCCACTCCCCCTGGGAGGAGCCCCTCCTGTGCAGCGGTCATGGCCAGCCCCCAGCTGGCCAGCACGAGCAGATTGCCCCGGATGTCAGGGCAGCTTCCCTTTGCGGTCCTCCACCTGCTGCCAGTCTGTGTGGTTTGTGCAGGAGCTTGGATGGCCTTTCTGCCACTGAGCTTGGTTTCTGGAACTTTGAATCTGGGTGAGACAAGCGCTGGGCTCTTGCTTTTTCCCTCCTAGCACAGGAACCACACAGATGGGCCTGTGTCCGGGCAGGTCTGTGGCAAAGGTCAGAAGTAATTTCTCTGTCTGCCCTGGACATGGGTGCACCCGGTTTCCCAGGACCTGTCCCTTGCAACTCAAAAGCCCCAGCTTCCATGCTGCTGCTTTCCGTGGAGAAACACGAGTTCTGCTACCCGGGCCCCTGCGGGGACGCCCACACGCAGCAGACGAGGGTCCTGCCGCCCGGTCCCCCGCGGGGATGCCCACACGCAGCAGACGTGTGGCTCACAGGCTCCAGTGTCCCCCCCCCCCCGCCCCTGTCTGCAGTGCACGTGGTCCCAGACAGTGTCAGGAGACCGACTTCCGGTCTCAGCTGGAGCGGCCTGCATTGGGAGAGGGACACGGACCAGTGAGTCAGATGACAAACAGCCTTGACACAGATGCTGCAGAGCTCAGACCCAGAGTATCTGCCGCAGTGGGGAGCAGTCTGTCCTCGTCTGTTTGTTTTTAAGATTTTAGTTATTCATCTGAGAGACGAAGAACAAGTGAGGGAGAAGGAGGGGCAGCAGGGAGCCTGACGCAGGGCTCAAGCCCAGGACCCCGGGATCACGACCTGAGCGGAAGGCAGAGTGTCACCGACTGAGCCCCCCGGACGCCCTTCCATCTACATTTTTTAATGTAAGTTTTCAGTAACGGAAGGCAGAAGGAAACATTGCCGCCTGTAATGTTCTGTTCAGATCTGGGTGACGCTTCCGAGTGGCACAGAGTGCATGTCCCTGCAACGCCGTTTGCTGTGTGTTTTCAGATTCACTTAGGGTAGCACTTCTCACCGTGAACCGTGAGATTAGGCACAGCCTTTTGAAGTCTGCTGTTCTGGGAAGAATGTGTGTGCAAGAAACTCTCCGACGGGGGCGCCTGGGTGGCTCAGTCGTTAAGCGTCTGCCTTCGGCCCAGGTCAGATCCCAGGGTCCTGGGATCGAGCCCCGCATCGGGCTCTCTGCGCGGCAGGGAGCCTGCTTCTCCCGCTGCCATTCCCTCTGCTTGTGTTCCCTCTCTCGCTGTGTTTCTCGCTGTCAAATAAATAAAATCTTTAAAAAAAAAAAAAAAGAAAGAAACTCTCCGACGTCCAGTCAGACTTCTCGACTCAGCCGCAGACACACAGCTGCCTCCGTGACACCGTTCTGCCTGCAGACAGCTCGCAGCCTGGTTTGGAGAGGTGCCCGACGCGGGCTCTGTGGTAGTGAGAAGTCAGTGCCTGGCGGGATGGTGGGGTCCGTGCTGTGTTCGGATTCTCTTTGGAATTCCTGGTGTCGGTCCCTGCTCAGGCCTAGGACTTGCACATTGTTACACAGACTGCATTCCGTGTCACACATCAGTAGGGTCAGGAAGGTTTGCCGAAGGGTCAGTTGCCCCCACACTCAACTCCTGGGTCTCCAAAGCAGGTTTCCTTAGAGCATGTTAATCTTGGTCACAGAGCCAAGAATAATTGAGTGCATTTTAGTTACCTGGAGAAAAGCAGAGGAAGAATCCCTAGAAATGACAGAAGGTCTGTGGCAGATTCTTGCCTGAATTCTACTGATAGGTACCAGCAGAGCTTGGAAGTGTGCCACATACAGCCTCCAAGCACTCTACTAAACATGTGCATGTGTGAGTGTGCCTACTTGAGGCCTGTGTGTGCAATTCTCTTTGCACGTGTGCAAGTGCATGTGTGTGTGAGTGCTTATCCACAAGCCATTAGGCTAGGAGGTCTTTTTTTTTTTTTTTAACATTTATTTGAGAGAGAGCATGCACGAGCGGAGGAGCAGCAGGCACAGGGAGAAGCAGGCTTCCCGAGGAACAGGGAGCCCCATGCGGGACTCAATCCCAGGACCATGGGATCATGACTTGAGCCGAAGGCAGACCCTTCACCCACTGAGCCACCCAGGCGTCCCAGGCTGTGAGGTCCTAAGGTACAACATTCACAACCGGGCCACCTGGCCATTGCCATTGCCATTGCCATTTGTCTTGTGGTTTGGGCTCCATTTCAAGAAGTCTCGGAGCCATCAAGGTTAGGGAGGAGGCAAGATTTGAAGACCAGGTCCTATGTTGTTAAAAAGCTGTACTTTTTTGGGTAGAAACACATTGGAGAATTCTAACCCTTTTCTGTAATGAAATAATGTTGAGATTGTGATGCACAGCAATGTCTAGACACCCTCCCCCTCCCTGGGCTCTCTGGTAACAAGTTGGGTCTGGAGTCTACCCTGATCCCTGGGTCACAACACCCCTCTTACAGGGGCCTGGTCTTTGTGCATGTGTGATAAAATGGAGGGCATAAGGGTGTCAGAATTGAGAGAGGGCTTGGGGGAGATATTTTGCACATCCTTGGCATAGAGACTGCCAACAGCAAGGAGAAACAAACTCTGGGGGAAGGGGAGAATCTGATCTCAGAGTTAGGGTTAGATTCAGATGTCCGGTTTTCCACAAAAAGTCACAAGGCACATGGAAATAGGAAAGTATGGCCCATTTAAAAGAAAAAAAAAGTCCCTGAAAAAGACCTGATGGCAGATCTACTAGACAAAGACTTAAAAGCAACTATCATGACTCTGAACTAATGAAAGATGTGGAGAAAATCAACAAAACAATGTGTGAACAAAATGGAACCATCCACTAAGAGAAAACAAAAAGGAACTGAAGAAATTCTGGGGCTGAAAAGTACAACAATGGAAATGAAATAACTCACTAGAGGAATTCAGAGGCAGGTTTTAAGCACAAGAAGGAAACAGTGGATTGTAACACATGACAAGGGAATGAGTTTGAGGAACACAAAGAAAAAAAATTAAAAGTTAATGGGACCTGAGGGATTGTGGGATTCCACCAAGTGAATCAATCTGTGTTGTGGGGCGTCCCAGAAGGAGAAGAGAGAGAAAGAGGTAGAGCAAGTATTTGAAAAAATGGCTGAAAGTTTCCCAACTTTGAGGAAACATCCAGGAAGCTCAGTGAACTCCACGTTAAGACCCACATGAAGAAACACAAAAGCCAAACAAAGAATCTTGAAGCAGCAAGAGAAGCAAATCAACACATACAGGGGATCCCAAGTAAGGTTAACAGATTTCCATCAGAAACTGGAGGTCAGGATGCAGTGGGTTGATAAACGCAAAGTGCTGAAAGAAAAATGTTCAACCAAGAATTCTATATTCAGCAAAATGTCCTTCAAAAGTGAGGGAGAAGTTAAGACATTTGTCAGTAAATAAAAGCTGAGGTAGTGCTTTTACCACTAGACCTGCCCTTCAAGAAATGCTTGAAGGGCTCCTGCAGGGGGAAACGAGGGACAGTGGACAGTAACTTGAAGCTGTGTGGAGAAAAAAAGATCTCAGTAAAGAAAAATACATGACCAACTGTAAAAACTAGTGTCGTAACAACAGTTTTTTAACTCCACATTTTGTTTCCTACATGATTTAAGAGACCAGCACATTTAATAGAATTGTTGATTTATGTTTTGTGACAACAACTGAAAGGGCTGGGAACAGATGTTACAGGAGCAGAGGTTTTGTGTGTTACTGAAATTAAGCTGGTATAAATTTAGATTGGAGTGTTACAGTTTCAGGATGTTCAATATAATCCCCATGGTAACCACAAAGAAAATAGCTACAGAATACACAAAAGGAAATGAGAAAGGAATTTAAATGTTTCAGTACCAAAATAAACACAAAAGAAGACAGTAATCCAAGAAATGAGTGACAAAAAGAAACAGCAGGACATATAACAAGTAGCAAAATGACAGAAGTCCTTCCTTATCTGTAATTACCTTTAATATAAATGGATTAAACTTTCCAACAAAAAGACAGAGATTGGCAGAATGGATAAAAACCATCATCCAACACTCTTGCTGTCTTCAAGAGACTCTAGATCCAGACATAGATTAAAAAGTGAGAGGATATAAAAAGATGTTCCGTGCAAATAATCAATGATAGGAATGGCTACACTAATAGACAAAAATGAGTTTAAATTTTAAAAATTTATGAAGATAAGGGAGGGCACTATTAACAAAAATTGCCACAAAACAAGATATATAATTACAGACATTTACATACCCAGGGACAGGTCATTGAAATATATGAAGCACAACTTGACACAACTGAAGGGAGAAATAGTTTTAAAATAATACTTGGAGACTTTAACATCCTTCTTGTAGTAATGGATACAAAGCCTAGACAGAAGTAGGGAAATAGAGGACTTAACAGAAGCTAGCTAACCCCAACACATCCAGGACACTACCCAGCAAGAGCATACGCATTGCTCTCAAGTGTACATGGGACGTTTTCCAGGATAGACAGATGTTAGGCCACAAATTAAGTCTCAATGAATTTAGAAACAGTTCTTCTACAATCTTTCATGACCACAGTGGTATGAAGTTAGAAATCTAATAAAATTGGAAAATTCACAAATCTCTGGAAATTAAATCAACACTCTCTTGAATAACCAATAGATCAAAGAAGAAATTACAGGGAGATTAAAAGATACTTAGAGATGAATGAAAATGAAAACAACGTATCAAAACTTATGGAATGCTGCAAAAGCAGTGCCAAAGGGACATTTATAGTTATAAATGCTTACATTAAAAAACCAAGAAGATCTCAAATCAACAACCTAGCTTTACAGTTTAAGGAAATACAGGAAAATTAACCCTAGCCCAAAACTAGCAGAAGGAAGGAAATAAAGATTAGAGCCGGGACAAATGAAGTCAAGAACAGAAAATCAGTAGAGAATATCAATAAATGCTCATTCTTCAAAATGATCAAAACTGACAAAACATTAGATGAACAAAAGGTTGAAGTTACTAAAATCAGAAATGAAGATGGAGAATTATCAGTTCTACAGAAATAAAAAGGATTATAAGAGTACTATGAACATTCATACACCAGCAAATTGGATAACTTAGATGAAATGGCAAATTCCTAGAGACAAAACCCGCCAAGCCTAAGTCACCAAAGAAAAAAAAGTTCTGAACAGACCTAAAACTAGTGAGATTAAGTCAGTAATCAGAAATTTCTACAGAGAAAAATACCTTGACTTGATGGGTTCACTGGTGATTCTAAACTTTTAAAGAAACTAATACCAATCCTCAAAATATTAAAAAGAAAAATGGAAGAGGGAACTCTTCCCAACTCAGTCTAGGAGAGGTCATCATCACCCTCTTAAAGCCAGACAGACACTACACGGAAAGAAAACTACAGACCAATATCCTTTATGGTCATTTATTGATCCAGAAATCTTCAATAAGATATTAAACAATTCAGCATATTAAAACGATTATACACCTTGACCAAGAGGCATTTTTTCCTGGAATGCAAGGATGATTCAATGCACAAAAATTGATAAATGTGTTATGCCACATCAAACAAAATGGGAAAAACAGTCATCTTCATGCAGAAAAAGCATTTGACAAAATTCAGCAACCTTTCATAAACAAAAAAACAAAATGGGAATACAAGGAAACTACTTAACACAACAAAAACCGTATGTGAAAAGAAAACTGCAAACAAGGGTGAAAGAAAGCTTTTCCTGAAGGGTCAGGAACTAGTCAAGGATGCCTGCTTTTACCACTTCTATTCAAATAGTATGGGAAGTTCTAACCAGAGCACTTGAACAGGAAAAGGAAATAAAAGGCCTTCAAATTGGAAATGAAGAAGTAAAATTATATCTGTTTGCAGGTGATCTGATCTTATATATAGAAAATCATAAAGACCCCTCAAAAAACTGTTAGATCTGATTACTGAATTCTGCAAAGTAGCAGGATTCAGAGTCTACACAGAATCAGTTGCATTTCTGTATACAGTGCATGATCTGAACGGGAAGTTACAACAATAACTTCATTTACAGTAGCATTAAAAAGAATAAGGTCCTTAGGAATTAATTTGACCAAGGAGGTGAAGATTTGTACAATAAAAACCACAAAACACTGCTCAAAGAAATGAAAACATAAATAAGGGGCGCCTGGGTGGCTCAGTGGTTAAATCCTCTACCTTCAGCTCAGGTCATGATCTCAGAGTCCTGGGATCGAGCCCCACATCAGGCTTTCTGCTCAGCGGGGAGCCTGCTTCCCCCTCTCGCTGCCTACTTGTGATCTCTCTCTGTCAAATAACTAAGTGAAGTCTTAAAAATAAATAAATAAATGGAAACACATCCTGTGCTCATGGACGGAAAGACTTAATATTGTTAAAATGTCAGTATTACCCAAAGGGATGTACAGATTCAGTGCAATCCCTATCAAAATCCCAATGATCTCTTTTTGCAGAAATAGAAGAGCCCTTCCTAAAACTCATACAGAATCTCAAGCAACCTTGAATAGCCAAAACAATCTTGAGAAAGAAACAAAACACTGGAGGAGTTACACTTCTCGATTTCAAAACTTAGCAGAAAACTACAGTAATCAAATACTGTGGTTCTGGCTTAAAAGCAGACTGACCAGCTGATAAAATGCAGTCAGGAGCCTAGAAATAAACCCTTACATATGTGATTAAATGACTCTTGACAGGAGTGCCAAGATCATTCAACAGAGAAAGGATCTTCTCAACAATTGGTTCTGGGTAATGGGACATTCACATGCAAAAGAATGAAATTGGACCCTTACCTCATACCATGTACAAAATGTAACTGAAAATGGATCACAGCTGTAAATATAAGACTTAGCCATTATAAAATTCTTAAAAGAAAACATAGGTCAAAAGATTTAGGGCATTGGATTTGGCAGTGATTTCTCAGATATGATACAAAAGGCACAGGCAACAAAAGAAAGATGTTTCATGAGAAATTTTAAGTGTTGCACAGATCACTCGCCATAGAGTAAAGAAGCAACCCACAGAATGGGCAAAAAAATATCTGCAAATCATATATCTGATAACTAATCAGTATTGAAAATATACAAAGAATGCCTACAAGTGGACAACAACAAACAGTCCAATAAAAAGCAGGCGAAGGATTTGAATAGAAATCTCTCCAGAGTTGATCTACACTGGGCCAGTTACCACATGAAAAGACGCTTACATCACTCATCTTCAGGGAAATACGAATCAAAGCCCCAGTGAGATCCCACCTCACATCCATTAGGGTGGCTACTATTTAGAAAGAAGCAAAGAAGGGCGCCTGGCTGGCTCAGTTGCAAGAGCATGCGACTCCTGATCTTAGGGTCATGAGTTTGAGCCCCACCTTGGGGGAAGAGCTTAAACACACAGACATACACAATATGAAACTCGTACTGAGAAGAAGTGAGGTCAGGCCATTGGGAACTGTATTTTCTGCTAAATATGCATGATAAAATACGGTTATTTAAAAAAATTTTTGAAAAGTGACAAAAAATTCAAGTGGCAAGGATATGGACACGTTAAGTGAAATAAGCCCGTCACAAAAGCACGAACCCCGCAGGACCGTACTTGCACGAGGTGCTTAGAGGGGTCAGCATCGTCGAGACGGCACACAGCCTTGCCAGGAGCTGGGGGTGGGGGGTGCGGCGAGGGTTCGGTGGGCAGGGTCCGTTTGACAAGATGGGAGTAATCCTGGGACCAGGATGCCGACAGCCGCGCGGCAATGTGTTAATACCAGGAACCAAGGGCTGGAATGGTGAGGTTGGTAAAGTTTCTCTTACGTGTGTTTTATCACAAAAATCTGAAGAGAAAGAAATGGGAAAAAGTGTACCAGTAGCTCTCATACAAATAAAGGGAAAATTTCATCTTATTTACATTTATAGCATTTTTGGAAAACACGCAGGTGTACAGCCCGTTACCTGAAACCCCTGTAGTCTGAGGCAGCAGCTCTAGCAGAAACCGCAGGACTTAGTTACGCACTTCAGTGTTTAAGTCGCTCAACTAGAGGAAGACCTCGGGCGGAAAGGAGGTAATAATCCTACTAGTTGGAGTTCCCCACAGACAGGCCTGACCACGGTGCCTCCCGCGGACACCCTCGTGTGTC
>CM053616.1:49151660-49222579 GCA_028646535.1 Procyon lotor
TTTTTTTTTTTTTTAAAGATTTTATTTATTTGACAGAGAGAAACACAGCGAGAGAGGGAACACAAGCAGAGGGAATGGTAGCGGGAGAAGCAGGCTTCCTGACGAGCAGAGAGCCCGATGCGGGGCTCGATCCCAGGGTCCTGGGATCTGACCTGGGCCGAAGGCAGCCGCCCAACGACTGAGCCACCCAGGCGCCCCTTTTCTTTGCATTTTTATTGTGCTTACTTAGCGTTGGGCAGTTCCTTTAAGTGTGAGCAGGCCCAGTCAGAGCCTGACTTCAGGTGTGTGGGCAGAAGTGTGTGGGCAGGAGGTCTGGCCTGGGTTTCTTCCTGTTCCATTGTGTCCTCCCAAGTGCTTCCCCAGCCAGGGTAGTCAGTGGTATCCCATTCTGCAATGGTGTCATTATAGCTTTTATTAAACTTTTAGTTGGTGGTTACCAAAGGCTTCCCTCGTGCTCCAGGAGGGTCTCCCCAGGGTACAAATAGGGGCCTCGACATCAGCATGGCCCCAGTTATCTCTCGGTTCTTCCCAGGAATAAACGACAGCTCCATCCATGCAGTAAATAGCATTAGCCTTAGTAGCAAGAACAGCATTTGTTTATTTTAGAGAGAGCGAGTGAGCGAGTGGGGGGGTGGCGGCAGAGGGAGAGAATCCCAAGCAGATTTCACGCTGAGCACGGAGCCCGGCGTAGGTTTGATCTCATGACCCTGAGGTGTGACCTGAGCTGAAACCAAGAGTCAGACACGTAAGTGACTGAGACTCCCTGGCGCCCCAAGAGCAGCTTGCTTTATGTGAGCCTGAAAGGTTGGGCCAGCACCCTGACCTCAGCCCCTCGTGCCTCCTTCAGGGGTGTTTTAAGGGGATTCCTGCCTGAGGTTGTGTTCATGTCTGTGTGGTTGTTGGAATTAGGAGGGAAATAGGAGTCCTGTAGACCTTACCAGTGATTTCCTGGCCTCCTAATGGAATTCTCACCCCCGAGATAGAGCAGAGACCCATTCTCCCTAACCTGGAGCCGATGACCCAGGTGTGCGTGTGTGTGTTGTGGACATGGAGAGAGAGGGAATCTCAAGCAGACCCAGTGTGGAGCTCAGCCTCATAACCCTGAGGTCGTGACCTGAGCCGAAATCAAGAATGGGACTCTGAAGTGACTGAGCCCCGGGCGCCCGTGGCTGTGTTTGCAGAGGACTCTGTGATTGAGTCACCTGTTACCCTGCGTACCGGCCTCGTCTACCCCGGTCCTGTCCCAGTTCCCTGCAGTACCTGGCGATCACGTGTGAGCTTCGTCCTGGGAACTGGTGCCCTCCCGGCCAGCTGGCCTCCCTGTCGCCCAAAGGGCCACGTTTGTTTGCAGTCCGTTGTGTTCCGATCCTCGAGCTGCTGCAGGCTTGCGAACACGAGTCTGCTCAGGGCCTCTCGTGCAGCTCGTCGCTGGTGCAGGGCCTCCCGCAGCTCCGAAGGGCACTGGGCCATCGGCCCCTCCGTGGCCAAGGCTGCAGCGACGAGAATGAGTCGACATTCGGAGAACAGCCGGCCCGGACGGGGGCCTGGGATGGACTTCACGGGCGGGGCTTTGGGAGAAGCGGGGCTGCAGGCGGTTCTGGGCTGGAGTCCCGAGGTTGGCGCGTGGCCCGTGCGCTCGGGCAGGGGGTAAGACGGACAGAGGGCTCTGGTCGCGTGCAGAACACTTGCACACAAACTGCATACGAGCCGGATTCGGCAGGGTTACCGGGAAGGCCTAGTTGATTTTTTTCTTTTGTTTTTCTTTTTCATTCTTTCTTTTAAGATTTTATTTGTTTGTCAGAGAGAGAAAGCACAAGCAGGGGGAGCCGCAGGCAGAGGCAGAGGGAGAAGCAGGCTCCCCACTGAGCAGGGAGCCCGACCAGGACAGGATCCCAGGATGCCGAGACCATGACCTGGGCTGAAGGCAGACGCTTCACTGACTGAGCCCCCCAGGCGCCCCTTCCTTTGTTTCTCTGTGTTTTCTGTGATGATCCTCCACTGCTTTGGAAACTGGAGAAAGTGGAGGAGTGTGGGCACCGAAGGCTGGGCCATGGCGGGGCTCCCCTGCGGGGCCGGACAGGAAGGACCGACTGCGAGACGAGGGTGTGTCCCTGTCCCCAGAAACACAGTCCAGGGGTCAGTCATGACACTGGTGTGGGTCAGCTGCCCAGGTGCATATGGGGCCACGGGAGGGGATCAGCCCAGCCCCCTCTGAAGAGGCTGCCAGCCCCCAGTCCCGAGACCTGACGCGTGCGCAGAACCCGGAGTGTGGGGGGGCGTGGGGCCGGAGGAGGGGTGCGTCTGGGGCTCTGCCCTCCGCAGACAGCCCCGTCGGGGAGGGGTGGGAAGGGCCGCCGGGGCCCGACTGGGGGGCTGCGGACCACAAGGGGCATCCGGGGACCTCGGCCAGAGGGGGACCCCGGCCAGAGCGGGAACCCACGGAGCCAGGCAGAGCCCCTCTCTAGCAGGTGCCTGCAGGCTGCTAACACATGGAAATCTGTTTGGGTTTTGCTCAGGCTGAAGTTCTGAAAGTCAACATTGTAAAGACTGATTTTTGATATAATACCTTTATGATAGGAGATAGTTTCTTTTTGCTTCTCTTTTATTATTTATTTGAGGTCTATTTGTATATCCTGGGACCTGGGAATGAGAAACCTAGACTTGTAATTCGAACACGGGGCCTGTGTGCTTCCTTCTGCGGCTGAGCAGATCAGCTCCCGCGGGGGAGGGTCATCAGCTGCTCCTGCTGACCCCCGGCCCCTTCGGGTTCGTAGGCTCCTCTGTGCGTGGGGGGCGCGGCGGGAAGGTCCCAGGGGCACTGGCTCAGATAAGCCCTCACTGCAAGAGCTGTTTCCTGGGAGACCAGACGGTCTGGAGGGGGATCCAGAAGCACGAGGGGGCTGTTTCTGAGGGTGAGATTGTGGACGAGGGTGGGGAGGGCGTCAAGTTCTACTGTCCCTGCTCACAGCGTCTGAATTTTTCCCTCAAATGTTGTTTGCATCACGTAAGAGTTCCATTTGAGGGGTGAAAAGTTGATGGGACGTTTATGTTTTTAAATTAAATACATATTCATTTAACTAAAACTCAAATATCTCAAATATCTAAGAGGTTTTCCTCCTATCAAAACATACCATTCAAGAACCTCACCATGTTATCATTTCACAGGACAATCCCAACTGTAGTGAAATGAGGAGTCACCATGGAAACCGCAGCCGGAGCGTCCTCCTGTGTGCCAGCCTGACCTTCCCCCCGGTTCCAAAGTGGTCACCGTCTTCGTGGACTGGCTTTTGGCCTCCCGTGCCCTTGTCCAGGTTGGAGGCGCCCTGGGGCCCGTGGGGTGGCCGCACCCTTGGACCCGGCCGTGCTGGCTGGGGCGAGCCCCTTTGGCAGGCCCGGGTGATGCTCACTTAGGACAGGCAGCCCAGGAGCCTCTCGGGTGCCGGTGGTCAACTCTAGGGAACAAACAGGGTTGCGGGGGGGCGGGGGGGTCAGAAGGAGCGCAGGTCACATAACGAGCTCCGGGCGTCACGTGCACTGATGGATCCCTGAACTCTGCCTCCGAAATTAAGAATGCGCGTTGGGGAGACTGATGACTTTAAATAAGAAGTAAACTGTGGGGAAGCACCTTTGTTGGTGATGTGTTCTCCTGCCCTGGGGCGGTGGGTGGGCTGCAGGCAGGGCGTCCTTGTGGGCAGCGGCTTGCCAGTGTCTGCTGGGGTCCCAGGTGCCATCTCCGTGACCCCACCCAGCCCTCAGGCACCGGCCCTGAAGAGGCTCAGGTCCTGATCTCAGGGTCCTGGGATCCAGCCCCGGGTCGGGCTCCAGCCTGGGTGTGGTGTCTGCTTGGGATTCTCTCCCCACTTCCTCTGCCCCGCCACCCCCCTCCCCGGCTTGCACAGTCTCTTTCTCTAAAAAAAAAAAAAATAATAATAATAATAAAACAACAAAGAGACAAACTAAAACTAGTATTAGGGCTAATATCCAGCCAGGGTGGAACTCTGTGGGGCCTCATATGGACCTGCTGTGCCCTTTCGGCTGACGGACCCAGGACAGAAAATTCCCATAAGAGCTTTTTCTGTCAAATGGCACGTTTTCCTTAAACAAACACTCTGCTCTCACATCATGAAGGCACATGGTGATGGAAGAAGGAATCTGTGAGGCAGGGAGGCCGCACACGCAAGGGCATCTGGGGGGCCTCGGCGTCAGGGGCACGGGGTCCGCGCCGTCTCTGTTCCTTTATGAAGGTGGAGGACGAGCCCGCCGCTCCATCTGCCAGAACCTGGGTCGCAGGCCGAGCGGTGACTGCTCGTCACTGACTGCTTGTTCCTTCGACTTGAGAGAAATGTAACGAGAACACTGTTTTAGTTTTTGCTTGGGTGCAGTTAAATAAATAAAGGAAAATGGGTCGTTTCATAGAAACAACTTGGAGTTACAGCTGGAGGGGTGGTGGGGAGTTCAAGTGCGTCGTCCAGAAACGTGTGTGATCAGAAAAGTTTCTGCTTCTCCTGGTTTTCTAGTAAGAAGTAAGCAAAATACTGCTGTGTAAATGAACAGATGAATTTTTTAAAGAATTATCAGGAGCATCAGGAAATACGGTGGTCTATTAGGTAACGTGGAATAAGCCCTTTTTCCTAATCTTGGGCTCACAGAAAAACTGTCAAAAACCTCAAAAGCAATTTCATGTTTTGAAATTCGGTTTTCCTCTTAGAGGGCTCGCGTCCTGGGCTCCGTCAGAAATTAGCCGGCAAGGCAGCTAACCCCGAGCAAACTGTCTGTGGCTCGGGGACCGTGGGGCCCGGGGAGTGCAGGGCGTGCCTTACTCAAACATCGGCCGCAGGGAGCCAACCCCACTGTCGTGCTGAACGCGCGATGTTAAGGGCTTCAGAGGGATAGTTCTGAGGATGGTGACATTTCACAAGACTAAAACTTTGTATTAGCGTATTGTGAGCATCCTAACTCTTAAATTTATCTTTTAATTTTTTGAAGATTTTAATTTATTTTAGAGAGCATGCGAGTGGGGGGAGGGCAGACGGCGAGAACCCCCAGCAGACTCTGGCTGAGCATGGGGCCCGCGGCGGGGCTCGACCTCAGACCCTGAGAGCGCGACCTGAGTGGAAACCCAGGGCCAGAAGCTCAGCCCCCCGAGCCTCCCAGGCGCCCCCAGGTCTTCAATTTAAATGAAAAAGCAGGAAGTCTGGTCTGAAACCTCTGAAAATACACCGTAGAAGCCACCGAAGGTTTGGGTTCTGCCGTCTGGCGTCTGGGGACCAGGCCAGGGGCAGGCGGAGACCGGACGTCTGCGTCCCGCACTCTCACTTAGAGGCTGCGGTTCTCCTGGGATGTGCCCCCCTCGGCCGTGCCCGCCTTGGGCAGCGGTGCAAACCCGGCGTGTCGCCCACACCTGCGGCCTCTGCGGTGCGTGCAGGCTGCGTCCAGCCCGAGCCCCCGGCGGGGTCAGACGAGAGGGACCGCGTTCCTGTCCTCCCTTCTCTCCCGATGTGGGAGGAGGGTGCGCGCTGTCGGCAGAGGTATGGGGGGATTTTGGAGAGACTGCGTTCCTTATCTTTAAGTGTTCCCAAGTTTGGAGAGCTGCTCAGGGTGTTCTCCGAGGAGGATTATGTGAGGATTGAGTTCGGGGATTTCTGGATGAAAACGTGTTCATTAAAACCGGGAGGCAGGGATGGAGTGACTATGACGGTAAGTGTCGTGTCTGACGGTGGGGGGCACGGGCCCTCGTGCCCGCAGGGATGGTGTCTGTCTTCCCACGGTGCACTCAGTGCAGCATGACGGTCACGCGTGCGTGTCCCGTCAGTGCCGGCCGCCCCCGGGCATCGGGTGGCTCCGTGCGTGAGGAAGGCATTTACTGCCCTCCCCACGGGACCCTCTGGGCGGCGGCTGCCCACGTCCTTCCTGAGGGGGCGATCTGTGGGTTCTGCGGCCTGGATTCAGCCCTGCAGCCCTCGTGATCGTGGGACCCGGGGCCAGTCTTCCAGACGAAAACTTCGTAAGACCAACATCCGTCCATAAGAATTATTACAAGGCTGAATCGGTCATACTTGGGCACATGTCATTTTATTATTTGTTGTCTTAAAAAATAAAACGCACATCTTTCCTGTTTTTTAAGTAGACTCCATGTCTGGTGTGGGGCCTGGACTCACAACCCTCTCAGATCGTAAGAGTTGCTTGCTCTACCGAGCCAGCCAGGGGCCCCAAAATGCATGTCTTTTGACACAAACCATTACTTTGGAGATGTTCCAATCTATATTTGGAATAGGTCTCTTAGAAAAAACTGGAATATTTGGCTTTTCCTAGATTTTCAGCAATTTTTCTTGGGGACCCAGACGCAGTGGTCTCTCTTACTTGTGGTTAATATGCGTCAGCGGTTCAGTGGCTCACCTGTGAGCGGCCGTCAGCGTTGGAATGAGGGCTTTCACAGAGCTACACTTCTGCCCGCAGCGAAGCCTAGGTCATGGGGGCACCCCCACCCCGATCTTCGTCCGGCCTCCCTGGCCCAGTGAACCCTCCGAGCAGGGCCTGGAGGAGAGTCCGCGCGGCAGGGACATGAGGGTTCTGCACAGCACGTGGATGTGGGACCCTCTCGGGTTTTGCCAAAGTCGGTTTCTCCCAGGACATACACTCCTTGTGCCCCAAAGACCGAGGTAGGTCCTCCTCCACCCTCTCCCCTGCCCCGAGTGTCTGTCATCGGAGGAGACAGGGCGTGTTGGGTGAACGTGCGAGGGTCGCTGGTAGCAGGAGGCCTCCGCGTTCCTCCCCGGCGGGGCATTGCGCCTGCCCCGTCCACGCTCGGCCTCGGGGACAGCGATAGAGGAGCCTGGCATCTGGTGTTTCCCTGGAAACAGGGCAGTGGGTGTGCGGGCGCCTCCAGGGCACTCCGCCTCATGTAGACTCTTGGCTTGCAGGGCGGGGTTGGGAAGGTGGGACAGATACATGCAGGGTGGGTGTCCCGGGTGCCCCGAGAAGGGGCCGTCCGCCAACCGGCAGGTGTCCCCGGGACCCTGCTCGGCGCGGCTGCTGAGGGGGCGGAGTCAGTGTCCGCGACAAGGTCAGCTCTCACACCAGCGACGGCAAGGCTCTCCCGTCGCACGGTGACGGTGATGGGTGCTGGGTTCCTGTTTGCCTGCTGGGAGGGAGGAAGCCAGCCCGGTCTCCCCGGAGTACTTGGTCTGCGTCTGCACAGTCTGTCCGTTCAGCGGCCTCAGCGACATCAGACGGGACCGGCGAGGATTCCTCACTGTCCTCCACGGCCCCAGCCACACCCTCGGGGGCCGGCCGGCTGTCCCCAGCCTGAGCCTCTGCGCCTGTGCTCCCGACGGCCGACAATTGTGCTACTGCCCCACACCTTGCGGGGGTGACAGTGCCTGTAGGGTGGGGGACTGGCAGTGGGTGTTTTCGAGCCCCGGCCATGTACCAGGACGAGGCCGGAGAAGAGTTTCCCTTCTCATTTGTAGTTGGGAGGCAGGTAGAGGACAGTGAAGCCCAATGAGAAGACCAGGATAAAATCAGAGAAATCAAAGAGAGACGAACAGACTTCTAAATACAGTTATGCTGCATTGAGTGGCCCCTGGGGGCTCAGTCAGTTAAATACTTTTTATAATAAATAATTTCGGCCCAGGTCCCGAATTCAGGTTTGTGAGGTCGAGCCCCGCATTGGGCTCCACACTTGGCAGGGAGTCTGCCTGTCCCTCTCCCTGAGCTCCACCCCTGCTCGCGCTCTCCGCCTCCACAAATAACAAGTGCGGAGTGCAAACAAGCTCGTGTGTGAAATAGGCTGGAGACGGATACGCGGAAGTTGTTTTTCTTTACAGGCCACGTTTTAGGCTTGGTGCCCGTTTGAAGTTGGTGACTATTCTGCTTTTGTAGGAGCAGGAGTAAAATTTATGAAAACATGATAATAAAGGACAAGTAAGGGACAAATGAATTAGGTATCGCACAGATTTCTGTACAAACTGTGCCTAATCGCCCAGGTTCCCGAGGTTCATTGTCCTCTACGTCTGGTCTGTGCGGACGCCGCTGGGAGGCTGTCGCCTGGAGACCACACACCTGGCTGAGGGTCAGAGCCCGAGTTCTCAAAGTGAACCTCCCTACACTTAATTTTAAAAGGAAATCATAAACTTTTCCCCTAAATAATCCAGAAATCAGCTTTCTTGTTTTTGTTTAAAAACAAACTCCAAGTGTGTCGTGTAAATGGGCAGAAATCACCCCCATTTCAGCCGCTTAGGGCCAGCGTTTGCTGGAAGGAAAGGAAAGGGGCGAAGAGGCAGAGCCGGGAGGTGGGGTGTGCAGGAAGCCAGCGGTTATTGGGATCGCAGTGGGAGGGGCTGGGAGACTGCGCCGTGGTGTAAACACGCGTGTGGCAGGAAGAGCAGAGAGCGGAGGGTTTGGGGACGAAGCCCCAGGGTCATTCGGTGGTGACGGCGAACCTGTACAAAACCCAGAAATGAGGAGAAATTAGATAAGGAGGAAGAAGATGACAGTAAGCTGAGGTTGAGGAGAGTTCGATGTGACCTCGTGGACGGTGGGCTGTGGGGGCCGAGGCTCCCGCAGCCCCTGCTGTGTGCGAGCCCCACGGGCGTCCCGGCTGCACTCTGCCCCGCGGGCCTGCTCGGCCGGTGAGGGAGGGCGCTTCGCCGGAGACGGTGGCGGGAGGCAGCCGGCCTGTGTGCGAGCTCTTGCTGGTGTGGATTCCGGTTCTGTCGGATCGGAGCTGCACTCCCCTTGTCTGTGAAATGGGAAAGGACATCTGAGATTGAATTTTGAGAATTAAATACTAATTCTTTCGACCTTCGACATCATATGATAAATGTGTGTTTTTTATTCTGGGACTCAAGCATATATTGAATATAAACCAATTTTTAAAAAAGATTGTATTTATTAGAGAGAGAAGGCAGGAGCAGGGTGGGGGGCTGGACGGAGAAAGGAGCAGAACCCCACTGAGCAGGGAGCCTGACGTGGGGCTCAGTCCCAGGACCCCAGGATCAGGACCCAAGCCGAAGGCCATTTAACCAACAGAGACACCCAGTTGGGTGGGTATACTTGGGAGACACCCCAAGTATAAACCCATTTTTATTTTTTTATTTAAATTCAATGACCATATAGTGTGTTACTAGTCTCAGGGGTAGATGCGTCGCCAGGTGCGTGTGACACCCAGTGCTCCTTACAGCACGCGGGAATGCCCCGAATGCCCGTCACCCACTTGCCGCCTCCCCCACCCCGCCCTCCAGCAGCCCTCTGGGCTTGTTTCCGGTGATTAAGAGTCTAAACCAGGGCGCCTGGGGGCTCAGTGGGTTAGAGCCTCTGCCTTCGGCTCAGGTCATGATCTCAGGGTCCTGGGATCGAGCCCCGCATCGGGCTCTCTGCTCAGCGGGGAGCCTGCTTCCCCCTCTCTCTCTGCCTGCCTCTCTGCCTGCTTGTGATCTCTCTCTCTGTCAAATAAATAAATAAAATCTTTAAACAATAAGTAAAGACACCCTAAGTGACACACCGCCGCTCACAGCCGCACTGCTGCAGCCCCTCCTGAAGGAAGCCCGTCTCGCACACACTCCCTCAGGGGCCGCCCTCCTGCAGGTTGGAGCAGGAGCACAGGCTTCTGCAGTGACTTGGGGCTTTTTTTTTTTAAAGATTTTATACATTTATTTGACCCAGAGATCACAAGCAGGCAGAGAGGCAGGCAGAGAGAGAGGGGGAAGCAGGCTCCCCGCTGAGCAGAGTCCGATGTGGGGCTCCATCCCAGGACCCTGAGATCATAACCTGAGCCCAAGGCAGAGGCTTTAACCCACTGAGCCCCCAGGCACCCTGAAATGGGGGCTTTTTAAGCACCGAAAACGCCACAAAAAGATGCAGTAGCAACAACCACAAGAAACGTGCCGCTGGACGGAGCACGGGGAGAGCACCTTCCTGTGAGCCTGGAAGCTGGTTGGCCCGCTGGGCCCGGCGCCTCCCCCAGGGACGAGCCCTGTGAGCAGAGCGGTGACGTTTGCAGGCTTGACAGCTGCACGGCCGGCTGGTTCCTCTTGGCAACCGGAGAGGGTGGCCCCAGAAAGATGAACATCAACACCTCGGTGTTAGAGGCTTCCTTCCGCAAGGGCAGGTGTTAACTTCCTGTCCGTAAGCAAACAGACCCATGGAAGTTGGGCTGCGGGAGCAGGAGGGCCTGCACTCTGCTTCGCTAACTTGCTGCTTCCCAGCCCTCGAGGCTGCGCTATGCTGTTCAAGAATGTTCCGTCCCGTGTTCCAGCTTCGTTTTGCTGTTACTTGTGAGGCCGGAGCCCCCCACCTGCTGCACAGCCCTGAGCTCTGAACGTCCCACCCGGTGCTTGGCTGCTCCCGTCGGAGCCGTCGCTGCTGTTTACTGGACTCTGGACAATTTTGAGACCTTTCTCCTCCCTCTTTCCTCTGAATGGCTCCGTAACACCTTTTAAAAGGAAGCACAATTTCCCCACCTTTTCCTAATTTGTTTAGTATCTCACTTCCTAAAAGGGTCAGAGCTTTATTCTGGCTTTAGAAATCAAACAAACCAAAGCAAATATAACATCAATGACAACATTAAAAAGGTGTGTTTTTTAAAAAATATGTAATTTCTCTGAGCTTCTGAGAGAAACTCATCACACACCTCTGAGAGAAGCCCCGTGAGGTTCCCCCTCCAGCGCGAGAGAACGTCGGGGTCGCCTCAGATGACTCTCGGGTGTGGTGGAGACAGAAGATGGCAAGGAGGACGTCAGAGCCCGGAGGGAGAGTCCAGATCAGGAGACCCTCTCAGAGCAGTAAAGCAGGGGATGTTGAAAGGGGCTGACAGGGGACCTGAGGGCTCCCTGGGGAGACAGAGCCTTGCAGGTGCTCACGGCTGAAGGGGCTCCACAGGCTGGGCAGGGATTTCCTGGGCATGGAGTCCGAAGGACGCCAAGCCGATCACACTGTCATAGCTGTTCTTTGTACTCAAAACAAGGGGGCTGGACCCCAAGCAACGTGTGTGACCCAACTCTTATCTTTCAAGTCGCTGAAGACAACACAAGCTGGTGCCACCGCCACAGGCATTTGACCACGAGTCGGGACAGTGACTGGGGAAGAGTGTGGCCCCGCGGATTGGACTGGGGATCTTTGGGAGGATCCTGATGAGCGTGAGAACCACGACTTCCAATTTCACCGCACCTCTCGGTTGGAATCCAGCGCTCTTCCCCCACCTGAAGTCAGCCGCCCCTGCTGAAGCTCTATGATGCTCTCATGGAAGCAGGTAGCTCGCGAGAGAAGGCTATCCAAGGCCCTCCCCACCCACTTTGGCCGCCTCCAGACCCATTAGCTGCACCCCATGGGGCAGGAGTACAAAATCTAAACTGGGTGAACAGGCACCTATGAAGATTAATTTGTAGTTGTTATCAGAAGAATCCTGAATAAAATGTTTGAAAGTGATTTTATTGACTTTATACAAGGACGAGAACAGTGTTGGATTGAGCTGCATTTACTGATATAGATGTACTTAGTAACTATTTGGGATTCATTGTTAGCCTGAGCAGTTGATTGTGACTCCTACAGTTTGCTTTGTTGGTTGACTGATAGCTGGAGTAATTGGTGTCCACATTAAATGAATTTGAGATCCATAACGTTCTTGATGTAATGTAGAGGAAGGAATATCTAGGCTTAGGGAGTTAGAAATGATGGATTATATTTATGATAATAATGGAATGGAGTAATACCCCTCATGCATTTTCTCACTTGGTTCTGCTAAGAGGGCACTGAGACATTCTTTTTACCAAAGTATGGAGAAAATATATTAATGAAAGGAATCCTAGTGTCCTTGAAGAACTCGTACAAACCATTTTCTACTTGGTAGTAGAATGCTGCTGGGCATGTCCAATTTGATGCCTCTCTTGCCCAGCCCGACAGTGGTCCTCAGGTGGGCATCCCTGACCCAGCATTCCAGAGTCAAGCCCAGTTGGTGCTTTGTCCTCGGGTACCAGAAATTCTGGAGAAGATGCTCGTTTGGATATAACCAACAAAAGGCGGTAAGGCTTTTCTGCGCACATGAAGAAAAAATTAAAGTTTTCTTGACATGCAGGTGAATGAACAAATCTAGAGAATTGACACTATGATAATAGCATGTGTATATTTGTGTGCCTTTGTGTGGTTACAGGTAAGCAGCAGGCCTCCCGCATCTTCGCACATGCTAACCCTTTACCTAGAAGGCTTTTACCCTCTTCTTCTGATGGTCTGAACTTCATTTATTTTCAAGATTCAAGTAAGGCCTCATATGCTCCAGGAAAAGTTTTCCTACACCTCCCTTCTCCCAGAAGATACCGTATAAAAATTCATCAGCACGTTTTCATTGTGTATTGTCAACATGGATTCTCTTGACTGTCCTTCCCATTGACTCCTTCTCAAAGATAAGGGCTGTTGGTGCTCAGTAATTGTGTGCTGAATGCTTCACAAGATTCAACAAACTCTCAGTTACAAAAAGGTGAATATTTCAGCAAATTGTGGTTTTTTGGGGGGGTTTACTATTTGGGTAAAAGATATGAAGTATCTGAAATAGACTTCACACTTTTTTGGAAACTAATAAACAGGGACGACCACAGAGGTGATGAAAAGAGGATAAAGAATAACGGAGCGTCTATTTTCTTCCATTTTAAATCTTCTTCTTCTTTTTAAGATTTTATTTATTTATTTGACAGAGAGAGATCACAAGCAGGCAGAGAGGCAGGCAGAGAGAGGGGGGGAAGCAGGCTCCCCGCTGAGCAGAGAGCCCGATGCGGGGCTCGATCCCAGGACCCCGAGACCATGACCTGAGCTGAAGGCAGAGGCTTTAACCCACTGAGCCCCCCAGGCGCCCCCATTTTAAATCTTCTAATCTGTTTTCCTCTTGTGACCTACTTTCTCATAATGTAGACCAAATAAAGATAGTCATATCAAAATCGGCACTTGCTCTTGTGGAAAATATTTATGATCAATTTATATATAATATAATATATTATATTATATATATAATAAAATTATATATATATAATAAAATATAATAAGTATTTAGCTTCCTTCTTATTATCATACTGAGCTTCTTTAATATGCTAGTATCAGTGGAGATAGTGAACTTATTAAAGATTGACTTTTCCCATCCCCAATGCGGGAAGTTTACCTCTCCCACTGGAAAGTTGGCAAGTGAGAAAACAGCAGTGTAATTTTAGTTCAAATACAATTTTTTACTTAACAATCATTCTACATGGGTTTCATGCACATCAAGAAACTGTAGACTCAAGGAAATCCTTGTTTGTGCCTAACACTGTACTGAATGCTGAGTCTTCAAAGCACATTGGAAGTATTAGAAATAAGGACTGCATGTGTATCCAAAGACCCAAATAAGTAATTCTGGGTTTTTTTTTCCCTACCAATAGCCAGCTGATCAAAAGAGCAGACATTCATTGTTGATTTAAAATGTAATGATCCACATTCAGAATGTGTATTTTGCTGTTGGTGAGTGGAGTGTTCAGTACATGTCTGTTACCTTTAATGGATTTTTAAATGCTGTTCAAATTGTGTTTCCTTGTTGATCTTTTGTTTAGATGTCCCATCTGTTACAGAAGTGGAATACCGAAGTCTTTAACTGTGAATGTGGAGCTAATTTCCCTCCAGTTCTATCGATATTTATGTGTGTTTTTGGGCTCCACCTATTTAGTGCATCATGTTTATAGCTGTTATATCTTCTTGATGAATTGACCCTTTTATCAGTAAGTAATGCCATTTTTTCTTTTTGAAACAATTTTTTTAAAAAGATTTTATTTGTCAGAGAGAGTGAGTGAGAGCATGAGCGCACAAGCAGTGGGAGCAGCAGGCAGAGGGAGAAGCAGGCTCCCCACTGAGCAAGGAGCCTGACGTGGGGCTCGATCCCAGGACCCTGGGACCATGACCTGAGCCGAAGTCAGATGCTTAGTCAATTGAGCCACCCAAGTGCCCCTATTTTTTGTGTTTTTAAATATTCAATACTGCCTCCTTTTATATTTGATTGATTTTTATTTCATTTATTTTCTGTAATTTTTTGTTATTTTTTTAGTGAAATGGGTTTTAGAGTTAAATCCCAAATTGTGTGACTCTAGATTGAATTGAACTTAGCTTCAGCGGCATGTGCCAACTCTGCCCCTACCAAGTATCATCTCACCCTTTATGCTGTTTTTGGCACTAATTACATATTTATATGTTGTGTGCATATTAACATAGATATATAATTATTATTTTATGTCTGTGGCTTCTAAATCATATAGGAACAAAAAGAGGAGTTATAACCCAACAGTTCAATTATACTAGCTTGTATACTTCTTTGTACGTTTACCAGAGATCTTTATTTCTGTGTATGGATTTGTGTTACGGTCCTGGGTTCCTTTTGTTTCACCCTGAATTCCTTTTAGCATTTCCTTGTAGGACAGGTCTACTAGCAATGAATTCATTTAGCTTTTGTTTATTTGGGAATGCCTTAATTTCTCTTTCATTCTCGAAGGATAATTTGGCTGGACATAAAGTTCTTAGTTGACATTGTTTAAATATGTCATCCCACTGCCTTCTGGCTTCCATGGTTTCTGATGAGAAATTGGCTATTTGTCTTAATGAAGATTACTTGTATGTTGTTTGTTTCTCTTATGCTGATTTCAAGATTGTCTCTGTCTTTTGATAGTTTGTAACGTGTTCCAGTGTATGTTTCTCAGTTTATCCTGCTTGGTGTTCATTGAACTTCTTGGATGTAGAGATTCATGTCTTTCATCACATCTGGAAAGTTTGGGGCCATTATTTCTTCAAATATTTTCTGCTCCCTATCTCTCTCTGTTCTTTGGGATGCCTGTATTGTGCATATTGATACACCTGATAATGTCTTATAAGTTCCTTAGACTGTGTTCATTTTTCTTCATTCTTTTTTCTTTCTGGTCCTCTTATTGGGTCATTTCAATTGCCCTGTAGTCATGTATGCTGATCCTTTCAGAAGGATCTGAACCAATCTGCTGCTGGACTTTTCTAGTGAATTTTTAGTTTGAGCTACTATATTTTCAGATCCAGGATTTCTATTTGGTTCCTTTTATAATTTCTATCCCTTTATTGATATTCCTTATTGTTCATGCATCATTCTTCTGATTGCCCTTAGTTTCTTGTTCACGGTTTCCTTCAGCAACCTGAGCACATTTAAAACAATGAAAGCCTATGTATTGTAAATCCAGTGCTTTGATTTCCTCAGGGATGTTTAGTGTCAATTTCTTCTTTTCCTCTCTGAATGTATTATATGTTCTTGTTTTTTTTGTATGCTTTGTAAATTTCCATCAAAAACTGGCGCTGGACATTTAGAATATTGCTATGTGCCATTATTATTATTATTATTATTATTATTATTGCAATGAAGAATAACAATAACAACATCCAGGCCAACAATAACATTGGCCAGGATGTAAATATATCAGAGCTTTCATATATTGCTGTAAAGTCGTGCAGCTGCTATGGAAAATAGTTTGGTGGTTCCTCAAGAAGGGAAACACATAATTACCATATGGTTCAGCAATTTCCCTCCTACATACATATACAAACAATATGAAAATGTATATCCTTATAGAAACTTGTACATGAATGTTTAAAACAGCATTATTCATAATAGCCAAAATAATGGACACAACTCAAATATTCATCAGTGGATGAATGGATTTTTAAAAATGTGGTTTAGTGCTCATTTCTTTTTCTTTTTTTTGGTCTTTTTTTTAAAAAAAATTAACATATAATGTATTATTTGCCCCAGGGGTACAGGTCTGTGAATCATCAGGCTTACACATTTCACAGCACTCACCACAGCACATACCCTCCCCAATGTCCATAACCCAGCCACCTTATCCCTACCCCCCACCCCCTAGAAACCCTCAGTTTGTTTCCTGAGATTGAGTCTCGTATGGTTTGTCTCCCTCCTGATCCCATCTTGTTTCATTTTTTCCCTCCCTATCCCCCAGGTCTCCTCACCCTGCCTCTCAAATTCCTCATATCAGAGAGATCATATGATAATTGTCTTTCTCTGACTGACTTATTTCATTTAGCACAATACCCTCCAGTTCCATCCATGTCATTGCAAATGGCAAGATTTTGTTTCTCTTGATGGCTGCATAGTATTCCATTGTATATATATACCACATCTTCTTTATCCATTCGTCTGTTGATGGGCATCTAGGTCTTTCCACAGTTTGGCTATTGTGGACATTGCTGCTATAAACATTCGGGTGCACGTGCCCCTTCGGGTCACTACATTTGTATCTTTAGGGTAAATACCCAGTAGTGCGATTGCTGGGTCGTAGGGTAGCTCTATTTTCAACTTTTTGAAGAACCTCCATTCTGTTTTCCAGAGTGGCTGTTAGTGCTCATTTCTACGGCACATATACTGAAATTGGAATGATACAGAGATTAGCATGGCCCCTTTGTAAGGATGACATGCAAATTCGTGCAGCATTCCATATTTTAAAAATAAATAAAAAATAAAAATGTGGCTTATATATACAATGGAATATTACTCGGTAATTAAAAGGAATGAATTATGATAGATGTAATTTGGATGAACCTCAAAAACATTATGCTAAGTGTAAGTAGCCAGATATTAAAAATCACATACTATATGATTCCTTTTATATAAAATGTTCAGAATAGGCAAACCCACAGAAAGAAAGACTGGTGGTCGGGGGCCGGGGGAGTGCAGATTAGGAGTGATTCCATAATGGCCGCAGGACGTTCTCCTGGGGGATGAAAATGTTTGGAAATGAGAGACGTGATGGAACGTACTATGTACCACTAGACGTGATGCTTTAAACTGATCAACTGTATGTTATGTGAGTTTCACCTCAATTAAAGAAAACCTTAGTGATCCACAGTTCATCTTCTGTCTTCCAACTAATCATTTTCACTCAAATTATTACTTATCTTATTTTTAAAAAAGATTTTATTTCTTTGACAGAGAGAGAGATCACAAGTAGGCAGAGAGGCAGGCGGAGAGAGAGGAGGAAGCAGGCTGCCCGCTGAGCAGAGAGCCCGACGTGGGGCTCGATCCCAGGACCCCGAGATCACGACCTGAGCCGAAGGCAGAGGCTGTAACCCACTGAGCCCCCCAGGCGCCCCTATCTTATATTTTTAACCATAATTCAATATTGCTATGATATATTGCTAGGTGTTAAAGTCTCTCCCTTTCCCCTTCTCTATCTATTGTAAAGTCAAGCAATAAAGTAAGTTACTGGGACCCTTTTGCCATTTCCAAACAATAACGAGCCAGCACAACGTGTCTTTGTGTTGCCGTTGCCCACACCAAGGCCTGTGGCAGCGCCCCCTTAGCACGTGTCTGCAGGTGAGAGGGCGGCAAGACGCTGGCTACACGTCAGACGCTGTGCGCAGCCACTGCACAGGATACTCCGCTTTCATACAAATCCAGGGATTATAGTAACCCCAATATAAATGGGGTGATCTACAGTGGAGTTCCAAGGTGGCCCGAGGACAGCAGCTGTATGTAAAAACCCATATTAAGACCCCTTTGCATGACCTCAAGGCCTGTGTTCCTTGTCTTATGTCGTTTTAGCAAGTTCCTTGGAGCTCTACCCGTCACCATGTCACCGAGGATGATTCGTTTGTTAAGTCAGGCCATGTCTGTCAATGCCGTTCTTTTAATATTTGAGTGAAGCTGGGACTTTGCCATCTTAAGACAATATCTATAAAACTCAGCATTTTCTCTTTACCCACAGCTAAGGTTATAATCAATGATGAGACTTCAGACCAAAAGGCAAATGATAATAGTTGGAAATATTCAAGGTAGCACACTTGTCAGGACGTTTTTTGTTTTACAGTTGAGTCCCTTTCGATTGTGGGAAATGCACTGGCACCAGTAACTTCTTCTAAACGTGCGGGTCCATCGTTTTGAGAAGAGGTTCTCCCTGGGCCCTGGGGCCGTGGCAGGGCCCCCAAGGGCTGTGCCAAGCCTTCAGCTGCCCCCTCTCCGGCGTGCGCCGTCGGCATGGGGCAGTCGCAAGCTCACAAGCTCAAGGGCTGCTGCACAGATCAGGGTCCATGACGGAAGGTACACAGAGCTGCCCAGGTTCCTGGGTGTTAGTGAGCAGTCAGGAAGGTTGGAACCGCCATAGAGGCAGGAGAAATGACCCCTGATCTCAGACGAGGAGACCCCAAGCCATTAGACCACCATTATGACTTCATTCTTTTTGTCTCAGAGACTTTCCTGGGTTAGAGTGCAAACACCTCAAGGAGGAGTATGATTAACTAACACCTCGGTCACTCTCACTCTGACTCACCCACTGCTACCTGAGCCCAGATTAGGGGAGAGCAAAGATCAGGAATGAGATGGATGGTGGTGGGGGGAAGGGGCCTCTGGGCTTGAGGACCTTTGGGAGAGGAAGGGATGGGCATGTGCGCCAAAATCTTCATTTGTTTTACGTTATTCTAGACCCCCCCCCCCCCACCAACATGCTGGTGAGATTCTCTGTGCCTCTGAGAAATTGCTTGTTTTGTCCTTTTGACAATGGCTGTGGGGCACCTGGGGGGCTCATTCAGTTAAGCGTCTGCCTTTGGTTCAGGTCATGGTCCCAGGGTCCTAGAGTTGAGTCCTGCATCGGCTCCCTGCTCAATAGGGAGCCTGCTTCCCCTTCTCCCTCTGCCCCTCCCCCCGGCTCATGCTGGCGCTCGCTCTCTCTCTCTCTCAAATAAATAAATAAAATCTTTAAACAACAGCAACAACAACAAAAACAATGGCTGTAGACCCTGACTGAGAGAATATACATAAACTGAGGTGGCCAGAGCACACGCGACAACAGGACTCGGTCAGTGACGACAGCTGCCCCCTTTTCCAGCCCTGCTTCAGGCCCAGAGAAAGCCAAGTAATCCCCAAGCCGCTGACACTGGACGCCCCCCTTCCAGAAGCCACTTACAGCAGCCCCAGGTCCACGGCGCCCATCAGGACACACCCGAGGCGTCCTCTGTCCACACGGAGTCTCTGATAAACCCAGTGATGGTGGCTGACCCCTGGGCCATAGCAAGCTCTGAGTAAAGAACCTCTGCTTGTTCCCATTCCCGCGGTCCCCACTTACTTGCACAGCTCTGCAGGCTCTGCCCAGGTCCAGTCTGCCCTGTCGCTGCAGCGCCCACCTCTGACCGGGTGGGGCCCCCACAGAGGCCTCTGGTAAGCCGGCCGAGGGTCCGAACTCTGCAGTCGTTGACCGGAATTCCCTAGCTAGTCTCGTATTTCTTCCCAGATCTCATTATTGGTTCCTGTTCATCCTCGGCGGGATCAGACCGTTCCTTTCCTTTTGCTGTCTTTGCATTCTTGTTTTTATTTTTTTAAGATTTTATTTTTTAAGTAAGCAAATGGGCTCCATCCCCAAAGTGGGGCTCAAGCTCCCAACCCTGAGATCAAGTGGCAGGTGCCCTAGCATCCGAGCCGGCCAGGCGCCCCTGCATCCCGGCTTTGTGCCGGGCCGTCCGGGACTGTCTCGGCCATGATGGTAAGACTCGCAGGGTGGAGCCCCAGCACCGGCCCATGAGCCTGTGGCTCGAGCCAGCCTCACGGACCACACCGGGCTGTAGTTCCCACGGACTGGTGTCTTCTTGGATAGACTGCTGTGGGTCACCAATGAAACCAGATGAGGATGTCCTTCTGTCCCATCCTTGTGTCCTGAGAGCCTGGCTTTGATTCAGAGAGCATTTTCTCTGGTTTCCTACCTGCTGGGCCAGCTGTTAGGTGGGGGGCTGAGACACAAGGTGCGTGACCGTCACCTTCCTACCAGGCTTCCGCAGCTCTCAGGCGCGGGTCTAGAGCCTCTTCCCCAGGAAAACCCCTACTTCTTACAGGTTCTCTCGTTATAACCTGACACTCATGCCTGTCCTTCTCAATGATGGGACCTCACCGAGGGTGATTTGGGCCAGTCTGAGGAACATATATGGCTTGGAAAAAATTGTTCATTTGAGAAGTATTTAGAAAGTAAAGGAAATAAAGTTTCTTAAGCCCAATGGGTGGCCTTGCTTGATTAGTATGCAGACCCTCCAAATTATATTTTGAATAGAAAATTACTTCACTAGATTATCTAACCAAAGCTAATGAACACCTTGACCCACTTTAGCAACAACCAGCTAGATGTGTCCCCTGGGAGGGCCTCCTAGGCCTGGTCCCCTCTTGTCCCTGGTTGCTCTCCATTTGCATCTCCATTAACCCTGCCCTCTTCTCTCCATGATCCAGACCCCCTACACTTACCCGACAATTCTCTTACAACCCCAAATTACCAGTTGCATCTAGAGATTTTTCCTTCCATAAACCAGATATGTAGGCAACTGTGGAATTGATCGTTGGACCCAAGACAAAGTAAAAACTACAATTAAGGATTTCTCTGAACCCAGGTAAGACCAGCAAATATTCATAGGATTTAGAATTCTTTTTGATCCATGTGACCCAGGGTTATCTGACCTATATCAACAGAATTTCATATTCTAAACCCTGGATGGCAAAAGCCAATGGGACTGACCTGGAAAGGGACCTGCAGAAACCCCCTTTATGTGATAAATCAGTCCAAACATAAAAAAGTAGGTTGACATCTCCTAAAAGCCATACTTGAAACCTTTCCTGTAAAAATTGTTTGGACCATAAATGTACACTACAGGGACTGTTCCTTGAATCCCAGACAAGTCTTGTCTGCGTCACCAAGTTGTGTCTGCCTTCTCCGTGAGATCTGATGCAGGCCCTAGATAAAGATTTTGATGCTGTACCTGACAAGTATAAAGATCCCATGGACATGGACATGGCAAAAATAATTGGATCAGAACCTATTAAAGTTCAACTAGATCCTAGCTCGACTGGAACATAGTTGGAAGCCAGAAGCTACGGGAAGATCCAGCCTCTTGTCAGAGGCCTCTCACCCACGGACTTGTGGTGCCAACGCTATACACTCCTGTTCTTTCAGTAAAGGAACAAAATGGCCGAAGGTAACAACTTGTTCAAGGCTTCCGGGCATCAATAAAGTTGTCATTTCCCCTTCCCACCAGCTACCATCCTGTTCTCAGTCCTCCTGAAGCCACTTGTTCAACGTGGTGGGTCTTTGCCCTTTTCAGCTCCTTGAGGAAGACAATGACTCGTGGATCGCTCTCCCACAAATGAGAGTGCAGGGCCTTTCATCTTTGCCTGGGGGCACAACAGTATACCTGAGGGGTTGTGCCTCGGGGGCTCATTGACCCTTCCTCCTATTGTGCCCAGGTCCTTATTCAAGACTTAAAGGGTCTAAGTCTCATGATGCAATGCTGACACTATATGTAGATGATCGCGTACATTTGCTCAGAGAACAAAGCCTGTGAAAAGAACTCCATTCACTTTCAGCCTTGGCAAAAAAGGGACATGAAGTTTCAAAAGATAAATTGCAATTTTGCAAAAACACAGTCCATTTTTTAGGGCATGACCTGTCTCGGGAGGGAAAAAACACTCTTCTGATAGACTATACAAACTAGCCAGACTTAACGCAGGCCCCTCACAAAATGACATTTGGGAGGATTTCCAGGTGTAACTGGATATTACAGACAACGGGGGCCATTTTTATCTGGGATGGTGATACCTCCTTTATGAATTGACTAAGTTCTCGGGGAGGGACTGAGGGACCTTTCCTTCTAGAGCTTAGAAATGATCAGGCATTCTGGAACCTGAGGAAGGTTCTTCACCAGCCTCCTTCCCCGCATCCCTAACTATGAAATTCCGTATCCTCATTTGTGGGAGAGCGATCCACACAAGTCATTGGGGTTTTAACTCAACTTCCTTGGGTGGAAGTCCTCCACTCTATGAGGTCATCAGCTTGCTCTAATGGATTCTGTCCACTACCTGCTTCTGAAAATAGGCTGCTTCTAGAGAATCCGTGAAGTTCAAGGTCCCTTATTGAAACAGTCTTCCAGTTGGCTGGAATTCTGGATTGCTTCCGTAGCTGTGAATCATGAACCAAGTGGTGAAATCTGACTCTCTTGAGTTTGAGTGCTGGATTGGTTGTTAGTGACAGATGGTGAGGGGCCCCCCAACGAAGTTCAGGAGCAGTTTCCTCAGATGTGTCTTCCAGTAGACAGAACCTCTGGGTTCAAGGTCATGAAGAGGCTGTTTAGAATGATTTGGTGGGAAGGCATCCTTCACCTGCTGGGGACGGAAGCTTCAATACCTGAGTCCCTTGCAGCATTTTCCAATATCTGTGTGGAGCAGGGGAGGATTCGGTATCAGAGGTGAAGACCCTAAATGCATGGGCTTTCTCCATTACCAGGTCAGAGGGCAGCTGCTGTGTCCTTGAGGGACTAAACCATGTGGCTGTAAGGACTTACAGTGGGTACTACTGTAAGTAGTGGTACTACCCACCCAAAAGTGGGTACTTTTGGCCAAAGGAACTCAGGGTTTGTGAAAGTTATGCTAGTTTTAATTGAAGGATGCCTTGGGCTCTTCCAGCCTTCCCAGAATACTGTGGATGGCGGAGGCCACATAGTTTTGAGCACATAGTATCTCTTTGCAGAGTTCTTCCATAATGGTTCCTGTAGTGTGTGCCTCGATGACTTGATATAGAAGTTGGGGTGCCCCTGCTTGGAAACAAAATCAAAGTTTTTAGTCACTGTAAGGGCTACAGCTTCTCGGCAAGGAAATAGTTCAACCCGTCCTGAAAATATGCATATAGTAACTAAAACATATTCAAATCCCATGGAGAGTGGCAGCCAGATAAAACCCACTGAAGGTATTTAAAAGGCCTTTGGGACTTTGGTTCGAGGCGATGTCCCATTGTGATGATTAATTTTATGTATGAAGATTTTTTTTTTTTTAAAGATTTTATTTATTTGACAGCAAGAAACACAGCGAGAGAGGGAACATAAGCAGAGGGAATGGTAGCGGGAGAAGCAGGCTTCCCGCTGAGCAGGGAGCCCGATGTGGAGCTCGATCCCAGGACCCCGGGATCATGACCTGAGCCGAAGGCAGACGCTTAACGACTGAGCCACCCAGGCGCCCCAATTTTATGTATGAAGATTATGGGGCACCCAGACTGAGCGTTGTCTCTGTGGGTCTGTGCGCAGACGTCCAGATGAGAGCAGCACTCGGGCCGCTGGACTCTGTAAAGCCCTCCCCAGGCTGGGTGGGCACCATCCAAGCCCCCAAGGGCCTTCGTAGAACAGAAGGAAGGAAAGATTAGCTCCTTTTTCTTCCTGCCTGCCCTCGTGAGTGGGACGCTGTCTTCCCCTGATTTGGACCAGGATTCCCACCACCGGGATGTGCCCTGGCATCGCACCTCTGGCTTTCTGGGTCTTCAGATCCCACGACAGACTTCTCGGCTTCCTTAATGGTGTGAATCAGTTAGTTCCTCATCATAAATCATCGTAGCCTGTGACTGACCATGTCCTTCTCTCACAGATAAAGAATCAATTATTAAACTCTATTGATCAGACTCCAGCTAATTCTAAATTTTAATTCAATAACCTTCATAGAGCAACGGGCAAAATACCTGCCGCCTGAAAGAGAACAACAGAGATCCGAATACACGACCCCCCACGTCACAGGCAAGCCCTCTGTCCCCGGATCTCCATGTGCCCTGGCTGGATACTACTCTTTTGGGGGTCCAGGACAGTTGGTGTTGCCTGCCTCAGACTAGTACCTCATTCACTTTAGGAGAAGTACCCTGGGGCCTGTCTGTACACAGAGGCCCTAATTTTAGAGGCCACCAGGCTGCAAACCCGACCTCACACATGAGCTCCCAAATGAGGCTACCTTGATTATCCAGGCACTTTTCCCGGACGGCTTTCTGATCCACTGTGATGCCAACAACCAGAGTGGTCTTCCCGAAGGTGGGAACTCTACAAGGAGAAGGGGCTACTGTCTCCCCTGGAGGACCTAGAGCTGCAGACTGGCTGAGGCAGACCGTGGCGCGGGAGGCGGGGCTTGCTCGCGCCCCTTCCAGGCTGCTCAGGGCGGTTCTGGGCACTGCCCACCCCCTGCTCTGGGCGTCACGGTAGCACAGGAGGCACAGCAGACCATGCCTTGCCGCAAGGAAAAGCCATTTGTCTCTTCAGCGTTAATCCTCAGGGCCTATGGGATTTTTTTCTCTCATCTGGCTTCGGCAAATGGGGTTCCTGGCTGCAAAGCACCCTACAAGAATGGGGGCGCCTGGGGGCTTAGTTAAGTGTCTGACTCTTGCTTTCAGCTCACTTCAGGATCTCGGGGTCGTGGGAATGAGCCCTGCCTCAGGCTCCGTGCTGGGCGTGGAGACCACTTGAGATTCTCTCCGTCCCTCTCCTGCCACTGCCTCTAAAAAAAAAAAAGACAAAAAAGACTACGAATTGTTCTTGTGGTTGTCACGGTGGTCCTGACGCCGATCGTCCCTTCCTGTCTGGTCGGGAGTGCTTCTGGGCAGCTGCTGCCTGGGGTCAGGCGGTTGCCGTGACGACCGGCCACGGAGGGAGCACGATGCGACTGGCTGTGGGGGTCCCCAGCCTGCGGCTCTCCGGTGACAGACAGACCCGGGGGGCGGGGGGACTGCGAGACGAGATCTACGAATGGACGCTTGCCGTAGTCCCTGCAGCTCAGCCCAGGGGAGCAGCGCTTGGTCAGAGACCGCCAGCCCCCCGTCTTCTCCTTTCCCGAGTCAGGGCAGCCAGAGGAAGTCCACTCCCCACACTGGACCTGTCCCCGCGCCGACAGCCTCCAGTGGGAGCGGCCTCTCCTGCCCACTCCTCCTCACTCCCCACCGAGCGCAAGGGATGGGGCTGACTCGCTCGGTAGCGCGGGCTCTGGGTCAAGGGCAGCGGTGCGTTCTCCCTGCGTGAGCCTCACACATGTCACGTGACAGGCTGGATTTGTGCAGATAACACACGGGTGCTAAAAATTGAAACTGGCGTGACCTTTCCAAAGCACACACTTGTTTAGATCACCCCCTTGCCTTGGAATCAACCCACTTTCTGTAACTGGACATAGTCTGTCCCTGATTGGCTTTCCAGCCTTCTCTCTCTTGCACTGGTAAACAAATGGACCTTTTCTTACTTTCTGGAGCCTGTCTTGCTCTCTTTTCCTTTCGGGCTTTGGGATAGGCCACTTCTTCTACCTGGTTCTACTTCTCTCTTCCCCTGACTACATCTGCAGTGTGGCCATCACCCCCCCGGCCAGCCCTGCCCAATGCCTGCCTGGGTAAGCTGCTCCTCCTGTTGTTACCAGACTCCACCATTATTCCAAGGGTCACTATCCCATCGAGTACTTGGTTATGTTTACCATAACACGGGGAGCTGAATTACACTGGTCATACACCGCACCAAGCTTGACTCTGTCAACCCTTCCTGTAGTGTTACAATAGGTCATGTAGATAATCTAAACTAACGTTTCTGAAAATTTTCTCCTGAAGAAATGATTTCTAGAACTAATTATGATAGGATTACTTTCCATTGGCATGGGATCTAATGCTTTGCTAATTAATTGCACAATGACCTCAACACCACCCTTCACGAAGATGGCACCAAAGGCGAAGGAGGAGCCCCCTACCCCTTCCAAAGCCAGAGCCAAAGCAAAGGAGCTTTGAAGTCCAAAAAATCGGTGCTGAAAGGCATTCACAGTCATAAACAAAGAATATCTGCGCCATACCTACATTCCCAGAACCCAAGACACCGCGTCTCTGAAAGCAGCTCGAAATATCCTCGAAAGAGCGCCCCCAGGAGAAACAAGCTTGATCACTATGCCATCCTGAGCCAGCCATGAAGGAAATAAGGGGACCACAACACACTTGTGTTCATTGTGGATGTCAAGGCCAACACGCACCCGATCAAACGGGCTGTGAGGCAGCTCTGTGACATTGACGTGGCCAAGGTCAACACACAGATGGAGAGGAGGCGGATGTCCGACTAGCTCCTGACTATGATGCTTTGCACGTCGCCAACAAAATTGGGATCATACCGATGAGTCCATCCGGCTAAATCTAAATACTAATTTTTTCACCTCTCCCAAAAAACCCACCAACGCCAACCATATAATTAATAAGTTTAACTTATTGTTATATTGTCATAATAAACCTAGGAAGGTGGGCATCTACAAAGTGATTTGTATTTTAACTTCATTATTGTGTTAAAATATGGAATCGCAGGGTAGAAGTGACTCTAAGGAGCACCCTTTATCGAGTGCCTTTTTTGTACTAGAACCTATGTGTTCTGTTCTTGACTCCCTCTCCTCCACGTTCATAGCTTGATTATCATCGACATTATGGTAACTTAAATTCGTGTTTCTACCCTGGGCTTTCAGACCCAGATGCTCAAGGTCTCAATAGCCACGTCCAACATGGTCGAGACCAAATCTGTGATCCCTCATTCTCTTTCCTGTTTCCACTGTCTGTTTCCCTCTCTTTTGACGTTTTGCATTAAGAAATATTTACATATTTATTGTATTTGAGCACAGCTGGTACACAGTGTGTAGCAATGACTGCTCGTCTCGTGGTGGTGCTGTGCCCGCCGCAGGCCGAGTGACTGTCACCCTGTAGCACTATGACAACACTGACTGTAGTCTGCGTGCTGTGCCTTTGATCCCCAGGCCTTATTCATTCCATGACGGAACCCTGGGCACCCACTCCCTTCACCCATTTTGCTCATTTCTGTCCCTCCTTCCCTCTGGCAACCATCGGTTGTGCTCTGTATTTGTGGGTGTGTTTGTTCATTTGTTTTGCTTTTTAGATTCATGTATAAGTGAAATCACGTAGTATTTCTGCTTCTCTGTCTGACTTATTTCCCTTACCATATCCTCTAGGTCCGTCCATGCCACAGATGGCACGGTCTCCTTCTTTCTCACAGCGGACTAATGTTGCCTTGTAAATGCACACCACATCTTCTCTATCCATTCATCAACAGATGGACACTTGGGCTGCTTCCGTATCTTGGCTATTGTAAATGATGCTGCAATAAACATAGAGATGCATATATCTCTTAAAATTTGTGTTTTTGTTTTCTTTGGGTAAATACCCAGTAGTAGAATTACTGGATCGGATGGTATTTGTATTGTTTGTGTTTTGGGGAACCTCCATGCTGTTCTCCCCAGGGGCTGCTCCAGGTTGCTTTCCTGCCAACAGGGCACGAGGGTTCCCCTTTCTCCGTGTCTTCATCAACACTGGTTATTTCTTGTCCTTTTGATTCTAGCCATTCTGCCAGCTGTGAGGTGATATCTCATTGTGGTTTTGATTTGCATTTCCCTGATTCTTCGCCAGGTTGAACGTCTTTTCAGGTGTCTGTTGGCCATTGGGATGTCGTCTTTGGCGAAATGTCTGGTTCAAGTCCTCCGCCCACATTCAGTCGGGTTGTTTAGGGTTAGGTTGCTCAGTGCTGACCTTCCTGACGCTCCACTCACAGCACTGTCCAAACCATCACCGTGTCTTGCTCACTTCGCCTCCCGTGGTCTGCTTCTCTTCACCTTCAGAAGTCCTACCCTAGTCTCAGCCCCAGAATACCCTCATCTTCCACCTGGGCTCTTCAGCAGGTCCCCACCTCTTGTTCTTGCCTCCCTCCTATAGCCACAGCTGTACTTTTCAGATACAAATCTAATTCTAGAGCCCACCCGGCGAAAACACTTCACGGGCTTCTCACTGGTCTTAGGAAGACCCAAGTGGCTTCATGGTCTGGTCCCTCACCCACTCTCACGATGGTTTCCTTCCCATGATCTGCACTTCAGTCGCTCTGGTTTCTTGCATCAGTCTGCCCTCTAGACACAGGGCCTTTGCAGGGGTTGCTCCTGCTGCTGGGGTCACCTCTCCTTACCACATCTCACTGCTTTGGCCCGCTGATGTTTTCTTGTCCTTGTGACCTCAGGTTGTTGCTTCCTTAAGACTGCTACTCTAGATCAGGTTTCTGCATTGCAGACGCTTGGAGAGCATACCTTCCTCAGGAGTGTGCACCTCAGTTTATAATTAAGCTCTCACTCTGTAGCGATTTCACTGATGATGTTCTCCTCCACTGGATTCTAAGCTTTTGTTTTCTGCTCATCACTGTCTCCTTGGCACCCAGTACACACACAAATATATATAGAACATAGGCAAGAAAGGCATGATTAGATGTGAGTTGTTCATAAAGAATAACTCTTCCTCTTTTCTGTAGAAATGTCAGTGGTTTTAGAGTAAACATACCAATGCCTTTTATTGTAGATGAGCATGTGTACAGTCTGTTGGGAGACCGACCAGGGCTGCCGAGTGTAGCTGATCACAGTGCACACTCCGTGTGGGACAAGCCGTGGTGTGAGTCGGGCGCAGCTGAGATCAGGCCCGCTCTTGTCACCCAGCTCTGTGTCTCAGAGGACGGGATGCTTTCCCCCCTTCTTTACGTATAAAGCCACTTTAAATATTTATTTATTTTTATTTATTATTATTTTTTAAAAAAGGATTTTATTTATTTATTTGACAGAGAGAGAGAGAGAGAGATCACAAGTAGGCAGATAGGCAGGCTGAGGGAGAGGGGGAAGCAGGCTCCCTGCTGAGCAGAGAGCCCGATGTGGGGCTCGATCCCAGGACCCTGAGATCATGACCTGAGCCGAGGGCAGAGGCTTTAACCCACTGAGCCATCCAGATGCCCATAAAGCCACTTTATAATGACACTTCTCTCCCCAAGTTAGGGCCCTCTGGGCAGCACAAGACCCAAGGGCTTCCCTGCCTTTAAATGGGCACAAGGGTACCTGTGGGCTGACACATCAGGCTCTGGGGCTATTTTAAGATTTTCCTCTGTTCTGTGGTCACCCCGATTGCTCCCTTTATGCTGGACAATTATACTACAAATGCTGATTCTGATTACGGGGTGAATGAGATGAGAGAGTAGGAAGGATTCAGCATCGCATCTTCACTTTTAAAGAACTGAAATCAAAGCATCTGTTCTCATACTGATGGCAAGTTGGCTAAGGGAAAGCAGAACAGACTCGCGTGTGCTGGGACATGATTTGCTGCCATCTGTGCCAGGCACTTTCCTGACTCTTTGGAAATCATCTTGACCTATCCCACTGGGTCCTATTGCTCATTCCTTCTGTGGTGGGGAGGGACAGTCCTTTCAGCATCAAAGCTGTGGATTGCAGTTTGAAACAGCACTCACTATACACCCATGCTGAAGTATTTAGGGACGTAGTGCACTGATATGAGCAATTTTTTTTTGAATCCATAAAAAAAGAGGATGGATCAAGAGATGCGTAGCTGGACAGCTGGGTAGGAAAGCAAATAGAGCAAAATGTTAATTATAAGGTCTTGCTGATGGTGTTCACTGTGTAATCCTGTCAACTTTTCAGTATGTTTAAAATTTTTAATAATAATCTGGGAGAAAACTTGTATTCAACATTTATTAAAGTTGTCTTATATTTACTAAAACATCTACTTCTATTATTTCTTAGAGTGACCCAGGCATCAGATACAATGGTGAGGAAGAAGACGTGGTTCCGGTCGGCGCAGCACTTCCTGAGAGACAAATGTGCTAGCAGATGGTAACGAGACAGCCCTGGGAGTCCAGTGACAGACGCACAGAATGTTCTGGAATACGAAGGAGAAGTGCCTACCACATTTTGCGATGTTTCTGTATGGAATCGTAGTAGTCAGGGAGATCTTCCTGGAAGAGAGGGAAGCAGAACTCATCCTCGAACGGCAATGGAATGAAAATCAGTTCGGGTGTTGGGGGAGACAGGCACTCCATGGACGCCGTGTGGTGTTTTTGATGGCGGGAGATGGGCTGGGACTGGTTGGTCAAGCTGGGAGAGCTCGTTTGCCATGCTGACCACCGGGCTTGATCCTGGGAGGGTGTGGAGTGGCTGAAGATAGGAAGGGAAATGGCGAGGTCCAGTTTGTCTTAGCTACGTCACTGGGATGGCTGACCAGAGAATGTACTCGGGGAGCCAAAGCTGGAGGCTTTGGTGGAGGCAGGTGCTTGTGTGAGTGTTCGTGAGGAGGTGACCTCAATTCCAAGGTACTGGCGAGACAAGAGATTTGAGGAATGTTTAGGATGTAAAATTGGAAAACTGGAGATGGGAAAATGAAGGACAGTTGACACATACTTACTGCAATTACAAAGAGGGATGATGGTCTATTTGGAACATTTTACATCTGAGGTGCCTGTGGGGAACCCAAGTGGGGCTCCCCAGTTAGCAGCCAGAAAAATAAAAGTGAAGCTTACAAAAGAGGTACATATACTGATTTGAAATTAAAATAATGAAATTTGAATCTGCAATTGATATCAAGAAGGGAGAGTATGCAGAGTAATACAATGAGAAGGGAGAGCACGCGGGATAATACAATGAGAGGGATGGGATTTCCAGTACCTAGTACAGTGCCTGGCACATAGGATGTGGATGATGAATATGTGTTGAAAAAGGAATGAAAGTGGGCATGATCCTGGAGACCCACACTCAAAGATGGGCTAAGGGAGGGAAGCTGGTGAAGACGTAAGGAACAGTCAGAGAGCTTGGAGATGAAAGGGAGAGAGGGGCTTCAGGAAAGGAAGAGGGATTCCAAGTGGAGGGTGAGGACTCACATCTGTTTTTGGATCTAACAGTTATGAGGTCACTGGTGACCCAGGAGTTTCTGCAGAGTGGTGAGGGCCATGGCCAGAGAGCATGAGGATGTAGAGTCCAGGGAGTCCAAGCAAAGGCGGGAGAAATGTGACCAAATGCTCTCTTTAGAGCACCTTGATCTGGATCAAGGGGAACTAGAAGGCTTTAACTTTAATGACACTCATGATTTCAAGGAAGATACATAGGGATATCATACCCATTTAGCACTGTGATTAACTATTACATTAAATCATAATTCGTAGCTAGACATAAAGATTAAACTCTCCTTCAATTACGACTTGTGTTACTGTAGGGGAAAAAAGCAAACTGTGGTCACGTAATATCAGTCCAGAATTTAACACATTTTAAATTGATTCAGACAGTTATTTAGTGCCTGCTATGTTTTTGGTCACCGGGTTGTACTGAGCAGAAGGTCCCAGCTGAAATGACGGGAGAGGGATGACGGAACATGAGGTGCTGGGCAGGGGGAACAGGTCCAAGGAAGGATAGACTGGGGGGAACAGGGGCAGACACATCCCCTGAAACTAGCTCTAAGGTCGGGTGGTTGTTGAGGAAGCAGGTGTGCACGGCGCCGCTGGGAGCTTGAGGGAGACCAAGTCTTGGTGTTCCGGAAGGAGACAAGCTCTTCGGCTGAAAATGAAGTCGAGGAGGGGCAGGCGTTGCCCAGAGACGGCCAATGAGGAGGGAAAGGTCTGGCATGGTCATTAAGGAGCAGGAATAGCACAGGGACCGGATAAGGAAAAGGGGGTGTTGCGTGCACACCTGGCCTCTCTTTAAGAGACTTGCAAGATCCCTGAGGGCGGTGCGGTCCTTATCTTCCCCCGCAAGTCTGACTCAATGATGAAGACCCAAAGCTATTTCAAAAGCTCCCACTCCACGTAGTCACTCATTTTGAGAAACACAATATTATTGCTTCGCAATTACAATCTGGGCAAAAGTGAACTTGTAGGCCAGTTAAGAGCTTTTACAAATGTATGCAATTAACCTCTTCCCTACACAACAGATGGTAGTTCTAACGAAAAAATCAGACTTCTCAAGAAGAAGAGTGACGAGTTTCTCAGAAAAAAGTTGTGAGGTCAGGAGCCCCCATCCAGTCAGTTCCCCAAGAGGTGTCAATTTCAAGGGCACACTTGTCAAACTTCTAAGAGCCCAAGTTGTGTTCTCCAATGGCAGCGCAGGAGTCTCCTCACAGGTGGCTTCCTATTGGCTCTGAGATGTGGGCGGAGCCACCCATTCCTGCTGCTGCCACTAGCTCCACCCCCATTCCATGCAAATGAAGTCAAAGCTCTGGTGAGCCCACGTGACTGCTCACGTGGTTAACGACATCCTTGCTCCACCCCCTTCCAATGACGTCATGACCTACTCAAACTCTCTCGAGAGTTTGCAGAGATGCAAGGGAGAGGCTGGCAGGCCGGCCCACTGTGGCAGGAAGGGGGTTAGGGGCGGGGGCTCCACCAGGGAACCCCTACTCCCACTCCAGAGCCTCCAGTCCAGCTTCAGGCAGGGGCCCCAAGGGTCCTGTGGGGCAGTGCCCAGGGGGGTCCCAAGCACACTCTCCTCCTATTGGCTGGCTGTACTGGCATGCAAATGAGGGCGCGCGTCACTTCCGGAGGCAAATCGAGCGCCATTTTCTCTTTCTGGCCTCGCTGGGAGGAGGGGACGGGGTCGCGCGGGGGTGGGCGCGCGCCGAGGCGGGGGTCCCGCCGCGCGGGGCGGAGGCGGGCGCAGGCGCGGGGCCCCGGCGGGCCGCAGCGGCGCGGCGAGAGGCGGCGGGGGACGCGGCGGCGGCGCTCCGCGCGCCCAGCGGTAAGTACGACCCCGGCCCGGTCCCGCGGCGACGCCCCCGGCCCTGCCCGGCCCCGGCCCGCCGAGTCCCGACGGCGGCCGCGGCCCCGCCCCGTGCCGCCCCGCCCACAGTCCGCTGCCCGCGGCCGCCTCACGAGTCCCGCGGCGCTCTCGGGGCGCGGGGTGGGCGGCCCGGCCGGCGCCCGTCACCCTCCGCGTCACGTGGGCGTCGGGGGTGGTCGCCGGGGGAGGGGGCGGGGGGCGGGCCGCGTGGAGCGGAGCGGCGGGGCGCGGGGCGGGCGGTGGCGAGGGCGGCCCCCCGGGCGCGCCTCCCCGCAGCCGGGCTCCCGGAGCCTGTGCCCGGGGCCGCGGCCGGTGATCGCCGAGGTCGGCCGCGCGGTCCGGGGGCGCGGGGCTCTGGCCGGGGGCGGGCCCGCCGCGGGCGGCGAGGGCGGCGGGAAGGCCGCCGGGCAGCCGCGCGCTCCGGGCTGAGCGGGGCTGGTGGCTCTGCAGAGGCTGACGTTACATGCTAACTTTTCGCCGGCCTCTGCTGGCCGCCCTTGACGTAGTTGTGCTGCAGAATTGCTGCTCACGTCTGGCTTTGGACCGTCGGGAATGAGACCTGCGGGTCAGACGGCGCGCGCTTCATCCTGATAGATATTTGAGGGCTTCTCTTTGAACGTGAGCCGAACGTTATAATTGAGTAGAAGGGAAATCGCAGCTCGGGGACGGAGGGGAGCGGACCTCCCCCGCGGGGAGCAGGTGCCAGAAGGCGACGGGGAGCACCGGGGTGTTCTGCAGTCCGTAGGGCTCAGAGTCCGGGAGCCAGTGCTTGTGGGCCCAGGGCTTGTAGGGCTTGTGGAAAGGGCAGCTTCGTCCTGGGTCGGAGGTAAGGAGTGCGTGTGTCGCTCCCCAGCGCGGACACGGGGAGCTGGCGGGCCGATGGTCGGACTCGGAGATTGCGGTTGGAGTTGGTGGTCGTTCCGTGTGGACGTGACGGGTCTGCGTGGAGAAGGGGACGTGGTGCTGCTCTGGGGGTCGGACAGGAGTTGGGGAGACCTACTGAGTTGTCGCACCGAGAGGTGCATTTAGGGTGAGGAGTTGGCTGTGGCAATTAGCTGGGTGACAGATCCCGGCGCACCTTGTAAACCCGGGTTTGCCCGGCGCTCTTGGTGCGTTTATGGGTGTGGTCCCTTGGAGGGGCCAGGTTCCCAGCCTCTGCGCGGCCTTGTGCTACACGCGAGCAGACCCAGGCCCGCGGCTTGCTGAAGGCGCAGGTCCGGGAACCACACTGATGCCACCAGTATTTTGTGTTCTTTAAGTTGCTGAAAACAAGTCCTGTACTCCAGCGGTTGGGACATTTCATGAGAATTTTGGGTGCTGTTCTTGTACTAACTCCTTCCTCCTCCCAGACTGCTCGCGGCAACTCTCCTGTTTTCCAGGTGGGCACCCGAGGACCGGGACAAAGTGACTTGCCACAGAGTACAGAGCTTGTGAGCTGGCTGATTTGAACCCAGGAAGGACAGTTCCAGAATCTTTGCCGGTGAGACCCTGACGAAGAAGTGTTGGCACTCATGGGAAACCCTTTGAGAACTTACATTTCACAGGAACTCCAGAGTTCTGTGGCTTTGTTACCAGAACCACTAATTTTGGGGAGTGTATGTTTTCTAGAATGGAATGTTCTTAAATGATCATGATACTAAAAAACAACAAAAGAAACTCTCTTAATGCCCCTTTGGAAAATAATATTTTCTTGTGCATGTGAGTGGCATTTTTGGTAGGTCCACGTGTACCGCACACTGACATGAAAGGTAATTTACTGTGAACTGAGGTCGATGGATAGTGCAGCTGTGTTCACCTACTGTTTCCTAATGCTGAAGCTACAGGTGTAACGAGCTTGTTTTGGGGGGAACCACAGTAGCAATGGTGAGGAAATGGGGGGGGTTACATTTGAGAATAAAAAGTTCCCGTTCTCCAGATTCAGGAAAGAAGACTGACATTTCCTTGGCCCTACTCCCAAGCCTTGAACAAGTAACTGCGGGCCTGTTTAAAACTTGCCCAATCACTGAGAGCCTCATTTCAGTATCCTCCTGAGATTTCACCCGTCTGCATCGGCCTCCCGGAACCCGCCTCTGATAATCAGCCAGCCCCTAAATTGGTGCCTCTGAAAGTCCCCCAGTCCTTGTATGCCATGCTTCTGAAATCCCTGTAATGAGATCAGTGCTTACTCTGTAAAGCCATACTTCTTTGCAAGCAATAAATTTAGCTTCCTTGTTACAGATACATGTGGATGATGGTCTTAACCCTGGACAGTTCTGTTTAACAGCCTGCTCTGGGGAAAGAAGAACCCCAGAGGGTAGAGAGGATAGTGGAACTTTAAGGAGGAAATGAAAGCAAGTCTGATAGAGTTGAGTGGAAAGCATCCAACAATAATTTTTATTGAGGCTTGCTCTGGCCAAAGAACCCAATGTGGGCTTGAAAGTGACCTTGTGTTTAGTTTTTAGGAACACCATCATGAGGTTCCTGACAGCGCCTCTATTAGGTGAGGCTTTGGGGCCTGAACTCGTGATGCTGTGATCAAGACCTGAGCTGAGATCAAGAGTCAGACGCGCAAGGGACTGAGCCCCCCAGGCTCCCCTAGGTGGGGCTTTTGAAGGCCAGAACCCAATTCAGTGCGTTTTAGTTTTAGTAATTTTATCATTTTTTTTTACTTTATTTCCTAACAGTTAATATTATAACATGCTAAATGATCCTTCAGTCTCTCCTTATACTGAACGTAACATCTACTTTTGACATAGATAATGAGGTTTGGAAAACTCATTCCAAATGAGCTTTTCAGAAACTTTGTGTTTCCTTTGTACCCACTGGGAATTCCTCCCTCTTACCTGGTAACCCTTCCGCCTCGCAACCCCACCTATTTGATTCCAATATACTGTTTTAGGTTTTACTTACTGTAGGCCAAATATATAGAGACTTTGCCTTTACCTCAGTAATTTTTCGATGCGGATCTGTTTGCCTACATGGTTTTGGGCTTCAACTCTAACCGCACCATGGCCTTTTTGAACCTTTTAGCGCTTTTTTTTTTTTTTTTTTTTTAAAGATTTTATTTATTTATTTGACAGAGTGATCACAAGTAGACAGAGAGGCAGGCAGAGAGAGAGGGGGAAGCAGGCTCCCTACTGAGCAGAGAGCCCGATGTGGGGCTCGATCCCAGGACCCTGAGATCATGACCAGGGCCGAAAGCAGAGGCTTTAACCCACTGAGCCACCCAGGCGCCCCCTACCCTGTTTTTTTAAATCTTTTTTGTTCCTTTATTGTGAACACTTGTTGTATATTACACTTTGTGATTGGTCCCAGACATGCAAAGAAAACATGATTCCTATCCTAAAGAGGTTAAGTCTAATAGGAGAAATAGTTACATAAATAGATCATTGGAACATGCAATTGGTGCCATGCAAGAAGTGCAAACTTGGAGGGGCACCGGGTATACCCTGGGGGAGGAAGGGTCACAAGAGGGCTGTAAAAGTGGAATTGCTGACTCATAGACGTTGTCATTTAAAATCTTGGAGATATGGCCAAATTGCCCTCTACGCATGTAGAAATTACAATTTTTCTATTTAGTTTCACTGCCAATGATTATCTATCTTTAAAAGTTATCGTTCTAATAATAAAAGATTGGCATTCATTAGTCTAACCTGGTGTTTTTTATTCTGATTTGACTTTTTTAGCTTTGATAGCTCACACATTTAATAAAGTTTTAAAATAGTTGCAGATTCGTAGAAATTGCAAATATAATGCAAAGAACTTTCCCCCTGAAACATCTGAAAGTAACCTGCCAAACAAGATATCACATTACCCCAAATATTGTCTGTTTTCTACGATAAGAGCATTCTCCCACATATCCAGAATACAGTCATCAGAATCAGGAAATCAGTCCATTATTATCATCGAATCCTCAGGTCCCATTGAAATTTTGCTAGTGTTCCAATAACATTTTTGGTGAGAGTCAGCTTAGAATTGCACATTGTATTTCTCTTCGTCTCTTCCAGTGGGAAATAGTTCCTTAGTTTTCCTTCCATGATCTTTTTTTAAAAGTGTGTAATTCATGTAGAGTTGTATAGCCATCACCACAGTCTAATGATAGAACATTTCTGGCACACTCCAGAAAACCTGTTTCCACTCCCAGCCAACTGCTAACCTACCTTCTATGTCTGTAGAGTTGTCTCTTTTGAATATTTCACATAAATGGAGTCGGAGAATGTGAGAAGTTCTGCATCTGGCTTCTTTCACATAGGGTGATGTTTTTGAAATTCATTCATGTTGTGGCGTGCATCAGTACCTAGTTTTAAATGCCAAGTAGCATTCTTTTATGTGGGTGTACCACATAACCCACATTTTGTTTATCCATTTACCGTTTGAAGGACATTTGCACTGTTTCCACGTTTTGGCTGTTACGAATCGTGCTATCTTGTATGGTTTGGATACTTGAATATTGTAGGCTAGTTATTTTGTAAAGTGTCCGTTAATTTGGGCAAAGAAGTCTACCAGACTTCTGTGAATTACTTTTTCCTTTGGTTATTATTTATTTATTTAGACGGTGGGAAGGGACAGAGGGAGAGGGAAAGAGAATCTTAAGCAGACTCCATGCCCAGTGTGGAGCCTGACCCTGGGCTCGAACTCATGACCCTGAGATCATAACTTGAGCCCAGATCAAGAGTTGGAGCTACCCAGGCTCCCCTTTCCTTTGGTTATTATTAAGTAATTTTTAGGGAGGTGCTTGGAAATACGTGTATATATCTTGTTCTTTGTCAGATTTTCAGTTATTTAATTATTTATATCACCATGGATTTAAGTTCATATTTTGCTGGGTTATATTTTAGTTACTATTGATATATACCAAATCACCCCAGAACTTCATAGAATAAAACATTCAATTAAAACTCAGTAATTGTTTGAATCTGGAGTTTAGACTGGAGCAGGGGAGATGGCTTGTTTCTCTTCCTCTGGGAAGATTCAGAGGCTGGGGTGACGTGACAGCCAGGTGTCTAAGGTATCTTCGCCCCCATGTCTGGTGATTGATGGAGGAACATCTCCAAGTGGTGTCTCCGTGTGGGCCGGTTGGACTTCCTCTGACCTGGCGTCTGGATTCTAAGAATGTTGGTCCCCAGAGAGCAGATGGAAGCAAGTAGCATTTTATGTAGTCTTGGAAGTCACGTGGCATTACGTCTGCCACGCTCTACCGGTTGAGGCATAAATGCCCCACTTTGGGGGAGGGCTGTCGAGATCATATAGATTTATTTATTTATTAGAGCACGTGTGGAGGGAAAGGGAGAGAGAATGTTAAGCGGACTCCATGCCCTGTGCAGCACTGACACGGGGCTCGATCTCATGACCCGGAGATCATGACTGAGCCAAAATCAAGAGTCAGATGCTTAACTGACTGAGCCCTCCATGTGCCCCAAGATCATATTGTAAAAGAGCATGTGGGATGGGAGGTACTGCTGCATTGTGTCTGGAAAATTCAGTGCCACAGTGTAATCTGTTACTCTCATTTATTTGATGCCCGGATTGCCCCATGTTTGGGTTGTGGGAATTCGCCCAGGTTGTTTTGAGTCCTTTTGACATGTCTCACCATTCTTTGAGCCACTCTTTCTTATTTCTGGTACAGGATATTGTTGGCTAGTCTTGCCTTTTCCGTGCTCCAGCCCTAGCATCAGCCATTTCTCTAAGGAGCCCTGGTTCTTTTTAATGGAAGGTGGTATCAAAAAGTAAGATCTGGGGGCACCTGGGCGTGCAGCCAGTTAGCGTCTAGCTCTTGGTTTCAGCTCAGGTCGTGATCTCAGCGTCATGAGATTGAGCCCCGTGTCAGGCTCTGTGCTCAGGGTGGAGCGTGCTTGAGACCCTCCCTGTGTCCCTGTGCCCTTCTCCCCAGCCCACTTGCTCTCATTCTGCCTCTCAAATAAATAAGTAAATAAATAAAAAAAAAGAAGAAGAAAAGAAAGAAAGATTTGAGCCCCAGGAGTGCTCACCGCTCCTGGGGTGTGTAAATGCTTCCGGACTCTCTTAGTGAACAAAGCTGTGGAACACACACACACACACACACACACACACACACACACATTTCCAACTGTATTTTCTATGTATGTATGTATTAAATAAAAACAATAAGGTCACACCTGTACTTCATATTCTAGTCAAGTACCACAGGGTTTAGTTTAATTTTATGCCTTTTTAGATATTTTAAAAACAGCTTTATGGAGATATAATTTGCATACCATACAATTCACCTATTTAAAGTGGTTCACTGGTGTTTAGTATATTCACACAGTTGTGCAAACATCACCACAGTTGACTTTTAAAACATAGTCATTGTTTCAAAAGAAATCCTCTCCCCCTTAGCCATCACCTTCCATTCCTCCACAGCCCTAGGGAATTGGTATTCTACTTTCTGTCTTTGTAAATTTGTTTTGGACACTTTTTTTTTTTTTTAAGCTTTTATTTATTTGACAGAAACACAGCGAGAGAGGGAACACAAGCAGAGGGAATGGTAGCGGGAGAAGCAGGCTTCCTGCCCAGCAGGGAGCCCGATGTGGGGCTCGATCCCAGGACCCTGGGATCATGACCTGAGCCGAAGGCAGACGCTTAACGACTGAGCCACCCAGGCACTCCGTTTTGGACACTTTTTATGAGTGGAATCCTACAATATGTGGTCCTGCGTGTCTGGCTTCTTCAACTTAGCATAATGTTCCTCAGGGATAATCCGCATCATAGCACCTGTCAGCACTTCAGTTCTTTTTATGGCCAACCGTTCAGTGTATGGATATACCATAGTTTATTTGTCCATTCATCAGCTGATGGACATGGGGGTTGTTTTCAACTTTTTGGTTATTGTGAGTAATGCTGCTGTGAACATTTGTGAACAAGTTTTTGTTTGGATGCATGTTTTTAATTTCTCTTGGGTGAAATTGATGATTCATATGGTACCTGTATGTTTCATCTTTTGAGGAACTGCCAGACTGTTTTCCAAAGTGACTGCACCATTGTACATTATTATCACAATGTCGGAGAGACCCAGTTGTTCCATATCCTTTCCAACACTTGTGTTTTTTCTCTTTTTTTAAATTATGGTCATCTTAGTAGGCATAAAGTTATGTATTTCGTTGTGGTTTTGAGTTTCATTTTTTCACAGCTAATGTTTAGCATCTTATCAGGTTCTTAATGGCCATTTGCGTATTATCTTTGGAGAAATTCAGATCTTTTCCCCATTCTCTCTCTCTCTCTCTTTTTTTTTTTTTTTTAAAGATTTATTATATTTTAGAGAGAGCTTGAGCAGGAGGGGCAGAGGGAGAGGGAGAGAGACTCTCAAGTAGACTTGGTACTGAGTGCAGAGCCCAGCCCGATGTGGTGCTGGATCCCACGACCCTGAGATCACGACCTGAGCTGAAACCATGAGTTGGACACCTAACAGGCTGTGCTACCCAGGCACCTCTCTTTTGTCCATATTTAAGTTGGGTTATTTGTCTTTTAATTATTGAGTTACAAGAGTTCTGTTCTTTATATATTCTGGATATTAGTTCCTTATTAGAAATATGATTTGCAAAGTTTCCTCCCATTTTGTGGATTCTCTTTTTGTGTTTTTGATGGTTTCCTTTGAAGTATAGAAGTGTTTTATTTTGGGGGTGCTTAGGTGGCTCAGTTGGTTAAGCATCTGCCTTCAACTCAGGTCATGATCCCGAGGTCCTGGGATCGAGGACCATCTGGCTCCCTGCTCAACAGGGAGGCTACTTCTTCTCCCTCGGCTCCTCTCCCCTGCTTGTGCGTGTGCGCTCTCTCTCTCTGCACTCTCTCACTCAAATAAATAAAAATACTAAATTTTATTTTGGTGAAGTCCAGTTCTCTTTTTCTTTAGTTAGTGATTTTTGGTGTCTTATCTTAGGGTCCATTGCCAAATCCAAGGTCATGAAGATTTATGCCTGTTTCTTTTTAAGAGATTTAAAATTTAAACTCTTACATGGTCTATTTTGAGTTATGTTTTGTGTGTGATGGAAGGAAAGAGTCTAACTTCATTCTTTGGCATGTGGGTGTATAGTTGTCCTAGCATAATTTGTTGGAAATTACTCTGTTCTCTCTCTCTTTTTTTAAAGATTTATTTGCGGGAGAATGTGCGGTGGGGAGGGGCAGAGGGAGAGAGAGTCTCAGGCAGACTCCATGAGGAATGTGGAGCCTGATGGACTTAGTCTCACAACCAAGATCATTGAAACCAAGTCAGATGCCCAACTGACTGTGCCACCTAGGTGCCCTGAAAATTATTCTGTTCTTAGTGTTTTACCAGCTCAGTTAAATATATAGATGTCAGTATAGGTACTCAGTTTTGTTTCCTTTTTTTTTTTTTTAAGGAAAAAATTCAAAAATGTTTCAAATTCCTGTGGAAAATCTTGACAACATCAGGAAGGTACGAAAAAAGGTGAAAGGCATTCTTGTGGATATTGGGCTTGACAGCTGCAAGGAGTTGCTGAAGGTAAGAGCACATAAGTGAGATGAAGAGAAGACAGTTAACACTGGAGATACAGGGTTGGCTTTTTGGAAGTAGGATTTGAACGGGGTGTTTGAAGAACGGGTCCGGTTCCTTGAGGTGGAAATTGCTAATACTTCAAATGACGTTTTTAAAGTTCCTTTTAAGTGGGGCTTTTTATCGTTATTAGTTATCAAATATATTTGTTTTTGATCTTCAAAGGGAATGTGTTGAATTATGTGTTATTTTAGCAAAAGAAGACCCTAACTTAATCCCCTGGATTGTTGGAGTGATGACTAAATGGGGATTCATATATGATATGATAGGGCTTTTCTCATTTGTGAATTTAATATATGCAGTTTTAACAAAAGTTTAAAAATTAAGGTCATGGTCACATACTTTGGTAAGTTGTGTTCTCGTCATTTTTTCCTTTCTTATGACTTGAGAATATGCAGGTGGCATCTGTGGTAAAGAAGTAGAAATCGGAGGTGAGGCTTGATGTGTGTCGCTAGAGCCGGCGGTAACTGTGCGTGTGTAGGGCCGTGTCTGCTTTGTGTTTTTGTTAAGCTTGTGAGCGATTCAGTTCACAGTATTGGCCTGGGAAGGGTTCAATTTCTTAATTTTCAAATACCAGACTTTCATCCGGATTGATTTTATTTATTAAAGGATTTATTAAAGGTGGTCTAATACTGAAAGGCTGATAATTACCATGGTCCTCATTAATGGCCAGGATTGATTTTTGCCCTCAAGTAGACAAGCACTAATTTCTGAAGGACCCCAGGTAATTCTCTGTTCAGAGGCTGCCACCTCAAAGAGCTCTTCCGTCCGAAATGCTGCCTTCTCTTTTCTCTGTTGTCTTACCTGCTCGGTTTTGCTTCAGAGCTCTCACAGTACCTGATATTTATAATTTCGTCTCCATCCCCGCCCCCTTGAATATAAGAAGACAAGGACCTCTTTGTTTTTTTAATCCACTGTATTACCTGTGGATTAACAATTGTGTGATCGTGTAGGTAACAATTACCTGCAATTCTGTGATCAGAATTGTGGTCTGGCATAGATGTTTTTTTATATATATATGTATCTTTTTAACAAATACATTTTGAGTGAATGAACAAAAGTAAAAACCCAAGTAGAGCAATACTTTTAATAACAGACTGTAACTGAAAGTCCATTTGCAGATAAAGGGCTGGGGAGATACCGCAGTGGAAGCTCTTGGTAGAGCTTCTGCTCAGGAACAGTCTTAGAGTGAAAGAACCTCTGAGTTCTTTGCATCCCTGTTTATACGTCATGTTTGATGCATGAGAACGAAGCAGGGTGATTATTTGGAGATAAGATTGGGCAGGTAGATAAGGACCTAGTCCACTGGTAATGGGTGACTCCTGTAGACAGTTCCTGGGCCCAATTCTGATAGGACGTGAGGTGTTCTGGTTTCTCAGGTGTGGGAGAGTTTCTCCAAAGTGGGGAATAAAATTCTTATCGAGGCTTCATCACGTAGTCAGGATTGATTAAGTCATTCACTGATCCATCCTCCAGTCCCTCTCACCTCCCCAGAAGTAGGGGTCGGCCTGCAGGGTCCAGTCCTCTAATCACGTGACTCATCCTCCTGGGTACCAGCCGCGCTCTTGGGTAGGGTCTACAAGTCACCTTCATGAGTAACAAGACAGCCACTGCACCTTTATGGTTTGGAAGCATTTTTAGGAACTGTGAATGAAGACCAAATTTACCTGAGAAATACATATTTGGTCATTTGAATGACGTTATAAATAAACCATTTCTTAAAACTTTCTTATAAATCATTTTCTCACAGTAAGCACATGTATGTAAGTAATATTTGTAGAGAATATATATAAATAAGCTAAGAACACAAGTTATATGTATATAGATAGAGGGTATTTTAAGTGATAATATATAGGAACCCCTAGAGTGGTGGCTGGCATGTGGTAGATGCTCAGAAAATGAACCCCGAAGATCCAGTGCCAGCCTTTGGTAGACAGTGTTCATGGATCACTGGGGGGATTAGAGATGCCTTTTATTTCAGTCTTGGCTCTTAGCTAATTATGTGCTCTTGGGCAAATCAGTTAATCTTTGGGCTTGTGTCCTTATTACAGTGAAGGGATATAGAGAATTAGGGTACTGGGATACTCTCCCCTGTTAGAGAGATGGCAGTTTACAGGGACTGAGAGACAAACTTCGTAATAGTGAGCAACAGGGGGAGGGATCACTTCTAGGGGGAGGCTAGAGTAGCCTTTTTTTTCTTTTTTTTTAAATTTATTCATTTGAGAGAGCTACAGAGACAGAGACAGAGAGAGCTCGAGCAGGAGGAGAGGCAGAGGCAGAAGCAGAGGGAGAAGCAGACTCTCCCCGCTGAGCGGGGAGCCTGACGAGGGGCTCGATCCCAGGACCTGGAGATCATGACCCGAGCTGAAGGCAGACGCTGAACCATCTGAGCCACCCAAGCACCTTTAGAGTAGCCTTTACGGAGATGAGATTTGAACTGTTTTTTTGTTTTTAAAGAATGGGTAGGATTGCCCAGTGGAAAGAATTAGAAAGGGTATTCCAGGACCATGGAACTTAAAACCACAACCCAGTTGGTTAACACTCATCAACCTAGGCTTGAGTGAGGTCAGGAACACATTACCCTTTAACCACATTAACCAGTCCTTATTTTATCCTGTTTGCTTTAACATTTGCTCACTTGTGTGTGTGTAATACTTCAAATGTGTGTTTTCTAAGAATAAGGATAGTCTCTTACATTGCCGCAGGATGGTTATCAGCTGCAGTAAGCTGGTATTTATATCTTGGCTGACCATCTGTAGCACTCCTGTGTCTGTGAGGGACCAGTGTAGGGTCAGGCATGGCCTTCGCTTGTCGTGTCTCTTTCTTTCGTCTCCTTGAATGTGAATTCACTTTTTAAATGGAATTCTGTTCCAAAATTGGTTTTGTTTCATTCTTAGATAAAACATTAGTAATAACTAAATGTTTTCATCCTGGTATCCTTCGTTTTTGACATTGTATAGAGCAATATTCCTCACTAACTTCTGCTTCCTTCACCCTAAGAATGTGTTTATTCATCTGATTTTGTTTTAAGATTTGGTTACTTTCTTGACTGTGCGGACACAGATCCACACATCTCAATGGAAAGTTGAGAGATTTGAATGGCTTACAACTCTTAAGTTACTTTTTTGGGTTAAATGTTACTAATTCTTTTGGGGGAAAAGTTTTGTTTTTTTAAATCTGTAGTTCTGTATTTTATAAAATTGTTTAAAATTCAAGCAATATGAAGTTTTGTTTAGAAAAATTAGAAAATATATGCAGAAACATAGATACAAGAAGACTCATTTGTAAGCCATTACCCAAAATACCCATTGTTAATATTATTGTCTGTCTTTCTAGATTTTTTTAAGTGGGAGATCAAACTAAGATATTGTACTAGCTTTGTTTTGTCTCTTCACTGACTCTCATATTAAGAATTCTTTTCCATGGGGCGCCTGGGTGGCTCAGTCGTTAAGCGTCTGCCTTTGGCTCAGGTCATGATCTCAGGGTCCTGGGATCGAGCCCCGTATCAGGTTCCCTGCTCGGCAGGAAGCCTGCTTCTCCCGCTACCATTCCCTCTGCTTGTGTTCCCTCTCTCGCTGTGGGAATGAATGAATGAATGAATGAATGAATGAATAAATAAATAAATAAATAAAATCTTTAAAAAAAAAAATTCTTTTCCATGTCAGATGCATTTATTCTTAACCCCCCACAGACTTAGAGTTTTGTGGTCTCAAGCAACAGAAACCAACACTAGACCTACTTAAGCAAAAGGGAATTTACTAGAAGACCGAGGCTTGGAGCTAAGGGAACACCTGTCCGTAGTTCTTTCCACTTCCTTACCCAGCATTTCAAATTTCCGTGGGGTGTCACTCTGCCTTCTCTGATTTCCAGAGTGTCTGGGACTCTATTTGTCCCAAGAGTTAAGACCTCAAATTTTAGGCTGTAGAGTTCTTGTTGAAAGCCTGTCTGAGAAAAAAATGAACTTTAGGGAAGACAGACTCTTCCAAGAACCTCATCTTCTTTTCTAAAAGTAGATCTAAACCCTGCTACTCATTAGAGTCTCTTGATTTTTTTGAAAGTTAACCTTCGATCAGTTAAAGTAGGGGCTGGCTACGTAATCTACAGGGCAGTGTGCACAGTGACAGTGTGGACCTCAGCTGGCTCACAGGCCTGTTGTCCCATCCCAACCCACAGCGTGTGGGTGAGGCCCAAGGGATAGCAGCCTCTGTGCTGGGGTGCTCATGGTACCTGGATCCAGGCAGGGATCGAGGTCCCCACCTTGACCTCTTCTCTCCCTCAGTCTGTGCTAGGCTTCCACTGGAGGTGACGAAGGGATGTGGACTTGCTGACGGCTTGGTTATTGCCTCAAGTGGTGCAGGGCAGAGAGAGTGGCTGCAGGATGAGGGCGGAGAGAGAGAGAGGTTGGGGTGAGTGGGAGATGGTGAGCTGGGGCAGAATCATTCCCAGGAAAACTAGAGGTAGGACCATGTGTCAGCTGAAGCTCCCAGCTCCTGACCTGTGCCCCGTTGTCCTATCAGACTTTACTTTTATAAAATATAAATGCAAAATTAAAATTATTAACAGTTTCAGTGTGGTGACAGCAGAGCACTAAGCCCAGTCCTGGCTGAGCACGGGGCCCTCGGTAGCTTCACCAGTCCGGTGCCCCTGGAGAAGCCCTCACTGGTATTTTTTAAGACCTCCTCAGGCTGTTTTTTTGTTTTTCTGTTTTTTTAAAGATTTTATTTATTTCAGAGAGAGTGTGCAGATGTGCGTGCGTGTGGGAGAGAGCCGGTGTGAGAGAGAGGACCAGTGAGTGGGAGAGGGTCAGAGAGAGAGGGATAAGCAGACTCCCTGAACCCACAGCCCTGGGATCGTGACCTGAGCCAAAGACAGCCAAAGGCAGATGCTTAACCAACTGAGCCAGGCACCCCCAGATTTTTAAAGATGTTTAATAATTTAGTTTATTTAACCTCATATTTTAAAAATATTTCTGTATGCAATCATTATAATGTAAGTAATGACATATTTTACCCTCTTTTTTCTCTTAAATGTTCTAAGCATATTGAAAGATATTTATTATGATAAAATATATATAATAATTTGTCATCTTTCCTGTTTTTAAGTACACAGTTCATTAGCATTAATAATATTCACACTGTTTTGCAACTGTCTGCTCTATTTACAGTTGACCCTGAACATCATGAGGGATTAGGGGCACTGACCCTCCCTTCCTCTGCACAATCAAATCTGGGTATAACTTTCAACTCCCCCCCAAACTTAGCTACTAATAGTCCACTGTTTGCCCAGAATTCTACTGATAGCATCAACAATCAACAAATGTATATGTATTATATACTGTGTTCTTAAAGTAAGCTAGAGAAAAAGTGTTAAGAAATCATAAAGAAAAAACAATCAGAGAAAATGCATTTATAGTAATTTTTTTTTTTTTGAGAAAAAAAAATCTGTGTTTAAGTGGACCTGTGCAATTCAAACCTGTGTTGTTTAAAGGTCCACTGTGTTTCCAAAATTTGTATCACCTCTAAGCATGAGACAATAACTCTCTATCCTCTCCACCCCAGCCCCGTAACCTATAATCTACCCTAGCTCCATGGATTTGCCTACTGTAGATTTTTTTTTTTAAAGATTTTATTTATTTGACACAGAGAGAGAGATCACAAGTAGAGAGGCAGGCAGAGAGAGAGGGGGAAGCAGGTTCCCCGCTGAGCAGAGAGCCTGACATGGGGCTCGATCCCAGGACCTCAGAGATCACGACCCGAGCTGAAGACAGAGGCTTTAACCCACTGAGCCACCCAGGCGCCCCATGTAGATGTTTTATGTAAGTGGAATTTTTTTGTGGCTGGCTTATTTCACATATTTTTATTTTTTCCAATTACAAACATTAAATACTTTATTTTCTTAAAGACAGTTACCACGTTTTAAGATCAGTAGTGCACTATGCCGGGGGTTCGGGGGGTTGCCTAAACAGATGAAGACAGGGAAGCCAACTAGACTCTTCACAGCAGGAACTATCCCAGAAGAATCACAAGGTTCAAGGATATAAGTGAGATTAAGAGGAGGTAGACTTGAGTTTACTGCCTGAAACTCACAACAGAAGACCTCTATTAATCTGAGAAGGTCCTCCAAGCTGCTTTCGTTCTGTTCTATATTGAAGTGTCTTAAATCTCACTGAGAGGGAGAGAAGAAAACCTAACCTTACCCCAAATTTTCTGCTATTGAGTGCCAAATCTCATCAGTTTTCACTCTTTATGTAACTTAGGAGCTCATCTTTCTCCATTTGATTGCTGCTTTTTTCTGCTCTTCTCGAAACTGCTGCAGCAGGGCCCTAGTTTCTTTTCCTGAAGACATGCCCCCTTTTCTGATGTCATGGCCGTTTGCCGGAAACGGAGGAATGTGCCGCTGCTGCGTCTGCTGCGGGAGACCGTGCTCTCCCTGGTACTTGTACTCACACGTGCGGGCCGTTGCGTCAGGTTCCCTAGCATCTGTGATGAAGTCTTGGTAGGGTTTCATGGCTCTGAACTGTCTGTTGCTTTAACTCAGTCTTTCCTGTTTTTAACTATGAATATACTAAGGTTCTTCTCTCCTTTTGAAATCTTCAGCCCCAAATCCAGTTTGGTGACATCATTCTGTACTGTGAATAACGAGGCCAAGAGAGTCATTGGCTTTGGTGAAAAACCATCAACATTTTTACTAACTTTGTTAAATTCTTCTAAACTTGCATTAGTAGGTAAGCCTACGGAAGGAGCCACATCAGGATCGTAGATGGAGGTGAATCAAATGATTTACGTGGTTACAGTAAGAATTTTTTCCAGTTCCACCCAAACCCTCTCTCCTGATATTCCAGCCAGGCCTCTTGCGTTTTCTGCAGTTGCTTCCAAAGTCTCAGAATCGTGGTCACCGGGTGTGTCTACAGTTCTCCCGTAAAACTGGAAATACTGTAAAATTTGAAGAGGATGTTCTTATATCCTCTGTTTGGCATGTCCAACAAATCTGACTTTCTTATTTTTTAAGTCTTCATAATCACTGAAGTAGTCAAATAAGGTACCATCCAGACCTAAAAACAGAACATAGAGTGAATCTCTCTGCGTCCAGCATGTGTCCGCCGCTCAGCATACCTTCCATCAGTACATCAGCCGCAGAGTCGTGATTTCAGAATTTTCTGCATGAAGCCTGGCAGTAATCGTTCCCTACTGCTCTCCCTCATTGTTTATCTTAGGAAGGCCCGAGGCCTGAAACATGGCCTTCATTTGAGCAGGGGTAGCAGTGGTAGCAAAATCCCCATCTTGAGGCTTCACTCTGTTCAGTAAATCGCTCACTGCTCCTCCTGCTCATAAGTCATGATTTTCTTTGACAAATAATTCCGTCAGACTCTTCAGTCCTCCTGCGAACAGGGGCTGGAATTCTGGAGACCGCAGCTTCATTGTAAGCAGATACTGCTCGAAAAGGCACAGGCCACTGCAGCCACGGCTCAGTGACGGCCTGCGCCAGGGATGCAGCGTCTCAGCCTCTGGGGGCAGAGTCACCAGCCCCACCTCAGCCCCCGCCGCCCTGGCCTGCATCGTGGCCACCCCGTGCACTTCTGGCTTGTTTCACTCCTTCAGCATTTCCAGGCCTCGCCCATGTTGTGCGTGTATGAACGTAATTCCTTTTTGTGGCTCAGTCATGCACGTTGTACGAATACACCACGTTTTGCTGGGCAGACTGTCTCTTGTTAGACATTTGGGTCGATCCCATGTTTTGGCTGTTGTGAACGATGCTGCTGAAAAGTATCGTGAACTTTGGCTGACAAGTAGCTAGTTGGGGTCCTGTTTTCAGTTTTTTGGGTACATACCTAGGAGTAGAATTGCTAGGCCATGTGATAATTTTATGTTTACCTTTTTGAGGAACTACCAAGCTGTTTCCACAGCGGCTTCAACCTTCTTCATTCCTGCCGGCAGTGGTGAGGGGCCCCCGTTGTTCATGTCCCTGCGGACACTTGCTCTTTTCTTTTTTTTTTTAAAATATTTTATTTATTTACTTGACAGAGCGCAAGGAGGCAGAGAGAGGGGGGAAGCAGGCTTCCCGCTGAGCAGAGAGCCCGATGTGGGGCTCGATCCCAGGACCCTGAGATCATGACCTGAGCCAAAGGCAGAGGCTTTAACCCGCTGAGCCACCCAGGCGCCCCAGTTTCTTTTGACTTTTGAATAGTATCAATGCACACAAATATTAAATTTTGATAAGTCCAGTTTACATATTTTTGTTACTGTTGCTGGTGCTTTTTATGTCATATCTGAGAATCCATTGCTAAATCCAGTCATGAAGATTCTTTTGTATGTTTTCTTCTAAGAGGTTTATGGTTGTATTTCTTTTTGTTTAAATCTTCGATCCTTTTTTTAAGAAGATTTTATTTATTTAAGAGAGAGAGTGAGCAAACGAGTGAGAGAGAAGGAGCAGGGGGAGCAGCAGAAGGAGAGGGAGAAGCAGACTCCCCACTATGCAGGGAGCGCGACATGGGGCTCAATCTCAGGACCCCAAAATCATGACCTGAGCTGAAGTCAAACACTTAACTGACTGAGCCACCCAGCCGCCCTTCTTCGATCCATTTTGAATTAATTTTTGAATGTGGTGTGAAATAGGAGTCCAACTTTGTTCTTTTGCCTGTGGAAATTCATTGTCCCAGCACCATTTATTGAAGAGACTGTTTTTCCCGTATTGAATGCTTTGGTACCCTTGTCAAAAATCCATTGGTCATGGGTGTTTGGGTTTATTTCTGGGCTCTCATTTCTCTTCAGGTGGTCTGAATCATGTCCTTATGCTGCTACTGCACTTCTGCTTTTTTTAAGATTGTATTTTTAAGTCACCTCTGTACCCACACTGGGGCTTGAACCTACAGCCCCCTAAGATCAAGAGTCCCGTGCCCCACTGAGGGAGCCGGCCAGGTGCCCCTACACTGATCATTACTGTACCTTCGTAGTAAGTTTTGAAGTCAGGAGGTGTGAGCCTTCCAACTTTGTTCTTTTTTTCTCCTTTCATATTGTTTTGGCTATTTGGGACCCCTTGCATTTCCATATGAATTTAAAGGTTGAGTTTTCCGTTTCTGCAAAAGAGACTTGGATTTTCGATAGAGATTGTGTTTTAGGTCACTTTGGGTGGTATTGATACCTTATCTCCCTACCCATGAACATAGAATGTCTTTCTGTCTTTATTAGAATGTCTTTCTTAGGGACTTATTCTTGGTCCTTCACAGTATCAAGTTTATTTCTTTCTTCTCCTGTTCAGAGTGGCCATTTCTGCAGGTGACCCTACACTTAACTTCTGTGCAACAAGTCATAGATTAGATTGAGACACTTAAACCAGTGCTTACAAATTGTCATGTCCTGAACCCAACCCCTATAGCAAGCAATCTTTAGGGACCTGTATATGTATAAAGAGATGTTCAAAAACTTATTAACCTATTTCTACATCTTACCTATAAAAATATATTGGAATATGTTTAGTATCTTCTATTTATTTCCTAATGATTGTTTTTTTCTTTCTTCCTAGCTCTTTTTTTTTTTTTTTTTTGCTGCATCTGGCGTTGGAGAACACTGCTTCCTCTAAACCCTCTTCCCTAACCCTCTTCCCTTATCTCCTGTGAGAAAATATTGCTGTTTCTTTCTTCCTTTCCAGTATTTTCTTATAAAAAATTTAAACCTACAGAAATGTCGAAACGGTTCTACAGTGAAAATCCATCTACATGCCACCTAAATTGTACGAAATTATCATTTATATATATGTGCCTATATATATTGTCACCTGTAAAACAATTACATATATTTTGTGCGTACATAAGCTATTGTATATACTAAACAATTATGTATTTGGATTTAGCCCATCATTCTTAATTTTTGATGCATTTCAGAGAAAGTTGGCAGCGACAGTACATTTTACCCTTGCGATCTTTTAGCATACACGTCACTAGAGTTTAGTGTGTTCGTTTTTTGGGCAGGGTTTGGGGGAAGAAATTTATATGCTGTGAGATGCACTTAAGTTTCTCCAGATGATGATTTTTGACGTGCGTGTCCTCCCGTAATACAAGTCTCCTTACGAGACATACGACGGCTCTGGGGCGCCTGAGTGGCTCAGTCGGTTGAGTGTCTGCCTTTGTCTTGGGTCGTGATCCCAGAGTGCTGGGATTGAGCCCCCCATGGGGCTCCCTGCTTGGCGGGAGTCTGCTCCCCTTCTCCCTCCTATTGTGTTCTCTAGCAAATAAATAAATAAATAAAATCTTGAAAAAACCCCAAAGATATAGGACAGTTCCATCGCTCCAGAAAGTTTTCCTCACTCCCTGTTGTGGTCAGTCCTTGTCCCCACCCCACTGGTTACCACTCTTCTGACATTTTGTGCTATGAATTAGATTAGCCTGTTTTATGTAAATGAAATTATATGTGCTCCTGTGAAAGAGTTTTCTGTGTGGTTACAGTATTCCGTTACATGGACGGGTTAGCTTATTGGTCCTTTGTCCTGATGGTGGATACCTTGGCTGTTCCCAGTTTTTGGTTCTTATGAATAAGTTTCTCTTTATAAAAGTATTTTTGCGAACAGCTGTTCAGTTTTATAGGAAATGGCTATTGTATGATTCCTCACTCCTGTTAGTACTGTGTGAGGGTTTCACTTGTACCCTTACCATTTGTGGAATTTTTTTTTTTTTTAAATTTTGAGATAAAGGGGCACCTAGATGGCTCAGTCAGTTAAGTGTCTGCCTTCGGCTCAGGTCATGATCTCAGGGTCCTGGGATCGAGCCCCACGGTGGCCTCTCTGCTCAGCAGGGAGCTTGCTTCTCCCTCTCCCTGCCACTCTGCCTTCTTGTGCTCTCCATCAAACAAATAGAATCTTTAAAAAAATGTTTTTGAAATAAAGCTGTGTTACAGTAGCAGACAGAATGTTCATTATGTTACCATACAGTGTGATTGTTAGGTGCATGTTCTCTGTAGATCCCTTTTTCAGGCTGAGGAAGTTCCTTATTCCTACCTTGGTGAGAGCAAAAATTATGACTAGATGTTGAATTTCGTTAAAGTGATTTTTCTTTATCAAGATAATTGTCTTTTTTAAGTCTTAATAAAGTGAACAACGTGGTTTGATTTTCTTTTTTTTTTTTTAAATTTGTGATATTCTTTTTTTTTTAAGATTTATTTTTATTTTATTTATTTGAAGCAGAGAGAGAGAGAGCATGAGAGGGGAGAGGTCAGAGGGAGAAGCAGGCTACCCGCAGAGCAAGGAGCCTGATGTGGGACTCGATCCCAGGACTCCAGGATCATGACCTGAGCCGAAGGCAGTTGCTTAACCAACTGAGCCACTCAGGGACCCTTGATTTTCTTATTTAAAAAATAAACTCTTAAACCAGTTTGTATTTCTGGGAGAAATTCTACTTGGTTCTTTTTGTATGTTGGATTGATTTGTAAAAATTTTTGTTAAGGATTTTTGCATCTAGTTTTTTTTTTTTTTTTAATATTTTATTTATTTATTTGACAGAGAAAGATCACAAGTAGGCAGAGAGACAAGCAGAGAGAGAGGGGGGAAAGCAGGCTCCCTGCTGAGCAGAGAGCCTGATGTGGGGCTCGATCATGACCTGAGCTGAAGGCAGTGGCCTAACCCACTGAGCCACCCAGGCACCCCTGCATCTAGTTTCTTGAGTGATGTAGTCTGTAGTTTTGATTTTTTTTGTAATATCTTTGTCTAGTTTTGGTGTCAGGGTAATTCTGGCCTCATGGAATGAACTGGGAATTGTTTCTTCCTCTTTATTTTCTGAAAGTTTGTGAATTGATAATGTTTCTTCTCTCTCTCTCTCTCTCTTTTTTTTTTTTTTTAAGATTTTATTTATTTGAGAGAATATAAGCAGGCAGAGCAGCAGGCAGAGGTAGAGGCAGAGGGAGAAGCAGGCTCCGGTTGGAGCAGGGAGCCTGAGGCAGGGCTCCATCCCAGGACTCTGGGATCATGACCTGAGCCAAAGGCAGCTGCTTAACCAACTAAGCCACGCTAGTGCCCTGATAATGTTTCTTCTGTAAATGTTTAGTAGAATTCCTAACAAAGCCATCTAGAGTTGGAGTTTTCTTTGTGGGAAGGTTTTTTTTTTGTTTTTTTTTTTAAATTTTATTTTTTATATATGTAGAGAGAGCATGAGCATGGCTGGGGGAGGGAGTAGGAGAGAGGCAGAGAGAGTGGGAGAGAGAATGTCAAGCAGATTTCCTGCTGAGCATGGAGTCCCATCTGGGGGTTTGATCTCATGACCCTGAGATCATGACCTGAGCCAAAATAAAGAGTCAGACACTTAAGTGACTGAGCCACCCAGGTGTCCTACTTTGTGGGAGGATTTTAACAATGAATTCAGTTTCTTGACTAGATATAGGCATCACGTTATTTAATTGTTTTTGAGCTTTGGTAGTTTGTCGTCTTTTGAGGAAGTTATCCATTTCAACTTAAGTTATAATATTTATTGGCATAAAGTTCATATTATTTCCTTATCTGTAGAAGCTGTATGATCTTGTTTTTTAGGTCTTTGTTTTCTCAGTACTTAATGCTGTAAATTTTCCTTTATGCATTACTTTATAAGTGTCCCACAAGTTTGACTTCCTGTTTCCACTTTCATCCAGTTTTGAAATATTGTCTGATTTTGCTTCTGATTTCTTCTTTGATCCATGGATTAGAAGTATGTTGTTTAGGGGTACCTGGGGGACTCAGTGGGTTAAAGCCTCTGCCTTCGGCCCAGGTCATGATCTGGGGGTCCTGGGATCGAGCCCCACATCGGGCTCTGCTCAGCGGGGAGCCTGCTTCCCCCTCTCTCTCTGCCTGCCTCTCTGCCTACTTGTGTTCTCTCTCTCTCTCTGGCAAATAAATAAAAAACCTTTAAATAAATAAATAAATATAAAGACACAGGTGAAAGGTAAAAGTAGAAAGAGATGTGTCTTGCTATCACTAGCAAATCAAAAGAAAGCTGGAGAAACTACATTACCACCACACAAAGTAGATTTCATGTTAATAAAGAATACTAACGTGAGTAGAAAGTCACTTCCTAATGGTAACAGGGTCAATTCATCAGCAGAACAAAGCAATCCAAACGTGTAATGCATTTTTTAAAAAGATTTTATTTGTTTGTTTATTTGAGAGAGAGAGAGAGAGTGAGAAACAGCATGAGGGGGAGAGGGTCAGAGGGAGAAGCAGGCTCCCCACTGAGCCAGAAGGCCGATGCGGGACTCGATCCCAGGACTCCAGGATCAGTACCTTAGCCACAGGCAGTTGCCCAACCAACTGAACCACCCAGGCACCCTGTGTATGTACTTTAGAAAGTACATGAGGCAAAAACCGATTGAAATGAAAAGAAAAATAATCAAATCTAAAATTATAGTTGGAGACGTCAACACGCCCTTTTCTCGTGAGTGATAGAAAACTCGCATAAAAATTAGGAAGAACAGAAAGCACCCAACACAATCAACCAACCTGACCTAACACTGACAGACTCTCCATCCAGTAAGAGCAAATACACATGAAACATTTACCAAGACACAGCTTATGCAGAGCCATAAAATAATAAGTAAATCTAAAAGGACTAAAACAATTATAAAGTACGGTCTCTAACTAAAGCAAAATTAAATAGAAATCTCTAACAAAGGTATCTAGAAAATCCCCAAATCCTAGCAATTAAACAACATACTTTTTTTTTTTTTTAAGATTTTATTTATTTGACACAGAGATCACAAGCAGGCAGAGAGGCAGGCAGAGAGAGGGGGAAGCAGGCTCCCCGCTGAGCAGAGAGCCTGACGTGGGGCTCGATCCCAGGACCCTGAGATCAGAGCCCAAGCTGAAGGCAGAGGCTCTAATCCACTGAGCCACCCAGGCGCCCTCAGCCATTTCCTCCTTTCTCTTGCTTTATTGTTGCTCTGCCACAGTCTGCTCATGGGCTGTGTTCTCATTTCAGTTTCCCATGTAGATTTCTTAGGTGCTAAAGAATCCCTTCAGGTTATTAAATGTTTATCTTCTGAAATTGCTTAATGATATCTCTTTTTCTCCCTTTTTAACAAGGACCTTAAAGGCTTTGATCCAGGAGAGAAGTACTTTTTTAACACATCATGGGGAGATATTTCTCTCTGGGAACCTTCTGGAAAGAAAGTGGTATGTATTTTTGTATTTGATTTTTATGTTTCCTCAGAAGTTGGGGGTAAGTGTCACTTCAGTTCTGAGAAACATCACGTGTACTGGGATCACTGATGAATAAGGGGGAGGCCTGTAAACATTCAGGGAAGGAAAAAGAAAAAGTTAAATGCTTTATGGTATAGAATCATTACTTTGAGAGTTTTCTGTATATAAAGTTGATAATGTGATGTAGTGAAAATATTATTTGTCCTTGATCATAAGGTGCAACTCATGTAAGAAGGGCTTGGATTTATAACTGTTCTGAGGAAAGAGCATTTCCATGTCATTATGTTGAAGGTTCATCCTGTTTTCAGAAGTTTCATTAAAAATATGGATCTTTGATGGGACATCTGGGTGGCTCAGTCCGTTAAGGGTCTGCCTTCGGCTCAGGTCACGATCTCGGGGTCGTGGGGTCAAGCCCCACGTCAGGCTCCCTGCTCAGTGGGGAGCCTGCTTCTCCCTCTGCCCCTCCCCCTGCTCCTGTGCGCGTGTGCATGCTCTCTCTCCCTTTCAAATAAAATCTTAAAAAAAAATATGGATCTTTGAGAGGAGGAACACAATTTGTAATAATTTGAGACTTCAGACCTAAGCAGATTGAAGCTAAGTTCTCCTTATTAAAGTGTTTTCTTCTGGAAACCCTTTCCTACCACCCAGCTATCCGTAACACGAGCACCTTCATCAGGATCAAGCTCAGCATGTCCCAGATTTGACATAACTGTCCCAGTCTCCACGCCGCCACTGTCCCCTCTCCCCTCCATTTGTCCAAGCCATGTTGGCCTTGGAACTTTGGGCTTTAAAAAACTTTTTCCTGTTACTAGTCAATTATTGTTCTGTCACAGTTTTCTTTAAATTTTTTTTTTTTTTTTTAAGATTTTATTTGACAGGGCGAGAAAGTGAACATAAGCAGGAGAGTGGGAGAGGGAAAAGCAAGCTTCCCATTGAGTAGGGACCGCAGTGTGGGTCTCGATCCCGGGACGCTGGGATCATGGCCTGAGCCGAAGGCAGAAACTTAGCCGACTGAGCCATCCAGGCGCCCCTTTAACATTTCTATTGCCAACTGTCCTCCTGAGTTCTTCTTTTCTGCCTTTGTGTTGTGTCCCACCTGTTGGTCTCTGTCCTCCTTGACGCAGCACTCCCCTCTCTACCATCAGACACAAGATGCCTTTGAAAAGGCATTTGATTTGAAAAGGTGTTTGAGAGAGATTGATTTGAAAAGACACAAGATGCCTTTGAAAAGGCTTGAAACCACTTTGATTTGGTTATTCCGCTTGAATCAACAAATGGCTGTTCAGTTATGCCTTGCTTTGAAGACCTTGACTTCTCGAGCCTTTATATCTCACTGATTTTTCTCTTCTAAATTCTCAGAAGATCCTATAAAATGCAGTATAATATATATAATCATAAGCTTTTCACCAAGAAACGCCTTTTGAGTACCTGCTCCCAAGTAAGTGAAGCTTTCCGAGTGGCTGTCACGGGCACAAGTTAGGTGGTTTGCTTGAGGAGATTGTTTTGGTTGGGGTGACTAGGGCCTGGGCATAAGTGTTAAGTAACCGTAGGCAATATTAGAGATTGAATTTGTGATTCGATGCTGCCTTCAGGAAAGCCACCACTGCCCTGCGCGGTAGAGACTGTGCCGTCTGCTCGTTGAGTGCCTCGCCTCCTCTTTGTTCCTACGTCGGCAGAAATGTGCACTCAAGCCGAAATATGTGGCTGATGCTACAGTGAGTCCTCAAGGGCTCAGAGAAAAGACGTTGTTAGATGTGTGGGTTTTGGGGGACAGAGACCTGCTGAGGTTCTCCAAGGTGGTGGGACCCCGTTAGCGTGGGACTGAGGAAGCAGCCGGACTGACTGGCAGGGGGACGGCGCGCCGTCTTGGGGAAGGGTTTCTGCCAATGCCCGGTCCTCCTCATGCCTCTGGCCTTGGTCGTTTTTCTTCCTCTGTTGCCAGTAGGCCCCGGGACCCACACTCACCTTTTTCCCGAGTGATCACTCATCCTGGAGCTTTCACAGGGGGCTTTTATGGGAATACAGGCTTTCATTTCTCTTCGGTAAGTGCGTAGGCTGGAATGTGCTGGATGGTATATGATAAATAAGTACATACTTATCTTTATCACAGACTGCTAGCTGTTTTCCAGAGTGGCTTTACCATTTTGCTTTTCCCTCACTGACGTGGGAGGTCTAGTTACTCTGCCTCTAGAATCAAACTAGACTTGATTCTGCTGGGTTGTGGTGCTTATGGATTCATCCACTTATTTTCCATTTTAGTAGGTGTGTAGTGGCACCTTCTCTGGTTTTAATTTGCATTTCCCTGGTGACTAAGGATGTTGAGCATCTTTTCCTGTTTATTTGGCCTCTAGAGGCCCTCTTTGGTAAAGGGTTCTGATCGTTTGCCCATTTGCTAAAAATTGGATTATTTGTTCGTGTTGAGACTTGATCGTGCCTATATGTACTCTGGATACAAGCCCTTTATTAGGTTTGAGTTTGCAAATATTATCTCCGAGCCAGTGGCTTGTCTTTTTATTTTTTAAACAGTGTCTTTCACAGAGCAGAAGCTTGCTTACCTAGATGAGGCCTGGTTTATCAATTTTTTCTTGTATAGATGATGATTATGTTTTCATATTTGAGAAATCTTTCCCTAACCCAGAGATCTGTCCAACACTAACATACAACTGTTAGTAATTTCTGTTGGCTCTTTCATTGAGTGTAATTTTCATTGACTAATGGTTTTTTACTATAATGTTTCATTGAGTATAAAACATTTACAAAAATGTATCACTAGGGCTCCTGGCTGGCTCGGTTGGTGGAGCATGCTACTCTTCCTTTTGGGGTTGTAAATTTGAGCCTCATGTTGGGTGCAGAGATAACTTAAATAATAAATAATTCTTAAAAAATGCCTAATTCAAGTATAGGTGGCATAAGTGTTATATTAGTTTCAGATGTACAACTGTGATTCAGTAACTCTTTCATTCCTCAGTGCTCACCATGTGTTACCATATGTTACTACAAAATTATTGACTGTGTTCTGCGACACCATTTTTTAACGAACCTCTAGCAAAACCAAAGCGATACTTCATTTAAGCTGTGTCGTACCATTGAAGTATTAGTTGTAAAGTGTATTCAGATTTCTGAGATAGTAAAATAGGAGGGGAAGAAGGTCTTTTAGAATCAGTGAAATATGGGTTATTGTATTTTTAGTTTGTGGTCTAGAGTCAGCTGTTACCGTAGGGTTATTCTGGATCCTGTCAGAAATGCCAGAACCTAGGATTTTGCTAATTGCTGAGAAGGTAATTCCATGTTGTTTGAACACATTCGGATGATTTTTCTGACTTGTGGCAAGAGGGAAACCTGTATGAATAGGAAAGAGAGAGTGACAGAAACTACTAAGGTGTGTTTGGCGGGGGACTTGAGAGCACAGCCTTAGGAAGGACGACTCCGATGGCAAGAGGCCGCGGCACAAGAGGTGTGTCCTGTCACCGATGGCGGGACCTTGAGTGAAGTGTTTCATGGGCCCAGGTCTTCCCTTCCTCTTCTGTGAAACCACAGCCAGGCGTTCTGTGGTTCACCAGCTCTAGGGGCTGGAGACTCAAGACCAAAGACTTTGTGACTCTCCAGCCTTCACAAACCTGCAGATGTTTGGATGTTTAACATCCCATTTCTCAGCTGGTCAGCTCTTGTACAGAAGTCTGTCTTTACGCCCCAAGCTCGTTGAATCCCCCCGTTTGCCCTGGAGAGGAGTTCGGCCTTGTCGGTCTGTGCCCCAGCCTGGAACTCCCTCAGGGTCGTCCCGGTGCCTTAGGTATGGCCCTGTGTCCTTCCCGGTCATCATGGTTCACTGGACACTTGCATGGTTGACTTTTACTTTCTCTAGGAATGAGGGAGGGAAAGGTAATGGCAGGCTTACCAGTTGGCATGTTAGGTTATTTGCAGATGAATTCTCAAGGTTTTAGAGTTTGGAGTAAACACAACATTGGAACCACGGGAAATGGGATGAGAAGGGGAGAAATGAACTTTCTCTCGCAGAGAACTGGGTGAATTTCTTCTACGGGAGTAACGAGATTGTGGCTCAGGAGATGGCTTGGAAGGGGTCCGTGGGCCTCTGGGGCCGGGCCCTTTGTGTACGGTCTGCAGCCGGGAAGAGCTGCTACAGTGTTAGGTGTTTGAGAGGAAAGAAGTGAATAGTTTTGTGACTTGAAAATTCTATGAAATTTGAATCAGTATCTGTAATTTTATTGGCAAAAAGCCAGGCTCGTAGATTTATGAATTATCTGTGGGAGTTTTGTGTCACAATGGCATCGCCAAGGAGCTGGCGCAGAGGTAGTACTTACTCTCTGGCCCTTTAGGAAAAAGCTTGTCCTGGTTTAGAAAAAGCACTCTTCCTCGAGGGGTGACAGTGTTACATCATCTAGCGCAGTAACTGAAGGAGAATCCTAGACTTTGAACTATAGAGGGTGTAGCGTCTGAATTTTTTTATTAAAGTCTGCTCGACTTTCTTTTCTTTTAACAGAGATACCGAACAAAGCCGTACTGTTGTAGCCTCTGTAAATACTCTACAAAAGTGCTCACTTCCTTCAAAAATCATTTACATCGTTACCACGAGGATGAAATTGATCAGGAGCTGGTGATCCCTTGCCCGAACTGTGTGTTTTCTTCTCAACCCAAAATTGTGGGAAGGCACTTCAGAATGTTCCATGCACCTGTTCGGAAAGTCCAGAACTACACAGTGAATATTTTAGGTGAAACTAAATCTTCGAGGACTGATGTGATAAGTTTTACATGTTTAAAATGTAACTTTTCAAACACTTTGTACTACAGCATGAAGAAGCATGTGCTCGTAGCCCATTTTCACTACTTAATTAGTTCCTACTTTGGCCTGCGAACTGAGGAAATGGGGGAGCAGCCGAAAACCGAGGACAGCCTCTCCACTGAGAAGATGCCACCGTCTGACAAGTATTATTGTAAAAAATGCAACGCCAATGCCAGCAGCCAGGATGCTTTAATGTACCATATCTTGACATCGGACATACACAGGGATTTGGAGAATAAACTTAGATCCGTGATTTCAGAACATATTAAGAAGCCTGGACTTTTGAAGCAAATGCACATTGCTCCAAAACCAGCGGCCCCTTTGGCTGTGCCACCAAACAGCAGCGCTCCGGGCCTCGCGGCCACATCCCCTTGTTTTCGTCTCGCCTTGCCGCAGAGCAGCCAGAGCCAGACCGTGGTCCAGCCCGTGCAGGGCCCGGTTCCGCCAGTGACGGTGGCCGCGGGCACTTCTGCAAGCGTCACCCATTCTCCGCCCGCCGTGGCCCAGTCCCACGTGACGCTGGTGTCCAGCCCTCTGCCTCCCTCCGCTCCCCAGCCTGTCTTTCTTTCTCATGGAGTCCCACTCACCCAGTCGGCAAACCCTCCTGTGTTGCCCTTGAGTCAGCCAGTTGGGCCTATAAATAAGTCCGTTGGCACCGGCGTCCTCCCCATAAACCAGACCGTCCGCCCTGGGGCCCTACCCCTCAGCCAGCCTGCCGGGCCTGGCGTTCTCGCCGTCAGCAGGCCTGCCGGGCCCGGCGTCCTTCCTGTCAGTCCGTCCGTCACCCCCGGGGTTCTCCAGGCCGTCTCACCAGGGGTGATTTCCGTGAGTCGGACCGGCCCGTCGGGGGTCCTCCCCGCGGGCCAGATGACCCCTGCGGGGGTTATCCCTTCGGGACAGACGGCCACTTCCGGGGTCCTTCCCGCTGGCCAGGTGGTCCAGTCAGGGGTTCTCCCCATTGGCCAGACGGCCCCGTCGGGGGTTCTCCCCACTGGGCTGACAGTGCCGTCCCGGGTTCTCCCTCCCGGCCAGACAGTCCCGCTGAGGGTGCTGCCTGCAGGCCAGGTGGTCCCATCTGGGCTCCTTTCTCCCAGCCCGGCAGTGTCGTCCGGTGTTCTGCCTGTGAGCCAGGGGATCGGTTCTGGGCTTCTCCAGCTCGGTCAGCCCGTCGTGTCGGGAGTGCTCCCCGTGGGCCAGCCGGTGAGACCTGGGGTCCTGCAGCTTAACCAGTCTGTGGGCACTAGCATTCTGCCTGCAAACCAGCCGGTGAGGCCGGGCGCTTCTCCAAACACCACGTTTCTCACGTCGGGCTCCATTCTCAGACAGCTCATTCCTACGGGGAAGCAGGTGAATGGGATTCCCACGTACACGCTTGCCCCTGTGTCTGTCACTTTGCCTGTGCCTCCAGGGGGCGTTGCCACTGTCCCCCCGCCCCAGGTGCCCATCCAGCTCCTGCAGTCGGGCACGGCTGCGCAGATGGCCAGCCCCATGGCCAGCACGCCGTCTCCTCCAGTGGTGGTCAGCGCCGCTCAGAATGTGTTTGTTCAGGCCTCTCCATCGGCGGCAGAAGCGAACCAGGCGCTCAAACAGGCGAAGCAGTGGAAAACCTGTCCGGTCTGCAATGAGCTCTTCCCTTCCAACGTCTACCAGGTTCACATGGAGGTGGCTCACAAGCACAGCGAGTCCAAGTCTGCTGAGAAACTGGAGCCCGAAAAACTGGCCGCATGTGCACCGTTTCTAAAGTGGATGAGAGAGAAAACAGTCCGGTGTCTCTCCTGTAAATGCTTGGTGTCCGAGGAAGAGCTTATCCATCACTTGCTGATGCATGGCCTGGGGTGTTTGTTCTGTCCGTGCACTTTCCACGACATTAAAGGCCTTTCAGAGCACAGTCGGACTATGCACCGAGGGAAGAAGAAACTACCTGTGGATTATAGTAACAAAGGTTTTCAGCTGGATCTCGATGCTAACGGCAACCTGATGTTTCCCCACCTTGATTTCATTACCATATTGCCAAAGGAAGAGCTTGGGGAGCGGGAAGTCTACTTGGCCGTGCTGGCTGGGATACACTCCAAGTCCCTCGTGCCCGTGTACATAAAAGTGAGGCCCCAGACGGAGGCCGCCTCCGGGAGCCCCGGCAAACAAGCACTGACTTGTCCCTTTTGCTTCGGCACCTTGGTGACGACCGAGGCGTATGAGTTGCATTTGAAGGAGAGGCACCACATCACGCCGACGGTCCACACCATTCTGAAATCTCCGGCGTTCAAGTGCATCCACTGCTGTGGGGTCTACACCGGCAACATGACCCTGGCCGCCATCGCCATCCACCTGCTGCGCTGCAGGAGCGCCCCGAAGGACAGCAGCTCGGACCTGCAGGTCCGACCCAGCTTCATCGAGAACAGCGAAGTGCTCTTAGTCAACGGCGAGGTGATCCACGACCCCAGCTTCTCCGTGAAGAGAAAGCTGCCCGATGGCCACTCTGGGCCGGAAGACCAGAGGGCGGTGGAGGAGCGACCTCTCGTCGTCAGCAGCGACCCGGCCCCGGCTCCCGAAAAGGTGGCAAGTGCGGTGCCTTTGAAAAGACAAAGGAATGAAATCAGGACAGAGGGGCCGCTCGTTAGTGAGGATGCGCTTCAGATTTTAGCATTAAACCCTAAAAAATACGAAGACCGTTCTTACGAAGAAAAAAAGCAGTTTCTTAGAGATTATTTCCACAAGAGACCATATCCTAGCAAAAAGGAAATAGAACTTCTTTCTTCACTCTTGTGGGTGTGGAAAATTGATGTGGCTTCGTTTTTTGGAAAAAGAAGATACATTTGCATGAAAGCAATAAAAAATCACAAGCCTTCTGTACTTTTAGGCTTTGATATGTCTGAACTTAAAAATGTTAAACACAGGTTGAACTTTGAGTATGAGCCACAAAACTTGTAAAAAAGCAAATTAGGCAATCTAAAGTATTAGATGATTAGTGGTTTTTCAATTGAGATTTAAAATGTTATTTTCTTCACTGTATGTCGAACTAATCAACTTCAGTGGTCTTTATGCTGCTCTTTAGATTTATTTCAGGTGCTCAGAAAGACTTCTATATAAAAGAAGCGAATAGTTCTTTCAGATTTGTTGTTTCCTGCAGTTTGATTTTGTAAGAAGTATTTTTAGTTCTCCCCTGTCATGTAAATTAAACCCTTGGATCTTTCCTGCACGTCTTGTTTCCCAGTAGTGTCCGTGTGGTAGGACGGGAACGGGAATCTGTGTGTGTGTTTTCGTTTAAGGAACTGGCCGCTTGTTTCAGAGCTCCCTCAGTTAGGGTCGCCTGTCACCTGCCGCAGCCGATGGTGAGCGTCCGTGTGAGAAGTGAGTTCGCACCCGCTGACGCGTGTGGTTCCCTGAGGACACACTAACTCACGCTGGTTTCTTCTTCAAGGTACTGGCTTCCTTGGTGATCATTCTGATTGACCTTTCTTCAAGGTTGTCCTAGAGCTGTTGTTTTGTTATAAATCCTGGAAAACCAGATGTTTTCCTTTGTTAAAATTGTACTGAATCTGAAGGCCTACTTAGCCCGTAAGAGTCACTTTACAAATAAAGCGATTCGGTAGGTGCAGAAATGCTTTTCAGTGTAGACTTCTCCCCTTTTTGATACGGTAGTGAGTCATTTCTCCATTCAGAAGTAAGACAGTACACTTCTAGTGCCTTTAGCATAAATGCTGAACACACACACCCCTGCTGACCGGACTGTTGGCAAACCAGTGAAAGGGAAGGACCCTGTTACTCAGGAATCAGATTTTTACCCCTGAGTGTGGTTACTAACTGAAAGGTAGACATAGGTTTTCAGGGGACAAAGTGAAATGAGTAGGGGGAGAGGTGTGTCCATGTTGGTTAAGTCTTTTGACCATTTCCTGGAGGTAAACATATTTGCTCTGGAGAAATGGGCTTTCCTGTAGCCCAGTTGTCTGGCTTATTGGGACGCCGTACTGTTCAGGGACTCCAGTGCGTTACTGTCCTTTGTACGGTTAAACCTCCGGGCTTCCCCTCCCCCACACAGAATAAATCAAAGCGCCAGAACCAGCCGTGGAGACCAGCCAGAGTCCCATTCCTGGTGACACCTGGCAGAGGCACCTGTCCAGCATACGCAGAGGATGTGACAGTCTCTGGGAAATAAGATGATGTTACCATATGGATTTTAAAACATACTATACTTGCATGTAATTGCTATGATGTGCATTTTCGAGGCAGTTGTGAAAATGGTCTGTGATTGTCGGTGTGCTCTGTTGTAAATCCAGAAAGAGCTTGTTGAAGTTTATTTTTTTTTTAACCTATTGTTTCAGAGTGTCTATTTTGAATTAAAATTTGTTATACCACTGCAAACAGAACCGTTTATTTCTTTAACAGGTACGTCACTGCGACTCAAGAATAATCGAAATGTGGAAATAGATACCGCATGTATTTGCTGAAAAACAGCACTCGTCACTGTGGAAGTTAGCATAAGCCAAAAGGGCTAATGAGTCCCCACTGTCCCCGCGAGAGACGCGGCGAGAGACGCTAGGCGCGCGTGTGGGGTCGGTCTCCAGGGGAGCCGTGAGCTTGCCTGTGTCGAGGCTGCACCAGGTGGTGTTGGGGGGCCGGGGGCCGGGTTTGGAGGTGCAGTGGGCGGTTTGCTGTACCGGGGCGGGGGTGGAGGGGCGGTTACCCCACCTTTCCTTAGTCCCGTGGGTCAGGGTTTCTGTTGGCATCGGGGGGACCTGTCCGGTGCAGTATTGGAGCTGCACCCCGGCCTCTGCCTGTTCCAAGTCGGCGCTGCTGCCCCCTGCCCGCTCCCGTCGTAACCACCAGAGACATCCGCTGTTTCTGGGGGGCAGTCTGCCCTGACCGCTGTGACAGAGGAATTCTGATTTCTAATTGCGCTGCTGTCACTCAGCCTTCGACGCTGAGTCTCCATGGTGGGCCGGTTGCCGGTTAACGTTTTCCTTTGATCGCTGCTCACCCCCCGGTCAGCCTGCCGCTTCTGCCTGGGACTCTGCCCTCCAGTCGGACCGCGCTTGGGGGGCCGTCTGTCCGCTTGCCTTTATCACGGGGTGGCACTTTCTCATGCAGCTCAGGGATCTGGACGCGTCGTCTTGGGTCTCAGCCGCAGGAGAATGACCTGGAAAGGGCAGGGGCGTGCGCTGGGGCGCAGCGGAAGGCCGGAGGAGGGCCAGCGCGCCGGAGCCGGGCAGCCCGTACCAGGCCGCGGGCGCGGAGGGCAGGGTGACGGCCGCCGGGTTGCGGGGGGAGGGGGGCCCAGGGCCGACGGGCCGGGCGGGCGGCAGCCGAGGGCCGCGCCCCAGGACGGTGTGGACCCGGTGCCGGCACTGGTGCCGAAGTCGAGGATGAGCTGGCCCGCGGCGAGGACGCCGGCTCTCCCTTCACCGTCGTGGGGACCGAGCGGAAAGGAGCCGTGGAGAAGCCCGCGGGGAGCCAGAGGACCCTCGTCCGCACCCCGCCGGATAACCGCAGACACAGACCCTGCGTGGCTGTGGCGTCACCACACTGGACTCTCGTCTCTGGGCAGCGATGGTTTTCCGAGCTCCTCCAGGATGGTCCACCTCAGGACAGGGCTGGTGCCACCGAGCCTCGGCGCTGGGGCCCCTTGTCCTTCAGATTCAGGTCGGCTTAATCTCCCTTGGAAAAGCCCACGTGGTGGTTCTTCATGGAGTTCTGAGGTACGAGGAAATGCTGGGCTGCAGTTGCTCCTTCGCCAGCCTTGCCTTGCTTGCCAGCGGGCGAGCCTCCGGGGCCGCCGGCCAGTCCCCGGGCGCGTGTGCCTCCGGGGCTGCCAGCCACCTGCTCTCACGCCCTCATCCCACAGCGCCGTCAGCCCAGGACTACTGTGCGGGTCTGGGTTTCCTAATAGTTCACTAAACAAAGCGGCACATAACTCTAAGAAAAAGAAGAAAAAGGCTCCAAACTCCAACCTGGTTTTTACTTTAGTTTTCAAGCAGTGTTTCTAGACATTCGTTGGCTGTTCGCTAGGTCTAGGAAATGGTGGGGGGCGCCTGTGTTGTGCTCTGCCGCAGGTCCTCACGGCACCCCCGGCTCTCACACGGACGGGGGTGCGCAGGGGGCCTCGCGCCGCCCAGGGTGGGGACCCGGGGAGGTGAAAGGGCAGCCGTGGTGGCGGGAGGAGAGCTTCACGCTCTTGGTGGGATGTGGCCTCTTACTTGATCTGCATTTCATGGACGGAGAAGCGGGGTCAGAGGTGGAGGTTCCCGTTTGCTCTGGACTCCCATCCGGGCGGGCAGGGACAGGTCGGTCACCCTAGGGAAGGCCACTTCACTCCCCAAGGTGACCCGCCCCTCACTGATGGGGCAGTACTGCCTCTCTTACTCTGCCTGCTGTCTCCAGACGCAGACCCGGCTCTGTGTCTCTCGGGATCTCTAGGGCGTCCTGGTAAAGTAGAAAGACCTTAGAAAATTGACTCAAACATGTTGTATCTGTCCACCATATTGTCCTACTGAGAACAAACACTGCCACCAGTCACTCATTCAGATCATCTACGGACACATTTTGAGGGTAAACATCTAGAAGGTGCTAAGTAGTAGCTCAGGGGAGCTTTTCATAGCCTTTGAAGAAGGTTATGGTCCCCTGACCACTTTTCTTTGTCCCACTCAAAATCATGAGCTTTATGTTTATTTTTAATTAAAATACATGAAATCCTTTTGAGAAGGGAAGCTTTTCCAATAAAAATTTAAAATTTTATTAAAATTTAAATTATAAACCAAACTTCAGCAACCATATAGGGTATTTACTACAAATAAACTAAGATTGTGTTGTCTTCCATTCAAACATAAATTCAGAATTTGTTGTCATCAATGAATATGTTTTTTCAGAAATTGGTTTCTTAGAGCTTACAATCCATGATCTGGGAAGTTTAATGTTAAATAATTTACCATTTACCTACAAGTAAGCTAGAGAAAACTGAATAATAGCAATGAATAATAAGGTTTTAATGGTTCAGTTTTTCTTAAGACAACTTTTCTGTGTAGCTATGTAGATCTGTCTCAAAAGAGAATATTGTTAGTGGAGCTATAAAATAGTTTTGCCAGATATAAAAGTTGCCAGAGTTTACAGAGAAGTTGCCTCAGTTTGCTTCCAAACCCCTTTGGAGCAGCTTTCAAAAATGGAGATCGAAGACGTGAAAAATCCTACGCTGTCTATGAAATGGTGCTTCAGACAATAAGCAGGAAGCCCGCACCCCCAGCACCACGCCGGGTGCGAGCGGGGTCACCCAGACTACCCGTGGATGCGGGAGAGCGCTTCCAAGCTGCTTTAGTCTGTCTTCTTGTCAGGAGGAAGGCAGCTTTGGTCCTAAAAAGGACAGGAGACACCTACAGGTGGCTGTTTGTGGAAGACTTCTTGAAAACGGGAAATTTAGAAGAGAGCATTTAAAGGGAATTATGCACTTTGCAGGGAAGCTAATTTCTGGTTATTTGTCAAAACTAACTGTGTGTGAGGCGCCTGGAGGGTTCAGCTGGTTGGGCATCAGCCTTCGGCTCGGGTCACGATCCCGGGGTTTTGGGATCAAGCCCTGGTCGGACCCCCTCTGCTTCTGCCGCCCCCCCATTCGTCTTCTCACACACTGCACGTGCTCTCTCAATAAACAACTTTGTCTAGGACTTATATGTGCTTTGAGATAACTGAGGAGTGAAGGTGTGTATCAGTAAGGTCACTTGCACTAACGGAGGCGCAGTAACAGAGGCAGGGGCTCCCGACCCGCCAGAGGAGCCCCGGATCAGCCCCTGCCTGGGGCTGGCTGCCCCACTCTGGACACACGACCCCGCGTTGCATCTACAAAGCCCTTTCAGCTACATTCATTTCCAAGGTGCTTTTTTTTAATGCAGGTTTTTTATTTTATTTTTTACAGATGTTATTTATTTGACAGACAATGAGAGAGGGAACACAAGCAGGGGGAGTGGGAGAGGGAGAAGTAGGCTTCCTGCAGAGCAGGGAGCTCGATTCAGGGCTTGATCCCAGGACCCTGGGATCATGACCTGAGCCGAAGGCAAGAGGCTTAATGACTGAGCCCCGCAGGCGCCCCTCCAAGGTGCTCTTGTGGTGACTTAGAAAACCGAGAACGTTGGGCGCCTGGGGGGCTCAGTTGGGTAAGTGTCTGCCTTTGGCTCAAGTCATGATCCCAGGACTGATCCCAAGGTCCTGGGACCGAGCCTCCCATCGGGCTCTCTGCTCAGCGGGGAGCCTGCTTCTCCCTCTGCCGCTCCTTGTGCGCGCACCCTTACTCTCTCTGTCAAATAAACAAATAAAATCTTAAAAAAAATCAAGAACCTTGTATGAACTGGACTTCGCTCCTACAGTGGCTCGAGGTGCCCGTTTCCGGGTCACAATCTGTTTCACCGTTGACTTTGTTTTTATTTGCATGTGATGGTCGTGACCATTTTCATCCAGGAAGGTTCTGACTTAGAGGTAAGCAGTGAGCAGAAGCCACATGTGGGCACGCACTACTGCGGGCTCCTACCTCGGTCTAGCTGTTGGCTTCATCAGTTTCTGGCAACCCTGTAGCAGTCTGCGCCGACTGATCTGATGACTAGAGTTAAAGTTTGAGATACTAAGAATAGAATTATTGTTACCAAAATAGTAAATGTATCAATTCAGTATTTTAAAAGCTAAAATGAAAAACTTAGCAAATTCAGTATGAGACCTATTCAGTAATAAAAGTTTAATGATCGTGGGACATTACCATGTGTATAAGTTCTAATCTATTTGAGTCCCACTTAGAAATAAATCCTTAAATATATGTTTAGAACTGCACACTGTTAGGGGCGCCTGGGTGGCTCAGTCGTTAAGCGTCTGCCTTCGGCTCAGGTCATGATCCCAGGGTCCTGGGATCAAGCCCCACATCGGGCTCTCTGCACGGCGGGGAGCCTGCTTCTCCCGCTACCATTCCCTCTGCTTGTGTTCCCTCTCTCGCTGTGTTTCTCTCTGTCAAATAAATAAAATCTTTAAAAAAAAAAGAAAAAGAAAAAAGAAAACTCTGTGGGCATCCTCTGAGATTATCAACAACATTACAGTATTTTATAAATATTTCACTATAGGCATGATATCACATCTCTGTCTCCCTAAAGCAATAAAGGTTCTTCGGACCAAATTTCCCTGAGTCTATGCTGTGTACACGTGTCTGCCTCTCAAGGCTTATGTTGACTTAGAGGACATGTCTGGGAGGAGAAAGATGCCAAGAAATAAGCAAAGGGTAGCTCGAGACCCAATGAAACAAGACGAAGGGCTTCTGCTGCTGAACACGCTCCTTGTGGGTTTCCCACTGAATCTGTCAGAATATATAACACACCTCCACTGTTTCATTGTCTGCCTCACTCGCTGTTGGGTCGGAGTGAGGCACACTTTCATTTCCAAAATCTAAAAGGGTGAGGCTAGAATAAGTGGAACTCTGACTACGTAACTTTGGATGGATGTGGTCATTACTGTATGACATAGGTCTCTGAGATTTGTGACAGTCATTAATGTTGGACTGAGGACTTCTAGCGACTTCTAGTGACTCAACCCAGCACTTGGAGGCCCCTAGAGATTTAAATTCTAACACTCGGTTCCTAGGCAGGTGCTAATAGCCTGAACTGGAAAGAAAGTAGATCCAATAGCTTTTTTTTTTTTAAATCTTGCAAATTCAGTTGGAACGTGAATATTTAGATAGCTTAAATTCCATATAGCTGGTAATTAAAATATGTGACCACGTCTCAGTGTTTAAATCACAGCAATGCGTAAGATAGAACCCAAACACACCGTCTGACATACAAACTCATCAACTCCACTGAGAAGAGCTTTAAGACTTCTGTCTCAAGCTTTGGTCTGTAATAAACATTACTTTAGGGTTAACCCAGTTTGTGCATTTAATTTATGAGTAGGATGGTTAAAAAGCTTGTAAGGACTGTAAAAAGAGTAGCTTGGGTTACCAGCTTGATAATTTGAACAGCAAAACTGAACACGGAATGCTTATGTCTTTAAGTGGATAGAAGTTGCCCCACAGAAGTGACCACGAGGTCACTTTGGGTAACTTCTCTTGTCCCCCCGGTCCTGCCGTTTGTTCGACCTGATGGGAACAGTGGGGCATGGGTCGCGGTGTGTTCCTTTTAAAGCCTCTTGATCCTGCGCACGGCGCCACGCGGAGTGTGCGGGCAGTGGTAGGAGGAGCCGTGCGGGCGTAGAAGGGCACACACAGCCATCCCGTCTCGGTCCCCGTGGCCGCTCCTTCGCTCCTGACGACCTGGGGGATGACGGCAGAGTGAGCGGCGAGACCCCCCTGGGGACACGGCTCCCCGTGCACCTGCATCGTAACTGGAGCTCCAGCTGGTCACCTGTCCCCTGTTGACTCATCGAGGGGACTCACTCTCGCTACGTGGACTGGATAAGTCGGTGGGCAGGGAAATTTAAAGACAGTTTTTGAGAATTCCCATGAGAAACAGATGTGATTTTGTGTGTGTGTGTTTTGCGGAGTACAGTTCCCGAGGGTCTGTATTTCGCACCTGGATAGCACCTGCGGGTTGTGCCCACCTGTCTCTTGTCAGTCCTGGGCAAGGGGCACGTTCCGCGTCTGCTTTTACAAATGAGCAAATTGGCCCAGAGGGTTCCGTGACTCCCTAGGTTGTCCCGGCCGTGGGTGGTGGAGCCCCATCTAACAGGAGCTGTTGACTTACTTCCGAGCAGAAGCTGGTCATAATGAAGACTGCTCTTCGTTTACTTATTCAGAGAGGCGGGGAGGGAGAGAGAACCCTAAGCAGGCCCCAGGCCAGCAGAGCCCTCCTGGGGCTCCACCTCCCTACCTTGAATCATGACCTGAGCCGAAATCAGGAGTCTGACCTGTAACCGACTGAGCCACCCAGGTGCCCCCAGACCGGTCTTTAAAACAACCCTGTTCTGGGGCGCCTGGGTGGCTCAGTCGTTAAGCGCCTGCCTTCAGCTCAGGTCATGATCCCAGGGTCGTGGGATCGAGCCCCACATCGGGCTCCCTGCTCTGCGGGAAGCCTGCTTCTCCCGCTACCATCCCCTCTGCTTGTGTTCCCTCTCCCGCTGTTTCT
>CM053616.1:49228671-49241140 GCA_028646535.1 Procyon lotor
TCTGGGTGCTCCCGGGGTGTGGGAATTAGGAACAAAGCTGCTGTAAACAGCCTTCTGCAGGTTTCTGTGTGGACGGGAGTTTTCAGTTTATTTGGGTAAAACCAGAAGACGCTCTGCTGGATCGTACGGTGACAGGGTGTCTCGCTTTTGCAAGAAACCGGCCATCTGTCTTCCACCGAGGCTTGGCTGCTCTGTTCTGCATTCCTTGGCCTTTCTCCTCACGGTCTCACAGCTCTAGGTGACTGCGCCCACCGGGGGCACCCCTGCCACGAGTTCCCAGGCACACGTGTCCCTCGTCCCCTGTGAGGGTGCGTCCCTGCCCCAGTGCTGCTGCAGAGCACATCTCAGTTGGATGGAAAGGGCTCCCCTCTCCACGCTGCTGGTCTGGGGGTGCCTCCTCTCGCAGGTGCCCCGGACCTGGCTTGGCCCTGAGCCGACCTGCATCCTCCTCGCGAGGTCCCCAGGGGTCTGCAGACCTGAGGGGAACCACACTGTGCTGCTGCCTTTCCACCTCTTGGGACGGGGGCGGGGGTTGCTGACTCAAACAGCATTTTTGCGATAATCTTTCTGCAACAGCAAAGAGAGAGAGAGTCTGTCTGCAGTAATTCTCGGGTGGGTGTCTGACTTCACCACCTGGATGGTGGGGGGCTCCTTCCCTGAGGTCGGCAGCTCGCCCAGCGCTCCAGCTTGGGTCCCAGCCGTGGTGCCAGCACCGTGCTGGGCTTCCTTGGCCGCGGCTGCTGGGCTCACTGGCCTGGTGTGCCTTCCAGCAGTCGGGCCCTGGCAGGAGGAGCGAGCCCATGCCTCTCAGCCTGCCCACACTGGCATTTGTCTTTCCAAAGCTGTGACATCAGACGTTTTCAAACTAAAGATGATTCTGAGAAGCATCTTCTCCCAGAGGAGTCGCCCCCGTGTGACGTGGGTGTTTGACGCGGGTTGACACAGTTCCTGACTCTGAGCTGGTCCCCTCACCTGCGAGGGGGGGCTGGGAAGCAGCCAAAACCTGCCTCTTGCAAGGTTTTTGGTGCCGTCCTCACGACAGAACCCGTCAAACTGGCCCTGGGCAGAGGGAGAGACGCAGGCGGGAGGGAAAGCCAGCCCCCGCGCCCACCTTTCCCCTCTGGCCTGCTCGGGAAATCAGGGCCGATATCTCTTTCTCCTCCCATAGAAGAGGTCTGGAAATAAAGGTAGAGAAAAAAGTACAATTTCAGTGAAAACATGTAATGGGAGGGGGGGAGGGGGGTGGACATTTACCTGAATCCGTGGGCCTCCCTCAGTTGTCGGCTTTGTAGAAAATAGAAGATTTAACATATTGCTTGGTAGAAAGAAGCCGTGACACTTCTGCTTTTGTAAGAGGTATTTTAGGAACCAGCTGGAATTTTAGGAATGGGGCATTCTTTGTAACAAATTCTGTTTTTAAGATAGTTGGGAATTTTTGACTAATGAAGTGCATATGCGATGGTTTCTGTATAAAAGGGGAAAGTGTGCACGGAGCGGCCCTTCCTTCCGGGCGCCTCCCGCCCGGGACACAGAGGGCACCACGTGCTTTCATGCCTCTGCCGCGGCTCGCGGGAAAGCAGACGGGTGGTTTGCCCCTTGGGTGCCGAGAAAGGGGCCTCAGAAGCTGCGACCGGCCCACCCCCAGTGCCGTGCTCTCTGTCCCTCTTCTCGAGAGGCCGTCTGCGTGTTTCCACCCTCAGACCCCTCCAACCAACGTGCGGAAGCTCATCAGCGCTCGGCGTTAACAATGGTTCGCCTGTGCCGGGGGCATCCCTTCCCTCATCAGCGCCCTCGTTGCTCAGAATCAGCTAGTGAACCGAGGGCCCCCGCCCCCCAAGGGCCGAGAGGCTGCATCCCAGAGCCTGTGGTCAGACTTGCACGGGGCCCAGGCTCAGTGGGAAACACGGCATCGGTCAGTTTACAAAGCAGGTCCTCGAAAATGCCCTGAACCTCTTCGTCCTGGGCCGCGTGCCGGTGTCCGCCACGGGCCTGACTCCTCACCTCCGACTCCACGACCCAGATCAGCCACACCCTGAGAAAGAAGGTGGGAGCCCCTGGGCCCCGGGAGCCTCGTCTGAGTGGCCTCAGATACAGGCAGCTGGCACACACCTTTCTGGGCGTGTCTACCAGGGTGTTTCGGGAAGACTGAGCCAGCAGACCACCCTCTCCCATGAGGATTGCCTCTTCTAGTCCCCCGTCCGTGGGGGACCTAAATGGGACAGGAAGTTGGGGGGAGGGCAGAGTCCCTTTCTGCCTGCGCTGGGGCGTCCAAGCCTGGTTCTCGGGCTCTGGGGCTGGGCCCTCCATTGTCTCTGCTGGGTCCCCAGCTTACTGACATGACTTCTGTGTGAGCCAGTGCTCGATGACCCTCTATGTACCCATGGCCTCCCCCCGATGCCCTGGGGGCCCCTGAGCCACACACACGTTTCGGAGATCTGAGATGCCTCCCTCCCAGAGAGGGGCTCACACTGGGCGAGGTGTGCAGGCCCTGCCCCCCGAGGAGCACTTCCCAGGTCTCTGGACCGGTGCTCGCTGCCCACACATGTTTCCCCAGAGCAGGGAACAGAGCAGGGAACAACAGGGGTGGCCTCTGCCCCCCCAGGGGTAGCCATTTGCTTCCGTTGTGACCGGTTTCTACATAAAAGTAACAAGCATGCAGTGTACTAACACTTCTGATCACTGTTAGATCTGCTAAACCTTGCTCAGAGGGGAGCTGGATTAACAGGGCCAGGGCCAGTGCTGGGTGCCAGCACACTAAAGGTCAGAGGTTAGAAGCCCTGGGGGGTGGGTCCCTAAAGACAGGACCCCCGTCAGCTGCTCTGGATGTGTAATGAGGAGGGTCCGTGTGGCCGGAGCCCGCTCAGGGCCACCTGCCTGAGACTTTTCAAGCCTCGCGCCCACGTTCTGGGCCTGCACTTGTGCACAACCCTGCTCCCCAAAGGTCACTGAGGACACAGATGCACAGGGGCTAGAAGATGCGGACACAGGCTGAGATGGGCCGGAGTCTTCCCCGCTCCTGGGTAACCTCTGCCGAGGACATTTCACAGAATGTCTTGTTGCTAAGTACGAAGCCGGCACTGAGCAGTTGTGTATGTTCTTATCCAGAGCTAACGATACCTTGCGATGGAAGGGGCCGGGCTGGGGTCTCCCCCGACAGGGAGGTTGTAATTAACTGCTTCACTAGAAACTTGCCAGTCTTTAGATTCAAATGGAAGGACACCTGTGTGTAAGTGCATATGCGTAACCAGATAATTGACACCAACGTTCAATTGTTTAAACATTTATCTGGTGGGGCCAGAGGACTTCATGACTGAAAACAGGTTAACGACCTTAGTGTTGAGACACTACGGTGGTCGACACGTTGTTCAAGAAAAAGTGTCCAAACCAAAATTGTGCACAAAAAAGGATTAGAAACTCAGAAACTGCCAACTTCGTGCTGATACACTTTTCTATGGAATTAATAGTGTTCTGAACAAAAACTTTGTAGTGTGTTATCTGGAAGTACAAGCGTCTCTTGTGAAAGTGTCTGACGTGCAGTCAGGTAAGTGTGAAAGCCGGTCGGCCTTTCTGCACACAGACTGCTGGAAGGGACCGCGCTAACGGACTGGCACGTCGCCCGCTGGCGGAGAGCAGCAGCTCGGCTCGAGACCCGGGGCACACTAGGGACTCCCCCAGGCTCCACGGCCCCCTGGCCTTCCTGCCAGCCTCCTGCCCATCTCAGTAAAACCCAACTCCAGAACTTGCCCCGGACACGAGGAGTCGTCCAGGTGCCCCCCAGGCTATGGAGTGCGTAGGGTCAGTGGGTCTGCCCCGCACAGGTGCCCCACGTGGCGCTCCCTCAGCGGCAGAATGAAGCAGGGGTTCCCAGACACAGGGTGGGGACCGCCGGGCACATGGTACCTGGGGGGTGCAGCCGACAGAAACACGGGACTTAATGACCGGTGCCAACCTGACCAGATGGCCTCGGGGAGCCAGGCAGTGCTGTGCGGGGAGCTGCTGGCAGGCCTGCCCTCATCTCAGAGCAGAGACACACCGGAAGACTCGGCATTTGTTTACAGTCCAGATGGTGACCAAGTGGTGGCTTTGTCACTCAGGAAATAAGTGGAAATGATAAATGGTCGTGTTTTCTGGCAGCTTCCTAGAGGTTTAACAATTCAACACCATTTTTAACCAATCATTTATTAAAACATGAGGTTGGCTGACATTATACCTTATATCTCTGTCAGGTGAGTAAACAAGGCTCCCTCCCACCCAGTTGTCACTAGGCTCCAAGAAGGCCCAGGACCCAACACTGAGGCACAATGCTGGTGAAGAACAATAGGGACCCTACCGAAAAATACCAAATATGAAAGTTTTATAAGCTATATAGCCCTGCAGACAAGAAGAGGAAACATCACAGAGGGGATGCCCCTTGAAGTTTGACAGATTTCCACTCCAAGGAGGAGAGAACACGTGTTAGCAGTCTTTTGGACGCAGTGTGGCAGGGAGTTAGGATGGCCTCACGAGGACATAAGGCAGAAGGGGAGGAGAGGTTCTGCTGGATCTGGAGGACACGCTCTGCAGGCTAAGTACGGGAGCAGTGGAGATGATGGGCAAGCCCTAGTGGACCTAGAGCACAGATGGGGGCACAGCAAGGCACCAGTGGCCCAGGACTCAGGGGAAGGACCAAGGACCCAGTGGAGGAGGGCCAGGGGCCGAGGGCCAAGGGCCCAGTGGAAGAGACCCCGGCGGCACCTCTGTCCTCTCGCTCGGCCCGCCTCCCCCTCCGCTTGCCCGGTGTGTGTGCTTAAATTCCTCACACACACACTTGCGTGGCTGTTGCTTGGTCCTCCCCCAGCTCAGGCTGGCCGGTGTCCACTCGAGGGCGTGGCCTGGGGAGCGCCAGGGTCCTGGGCAGCACCAGCTGCTGTGGGGTCCCCGGGAGGCTGCCTGCCCGTGGGGGTGAGCTGGTCGTGGGGGCAGAGGCCCGGACTGGGGCTCAAGTCTTAGTCTGGGGTGCCCACCCTGTCCCAGGCCCTGAGCCACATCCCAGCGGCGGCTTCGGAGCCCGGGGTGCGCTGTCCTCCCAGCTGGTGCTCACCACCCCCTTGACCCGGGAGCGTGCGGCGCCCCCTTGCTCCCCGCATCGCCTCCAGCCGTGCCCTTCTCCAGGCTCTCCCCAAACAGTTGGGTGTGAGGTCCTGTGTGCCTGTCTCACTAGTTTCTTCAGGGCGAGCTGTCCCCTGAGCATCTGCTGACCACATAAGGTTCAGACAGGCCAGGGGCCGGCCAGGGACACACCTGCCGTCAGCAGCAGCCAGACCCTTCCACAGACAGGGAGCAAAGAGCCCGGTGTGCAGCAAGGTCATTTTTATCAAACACCAACAGCGGGACAGCCACAGGTGTGTGTGTGTGATGGGGACCCCAACCACTGGAGGTCACGTCTGTGGAGGAGAACAGATTCATCTATTACAAATACAATTTAGAAATCTCCTTTTCTCAGAAATCCTGGCCCTTGGTGTATCAGTGTGGGTGAGAAAGGGTGGTAACTGGGACTTGGCTGTCGAGCTGGCCCTGCCTCGGGGGACCCGGTCCTCCCCCGGCTCAGGTCCTGTGCCTGCAGCCCCATGAGGGGGGCAGAGCCTGCCGGCCGCCGCTGCCCAGCTCAGAGTCCCGTCCCCAGCTGTCCGCGACTGTCCGGGGTCCGGAAGACCTCTCAGGGTGGGCGCGGGCCTGCAGACAGGCAGCGGGAGGGGCGGGGGGCCTGCTGGCCGCTCTGGGGCACCTGGGAAGGTGTGCCTGTTGGGTTCCTGCAAATTAAGAGAAGAAATGCCCATTCCGGAGGGACAAGGTGGAGAGGAACGGTTTGATGCCGCAGAGGACAGTGTCGACCCCCGCAGCGCTCCGGGCCTCCCAGGGGGGCAGGAGGCTGGCCTCGAGGACTCCCCGAACTTACCCAGCCGAGTCCTGAAAATGTGCTGTGCTCGTGGTCTGGCCTGTAGCTCAGAGACTCGGTTCTCTTCCTAGAGTTTGGTTTGATGAGCCCGCGCAGGTGCTCTGCTGTGACGGGTGCTGCCCGCTCGCCGTGTCCCCGACCCAGCGTTTCCACTCAGCCTTCCTGCGCTGATTTCCTTCTAATTGGTCCATCGTTTGTTTTACAGCCCCGCGCATGAGGAGGGGTCGCGTTGACACGCGGACCGTTGCGGGGACCCGTGAGCGTCGTGCCCTCCCCCGCAGGTCGGGGCACCCAGCAGGGAGAGCGGCGGCCTTCTGCAAGGGGAGGGGTGGGAGACGTTAGGGAAGCAGCAGGCCAGACTGTCGGGGGCCTCGGACCCCTGGGATGGGGCACCCAGCATGACACACCTGTGTGGACCCGAGGCCGCGAGGACGCGCGCGGGGGCCGCTGCCCCGGAAACCACATCCCTCTGGTCCCAGAAGCACTTGCCTGTGGAGCCCCAGGTCAAAAACAAAGGCGTGGTGTGTGTGCACACGTCCTGTGTGCACAGGTATGTGTGCATGCGTGTGTGAGAGAGAGAAAAACCAATGAACCAAGCTGTCTCTGACAGGAGCAAACACTTTCTGCAGGGTGTCCAAATGTCACCTGCCTGTTTCCTTTCTGTCCTCTCGGCTTTTAAAAACGTTGCTCAGGGTTAGCTCCTCACAGCACCTCCTGCCTGACGGATGGACTCCCTCGGCCTTGGTCGTGCCTGCTGCCGCCTACTCGGGCAAAGCGCTCCCCGGCGGGCCCTCGGCCGCCCGGGGCAGGTGTCCCCGGCAGGTGCGCGGCGAGGCCAGGTGGCTCCCGGGGAGCCTGGGGGCACACGCAGCCCCTGGGGCCTGGAGAAGGGGTGCGGCAGAGCACCCGGGCGGGCAGGAGCCTTACTCCACCTCCACGCATGCCTGTGGGACTGTCCGAGGAACAGCCTTTTCCTGCCGGGCTGCTCTAGGAAGAGAACTCCATACTACGGACGAGGAAAGGAAGTCATGTCACTGGCTGCCCCCTCCCCAAGCCTGCCCAGGGGACCCTAGGGGCCCAGACTGGAATGTATGGGGTGACAGAGAATGCTGTCACCCAGGAGAATTTTGTGGATTTTATTCAGGTTTTCTTATTGTGATAAAATGTCCATAAAATTTACCAACTTCACCATCTTTTAGTGCAGCTGAGTGGACTCCTGATTGGGCCGCCCTCACCACCACACACCTGCTCTTTTCATCTGGAAAGACTAAAACTCTGGCCCACGGAGCCCCACCCGGCTGGCCGTCTGCGTGACTTGGACCCTCTGAGGGCTTCGGACGCGGGGAACCTGCCATCGTGTCTTTTTGTGACGGGCTCATTTCCCCGAGCGCAGGGTCCTCTAGGTTCACCTGTGTTGTACCAGGTGTCAGAACAGCCGTGCTGTCCAGGCCTGAGTGGCGGTCCGTCGGGGTGAACCACAGGTCGGGTCGCTTCCACTCCGGCTACTGTTAATAACGACGCGATGAACATTTCCCTAATTATCAGTGATGTGGACTGTTTCGTGGCCATTGTGTCCTGTTTGGAGAGAGATATTCTCCATCCTTTGCCTTTGGTTGTTGTTGCCATAACCACAGCTGTGTCTGTGATTAAGAAACAGGTGACGTACGACATTTTATTAGTTCACTGACACAGCTGGTGCCTCTATACCTGTGCCTTTGGTGTCACATCCAAGAAACCACTGCCAAATCCAACATCCTGGAGCTTTTCTCCTGCGTTTTCTCTTAAGTGTTACAGTTTCAGGTCTTACATTTAGGTTTAGGGTTCTGATCCATTTTGAGGTAAGTTTTGTGTGTGGCATTAAGTAGGCATCCAACTTCTTTTTTTTTTTTTTTTTTTTTTTGCCTGTGGATACCCAGTTTTCCCAGCACCATTTATTGAAAAGACGCTTTTTCCCCCGCTGACCGTCCCTGTGAGGGCTTACCGGGCGTACCTGTGGGCTCTCCGATCTAGTCCATGCGCGGATCTGCCTTCCCCAGTGGGATGCTCTGGTGATTAATAGAGATTTGTGGTTAGTTTGAAAACCAGGAAGTGTAAGTCCTCCAGTTTCGTTCTTCACTTTCAAGATTATTTTGGCTGTTTGGGGTTTTCTCAAAATTCAGTATGAATTTTAGGTTGGGTTTTACTGTTTCTAAAAAAAAAAAAAAAAAAAAAGTCATTGGATTTCAATAAGGACTCCACTGACTCTGCGGGGCACATGGGGTACTCCTGACCTTTAACAATATGAAGTGTTCCAGTCCAGGACCATGGGATGTGTTTCCATTTGTTTATGTCTTAATTTCTTTCAGCAGTGTTTTGTAGTTCTCATTGTACAAGTCTTCACCTCCTTGGTTAAGTTAATTCCTAAGTCTTTTATTCTTTTTGGTGAGATCTTAAATGGAATTATTTTTGTAATTTCCCTTTTGGATCATTCACCACTCACGTATGGAAAACTGCTTTTTGTATGTTGACTTTGTATCCTGCTATTTTGCAGAATTCATTTTTTGGATCTAATAGCTTTTTTATGGGGTCTTTAGCATTTTCTACATGTCAGATCATAACATCTGCAAACAGAGATGATGATTTTACTTCTTCCTTTCCAGTTTCGGTGTGTTTTATTTCTTTATCTTGCCCAATCGCTTCGGCTAGGAACTCCAGTACTGTGTCGGAGAGAAGTCATAAAAGCAGGAGTGTATTTCTTCTTCCTGCTCTTAGAGGAAAAGCTTTTTTTCACCATTGAGCATTATGTTTGCTATGTATTTTCATATGTAGATGTAGACTTTTTTAGGTGGAGATGGTTTCCTTCTTTTCCTATATGGTTGAGTGTTTTTATAATGAAAGTGTGTTGTATTTTCTCAGACGGTTTTTCTGCACCAACTGAGATGGTCATGTGTTTTTCCCTTATTTCGTTGATGTATGTATCATCGATTTTCATATTTGGAACCATCCTACCATTCCAGAGGGGGATTCCCACTTGGTCACACAGTATAATCCTTTTAAAATACTGCTAAATTCTGTTTGCAAGTACTTTGCAAAGTATTTTTGTATCAGTGATCATAAGTATTGGTCCGTGGAGTCGTCTCCCTTGTGGTATCTTTGTCTGGCTTTGGTATCAGAGTAATGCAGGCCTTAGAATTAATTAGGAAATGTTCTCTCTTCCTTGAAGTTTTGGAAAAGTTTGAGAAGGACTGGTATTATTTCTTCTTTAAATGTTTGACAGAATTCACCAGTGAAGCCATCAGGTCCAGGGCCATTCTTTATTGAGAAATTATTGATCATTGATTCAATCTCCTTACTAGTTAAAGATCTATTCAGATGTTTTATTTCTTTGTGAGTCAGTGTTGGTAGGTTTTGTGTTTCTAGAAATTTGTCCATTTCATCTAGATTATCCAATGTATTGGCATTCAGTTATACATAATGCTTTCTTTTTTTTTTATTTTATTTTTTTTAAGATTTTATTCATTTGACAGAAACACAGCGAGAGAGGGAACACAAGCAGAGGGAATGGTAGTGGGAGAAGCAGGCTCCCCGCTGAACAGAGAGCCCGACGCGGGGCTCGATCCCAGGACCCTGGGACCATGACCTGAGCTGAAGGCAGATGCCTAACGACTGAGCCACCCAGGCGCCCCTACATAGTACTTTCTTAAAATCCATCTTATTTCTATAGAAATGGTAGTAATGTCCCCACTTTTATTTCTGATTGTAGTAATTTGAGTGTTCTCTTTTTCTTAGTTTATTTATTTTTTTTTTAAGATTTTATTTATTTTTTTGACAGAGAGATCACAAGCAGGCAGAGAGGCAGGCAGAGAGAGGAGGAAGCAGGCTCTGCTGATCAGAGAGCCCGATGTGGGGCTCGATTCCAGGACCCTGGGATCATGACCTGAGCAGAAGGCAGAGGCTTTAACCCACTGAGCCACCCAGGCGCCCCTCTTAGTTCATTTAGTTAAAGGTTTTTCAATATTGTTGATCTTTTTGAAGAACCAAAAAGATTGTTTCATTGATTTTTTTGTTTTTTTGTTTCATTGATTTTTCTCTCCTGTTTTTATATTCTGTACTTCATATTTCTCTGACCTAATTTTTATTATTCCCTTCCTTCTGGTAGTTTTTAATTTAGTTTGTTCTTATTTTTTCTAGTTCTTTAAGTTGTAAAGTTAGGTTGTTGATTTGAGATATTTCTTGGTTTTAATGCAAGCATATATCACTGTAAATTCCCTTCTTAGGCCTGCTTTTGCTTCATTCCATAAGTTTTGGTTCGTTGGGTTTTTGTTTTCATTCACCTCTAAGTATTTTCTAATTTCCCTGTGATTTCTTCTTTGATCCATTGGTTGTTATAAAGTCGTGTTTAGTTTTCACATTTTGGTGAATTTTCCAGTTCTCCTTATGTTACTGATTTCTACTTCATCCTGTTGTGGTCTGAGGACATCAGAGTATCTGAGAAAATACTTTGCATACAAGGTATCTATCTTTTAACATCTGTTGAGGCTTAATTTGTGGCCTAACATTTGGTCTATTTTGGAAAATGTCCCACGTGCACTTGAGAAAATTATGTATGCTCCTCTCGCTGGGTGCAGTGTTCTGTATTTCTCTATTAATAATAATCTACTTGGCTTTCTTGTGTTAAGTCCTCCAGTTGCCCACTTCTCTTGTCTGAATTTTGTCTCCATTACTAGGAGAGGACCGTTGAAGTCTCCGGCTGTTACCATAGAACTTTTTCTGCCTTCAGTTCTGTCGGGTTTTCCTTCATATACTTTGATGGTGTGTCACTAGGTGTAAACGTTGTAACTGTTAAGTCTTGCTCTGCTGAACCCTTTGTTGGTATGTAATGTCCTTTGCCGTATGCAACTGTTTTATTTGGAGTCTGTCTCATCTGGTGTTAGTAGAGCCATCCTGGCTGTCCTTTGGTTACTGTTATCATGGAAACTCTTTTTCCATCTGTGCACTTTCTACCTGTTTGTGTCATTGGGTCAAAAGTGAGCCTCTTGTTGACAGCATATTGTTGGTTCATGTGTTTTTACTCTTTCTGCCAATCTGTGCTTTGGTTGGAGAGCTTAATTCATTTACATATAAAGTAACTCCTGATAAGAAGGGACTATTTGCTCTGTAGCTTTTTTGTCCCTCATTGCCTGCATTCCTCTCTTCTTTTCAGTTAAATTTTTTGCAGTGCAATGTTCAAATCCCTTCTTAATTTCCTTTGTGTCTATTCTGTAGCTGTTTTGGTGGTTACCATGGGGATTACATCTAACTTCCTATGGAAATAACATTCTAAGATTAATTTATAAAAGCAGAACTTCAGTAACAAAGCAAAACAGTTCTATCCCCATTTTTTTATTTGTTGGTGCCACAGAATTACATCTTTATACATTGTGTGACCAAAAACATAAACTGATAATTCCTGCAAATGAGTTAGTCTTTTATATTATGTAGAAGATAAGACTTGAAGTTACAAACCAAAGTTACAATAATACCAATTTTAGATGATGTTTCTCCTTTAAATATATTAGACTTTAAATCATGCAGAAACAAAGAGAGTGGCCACCAGTGGTTATGGTAACAGTAAAAAGCCCATGTGCTCGCCCTATTCGGGTATTTCTCACATGGCTTTTAGTTACCTTCTAGTTGACTTTCATCTCGCCTGCAGGAGCCCTGGAGCATTTCTTGCCTGGCGGGTCTAGTGGTACCAACGCTCTCTGGGACTGTGTGGGTTTCTCCCTCACTTGGCGGGAATGGTTGGCCGGATGCGGGTTTATTGGTTGACAGGGTTTTTTTTTCTTTTAGTACTTGGACTATATCAGCCCCTGCCTCGGGGCCTCCAGTTTCTGATGAGAAGTGTTGACCATAGATTAATGATAACGTGACGAGGAGCCCTTGTGTGACTCCCTTCATGCTTCTTGCAAGAGTCTGTAATCAAACTGTAAAGTTTGATTATAATGTGTCTTGGTGTAGATCTTAGTTCTTCTTGGAGTTTATTGGATGTTTACACTCGAGCATTTCATCAAATGTAGGCATTACTTCTTACTATTTCCTCCCCCCTCCCGTCCTTGTGAGACCCCACGATGCGCGTGTTGGTTTCCTAAATGGTGTCCCAGCATTTCCTTGGGTTCTATTCAGTGCTCTTCAGACTGTTTCCTCTCTATTCCTCAGACATGATAACTTTGTCTTATCTTCAAGTTCACTGATTCCTTCTGCCTGTTCATATCTAACCATGAATCCCCCTAGTGACTTTACAATAGTTGCATTACAATATTTTCAGGCGTATGACAGTGGTTCAACAATTATCTACATTATTGAATGGTCACCACAATAAGTGTAAGTATCATCTGTCACGATAAAAACTCATCAGTCTTATTGACTGTATTCCCTATGCTGTACTTTCCATCAGTGTGACTTGTTTATTTTATAACTTGGGGTTTGTAACCCTAATCTGCTTCACCTCTTTCACCCTGTACCGCCCCCCACCCCCACCCCCGGCAACTACCAGTTTTTTCCTCTGTTTTTAGG
>CM053616.1:49241640-49262529 GCA_028646535.1 Procyon lotor
AAAAAAAAAAAAAAAGGAAGAAATAAAGTCGATGACGAGGAGACTGAGGTTGGTCATGCTACTCACTTTCCTTTCCAAAAGGAAAAAGTGATACATAAAGAAATGGTACCAGCGTGGAACAGGCAAGATATTCAAAGGCCAAGGGAACAAACCACTATGAATGTCAAAAATGCATCCCACACATACCACACCCCAAATGGAGCTTGATCCTTCAGTCTCCCAGTCCTCCCCGGGGCCCCAATTCTGTGCATCTCGGGGAGAAACCGCCATACAGCCAGTCAGGCCAGGAGCCCAGCAGGCTGGCTTCATTCTCTCTTTACCTCCTCCAACACATCCAGCTCTTCCCAAATCCTCCAAAATCTGTCCTGACACACCCAGAGACTCCCGGGAGCCTCCTGCCTCTGCTCATGGGCCAATCACGCTTAGGTGACACCCCTCTGGGAGGCACCACCACCCTTAGCTGGTGGGTGGGCCAACCATGGCTCTAACGCCGGGATCACCCTCTCCTCACACCTCCAGTGGCTGCCATCCCACACTCAGGCCTCCTCTGCCAAGGCTTAGAGGAGCCTGTGCAGCACCCCCCACCCCAAAACCAAGAACAAAGGTGGCATAGTCCTCTACTAAGCACATTCTCTGTCTAGTACTCCCCACTCTGAATGTTGAAATCTACTTTGTGTCCTCTCTACTGTCCCTTCTCTGCACCGAGTGTCAGCTCGAGGAGAGGAGGGCTCGGGCTATACCCCTAGCAACTCCAACAGCACCCAGCGATCAGGGGCCTCTTCACAAACCGTGCATACTGATCCCCAAATCATTTACTGAACTGTACTCTGGCAGGCCATGAGCAACTATATGGAGGGACAGGATTCCACTCCTGAAGACCCCAAGGCTGATGAACTACTGGGCTTTGGGGACATATTTCATTCTTTGACAGACACCAGGAAAAAAAATTCTCTGTTCCAGAAGGAATCCATCTCTTCCAAGAGCCAGGCCCCATGGTGCAGAAATCCCGTTACTTGGGCTGCCAGGAGCTCAGAGCAAGATCTGCAGCCCTTCCTGGTCAGTGGGCAACACCCGGGATCAAGAACAAAGGGTCTAGGGTCTTAGTGTCGAGCCTGGTGTCCTAGCTTTGCATCTCTCTCCTGTGAAAGCCTGGACAAGTTCTGACCTTTCTGTGCCTCAGTTTCCTCATCCATAAGTAGTAATAAGGAATAACAGTAATTAGCAGTTTAACGGCCACGGTGGTAGTTACTATTAACAAGGACCGGGCATCTGTCGTGCACCAGGCAATCTTCTAAACACCACATCTCATCTGATGCTTCCATCACTCACGTCTTTACCTCTCTCTGAAAAGTCCTGCAGCCCTGAGGGGTGGGGCTGCAGACCCAGGCCCATGGCACCTGCACAGCCTGCCTGTGGGAGTCCCATGACTGAAGGCACATGCGCCGGGCATCTCCCACAGGAGAAGACAAGAGGACGAGAGTGAGCTCAGGAGGTCCACCGGCTGCCTCCTTCCCTGCAGAGCCCTCAAGGAAAGGCAGTGGCCCCTTCTTGCCCTGTAGGCATAAGGAGGGGTGCCCCCCCACGGCCTGCTGAGCAGGTGGAGAGGGTGGCTCAGTGCGGGGCACACTGGCTGATGCACAGCCTGCTACCTCTTGACTGTGACTGCTGCTCGTGATTTTTCCTGTGTTTACCTCCCTGTCTCTGCCTCACCTCAGCCCCTCTGTGGTTTTAGACGGTGCAGCCCCCAGGAGCCCTGGGCAGCACCCACAAATGAAGGCCAGCACTGTACCTCTTTCTGCAGCGGAACTTCTGCACTGGGGTGAGTGTGGCCACGCCCATCCGCCTCATGACCAGACGGTAGTGAATGTCGTTCCAGAGCTGGACCAGCTCCTGGCTGCCTCCGGGCACCTGGCATCCCTGCCGGGAAAAGCCTGCTGAGACCTGGCCAGCCCCCCCCTCCCCGCCCAGCATGCCCTCTGGGACCCGCGGGAGGAGCTGCGGGCAAGGTCCCACAAAGCAGCTCCTCACAGGCGGGGAGCAGGAGGCGAGGGTGAGGCAAATGAGGGCCCTGGGCCACATGACACACGAGAGGCAGAGCCACAGTTAGAGCCACCTGGTCAGATGTGAGGGTCCAAGGGTTGACCCACATCTTGCATGAAAGACCTTCCTCTCCCACCCAGCAGGGCTGCCCCCTCGCACGCTCAGTGAGTGCATTTTGAGCCAAGAGGGATGAAATGGTTCTGGTCTGTGCCCCACCAAGCTCACCAGTCCAGTGCGACCCGCTCACACACCCAGACTCTGGAGGTGGCCAAGGATGCCCAGTGCTGGCCTCCCCTTGACACAGCCCTGTGGTCAGTGTGTGGCTCTCGCATTTAACGCCAATGTTCTAGGCGTCATCTTGGCAAGGGAGGTGCCGACTAGCATTCAGCCATCTCTCCACAGAGCAGAAGAAGCCCATTTGTCGAGGCTGTGACTTCCAGTCGGCTGCCAGGACACAGCCATCAGCCCGGGGCACAGTCGTCAGGGAACCCACGGGGCGCCTTGGCCCCTGCAGCATGTGGCCCCAGGCAGGAAGTGCCCTTTCTCGGTACACTGTCCCCACCGCATCTCTCAGGTCTCCCCTACACGTCAGCTCCTCAGAGACACGTCGGGCCGTCCAGACTGAGTTTACAACCCCTCCCTGGGAGCTTTCGGTCACCGACTGTCACTCACACATTTCATCACTGAGTGCCTCGACAGAGTATCACAACTCCGTCTTCCCTGGTTTGTTCACTCTGACGGCTTTGGGAAGCTGAGCCCCCTCGGACTCACAGATGTTACGTGCGGTGTGGCGGATCCTGCCGTGAGCACAACTGAGGCGGGCCCTCCCTCACGGGGCCTGCAGTGCCGGGGAGGCAGACAGAACAGAGCTGAGGGAGGAGCCGCGGGGTGAACAAGACTCTACGCCGGAGGATCAAGGGGGGACTCCCTAGGGAGGGGGACATTTACAGCAGAAACCAGAGAGGAAGAAAGGCAGCCGCCACACAGGGCCGGGCTCCGGCCTCCGGCGGAGGGAGCAGCACACGCTAGGGTCCTGAGACCTCGGGAGTTGTATGCCCTGCAAGGCAGCGACGTGAAGGGAGCAGGGGAGAGGCTGACAGAGAGGCCGCAGCGCAGGCAAGCTCAGACCGCGGCTCAGGGGCGCACCGGGGCTCCTCGCTCGCAAACCCTCCGGCTGCTCCATGAAGAACAAATCAAGGGGACGCGAGGGGACTAAGCAGCCTGTGGGGAAGGGAGTGGAAACTGAGAGAACTGCAAGGAACGGAGTATCTCGGGCGCCCGGGGGGCTCAGTCGGTCAAGCGTCTGCCTTGGGCTCAGGTCATGACCCCGGGGTCCTGGCATCGAGCCCCAGGGGGGGCTCCCTGCTCAGCGGGAAGTTGGCTTCTCCCCCTTCCCCTGCTCCTCCCCGTGCTCATGCTCTCTCTCAAATAAATAAATAAGAATCTTTAAAAATAAATAAATAAAATCTTAAAAAAAAAAATAAAAGAACTGAGTATCTCTAAGGTAAACTCAGCATGAATTATGCACCAACTGTATGATGGGGTGAAAGAGGGAAAAACAGGCCCCAGATCCCTTCTTTGAAATCCTCTGACCCAGACGTATTTTGGAATTCGGAATTTCTCAGAGTTTAGGAAACAAGGCAGGCGTGTCCTATGTGACAGCATGCTGTAATCCAACGTGCCAGTACTTCGGTAGCAGAACGTCCTGTGGTCACATTAAGTGGCTAACGACCATAACGGCTCCCCATCAGTGTAGTCGGGTCACATCACTGCCAAGTGAGTTGAGCCCCTGAGGACCACCAGATGAGTGGCAAAGATACTTTTGGTTTGCACGCTCAGCTACAGGCCTGCAGCTGAGGGACTCAGGTCCCGGGTCTGTCTGTCTGTCTGTCTGTCTGACCGACCGGGATCCCAACTCTCCAGGCCAGGACCACCACTCAGTATGAAGCTCATAAATGGACAGTTTGGCCTCTGGGATTACTAAGGTCGTTAGAACTGCACAGAGAGTAGACCATCCTGGCTTGGTTTCTAGAAGGTCTCTCCCCAGGTTCTTGCCAACTTGTGGGCGCTTCCGCCAGGGACACCCACCCCCAGACGGGTCCTACCTCCAGGACACGGCAGGCAGCCTGGTGCTGGTCCTGCTGGACCAGCGCTCGCGCACACACGAGGGCCACGTCTGCGTTGTCCAGGAGGTGCATGCGGAGCGGACTGTCCAACACGGCAGTGACCAAGGGCTGCACCTGGGCTGGGTCATCCTGGAGGTCCCGGCACAGCCTGCTTGCGAGAGTCACCAGCTGCTCCAAGGGCGGCTCGGTGCCCCCACTCTCCCTCAGCAGCCTCAGGAAGCTCTGCATCCCGCGTCGGGTTCCGGCCCCCTGCAGACCACACAACAGCCTCGACAATGGCCAGCACTGCCCGTGGCTGCCCACACACCCACCGACAGCTCTTCGAGGCCCCTCTTGCCACAGGCATTTGTGACTCAGTGGCAGGAGTGCTCCGAGAAAGGGCGGGGAGACACCAGTGCCTGCTACAGCTTCCCGTGTCGGTCCCCGTTTGTGCGCCCGGGGCTGTCACTGCAATGGGTCGTCTCATTCCTGTGACCCTTTCATCCGCGCCTCATCCACAGCCCCAGCCTGGTCCTCCCCGTCCCCGTATCCTCCTCTCTGTCCACCGTCTCACACAGACAAGGTAACTGTGTCGTCTCACTCCTTGTCTGGGCTCCAGCAGGGCAGGGACCCTGTGAGTTGGGGTCATTGGATTCCCCCTGCATCCGAGATGCCAAGGGCTCTCAGGGCAGTCAGGGGCACCCTGAGCTGGGGGCTCAGCAGACATGGCTGACATTCCTACAAAGAGGAGCCAGGGGCCTGCTGGGGCAGGACTAGCACCATCTGCTTTTGACTATTAGGACCTTGAAAACAAACCAACAAACAAACGTATTTGAAAAACCACAAAATTGTAAAGACTGCCCTAATCCCACACTTTTAGAAAAACATATACAAAAGAATGAACCATTTGCTGGGCCTCCCTGTGCCTGGTCCATCTACTGGGCACTGCCCCCCACGCACACGTAGAGGTAAGCTATGGCAAGGCGGATCTGAAGGCTTTATGAATTTTTCTTTTTTTAATAAAAGTCTGACTACATATACATACAGCAGTTTTTACCAAAAGAGAGACTGCCTACGTGGTGACTCGGTCTGGCCACGACCCTGGGGGTGTTCCCTAGTGCACATGTGTGGTCCGGCAGAGTACCCTCGACAGAAGGGGCCAGACCTGCCTCAGCACCTGTCCCCCCCGCACGTGCGCTGGCCTGAGAACCCTAATACCTTCCGTCACAGCTCCGCTTAATTCTACAGACCAGACTCGCCTAAGTGAGGTTAAAGGCATCGTGGTTTTGGTAGATGCCACCAAACCGCTTTCCCCACAGGGGCTAAGAATCTGCGTGCACAGAGGGCAGGCTTGTGCGCACCCCCTGGCGGAGGGTCTGGCCTCAGTTTCTAGTTCTTTCCGCCCTGCGCCGCCCTGCGCCGCCCCTCCGGTCCGCCTCAGCGCCGGGGGCCGCCCACCAGGGGGAAGCGCTCCCATCTACACCCCGGCTCGGCCCGAGTGCCCTTCACTAGATCCTAACTCGGGGCCCAGCCCCTCTCCCCATCGCGTTGGGCAGGAGGCCCCAGATCCCGCGTCTCTCGAGGGAGCTGAGGCTCCAGGGCTTCGGCGGGGAGGGCGGGGGAGGGCTCCTGGCAGGACCCTGAGTTCTTCCAGCGCAGACCCAACCACCCCCTCCCCGCCCCCAGCATTGGCTCTAGGAAAAGAGGCCAAGCAGGGCCAGGCTCCTGCCGTGGGGACCTCGGAGTTCGAAAACGAACTGGCTTCTTGGGGCGGGAATACCCAGGACACGGAGGGGCCCGGCCCCCGCGCAGGGATGGAGGGGACTTGGGGGAGGGTGGCTCTGCCGGGCGCTCCCCCCGGGCACCCCCGCCTGACTTGGCCCGGCCCCCCGCTCCGGTACCTTTCGGGGCGCGCTGCTCCCCAGCAAAGGCCGAGATTCCTGCCCAGCGGCACCCGCCCCGCGCCTCACCGCGCCCCACTTCCGCGCTCGCCGCACGTGCTCGGCCCACTCCTCGGGGAGGAGGCGCGGTCGCTACAAAGTATCGAGGCCGCGGCCAATCCGGTGAGGACTCCGCCCAACAAGCCGGGGCTCGGAGCCTGCGCCCGGCGCACCCCTGCGCGGGGGAGGTCCCCCTGGTTTCGCTCGGGGTCTGGGGAGGCCGAGAAGTCCCGGCGGGGTGTCCGTGGGGCTCTGGAGTGACTGGGAGTTTCTGCGGGTTTGGAGGCGCAGTCGTCCTCCGGCGCAGGAAGGGGTGGGGCCAGGGCCTGGGGGGCGCGGGCTGCTGGGAGTCTGGTTGGCAGCGGAGGACAAAGCACCACGACCTTCGCGCCTGCGGGGGGAGGAGAAAGCTGTGACCTTCGACTGACCCCACGCCACCCGCCCGGGTGCACCGCGGAGCCAAGGCGCAGCTGAGTTCACAGCTCTTGGGCAGACGTCCCCCTCGGGCGCTGAGATCCGCACCCCACCCTGCCCCTGCGGGAGGAGGGCAGCTTTCAAATCCAGACTCCCCCCGCCCCCCAAGGAGACAGGGTCTGAGCAGAGGCCCCCGCAGAGGGCACGGGGGTCTGCGGCGCAGGTGCCCCTACCCCGCAACCCGAGCGGCCACCGACGTCAGCTCGGGCCGACCTCCAGGCGATGCTGAGCGCGTGCTCACCCCGCGGGCTTCCGAGCTGGCGCGGCCCCGGGGCGGGTCCCAGGGTCTCACAGACCCGGGTCCAAAGAGGGACGGAAATCCCTGGACCGCCCACGTGCTGCTTGGACACGGGCTGGCCTCTGCCCAGGTGCCCTGGAGGCTGTGGGCTCGCTCACAAGCACGCTTCGTCAGCGAGGGGCCAGGACGACGTCGGGCTGGTTTTTCCAGGTGGTCAGGTCCTCGTTGGAAAGGTTCTCTGACGCCCAAGCTCATGTATATAAGCAGATGCAAAAGACGGCAGAAAGGTCAACATTTCAGCGTTTGCTCAAGTGCAAATCTGGAACCACACCAAGCGTCTGGAGAAAGATTAGTGATTTGCTAAATAAATCACACTTCACAAAGAGAACGGGATCCGGGGAGGTTCTTAGTAATTATGCTTCGGAAGGATGCTGACCTGACCGTGATCGTGATACATTGTACAATAAAAATGGCGAGTAACAAGAGAGTTTGAGTGATGTGAACCTATTTGAAAAGTACAAACATAAAATGATACATGCCACAGTGTTAAACCCTGGTTGAATGTAGGTGATAGAATTATTTTACTTCATTACTTTTCTTGGGCATTTTAATTTTCTTCTTTTTACCTACCCGTGTTTTTTCTACTTTTTAGAAAAAGAAGATTCCGTTTTCAAGGTTCTTTTCAAGGAGTGGAAAGAGAAAACAACAGGGTTGTAGGGAGCCGCCCTGAATGACCAAGTACAGATGACCCTTGACCGACATGGGGTCTGGGGACCCTGGGTGTCTCAGTCCCTTCAGCATCTGCCTTCACTCAGGTCATGAGCAGGGAGCTGAGCCAGCAGCTGCTTCCCTCATCCTCTCTGTCAAATGAATAAATAAAAATCTTAAAACAAAACAAAACAACTCCATGGGTTCCCTTATACCTTGGTTTTTTAAAAGATTTTATTTATTCATTTGACAGAGAGAGATCACAAGTAGGCAGAGAGGCAGGCAGAGAGAGAGAGGGAAGCAGTCTCCCCGCTGAGCAGAGAACCCGATGTGGGGCTCGATCCCAGGACCCTGAGATCATGACCTGAGCCGAAGGCAGAGGCTTTAACCCACTGAGCCGCCCAGGCGCCCTATACCTGGATTTTTTTAAATAAGTACAGTACCTTAAACATATTTTCTCTTATGATTTCAGTAAGATTTTCTTTTCCCTAGCTTACCTTATTATGAGAATATAAAATACATGTGACATATAAAATGTTATTAGTGAGGCTTCTGGTCAACAGTAGCCTATTAGTAGTTAAGATCTGGGGGAGTCAGAATTTCTACGTGGATTCCGAACTCACAGGGTTGGCATCCCTCACTGAGTTCAAGAGTCAACGTATAGTGAGACTGGAGCCCCCTGAGCTGGGTGAACATGGGGAGTGAGAGGTTGGCTGCAGCACAGCCTCCCCTTTACCGTGAAACCCTCCTGTCAGCGCAGTCACTGGCTCTTGCTCTAGGACACACTAGATGCTCAGTCAAAACATTCCTGATTTCTCTCCGATGAACTGAAAAGCCCAGCGGAACCCAAAATGTTACAGCGTCTACATTATTAAATTCAAATGTAATTCAATAAATTATATGATCCTAATTCACTAATATATCAGATGATTTTTTTGGTTGCCATTTACTGAACACTCAGTATGTCCCCAGTAAGATGTTATTATTTGAGCCTCCTACCCCCACACCTGAGCTGAGATTATGTTTCCTTGTCACTAACAAGGTCCGGGGAATTGTAAAATACTTCCCAAAGGTCTTCTGGCCTTTTCTCTGTCAACCAAGGAAGCCTACATTCTTCACTTCAGCGCGTAACTAATTCTAACTTTTCTAAAGCAAGACAAGCTCTTCATAAGCTTCACTCTGAGTAGAGGCTTGATCTTGCAACAAAGTGCAATTAACCCGTGCTCGTTGTAAATAAGGGCTCCTCTCTCCTGCTCTCCCATGCTTTTGAGTGTGCATGCAATCGTCAGACATACTACATTCTAAAGCACACTTACCTGCCATTTCCAGATTTTCTGTTCTCTCCAGGACCCAGACTACCTGGGGCGGAACTCCCGGTTCAATTACTTGACAACGATATGAACTTGGCCAAGTAGTTATTGGTTCTCTCTGTACCTTCTTTCATCTTTGGTAATATAAGAACAGAATCCTTCATGCAATTGAGATAGTCAGTACTCTAAAGGGGTCCAAAGGGCTAGTCTCCAAAAGCTACAAATACTACTAATACCCAAACAGACAAGCAACAAATCTGACAAATCTCCCAAAAGGTCCTTACCCTGGGGCCACCAGAGGAACCCGTGGTGACAAATGTAATTCCCTGGAAGGAAGAAGGGGGTTCAGGGTGAAACACAGGTTCTTTGGAGGCTGATCTACTTTGCCTCCTGGGCTTCTGTGGATCAGGGATTTAAAATGTGTTCAACTAACCTGGGAAAAGTGTTTAAGAATCATCAGAAACTTTTTCCCCCTCAAACTTTATTTTTAGTAATCTCTATAATCCAGTGTGGGAATCAAAACCATGACCCCAAGATCAAGTGTCACACGTTCCTCCAACTGAGCTGGTGAGGTGCACCTACCAGGTTTTTCTAAAAAGTAAATGTAATATGATGGAATCTACCTTACCAGATTTTAAATGTGTTAAAAAATAGTGTACAGATTAGATTCTGATGTAGAGTTCAACGACTCATGAGTTGCATTCTACGCTTCAGTGTTTTCCTCTGGAAAATGTAGATGTCAACCTCACAGGACTGCTCCGAAGAGTAAATGTGACAATACATTTGAGAACATTTGGTCAATGCTATGTAAAAAAAATAGTGTACTTAAGAAACAACAATGATGATGATGCACTTATGTCAATCACAGGACTATGGGGAGCCAGTCTCCTGGGGAACACCCTGGGAAAGAGACCACTGACGGAAAAAGACAGGGTGCGGGGCCCCTGATGTTCTGGGTAAAGCTCTTGAAGGACTAAGGGAACATAAACAAAAGGTTGAGCATGGCTCAGCCACCCTTTCTCTCCTGAAAGTAGGCAGATGTGGATGGGGGACAGGGGACAGGAAAACAGGACTGTCAATTTAAAGCACCCTCCCAGGGGACATGAGAAATGGCTCCTGTTTTTGCTGGGACTGAAGCAGTTCAGACTAACAGCCCGGCTAGAGGGCTGGAGCTTTTCCTTTCACAAACTCAGTGAGTCTGACGAGTTGCACCTCCAGCTGGACATCTTCCAATGGGTCAGAGCCTGCAGTGTCCTCTTCGGGGTCACAGCCCAGCGGCCCCCTAATGCCACCACAGCACGCCTCCAGGCTTGTTTCCTCTAGCTCCCTGCTTCCCCACGTCAGGGCAATGACTCAGCAGGTGGGGAGCCCACACTCCGTGCAGTCTAGAACCTTCTATTAAGGTCGAGGCTGTATTATGGGGTTCTTCATCTTCCAAATAAGGCCAGGACTAGGGTGAGGCAAGTGAGGCATAAACCAATTCTGTAATCAAGATAAACGATAATTTAACACAATATTTTAACAAAACATAAATTAAAAAAAATAAAAAGTATAAATTAACACCAGAGAATCCACAATGAACAAATAACAAAATTGTTGAAAAAGATGAGCTCGTAGAGCTGTTTTCCTTGTGGCTGGGCAGGGGTGCTGTGCTCAACAAGGCCCCCTCACCCACTGCAAACCTTCAGGGCCTCTGGGGAAGGCCAGGTGGAGCAGGGTCAGGGATTGATGGTGCCAGGACTAGTCACGTTCCTCATGAGTCTATAAGGTGGGTATTTTATCGTGGTGTAGACATCTATGGTTTCACTGTATCACAAATTGTTTATCCATTCAACTGCTGGAAATTGGAACTGTTTGAGGTTCATGTATCATCAGTAAAAATACCGTATTTTTTATTAGCATATCATGTATTATTTGTTTCGGGGTACAGGTCTGTGACTCATCAGTCTTACACAATTCACAGCGCTCACGATAGCTCATACCCTCCTCGTGTCCGTCACCCAGCCCCCCATCCCTCCCACCCCATACACTCCAGCAACCCTTAGTTTTCTGAGATTAAGAGTCGCTATGATTTATCATCCTCTCTGGTTTTATCTTGTTTCATTTTTCCCTCCCTTCCCCTATGATCCTGTCTTGTTTCTCTAATTCCTCATATCAATGAGATCATATGATAATTATCTTTCTCTGATTGACTTATTTTGCTTAACATGATACCTATAGCTCAATCCACATCATTGGAAATGGCAAGAGTTCATTTTTGATGGCTGCATAGTATTCCAGTGTGTGTGTGTGTGTGTGTGTGTGTGTGTGTGTGTGTGTGTGTGTCTGTTCTGTGCGTGTGTACACCACTTCTTCTTTATCCATTCATCTGTTAATGGACATCTAGGCTCTTTCCATAGTTCGGCTATTTGGGACATTGCTGTTATAAACACTGGGGTGCATATGCCCCTTCAGATCATTACATTTTTCTTTGGGGTAAATACCCAGTAGTGCAATCACTGGGTTGTAGAGTAGCTCTATTTTCAACTTTTTGAGGACCCTCCATACTGTTTTCCAGAGTAGCTGCCCCAGCTCACAGTCCCACTAACAGTGTAGAGGGTTCCTCTTTCTCCACATCCTCGCCAACACCTCTCATTTCCCAACTTGTTAATTTTAGCCATTCTGACTGGTGTGAGGTGGGATCTCACTGTGGTTTTGATTTGTATTTCTCTGATGCCGAGCGATGTTGAGCACTTCTTCATGTGTCTGTTGGCTATTTTTTTTTTTTAAGATTTTATTTATTTGACAGAGAGGAGAGAGATCACAAGTAGGCAGAGAGGCAGGCAGAGAGAGATGAGGAAGCAGGCTCCCCGCTGAGCAGAGAGCCTGATGCGGGGCTCGATCCCAGGACCCTGAGATCATGACCTGAGCTGAAGGCTGAGGCTCAACCACTGAGCCACCCAGGTGCCCCTTTGTTGGCAATTTAGATGTCTTCTTTCAAAAATGTCTGTTCATGTCTTCTGCTCATTTCATGATTGGATTATTCTTTGGTTTGAGAAGTTCTTTATAGATTTTGGATACTAGCCCTTTATCTAGCCCTTTATCATTTACAAACATCTCCCATTCTGTCGGCTGTCTTTTGGTTTTGTTGACTGTTTCCTTTGCTGTGCAAAAGCTTTTGATCTTGATGAAGTCCCAAGAGCTCATTTTTGCCCTTTTTTGGAGAGGTTTCTAGGAAGAAGTTGCTGCGGCTGAGATTGAAGAGGTTGCTGCCCGTGTTCTCCTCAAGGATTTTAATGGATCCCTGTTTCACATTTAGGTTTTCCATCCATTTTGAGTCTATTTGTGTGTGCGCTGTAAGGAAATGGTCCAGTTTCATTCTTCTGCATGTGGCTGTCCAGTTTTCCCAACACCATTTGTTGAAGAGACTCATTTTTCCACTGGATATCCTTTCCTGCCTTGTTGAAGATCAGTTGACCACAGAGTCGAGGGTCCATTTCTGGGCTCTATTCTGTTCTATTGGTCTCTGTGTCTGTTTTTGTGCCAGTACCACACTGTCTTAATGATTATAGCTTTGTGATAGAGCTTGAAGTCAGGAATTGTGATGCCACCAACTTTGGGTTAGGGTCAGGGTATAATTTGCTCCCATATACCTTCTGCCCCTCTCTCTTTCTTCTTCTGAGATCCCTATTATTCTCACATTGTTCCATCTTACAGTATCACTTATCTCTCAAATTTTCCCCTCATGATCCAGTAGTTGTTTATCTCTTTTTTTCTCAACTTCTTTACTCTCCATCATTTGGTCTTCTGTAACCTAATTCTCTCTCCTGCCTCATTTATCCTAGCAATTAAAGCCTCCATTTTTTTTTATTGCACCTCGTTAATAGCCTTTTTGATTTTGACATGGTTGGATTTTAGTTCTTTTATTTACCCAGAAAGGAATTCTTTAATCGTCTATGCTTTTTCCAAGCCCAGCTAGTATCTTTATAACTGTCATTCTGAACTCTACTAGTGTCCATATTGATTAGGTCCCTGGCAGTCAGTACTGCCTCTTGTTCTTTTACTTGCGGTGAGTTTTTCCGTGTTGTTATTTTTTCCAGAGAAGAACAGATGAATAAGAGGACAAAATGCTAAAAGGGTAACAATGACCCCAGAAAAATACAAACTAAACAAATCAGAAGAGATCCAAAACCAGAGGGAAAAGAAAGGGAAAAAAAAGAATATGATCTTTTCTTGGTTGGTGAACAGAACACAGCCACACACGAATTTTTGGGTGTATATTGGTCTATTAGAAGAAACTGTCTCCCAAAACTTAAAAAAAGAAAAAACTTTTATATATACAAAAATAAGGGTAAATATGCTGAAAGGATGGAATATGACCATAAAGATAAAAATTTAAAAAGACTTTTAAAAAAGGAATTGATAAAAAGTTTGTTGAAAAAAAAGAAAAAAATTTTTTAAAAAGAGAGAATGTGATCAGGCAAGAGACTAGAACAAAGCCGTACACTAGATTTAGGTTATGTTTTGGTCTGTTAGAAGAAACTATACCCCAACATTTTAAAGAAAGAAAGATAGATAGATAGATAGATAGATAGATAGATAGATAGATAGATACAAAAAATAAGGTTAAATACAATTAGGGGATAGAATATGACTGTAAAAATGAAAATTAAAAATTATATTTAAAAAGGAATTGATGTTGATTGAAAAAGGAAGACAGGGACACCTGGGTGGCTCAGTGGGTTAAAGCCTCTGCCTTCGGCTCAGGTCATGATCTCAGGGTCCTGGGATCGAGCCCCGCATCGGGCTCTCTGCTCATCGGGGAGCCTGCTTCCCCCTCTCTCTGCCTGCCTCTGCCTACTTGTGATCTCTCTCTCTCTCTCTCTCTGTATCAAATAATAAATAAAAACTCTTTTTAAAAAAAGGAAAGGGGCACCTGGGTGGCTCAGTCGTTAAGCGTCTGCCTTCGGCTCAGGTCATGATCCCGGGGTCCTGGGATCGAGCATCGGGCTCTCTGCTCAGCAGGGAGCCTGCTTCTCCCGCTACCATTCCCTCTGCTTGTGTTCCCTCTCTCGCTGTGTTTCTCTCTGTCAAATAAATAAAATCTTAAAAAAAATTAAAAAAAGGAAAGAAAAAAATTCAAAACAATAGAAAAAATTAAGATTTTAAAAATTAACTTTGAAAGACCAAAGAATCATGGGAAGGAAGCCATGAATTCTATGTGCTGCTTTCCCCTAACTCTGGAGCTCCTCAGGGCTCACTGCTCGCTGACCTTTGGTCGTGGCTGGATGTTCCTGCTGATCTTCTGGGGGAGGGGCCGTTGTCGTCATTCTCGAAAGCCCTTGCCTGAGGCAGGACTGCGCCGCCCTTGGACTCGCGCTCAGAGCTTTGCTTCCCTGGACACTTTCCGTCCCGCTTTGGAGGCTGGGAATGAAGATGGCGGCTCCCAGTCTCCGGCCAGGAGGGGCCGAGGGGGGCCAAGCGCTTGGGCCCCGCCCCTCAGTGCGCCCTCGGAGAAAAGCCGTCAGTCCCTCCGGAGTCCCTGGTCTCGGTCGCGCTCCGAGCTCACCCGGCCTGTGACCGAGCGTCTCTGTCTCTGGCGCGCGGCCCCGTCTGCAGTCTCCAAACCCAGCCGATTCCTGCAGCCGCTCCCGGCCGCTCCTCCCGGAGGGGGAAGGAGGGGGTCTCCCCGGATCTGCCCCTTGTGGGGACCCTGCTCGGAGGGCAGCGGCCCGACTGTGCCTCGGGTCGCGGTGTAAGGGAACCCTGAGCTGAGAGGCCCCTCGCTCCGTCTCTGCCGCTGGCATCCCCGCCCCATACCTGGGGCTCTGCGGCACTCAGACACCCCCGGTCTTCCTGTGACCCCGGGGGACCTGAGACCACACTGCCCCGCGGCTCCGTGACTTGCTGGAGCCGGCTGGCCCCCCCCCCCCCCCGTCTATCTCCCATATCCTGCCTCGGATTCACTTCTGGATCCACGTCCCCCCAAGGGCTACCTTCCGGGAAGCGGCCACTTTTCTGTTCCTACAACTGCCGCTCTGTTCTCGTCGACCTCCCGTTGAGCCTGTAGGTGCTCACAGTGGTTTGCTAACTCACTAGCTGACTGCTGCTCCTCCGGCCTCCGGCTCCACGCCCTGCCACGGTATCCCTGTGACATTGTACAGTGAACGCATGACTCACTTCTCGTGGGTGTGCAGCTAGGAGAGGAAACGCAGACTTAGAGTCACGTGTTTAGTTTTCGAAGCTGCCAGCCTTCAACACTGTGACCTACATCCTCGCCTGACTTGGAGCCTGACAGCTGCCTGGGTTGGCGCGGTCTCTTGGCTTCCCAGTTCTCAGGGCGCCTGGGCTCCCAGAGGCGTTTCAGTGCCCCCAGCCCCCGGCTCCTCGGGGGGCAGCACCCCAGCCCTCTGGCAAGGCCTCCGGCCCCTGGGGTCTCTCGGTCCTCCTGACCCTTCTCCCACCTTTTTTTTAAATGATTTTGTATTTATTTTTTTGACACAGAGAGACAGACACAGCGAAAGAGGAAACACAAGCAGGGGGAGAGGGAGAGGGAGGAGGCTCCCCGCCGAGCAGGGAGGCTGATGCAGGGCTCAATCCCAGGACCCCGGGACCACGACCTGAGCCAAAAGCAGACACTTAACGACTGAGCTCCCCAGATGCCCCTTCTCCCATCTTTTGTAACAGAAAAGATTTGAGTGCCTGTGGCCAATTCTCATATACGGGGAGGGGACGGGGCAGGGAAGGGACAGTGTGCTCTCAGTTCTCCACCCCTCCCTCGGCCTGAAAGTCCAGAGAGTTTCCAAAGGATTTCCCTCCACTGTGCCCTGTCCACCCTCCTGCCTTCAGACAGCATCCACCTTGCACCTCAAGGAAGACCCGGTATCTTGACAGGGTTTTCTTTAAAGCTTTCTCTGCCAAAGGCTCCATAAAGACCCATGGCAAAGAGTTGGCCGCACACTCCTTCACAGCAGGACCTTCGGGGTTCTTTCTTTGGGGGGATTTCATTCATTTATTTGACAGCGAGGGGATTGGAGAGAGCACAAGCACGGGGAACAGTAGGCAGGGAGGGAGGGAGAAGCAGAACCCCCGCTGAGCAGGGAGCCTGATGCGGGGCTCCGTCCCAGGACCCTGGGATCACAACCCCGAGCCAAAGGCAGGTGCCTAACCAACAGGGCCACCCAGGGGCCCCAAGTGGGTTTGGGACTCCAATGTGCCACCCCAGTCCATAGGCAACCACCTGCTCATCTCACCCCCGTGCCGGGCCAGCCCTCTCCTCGTCCTGCATCGCACCAAGGATGAGAGCAGCAACTCTGCTGTGCTTCCAGGAAGCGTTCCCTACCCCCTACCGCCATGCTCACTGGGGCTTGGGTTCTGTTTTCTGGGAGGCTGTAGGTTTTCCAGTGGAACCAGAAGCTGGACAGCACAACTGATTGTGGAAAATTGGGTATTTGTCCCGTACAAGTCCTACTCTATTTGCAATTCTAAATATTTGCCTGAAACTTACTTTAGCTTTCCTATAAAGACAACATCTCCAAACAATGGAGGTTTTTTTTTTCTGCCCTTACTCCCAATTCCTTACTTTGTTTTCACACATTGGCTAGAACTTTCATACACTTCAATAAAAGTCACGAGCGCCAGTGTGATTTTCTCAATATAAAGGAGTGTACCTACCATTAAGTGCAACATTTGTCAGTTTTCAGAACATACTCCCTGCAAAGGTAAAGGATAATTTCCATTCCTAATTTAATATTTAGAAATAATCTATGGGTACAAAATTCTATCAAATGTGTTATCTACACACACTGAGATAATCATATGGCCAATTTTTTTTTAATCTGGAAGTGTGGTTAATTTTATGAAAACATTTTCTATTATTCAATCCAAACACCATAATGTATTTTTAGAGGGTCACATTTCACAGCATATAACAGAACCAACTCTCTTCCCACCCAAAACAAAGGCAGCTTAATCAAGACAGCTCCCTCACCCTTGTGTGGAAGACACACTGGCGTTGGTGCAGCGGGGCCGGCGTGCGAGACAGCCCTGCAGCAGGTGCCCTCTGTCTGCCACACACGTCCAGGCTCTGCAGCGGCTGCTCTGTCTGCACGCACCACGTGTGCCGTGTATTACAGTGAGGAATGCTTCCAGGACACTGAGAGGCTTTCTGTCTTCTTGACAACCTTCCCATTAGACACTGTCATTACTCAGAATTTAGCAGTAAGACCAAACTTTGCTACAAAGCTAGTGGAGAAATGTGGCTTTTAGGCTGGGTGCACTGGCATAGGACAAGTACAGTGATGGGTGCCTGGGGGCTCAGGGGATTAAAGCCTCTGCCTTCGGCTCAGGTCGTGATCTCAGGGTCCTGGGATCGAGCCCCACATCGGGCTCTCTGCTCAGTGGGGCGTCTGCTTCTCCCTCTCTCTGCCTGTCTCTCTGCCTGCTTGTGATCTCTCTCTGTCAGGTAAATAAATAAAATCTTAAAAAAAAAAAAAAACCCTCCACATTATTAGATTCATTTTGCTATAATAACATTTAGTTTATTTTCATAAATATGAATTGCAAGTCATTTATCCCCCACATGTCAACTTTTGGGGAAAACTGTAAAATGCTAGATTATCATTCCTTCAATTTTCCTGAGAATTATCAACTATTGCTAAAAGTCTCTGGAACTTCTTTCTGTTCTGAGGCTGGGGCAGGGTTAGAAAGACTTGGTAGATTTTCAAGCCAGGGATTCACATTTTTCCTTTTCCTTTTTGTTTACTAGCTGTAGATCTAGGTCTATTCATTTTATTAAATTCATCTGGTAAACTTTCTTTTTCTTTTCTATACCCAAGGTGGGGCTCAAACTCACAACCCCGAGATCAAGAGTTGCACACTCCAAAGACTGAGCCAGCCACGTGCCCTAAATTTTCTTCTTCATTTAAGATTAAGACCTTCATGTTAGCATTAGCTTTTCCCACAGTATTTGACTTCTATCTTCAACATTATGTTAATAGTTCTGGCATCTACTGGGTAACACGTTGCATGTGGATTTGTTTCACACAATACAGAAACCTTTAAAATCTAACTGACACGGGGTAGTACATACACCAAATGTAGACTTTCTCGAAGGTGTTCATTCTTCACTGTGTGTGAGTCTTCCTCAGAACACGTATGACAAAACGCATATTCACACTTTCCAGATTTGGGGGATATACTTTACAAGCATCTAGCCTTCCTTCCTCACGCAAGCTTTCTCTTCCCTTCTGTGAACCATCCTTCTTCACCCCGTGTATCTTTAGATTGGATCTTCTGTAACGAACTGAACACAATAAGGACCAGGCATTCAGAAATCATCAAATATCTCCTCCAAAGAAGCAACAGTTTCTTTGGGTAAAAGATGGGATTCCCTCCTAAGTACAGAGTAGAAAGTGGAGGGTGTTTTCAGAAATACTTGCGGTTTCAGGTAAATGCCCTTTCACATACGCAACCTGGTGAGGAAAACGGACTTTGTAAGGAGCAAGCAGCAGAATGACTTTTTACCACACACTCTCCAGCTGCACATACGGCCATTACCTTGGACCCTGGGGACACTGCGGGGCCATTCCAGACCCCACCACCATGAAGCAAATGGAGCAAAAAACTGAGTCAAATGAATTTTTTGTCTGTCTGTTTCTCAATGCATAGAAAAGTTCTGTCTACACTAGTCTACTAAGAGTGCACAAGCATTATGTCTTAAAAAGACATAAAAAGCAATGTACACACCTTAAATAGGAATATTGCTAACACATGCTGAGCTTTCAGCAAATCATAATCAGTGACAGTGATCACAAATCAACGTAAGAAATAACGAAAACTGAGGAATATTGCCAGAATTACTACAATGGGACAGAGACATGAAGTAACAAATGCTGTTGGAAAAACAACCCACAGACTCAATGCAGGGCTGCTACAAGCCTTCCCTTTGAGGGGACAAGGCATCACCTGCACAGCCAAGTGAGGTGTGCCTGCACACACCTCAGCAGCACTTACCTGTATCCCTGGAACACACCAGGGACACGTGCACTACAGCTGTACCGTGACAGTAACTACCGCTATCCTCCTGGGGAGTCTACACGGAAGGAAGTGACTAATAATCGCAGGAAAATGTTACCAGAAAACAAAAGCTCAGTTTCCTTTTGGTACTTAAGGAGTCCGTCAGAAATCTGAAATCTGGAATAAATGTCTCAGCCTACCTTGATATCATGCCGACTCCTTGACAGGGCCCACAAATGATGAGCCCATCGTGGCCTCACACGCTGAGAGATTATCTTAATGGAAATCCAAATGTTCTAACGGGCGAGGGCAGAACACACTCCAGCTACACAAGCACCTGACTTCGCACTATACCGATGTATACGACTGCAGAGGCAGTCGCCAGGCCTACTTACAAAGGGTACGAAGTAGTAGAAAAGGTTTATAGTATTGAAACAGATTTTTAACAAATCATATTATTCTAGTAGCAAGTTGTATTTGTTAAAAAACAGTGTTGCTATGCAAAGTACAAGTCCCTGGACAATAGTACGTATCTGACTTACCTCTCACATGTCACATTCACAAGTAAAATGCCAAACCAAACAAAACTCGCACAGTACAAAGGAGGATAACATCTAAATACCCCTGCAGGTTTTTCGATGTATTTCTGGTTATCCTCCTGATGGCATTTACTTACATAGTAAAAACAAACAAACAACAACAAAAAAAAAAAACCCTTTATATTCCATTTTGGACATGCCTATCATTTATAGTTGAGTGTTTTCACCAACCCTTTCCTAACAATTTGGAACATATGGAACACAATTTCCCTCACAAATAATTTATAAAGGAAATTATTTTCAAATTAATAAAAATAACAGTGAAGGGAATCTTTCTACTGAGCCTTCTGTTACCCCATCTGACCTTCATAGACCTTCATTCACATGTTATTAATTTTTAATGGAAGTTTGTCTTTCCTAGATCAAGAATTTCCCTAACTGATAGTATAGTTTCTCCAAGGTATGAGCTTCTGATACATAAAGTTTGTGTGATTTTGATAATTCTGTCATTCATTGGCTTTCCATTTTTCTCATTAAAATCCTGTTTTAAAAAATCCTCCTGTTTAATTGGAATTTCAAAGCAGTGTGTTCTATATTCACTTGTTTTATGAAACTTCCTCTTTGCAAATTTTATCACAGTAAAAAAAATAACTTTCCAACACTCATTTCATGGATATGGTTCCTCACCTGTACAAACTTATAAAAGGTATGACTTGCTGCTGAAAACTTCCACAGGGTTCACTGAATTCCTAACATTCCTGTGTGCGTTCACTGGGGGCTGGGGGTGGGGGTTATGGGCAAAAAGCAGCTTCCTGTGGGTGTCCCTGTCCATGCTGGGTATTCACAGGTTTCTACTCAGTGTTAGTTTCCTGCTGTACGACGAGATGACCCCACAGAGTTTCTCTTCTATATGAATCTGCTGGCATTTCCTGTGAGCTGACTTTTGGAAGAAAATTCCTTACATTTTACTCATCAACACGTCTTTTCATCCACATGAGTTCTCTGGTGCATAATGAGCTGTGACTTCCAACAAAAGGCTTTCCCACATTCGGTGCATTTACAGGGCTTCTCTCCTGTGTGAGTCCTCTGATGCGCACTGAGGATTGACTTCTGAGAGAAGGTTTTCCCACACTCGTTGCATCCATAGGGCTTCTCCCCAGAATGAGTCCTCTGATGTACAATGAGCTGGGATTTCCTAACGAAAGCCTTCTCACATTCACTGCATCCATAGGGTTTCTCTCTTGTGTGCATTCTCTGGTGCACAATGAGCCGTAACTTCCCACTGAAGGATTTCTCACACTGACCACATTTATAAGGACTTTCCCCCGCATGAGTTCGCTCATGTACAATGAGTAGTGACCTCCAAATGAAGGCCTTCCCACATTTGTTACATTCATATGGTTTCTCCCCTGAATGAGTTCTCGTGTGTATAATGAGGTAAGATTTGCTACTAAAGGCTTTCCCACAGTCGCTGCACCCATAAGGTTTTTCCCCTGCATGAGTTCGCTGATGAGAAATGAGCTGATCTTTCCTATTGAA
>CM053616.1:49263029-49298034 GCA_028646535.1 Procyon lotor
AGTGTAAATACAAAAAATGAATGCTTAAGAGACTTTAGGATCACAACAAATCATGCAATAATTTGTTATGCTGATTTTTTGTAAGTGTTACTTGTTGCAGATTTTGTGATAACCTTCAAATGTGAGTCCTCTATCTCAATGCTACACCGGAGTTCAGTTTTAATGGATAAAATCACAGATTTGGCAAATTTTATTTAGACCGATATCTTTGACAGGTAGATTCTATGTCCTTAAACCAGAAGCATATATAAATCTGTAACTTCAGTGTAACCCATACAGAAATAGACTTCCATCTGATTTGTTCATTGCTATATTCCAAGTACCTAGAACATTCTAGCAGACACTCAACAAATATTTATTGAATAAGCTGAATGAGTCCGTGGCAATTAAGATTTTGTGAAGGAGGGCGCCTGGGTGGCTCAGTCATTGGGTGTCTGCCTTTGGCCCAGGTCAGATCTCAGGGCCTGGGATCGAGCCCCGCATCGGGCTCTCTGCTCTGTGGGAAGCCTGCTTCTCCCGCTACCATTCCCTCTGCTTGTGCTCCCTCTCTCGCTGTGTTTCTGTCAAATAAATAAAATCTTAAAAAAAAAAAAAAAAGATTTTGTGAAGGAACTCCCCCACCCCCACCCCACCATCCAAACCCTTCTTTCAGAAGGAAAAAAAAAATTAGAAAGTTATGCTTTCTCTTCAATTAGGAACTTTTGTCTTCTGCTTAAAGCTCTTAAAAAAGCATTTATTTATTCGTTTGTTTGTTTGTTTGTTTGTTTATGAGAGAGAGAGAGTTAAAAGTAGGGAGAGCTGCAGGCAGAGAGAGAAACAGCCTTCCCACTGAGCCCAATGCGGGACTCTATCCCAGGACCCTAGGATCATGACCTGAGCTTTAGCCAGACACTTAACTAAGCCACCCAGGCGTCCCTGGTTAAAGCTTTTGTTTTTTTGTTTTTTTAAGATTTTATTTATTTACTTGACAGAGAGATCACAGGTAGGCAGAGAGGCAGGCAGAGGCAGAGGGAGAAGCAGGCTCCCTGCTGAGCAGAGCCCGATATGGGGCTCGATCCCAGGACCCTGAGATCATGACCTGAGCCCAAGGCAGAGGCTTTAACCCACTGAGGCGCCCCTGGTTAAAGTTATTTAAGCTAAGAATTGTAATCCGGATTGTTTCTTTCTTTTTTTCTAAAGAGTTTATTTATTTGGCAGAGAGAGAGAGATCACAAGCAGACAGAGAGGCAGGCAGAGAGAGAGGAGGAAGCAGGCTCCCTGCTGAGCAGAGAGCCCGATGCCAGGCTCGATCCCAGGACTCCGAGATCATGACCTGAGCCGAAGGCAGATGCTTAACGACTGAGCCACCCAGGCGCCCCTATATTTAATTTTTTAAGTAACATATAATGTATTATTTGTTTCAGGGCTACAAGTCTGTGAATCATCAGTCTTAGACAACTCACAGCAATCACCATAGCACATACCCTCCCCAATGCCGAACTCTCCACCACCCATCCCTCCACCCCCCCTCCACTCAAGCAATCCTTAGTTTGTTTCCTGAGATTAAGAGTCTCTTATGGTTTGTTTCCCTCTCTGGTTTCGTTTTGCTTCATTTTTTCCTCCCTTCCCCTATGATCCTCTGTCTTGTTTCTCAAATTCCTCAAATCAGTGAGATCATATTGATGATGGTCTTTCTCTGATTGGCTTATTTCATTTAGCATAATACCCTCTGGTTCCATCCATGTTGTTGCAAATGGCAAGAATTCAGTTTTTTGAAGGCTGCCTAACATTCCATTGTGTGTGTGTGTATATATATATATATATACACATTATATATACATATACACCACTTTTTTTTTATCCATTCATCTGTTGATGGCCATCAATTGTTTCCATAGTTTGGCTATTGTGGACATTGCTGCTGTAAACATTGGGGTTGGGGTGCCTGGGTGGCTCAGTGGGTTAAAGCCTCTGCCTTCAGCTCAGGTCATGATCTCAGGGTCTTGGGATCGAGCCCCACATCAGGCTCTCTGCTCAGCAGGAAGCCTGCTTCCTCCTCTCTCTCTGCCTGCCTCCTTGCCTACTTGTGATCTTTCTCCTCTCTGTCAAATAAATAAAACCTATAAACATTGGGGTAGATACCCAGTAGTGCAATTATTAGGTCACAGGGTAGCTCTATTTTCAACTTTTTAAAAGTGTATTTTATTTTTCTTTATTTGAGAGTGAGAGTGAGAGACAGCATGAGTGGTGGGGATGGGCAGAGGGAGAGGGAGAAGCAGACTCCCCACTGAGCAGGGAGCCCCATGAAGGACTTGATCCCAGGACCCTGAGATTATGACCTGAGCTGAAGGCAGACACTTAATCACTGAGCCACCCAGGAGCCCCTATTTTCAATTTTTTGAGCAACCTCCATATTTTCCAGAGTGGATACACCAGCTTGCATTCCCACCAACAGTGTAGGAGGGTTCCCCTTTCTCCGCATCCTTGCCAACACCTGTCATTTCCTGACTTACTAATTTTAGCCATTCTGACTGGTGTGAGGTGGTATTTCACTGTGGTTTTGATTTGTATTTCCCTGACGCTGAGTGATATTGAGCACTTTTTCATGTGTCTGTTGGCCATTTGGATGTCTTTGCAGAAATCTGTTCATGTCATCTGCCCATTTCGTGATTGGATTCTTTGTTCTTTGGGTGTTGAGATTGAGAAGTTCTTTGTAGATCTTGGATACTAGCCCTTTATCTGATATGTTATTTGCAAATATCTTCTTCCATCCTGTCGATTTGTCTTTTGGTTTTGTTGACTGTTTCCTTTGCTGTGCAAAAGCTTTTGATCTTGAGGAAGTCCCAAGAGTTCATTTTTGCCCTTGCTTCCCTTGCCTTTGGAGATGTTTCTAGGAAGAATTTGCTGTGGCCGAGGTTGAAGAGGTTGCTGCCTGTGTTTCCTCAAGGATTTTGATGGATCCCTGTTTCGCATTTAGGTTTTCCATCCATTTTGAGTCTATTTTTGTGTGCGCTGTAAGGAAATGGCCCAGTTTCATTCTTCTGCATGTGGCTGTCCAGTTTTCCCAACACCATTTGTTGAAGAGGCTGTCTTTTTTCCATTGGACTTTTTTCCTGCCTTGTTAAAGATTAGTTGACCATAGAGTTGAGGGCCCATTTCTGGGCTCTCTATTTTGTTTCATTGATCTATGTGTCTGTTTTTGTGCCAGTACCACACTGTCTTTGATGACTATAGCTTTTTAAATAGAGCCTGAAGTCTGGAATTGTGATGCCACCAGCTTTGGTTTTCTTTTTAAATGTTCCTCTGGATATTCACGGTCTGTTCTGGCTCCATATAAATTTTAGGATTATCTCTTCCATTTCTTTGAAAAAAGTTGATGGCATTTTGATAGGGATTGTATTAAATGTGTAGATTGCTCTAGGTAATATAGACATTTTCACAATATTTGTTTTTCCAATCCATGAGCATGGAATGTTTTTCCATTTTTTTGTGTCTTCTTCATTCTCTTTCATGATTATAGTTTTCTGGGTACAGATTCTTTGCCTCTCCAGTTAGATTTATTCCTAGGTACCTTATGGTTTTGGGTGCAACTGTAAGTGGGATCAACTCCTTTATTTCTCTTTCTTCTGTCTTGCTGTTGGTGTATAGAAATGCAACTGAGGGGTGCCTGAGTGGCTCAGCCAGTTACGCAGCTGCCTTCAGCTCAGGTCATGATTCCAGGGTCCTAGGATCGAGCCCTGCATCGGGACCCCTGCTCAGCAGAGAGCCTGCTTCTCCCTCTCCCTCCCTCTGCCTGACGTTCCTCCTACTTGTGCTCTCTCTCTGTCAAATAAATAAATAAAATCTTAAAAAAAAAAAAAAAAGAAATGCAACTGATTTCTGTGCATTGATTTTATATCCTGATACTTTATTGAATTCCTGTATGAGTTCTTGCAGTTTTGGGATGGAGTCTTTCGGGTTTTCCACATAAAGTATCGTATCATCTGCCAAGAGTGAGAGTTTGACATCTTCTTTGCCGATTTGGATGCCTCTTATTTCTTTTTGTTGTCGACTGATGAGGCTAGGACTTCTAGCACTATGTTGAATAGCAGTAGTGACAGGGGACAACCTTGCCATTTTCCTGACCTTAGGGGAAAAGCTCTGTTTTTCCCCATTGAGAATGATATTTGCTGTGGGTTTTTCATAGGCGGCTTTTATGATATGGAGGTATGTACCCTCTATCCCTACACTGTGAAGAGTTTTAATCAAGAAAGTATGCCATGCATCTATTGAGAGTATCATATGGTTCTTGTTCTTTCTTTTATTAATGTATCACATTGATTGATTTGCGGATGTTGAACCAAACTTGCACCCCAGGAATAAATCCCACTTGGTCATGGTGAATCTTTTTTTTTTTTTTTAATCATCCTTTTAATGTACTGTTGGATCCTACTGGCTAGTATTTTGGTGAGAATTTTTACATCCGTGTTCATCAAGGATATTGGTCTGTAATTCTCCTTTTTGATGGGGTCTTTGTCTGGTTGTGGGATCAAGGTAATGTCGGCCTCATAAAATGAATCTGGAAGTTTTTCCTTCCGTTTCAATTTTTGTAACAGTTTCAGGAGAAGAGGTATTAATTCTCCTTTAAATGTTTCATAGAATTTCCCTGGGATGCCATCTGGCCCTGGCCTGTTGTTTGTTGGGAGATTTTTGTTTACTGCTTCAATTTCCTTACTGGTTATAGGTCTGTTCAGGTTTTCTATTTCTCCCTGGCTTAGTTTTGGTAGTTTGTAGATCTCTAGGAATGCATCCATTTATTCCAAATTATCTAATTTGCTGGCATATAGTTGCTCATAGTATGTTCTTATAATTATCTGTATTTCTTTGGTGTTGGTTGTGCTCCCTCCTCTTTCATACACGATTTTATTAATTTGGGTCCTTCTCTTTCCTTTTTGATAAGTCTAGCCAAGGGTTTATTGATCTTGTTAGTTCTTTCAAAGAACCTGCTCCTAGTTCCCCCAGATAGTACAAGGAAAAAAGACTGTGTACCAAAGTAATAGAATAGTATCACATTCAAACAGTTAGAAGAACGTCTGCAAGAACTACAAGCAGAAAAACTATTGTTACTATAATGTAACAGCTAATGAACTCTCTTGAATCCATTGTATTTTGAGGCATCTGGGTATGCTCTATTATTTGTAAACATTTCATAATTTCTCTTTGTATACATATTTTCTTTCTTTTTTAAGTAAGCTGTACGTCCCACGTGGGGCTTGAACTGCACCTCGACATCCAGAGTTGCATGCTGTATAGACTGAGGCAGCCAAGTGCCCCAGAATTTCTCTCTGAGCAAAAACTGTTTTTTGGGTTTTTTTTTTTTTTAAAGATTTTATTTATTTATTTGACAGAGAGGAGAGAGATCACAAGTAGGCAGAGAGGCAGGCAGAGAGAGAGGGGGAAGCAGGCTCCCCTGCTGAGCACAGAGCCCGATATGGGGCTCGATCCCAGGACCCTGAGATCATGACCTGAGCCGAAGGCAGAGGCTTTAACCCACTGAGCCACCCAGGCGCCCCGATCAAAAACTCTTTAAAAAGAATCATAACCAGGAAAAAAAAACCAATCATAACCAGGATATAGTCACACCCACAAAATTAGCGAGAACTGCTTAATATCAAATATACAAGCAATATTCAAACTTTTCCTATATTTTTGGGTCAATTTCTTTGATTTAGGGTCCAAATAAGATTCATTAATTTCAAGTCCCTTTTAATTTAGGGCTTGGCTTACAGACCAGAGATCTCGTCTTGGCGATGCGGCCCGTTCCCAGACGGAGGGATTAAGACGATCCAGAAGAGCTCCTGCACAAAGTGCCGCCGATGCAGGACGCCTCTCTTTGGAGAGGTCAGCGAGGTGATGCCCCACGTCTTTGGAGAGGTCAGCGAGGTGACCTCTCCTCGGTCCGCCGCACCACCCACTCCCACGCTCCGGCCGCGGCCCCGTCTCCCGGCCGCACCGCCAGGCGGGCCGCCCGCAGAGCGCCGGTGGGCGCTGCGCAGCGGAGCCACCGCTCCCCACGTCCCCTCTCACGGGACACGTCTCCTCAACTCTGCGCGCTCCAAGCGCTCACCCGTCCCGGGGTACCTGCCTCCCCGCGTCGGGACCACCGGGTCGCCGGGGAAGGGACACGAGAGTACACGCTGGGCGGACCGGCCGGAGGAAAGCAGCAACCGCAATTCCCGCGCTCCGCGGCTTCAAGAAGCCCAGGGGCGGGGACTACATTTCCCAGGAGGCCGCGCGCCCCCCGGACCCGCCCCGCGGAGGGATTCTGGGCTGGCGGGCGGACTGCGCTCTTCGGCAAAGAGGCTGCGGCGCGTGCGTGCGTGGACGGGACGGGGCGGGGCGAGAGGAGCGTGTGTGGCACGGGCCGGGGCCGCGGCGCGAGCGTGAGGGGGCGCGTGCGTGAGGGGACGCGGGGCGGGCGTGGCGGTACGCGGGGCCGGCGTGTGTGGGACGGGCCGGAGCCGCGGCGCGAGCGTGAGGGGGCGCGGGCGGGCCGCGGGTGAGGAGCCCCCGCGCCGGGAGCCGGCAGCCGCCCGGACGGACCCTGCGCAGCCCGGTGGCCGCGGGGCGCCTGCTCGCGGAGGCCCGGCTCGCCATCGATTTTGCGTTGCTGCTGCCATCGTGACGGATCGCCGCCCCGGTATCGCCGCAGGTATACACGCGCGCCGGGGCGGTGTGTGCCGCCCGCCCTCCCGCAGCCCGGGGCTGCCGGCCTCGTCGGGGTAGGCGGGCGGTGGTTTCCTCAGCGCCCTGGACTTCGTGCCGGCGCGGTGGTCGCCGGGGGCGCGGCGCTGCGGCGGGAGCAGTGGCGGCCCCCGAGCGGGAGCGCGCTGTGCGGGGTGGCCGTGCGGGGGCGCCGGAGCCGGGCGCTGCCCCCCGCCTGCCTTTCCCCGGCGAGGGCCCGCCGTTGAACACCTGGCTGAGGGCTTTTCCAGCATTTCCGGGAACGGACGGTGCTCTTGTTGCTCGAAGCCTCCGGCCGCGGGAGGAGCCCGGCGCGGCGCCCTGGTTTCCGGGCGCACGACGGCTGCTTCTGTTCGGGGGCGGCTCGCAGCGGGTGTGTTTGCGCCCCGTTAGCGGCGGGAGCGGCGCTTTCTCGGCCTGAACACACTGAGTTGAAGCCCTACTTACTGTGGAAGTTGTGTCATTTTCCTCAGAATTTATCAGTATTTTCAGCGTTTAAGATGAGGCCAGTTGGTGTGTGGCCTTTCACGTTCTTACAGAACCCACCCGCGTATCTTCAGCTCCCGGCTCTGTGTGTCTCATGAGTCCGACGGATTGACTGGAGGTGGGTGGGCGCTCCCCCCGTTTGGTTTTTCAGAGACAGCTCAAGGTTCGCGCGCGTGTGCGTGTGTGTGCGCGCGCGTCTGTGTGTGTGCGCGCGCGCGCTCCCGGCAGGAGCGTTGTGAGCTCCTCGGGATGCTTGCATCTCGCCCGCGGCCTGCTAGAGGTCGCAGGGGGGGCCGGCGCCAGCCTTAGGTGGGTCCCACCCAGGGGCCGCGCAGAAGGTGAGGCATTTCAGTTCTGTCCCTTCGAAGCAGAACACACTGCCCTTCTCGGAGGAGCGGAGGGGGGCGGACTTGTCCTCCAGAAGGCCCGCTGACAGACGGCCAGGTTGGCGCTGGGACTGTAGTTAACTGGCGGGACAGTCAGGTAGCACCACTCCGCCTGCCCCCTTTCAGCACTAACTTCTCTCTGACCTAGCTCCTCGGGGTCACCGAAATCGTCTCTGTCTCGCAGAGCCTCCTGGATGGTGAATCTCACACGTTCCTGCCTATTCTTGAAAATTGTTCCCTCGTTCTTTCATTTCTTCTCTCAACACACATTTCTGGAGCTCTTTTTTTTTTTTTAAGGTTTTATTTACTTGACACAGAGAGATCACAAGCAGGCAGAGAGGCAGGCAGAGAGAGGGAGAAGCAGTCTCCCCGCTGAGCAGGGAGCCCGATGCGGGGCTCCATCCCAGGACCCTGAGACCATGACCTGAGCCGAAGGCAGAGGCTTTAACCCACTGAGCCACCCGGGTGCCATGTGGAGGAGAGTCAGTTAACATCAATGAGTTTTTGGTAGAGTGACTGAAAAGGACATTTGTAAGTGAACAGATTGCTTTACTGTCCTCACTAAAAAGCTGACACATGCCTTCGTAGAAGAGTTTACTCACAACAGTCATAGAATACCTAACACTAATTTTAACTAGAAATATGCCTGAACTATATGAGAAAACTTTAAAACCTTACTAGGAGATAGGAGAATAGAGGGTGAATAGGCATGAGAACAGTTCTGTTTTTGATTAAATTCAGTTGTCAAGGAAATATAAATGGAATTTTTTTCAAGAATCCCCATGCACTATGTTATGTCTTCACCTTCTTAAAAATGTTATGCAAGTGACTTGTCACTTTTCATAATTTGGTGAGAAAATGCTTTTGTTAAAGAGAAATACTTCTAGAAATAATGGGTTTCCTTGGTTTACGTGACATAGTTCAAACACTGAAGGCTTAGTAACTTAGTAACATAATTTAAAAAACCTTTTAGGTTTTAAGAATTTTTATTTTAAGGAAAAGGAAGTTTCATATTATATCTCTGCTTTGCTGACAGTACACTTTGACCTGCAGAACTCCTTCTTGCACATCTCCTGTCAGAGTCGTCTCCTATCACATCAGCATGTCTTATATCTTCTGGCTACAAAGCAGGGTCAGGACTGGGTGTGGCATAAGCTGTATATGTATCTCTGACACGGTACCAACACCACAGCATCGTTTTTGCCTTTATCACGCAATACCTCTCTGCTATCTCATTCTTACCTTTCCTCTTATTTCATTATGAAAACTTTTAAGCATACAGCTAAATTAAAAGACTACTTGTAAGCCTCCCTCCTAAACGCTACAATTAACGTACTTTACTTATTTAACATTAACTATTTATCAGTCCATCTTTTTTTTTTTTTTAAAGATTTTATTTATTTGACAGAGAGAAACACAGCGAGAGAGGGAACACAAGCAGAGGGAATGGTAGCGGGAGAAGCAGGCTTCCTGCCGAGCAGAGAGCCCGATGCGAGGCTCGATCCCAGGACTCTGGGATCACGACCTGGGCCGAAGGCAGACGCTTAACGACTGAGCCACCCAGGCGCCCCTATGTTAATTTTATATCAAAAGAAAAAGCTAAACAAATACTGAATTCTAGTTAATAACACCTACATTTTTAAGTATTTAGGGGAAGTACGCTGATGTATGCAATTTAATTGATACACACACAAAAAAAGATGGACTAGGGGCGCCTGGGTGGCTCAGTCGTTAAGCGTCTGCCTTCGGCCCAGGTCAGATCCCAGGGTCCTGGGATCGAGCCCCGCATCGGGCTCTCTGCTCGGCGGAAAGCCTGCTTCTCCCGCTACCATTCCCTCTGCTTGTGTTCCCTCTCTCGCTGTGTTTCTCTCTGTCAAATAAATTAAAAAAAAAAATCTTTAAAAAAAAAAAAATTAACATAAAATGAAATGCACAAAATGAAAGTATACATTTGCTAAGTTTTCACAGATGCATAGTCTTTGCCTTTTGTATCTTTAGGTATGTCTTTGCCATCTCTCCTGGCCCCAGAGTTTTTTTTTTTTTTTTTTTTAAGATTTCTATTTGTTCATTTGAGAGAGAATGAGAGAGAGAGAGAGCATGAGTGGGGAGGGTCAGAGGGAGAAGCAGACTCCCTACTGAGCAGGGAGCCTGATGCTGGACTCGATCCTGGGACTCTGGATCATGATCTGAGCTGAAGGCAGTCACTTAACCAACTGAACCACACAGGTGCCCCTGGCCCCAGAGTTCTAACTCTGTGGCTGCTGGGTCCTTTTGCTAATCATTTCTTGCCCTTTGCACATGCTAAATACTAATGAACTTACTCAAAATCTAAAGAGATTCTGTTCTCTTTTATTAAGAAGCATATATTCATGGGGTGCTAGGGTGGCTCAGTTGGTTGAGCATCTGTTGATTTTGGCTCTGGTCATGATCTCCTGGTCCCAAGTCATGATCTCATGGTCCCAGGTCAGGCTCCACACTCAGAGAGGAGTCTGCTTGACAGTCTCTTTCCCTCTCCTTCCCCCCTCTTCCTGCTTCCTCAGTCTCTCTAAAATAAATAAATCAATCTAAAAAAAAAAGAAACATATATTTAATACACCTGAATATTGAAATATTGTCCCTGACAAGGTCTTGCCTGTCTCTGAGCACCGGCACTCAACTACTGGGTCTTCAAATGGAGACTGGAGGGCAGACACCTTGGAAAATAGACACGTTATCTTTGTGGGTGCCTGTAATGTATTGGACAAATGCCAGTGGAACAAATATGAAGTTGGAAGCACTATGCTAGTCTTTTTCTGAGATTTAGAATGAGATTATCCTAACTCTCAAGTATTTCCTTATAAGGGAGGTGGACAATAAGTAGGGTATTGAAGTGCCAAAAGCATGTACCAAGTGCTCGTGATTACTGGCCAGGGAACAATTATTCTCTCTGGGACAACGGGAAGCCTTGTCAGAAAAGGTGGCATTTAAATGAGGCCCAGAGAGCGTGGGGCTAATGCAGCGGAAATTAAGGTTGAAATATTGTTGAGGCCATGAAAGCAGTGAAGCCTGTATACCTGGTGACTTGGTCAGAGCCATGCCACAGAACCTCTTATGCTCTGGATAGTCTCTTTCATAGCCTTCTGGTTCATCCTGGAAGCTTCTTGCAGTCCATCTCTGCCCTGGTGGTAGGAGAATAATCACTCGCCAAAGAACCAGAACCTGTGGATATATTATATGGCAGAAAGGACCTTGCAGATGTGATTCAACTAAGGACCTGAGGATGGGAGATTACCCTGGATTGTTCACATGGACCCAGTGTAATCACAGAGGTCCATCAGAGTTGGAATAGGGAGGCAGAAGGTGAGCATCAGAAGGAGATGTGACTATAGAAGAAAGGCATAGAGGTGGTGTTGCTAGCTTCCGGCCTTACAAGCCTCCAAATGATGCCTCCATCTGAGCTTCTGACTCCATTCCTTGTCCCCCTTTCTCTTCTGGCTCCAGCCTGCTTGTCTTTTACTTCCTTCCTCTCAGTCTACACTCTCCAGTCCCCAGCACCTCTGCCAGCTGTGCCCTTTCTCTTTTTTCACCTCCAAACTTTTCATTCCTTTTGTGGAATTTGTCTGCTGTTGCCAGCGGTATATTGAGACCAGTCTCCCTTAATCACTAGTGAACCCTTATGTAACCAGTTCTTAACTTACCCAAACTCTTTTAAGTCTCCCCTCCTTGAAATTCTGTCTTCTTCTGGCTTTTGATACTCCTCTCTTCTAGATCTTCTTATTCTCTAGTGGGTCTTTACCTACTTCGTGGTCTTTTCTTTCTCTTCTCTTTGCTTCCCAAATCTTTTCTCCATAATCTAGTCCTGGTCTTACATTATCTTTGGTTGACATTGTGTATTGCCGTGGTGTCATCTGATAATATTATTAGCTAGCTTTATCAGATCTTACTGTTTCTTTCTGGGCTTTATAGGAATTGTGTCATAGGGTTGTTGATAGGAATGTATGATCTCACTTAGACTCTTGTCCTTTAGACTTAGACTTTAGACTTAGACTTAGACTACTTCACCTTTATCTTGTAGTGGAAGAACACAGTCACTCTCAAATCTATGACAAAAGACCATCCCCTACCTCCCAAACCTTGTTGGAGACTAGAGCTGAGTTGTTTGGATAGATAAAGATAGAACAGAAATATGGAAGGCAGATGATACAGCTGGATAACCCTCACATCTACATATATCTCCTAAATACCATTTCTCTGGCCCACTTTCTGAGTTTAAAACCAACCCCATCAGGATGTGAGGATGATCTGGCTGTGACATCTGTCACCCCCTTGATCACCAGGGTTGGTTAAGCTGATATGGTCAGCAAGGTGGGTGTCCCCTTCCTCCTCCACTGCTCTGCCTTCATCCCTCTTCAAGTTGCAGGTTCAGTCAAAGAGGACAACCTTCCCCAATAGAAAAGGCCCATTCTTTGGTGAAGAGTATACAAGAAGCTGCGCTCCCTACCAGAACTTCCAAAGAAGCTCTCAATGTCCATTTGTAGGAGAACATAGGGTAGTCAAGTTTCCAAGACCCCAGACACATCCAGATGAGGTGCTGCATGTGGCAGTTTCCCTTTTTTTTTTTTTTTTTTTTTTATTTATTTGACATCGAGAAACACAGCGAGAGAGGGAACACAAGCAGAGGGAATAGTAGCGGGAGAAGCAGGCCTCCTGCCAAGCAAGGAGCCCAATGCGGGGCTCGATCCCAGGACTCTGGGATCATGACCTGAGCCGAAGGCAGACGCTTAACGACTGAGCCACCCAGGCGCCCCAGTTTCCCTTTTTTTAAAACAAAACAGAACAAAAAACAGCCCAGTCCCATCATTCCTCTAATGCCTACTCCTGATACATTGTCCTATTAGTCACCCAGGAAACTGAGAGTCATCTTTAACCCCTAACACATCCTCACATCCATATCCATTTGATTTTCAGGATATACCAGTCTTTCCAAAGTCTACCTGGTCTGCATTTCTACCCCTAAGAGCCCTAATTTGTGTTCCTATTCTCTGGATTATGCTATTAGTCCTTCCTTGTTCCTTTGCTGCCATTTTTTCTTGATCACACAACCGCCCCAAATGCAGAGGAAGTATTTTTAAGGTGCAAATCTAGTATCATTTCTGGGTTTATAACATGTAGGAGAGAGTCTGAAAATGGCATTTTTCTGAAAATGGCTTTTTTTGTCCTTTTGTGACCTAGGTCTGGTCATGTGCATGTGTGGGCTCCCTTCTGGCTGTTCCCTGCCCATCACAGTGTGCACCAGCTGCACTGAGCTCCCTGCCATATATATATATATATATATATATAAATCTTTGTCTTTGTCTCTGCCTTTGTTTACACAGGTCCCCACCCTTCTTTGTCTACCTGATAAGCTGTAGGGCCCAGCCTTGAAACCCCCAGGTCGTCCTGGGTGCATTTTCTGTGCTCCATGACCCCTTGGGCATGCTGTTACCAGAGCAGTAATCATAATGGACTATAAATGTTCGTTTTCAGTGCTTCAGCTAGTCTCAGCTACTTGATGTCAGGAATAAATACTTTATTCATTTTCTATCTCCTGGGCCTTGTACAGAGCCAGGCGCCTAGTAAGTGACCACTAATTATTTATTAAAGTGACAGAAGAAGATCAGATCCAAATCTATAATATCAAGATAGTTATCATCTTAACAGCTGTTTCCCTAAACACAAATAAAACTCATCCCAGTATTCCCACATGGCAGTGACAATTGTTCCTTAAGAAATCAGTTTTGGCCAGTTGCACAGAAAGATTCTTTGTATATCTAGTGACTCAAAAAAGAATCTGATTATTCCAGGGCACCTTGGTGGCTCAGTCAGTTAAAGCATCCGACTCTTTTTTTTTTTTTTTTTTTTTTAAGATTTTATTTATTTATTTGACAGAGAGGAGAGAGATCACAAGTAGGCAGAGAGGCAGGCAGAGAGAGAGGGGGAAGCAGGCTCCCCGCTGAGCAGAGAGCCCGATGCGGGGCTTGATCCCAGGACCCTGAGATCATGACCTGAGCTGAAGGCAGAGGCTTTAACCCACTGAGCTACCCAGGTGCCCCCCTCAAATTTTTTTTTTTAAAGATTTTATTTATTTGACAGAAACACAGCTAGAGAGGGAAAACAAGCAGAGGGAATGGTAGCAGGAGAAGCAGGCTCCCTGCTGAGCAGAGAGCCGGATGCGGGGCTCCATCCCAGGACCCTGGGATCATGACCTGACCCGAAGGCAGACGCTTAACGACTGAGCCACCAGGTGACCCTAAAATAAATAAAATCTTAAAAAAAAAAAATCTGTTTATCCCTAAGAAGTGGTAGAATTTATTTAATTGATTAGTTCAAATAGATTTGAATAGTTGCATAGATTAAATAGTGGCTTAGATCAGTGATTCTCAAGCTTAGCTGCACAGTTGACTCACCCAGGAACTATTTAAAAGAAACAAAAGCTTGGCCCTTCCCCGTAACACTTAAGTTAGAATCTCTCCGAGAAGGATGGCATGGGACCCAGGTGTCAGAATTTATTAATAGACCTAGCATTTCCAGTGTTCAGTTAGGACTGAATACTGCTGGTTTAGACAAAGGTTTGAGTAAGTTATCAGAAGTGGGAGTTAAGGGAAATTAGGACGACATGATACTAATTGCAGGCTTTTTGCATTTTATGTAATCCTAAAATGGAAGTTAATGGAATGGACCTTAGATACCTACATAAAGTAGAGGCTGTACTGTAGTTGTTTTTTAAATAAGATCCAATTGAAAATTTACTGCTGGCCAGAATTTCCTGCTTTGTTAGGCAACCTGATCTATTGCCAGGTGTCATGATTATAATATTGACTTGTAATTGATTTCTTTGTGACTACACACATTACTCCTCTAATTCTGCCCTCTGGAGCAACTCAAAATAAATATCCCTGTTCCTCAGGACCTATAAATATATGAAAACCACTCTCTTGCTTCCATAAAGTAATTTCTTATATGGTTTAACATCCCTGGTTGTTTCAGCCTTTATTCATGTGACATTGAAAAGTAAGTTTCAGGAAAGGTCAAGACACCTTCTAGTAAGTATTGGAGTAGGAACTTGAATTTGGGCAGGCTGGCTGCAGAATCCATGCTATTAGTCACAGTTGGAAATATGCACTTGAGGATGAGGAGCAAGTTTGGGATAGAAGACAGAGTGTTCTGTTCACCATAGCTGAAACATAATTCTTTGTGTGCCTGGCAGTGGGATAGACAGTGAGGATAAAACAATAGGTATGCTGTGTGTCCTGAAAGTCCCCAGGGGGGCATTGAAATCGGAGACGGAGAGATGCAGCAAGGGGAAGCCTACATTAAAACTTATCATCATTGTGTAAAATCATTAGAGAAGACTGAGAACCAAGATATACAGAGGGAAGCTAGGTGAGGTGAGGAAGGAAACCAAGTAAATAAAGAGCTTCAAGAACAAAAGGCCAACAGTGTCCTCTGTAATAGATGTCATTGGTAAGAACCGTTTTAGTGGTGTGGCGGGGCTGAAGCCATACTGCTTTTATTCATGTAAATTTGCATAGAACTGAGATGGAAATCCCTAAGATCTCCAGAAGACAAAGGGGGAAAACAATAGGAGAAAACAGATTCAAAAGAACTGTAAATACAAACATATGGGAAATATTCAAGCCCAGTATTCAAAAGGTGGAAATTAAAAACACAATCTAAATTTAAAACGACTTAAAAATGCAATGTTTATAGACTTGTGTTTCTGGCCAACATGGAATAACAGGGACAACGGCAACAACAAACAGACAAAATATATGAAACAATCGTTCTAAGACCCTGGATATCAGATGACAAAGGACAGTCATCCCTGGGAGATGGAAAATCAACGAGGTAAGCCTTCCGATTGCCCTGGTTTATTGCCTTGAGAGGGTTTCCAGTTTACAGCAGAGGAAGGAGAAACTGAGGTGGAGCCCAGCAGACTTCCTGAGTCAAGGATGGATCTGAGAATCTGGGGAGAGCAAAGCAGCTGGAGTTCATAGGACAGACCACCAGAGGAGAGGTCTGCAGAGGGTCTCCCACGAGTACTCAAGAGCACAGAGCAGCACATATGTGTGAGGAAACTCCACAAGGCCAGGGAAAGAATCCTCTAAAGGGTTGGAGGGAGTAGTCGTGAAATTTGCATGGGGAATACTGCCTATTACTAGTCAGACTGGAAAACTCCTGTAATTCCTGGAACATTGGGAGTGGAACTATTTATGTAAAGCACTGAAAGGAAAAGTAACTCTACTTAAAATTCTAAATTCAGCAAAAATATATTTCAACAACAAAGACAAGACAACAGAATGGGAGAAAATATTTGAAAATTATATATCTGATTAAGGGTTTAATATATATAAGATACATAAATATACATATGTGCTCATATGTAGAATATGTAAAGAACTACAACTCCATAACAAAAGCACAAACTATCTAATTTAAAAATGGGCAAAGAACTTGAACAGACATTTCTCCAAGGAGGATATGCAAATGGCCACTAAGTACATGAAAATAGTACAAATCAAAACTACAATGAAATACCACTTCACATCAACTAGGACGGCTATAATAATTAAAAAAAATGGAATAACAAGTTTTGGCAAGCATGTGGGGAATTTGAAACTCAGTATCACAACTTACAGTGATGCTGCACTGTGGAAAACAGTTGTGGGTCCTCAAAAAGCTAAACATACAGTTACCATATGACCCAGCACTTCCACTTCTAGGTAGAGACCGGAAGGATTTGGAAGCAGGGACTCAAGCAGGTTACTTGTATGCTAGTGTTCACAGCAGCACTGTGCACAAGAGCCAGTAGATGGAAACAACCCACGGGTCCGTCAACAGATGGAGGGGCAAACAGAATGTGGTTTCTCCATACAATAGAGTATTATTTGGCCATTAGGAGGACTGAAGTTCTGATTCATGCTACAGCATGGATGAACCTTGAAGACATGATGTGGAGTCACATAAGCTAGACACAAAAGGACAAACATTGTATGATTCCATTTATATGCATTTTCTAGAGTTGACAAATTCAGAGAGACAAAGTAGATTATAGGTTATTGGCGCCTGAGGGGATGCAGGAATGGGGAGCTTGGTTAATGTTTCAGTTTCCATTGGGGTGATGAGAAAGTTTTGGAATTATTAGTGATGGTTGTACACTATTGTGAATGTAATTAATGGCACTGAATTGTACACTTAATAATTAAGATAGCAAAGTTAATTTTTTACTACAGTTTTAAAGATTGATAATATAATTGCCAAAAACCATTGGATTGTGTACTTTGAGTGGATGAATTGTATGGTATATGAATTATATCTTAGTAAAGCTGTTTGGAAAAAAAAAAGGCAAAATGAAGACATTGTCAGACTTAAAAAGCTGAAAGAATTCATTACCAGCAGACCCACATTGCAGGAAATGTTAAGAGATGGCCTTCAGGGAGAAAGGAAATGAAACCAAGTGGAAATCTGGATCTACAGGAAAGAATGAAAAGCAGTGGCAATGGTAACTACGTAGGTAAATATATTTTTCTTTATTATTTAATAATAATACCTATTTCTGGGTAACTATCACAAACTTAGTAGCTTCAAACAGCACCTACTTACTAGCTCACAGTTCTATAGGTGTACGTCTGACCCTCTCTGGCTGGGTTTTCTGCTCAGATATGCAACAGCTGCTTTCAAGGTGTTGGCTGCCCTGGGTTCTCATTTGGAGGCTTTAATTGTTGGCAGAATTCAGTTACTTGTGGCTGGGGGACTATGATAGGACTGGCTGTCCACTAGGTGTGGCTCTTAGCTCCCAGAGACTGTCCCCATTCCTTGCTGTGTGACACCATCCACTTGCAGGCCAGTAATGGCACATCACATGTTTCTTTTGCTTCCAATCTCTGACTTCCCTTCTCTGATCAGCTGGAGAAAATACTCCTTTTCTTATCTATAAAGTAGGGGTGTTAGATCAAGGCAGGTTTTTTGTCTTTTTTTTTTTTTCCCTCAAGAGGATTTGTAGCAGCAGAACCATTAAATTGCAAATGAAATTTTGCATGGAACTCTAGAAACTAAAGAGAAAATGGCAATCTATATAGTTCTTCATGCTCCTGGGAATTTCAGACCTTGTAGATGTATTTTTGGACTATCTCTGATGTTCCTCTTTGTGTGGTGGGTATTGAATTTTACCCAGCCAGGTGGGAGGGAGTCTAGGTTGATGTGTGAAACCTCCCTGTCACAGCCGACTTCCCTCATGTTTCTTTCTTTTCTCCAGCTTCATCTCAGGATTTCCATTACTCAAAAAAGCATTATCAAGAACGAGAGGGGCATGGAAGCCAAGTCAGTAACTGCCGGGTCCCATGTAAGTTGGGCTGCCTTCTTTGTTTTCCAACTGAGAGTTCCTTTTTGCTTAAGTTCTGGAGTTCCTTTGTTGAGGAACTTCAGAAATTATATCTTGGACACTCTTGTCTGGGAGACTAGCACTGTCTTGTTTGCTTTATTTGTAGGTGTGGTTTTATTCATAAAATATACACCATTCATATACCTTTTATATAAAAGAAATGCAGGTTTAACAGTGATGTGGGCAGGAATCAAGCAGGGTAATATTGAGCACCCTGAGAAAATGCTTTGATCCGTACTAGGGAATGAAGTCCACAGCACACTTCCTCTCTCAAAAATGATGTGGAAACTGGGAATGTTGTCCCTTGAGGGTCTTTCTGGTCCCTGGTTGTCCTAGCTGTAGAGCTGGCTATGTGATGCCTCCATGGGGAGCTTGGACACAGCTTATATACTTATTCAGGGGTAGTTGCCACCCAGCCACGAGGAGCTTGGAGGAGGGTGGAACCTATGGGAGTGTCCAGGGTGGGAGACTGGGTCCTGTGTGGGCCAGCTTCTGCTGGGAGCATCCTGCATGTATTACCTCTGGTATATTGAAAAATCCCGCCAGAAAGTGTTGTGGTTTTTGCTTTCAGCAGTGCTACATGTTTTGAAGGACTTAAGAAAACTAGTCTATTATATTTATCCAGATATTTACTGTTTTTATTGCTGATCCTTCAGTCCTGAGATTTAAAGTTTCTCTTTGGTAAATTTCCTTTTTGCTTGAATAACTATTTTCAGTATGTCTTTTAGAGCAGGTTTGGTGGTAACAAATTCTTTTACTTTATTTGAGAGGGTATTTTGCATCCATTCCTAAAATGTTTTCACTGGACATAGAAATGGCTTAAAAGTTCTTTTTTTCAGTATTAAAAAAATGATCATTCCATTGTCTGACTTTCATAGTCTTTGAGGAAAAAATCCTCATTCAAGGAGGTGTGTGTGTAATCAGCATTTCTTTTTGTTGTAGCTAATGAAGGCCTTGCCTCTGTATCTACTGTTTCTTTGTCAAATGTCTCTGTTACTATTAAAATATAATCTCCATTTTTAAAAAATGCCATTCATCGTTTAGGAAAAATGTCTTGGATAATTATTTTAGATCAGAAAACATGACGAGGTTGGTCTTTTTTTTTTTTTAAAAAGATTTATTTATTTAAAAATTTTTTTTTTAAGATTTTTATTTATTTATTTGACAGAGGAGAGAGATCACAAGTAGGCAGAGAGGCAGGTAGAGAGAGAGGGGGAAGCAGGCCCCCTGCTGAGCAGAAAGCCCCCCCATGCGGGGCTCAATCCCAGGACCCTAAGATCATGACCTGAGCTGAAGGCAGAGGCTTTAACCCACTGAGCCACCCAGGCACCCCCGTTTATTTATTTTAAAAAATATATTATTTATTTGAGAGAGCATGAGCAGAGAGAGGGGGAAATTGAGTCCACGCTGAGCAGGGAGCCTAATGCGGGGGCTCGATCCCAGGACCCTGAGATCATGACTTGAGCCGAAGGCAGAGGCTTTAACCCAGAGTCATCCAGGAGCCTCTAAACCTAGAGCATAACATGGAACTGGTTTTTGGACAGTAGGTATCTAGTAGCCACTCCTTTTCGGACTTGACCAGAACCCAAATAAGTACTACTCAGTTTTGGAATAAATTCTGGTCCATCCTCTTTTCCTGCCCCAATACTGCCTGCCTTAATCTCTCTGTTAGTACTCAAGAAGGGGAGGGCAGAGCTATACATCTGGCTTATTACAGATTTGTTCCATGTTGTAGACACTGGTGACCTTCAAGGATATACTTGTGAACTTCACCAGGGAGGAGTGGAAGCTGCTGGACTCTGCTCAGCAGATCATGTACAAAGATGTGATGCTGGAGAACTATAAGAATCTGGTTTCCTTGGGTAAGACTTACTTCTGTTCTCACAGATACCCCTGTGATGATTTTGGTACTTCATTGATCAAAAGGTATGGAGACTGAAGCACATATATCAGAGTGTGAGCTTGGGGTTAGGGACCTAATTTCTTTGGGACATAGAAGAGGGTTTTGTACTCACTTCTGCTTTTGTGGAAAAAAAAATTTTTGGTTTTGATTTGTTGAATTTTTAAAAATGCATATTTGTTGCCTCTTTCGCCTCCTCTTGTCTATTCTTCAGAGTCCCCCCAGGACTAAGAAGGGGTTGGGGGCTGGGCCTGAATCTTGGATGTTCTTTGCGTGCAGCCCAAAGTTCTCCAACCCCTGTCCAGCTCTTTATCTCTTGCTGTGTACAGGGCATCAGCTTCCTAAACCAGATGTGATCCTCCAGTTGGAGAAAGGGGAAGAGCCATGGCTGCTGGAGAGAGGGATTCACCGGGAGACCCAGCAAGGTGAGCACCAGTCCAGAGACATTACAGGCAGTAGCTCAGATGAGCTATTAGGGGCTGGAATCCCTGGACAATAGTGGTCACTAGTTCTCCACATTTCTGTGGGGAAAACTGAGTTTATTTACCTTCTGTTTGCACATGACGAGTCTTTCTATAGTCATGTCACACGTCATTTGCATTTGGAGACAAAGATGTGCTCTGTTGGTCTTGCTTTCCTGATTCTTACACTGATTCCAACATCCTCATTCTCCCATTTGTCATACAGTCTTTTCTTTCCTCCTTGCCCGCCATTTCCCTTTCCTGTGGCCCTTTCCCGGTGGCTTTGTGCTGCTTTCCCTGTAAGCCATGCAGGGCTCGGTCACCGGCCGCTCTTCTTTTTCTTTTTTCTTTGCAGAGCATTACACACAAGACTTAAGATTTTTTTTTAAATTTTTTTATTTTTAAGACGTTATTTATTTGATCGAGAGAAAGACAGTGAGAGAGAGAACACAAGCAGGAGTAGGAGAGGGAGAGGCTTCCCACTGAGCAGGGAGCCTGATGCAGAGCTCAGTCCCAGGACCCTGAGAGCATGATGTGAGCTGAAGTCAGATGCTCTACAACAAGTCACCTAGGTGCCACTTCAATCTTCTGTTTCTTAACCTAGAAAGCAGATTTTTTTTTAAAAGACTTTATTTATTTATTTGACAAGAGATCACAAGCGGGCAGAAAGGCAGGCAGAGGGGGGTGGGGAGTAGGCTCCCCGCTGAGCAGAGAGCCCGATGCGGGGCTTGATCCCAGGACCCTGAGATCATGACCTGAGCCGAACGAAGGCAGAGGCTTTAACCCACTGAGCCACCCAGGCGCCCCATAAAGCAGATTTTCAGTGCACAGGGAAGCTGGGGAAAGGAATGATGTTCAGAATCCACATGATTTGCATTTTAGAGATAATAAGATGAAAATAAAATAGGAATAAATTGAGAAAACATGAAATAAAGAGGAAGAATACAGCAAGAAAAAGGTGTTTGGGGAGCAGCAGTTCTAGAGAGAAAGGAATTCAGCCAGCAGGAACTAGCAAGCCCTCTGCAAACTCAGAAGAGCAGCTGGTTGGGGCACCTGGGTGGTTCAGTGGTTAAGCCTGTACCTTTGGCTCAGGTCATCTGGCATCTTCCTCTCCGGCCATCTTGGGTGCTGCTGTCTGAGTCACACTGCAGATAGCTTGCTTGTGTGTGGTGAGGCATGTGACTCCATGTGACTCCAGTGTGGCCTGGTCGTGCTGGGAGGACCTGTGTTGCCTCTGTCTGATCCCCAGTATCAGATGGATACGTGATACACACGTTATCTGGTGCTTCCCTGCATCTTGAGCTTTGAGTGTGATTTGAATAAAGTCTGTCAGTCTTAGTTGTCTTCTGTGAAACCTCCTATGGCTCCTTGTCAGGTATAGGTCCCTTTCTTTTCTGAGCTTCTACTTTAAGTGTACTTTTAAATATCATAAACTATTTTTTACTGTTTTACATTTGGTCTTATAGGTGACTGCCTCAAAGGCAATTCCTTTAATACACCATAAAGAACTCGATCAGCCAGCTGCTTTGGGGCCTTGGGAGGAAAGATTGTTCTGTTTTCTTTAATTTCTCCATTATTTCCTTTATTTTTTCTATTCCTGTGTTCATTCATTTAGGAAGCTTTCCTAGACGTCTCTTGACAACTATCTAAAACTAACTGGATTAGCAGTTTAGATTTTTTATTGAGACTTTGTTGTCAAAAGTAACACTGAAGCTCCATGTGGTTAAACACATGGCTATATGAGCCTCAGGATCAAAGTGGAAAGTATGATGAGTGGTGGCTCTATAAATGCAAATGGGAGGTCGCCTGGCTGGCTTGGTTGGTGGAATGTGTAACTCTTAATCTTGGGGTTGTAGGTTCAAGCCCCACATTGGGTGTAGAGGTTACTTAAATGAAATCTCTAAAAAAAAATGCAGATGATGAGTTGATGAATGGATGTTGTATGTTTTAAGTATAACTCCCTTGAGTTGTACTATATAATACGTGTACAAATTTTAGGATTTTGATGAAGGAAAGCACCGTTCCTGTGTTAAAACATGCCGCTCAGAGTCACTCTCCTTTGGTACTCAGCCCTCACTCTTCCTCACACATGTTCATTGTAGAATTTTCCAGTTGGCATTTGTGTTTTGAAAGCCTTTCCTTGGGATTTTGATACCTTGAGTGGAGGGGATGAGAGGGAAAGGATGGTGCCTTTCCTGTCAGAAATCATGATGGCAGTACACATACACTGGTATTCAGTCTTAAAAAGGAAGGAAATTCTGCCATCTGCTCCAACATGGATCAACACTGAGGATGTTGTTTAGTGAAATTAGCCAGACACAAAGGGACAAGTAATGTATGATTCCTGTATATGAAGTTACTTAAAGTCATCAAAATTGTAAAGACCGAGCATAATGGTGCTTAGCAGGTACTGGAGAGAATGGGCCCTTACTTTTTAAGGGGTACCAAGTTTCAGTTCTACAGATGCGAAGAGGTACAGGGACAGCTGCACAACCATGTGAATGTATGGAGGACCTGAAGTGTGCCCTTAAAAGTGGTTAAGATGGTAAATTGTATGTTATGCCTATTCTACCGCAATTTAAAATAGAAAAAAGGGGCACCTGCGTGGTTCAGTTGGTTGAGTGTCCCAACTCTCAATTTCAGCTCAAGTTATGGTCTCAAGATTGTGGGATTGACCCCTTTGTTTGGCTCTGTGCTCAGCAGGGAGTCTGCTTACGATTCTCTCTTTCCCTCTCCATCTGCCCCCTCAATATATCTTTTTTTTTCCTCCAAATACTTTTATTTTTTCAGTGTTCCAAGATTCATTGTTCATGCACCACACCCAGTGCTCCATGCAGTACGTGCCCCCCTCAGTGCCCACCACCAGGCTCGCCCAACCCCCCACCCCCTCCCCTCCAAAACCCTCAGTTTGTTGCTCAGAGTCCACAGTCTCTCATGGTTCATCTCCTCCTCCGATTTCTCCCGATTCACCCTTTCCTTCTCCCAATGTCCTCCATGTTATTCCTTATGCTCCACACGTAAGTGAGACCATAAAATAATTAGTTCTCTCCGCTTGACTTATTTCACTCAGTATAATCTCTTCCAGTCTTGTCTATGTTGATACAAAAGTGGGATATTCGTCTTTTCTAATGGAGGCATAATATCCCATTGTGTATATGGACCATATCTTATTTATCTTAGGATTCTCTCTCTGCTTCTCCCCCCCCCCCCCATATATCTTTGAAAAACATATAAAGTTAAAACAAAAAGAGATCAGGTTGGGGAAGAAGCTAGTGACTGACACAGTAGTGAAAGAAGACTGGGAATGGTGGGTTTTCCACAAAGAAGGCAGCAGTCAGGACCCTGGCGTGGGGATCATTGTCAGGTGAGTTACTCTCCTGGTGCTGCCGAGATAAAGTTCCACAAACTGGGTGACGTAAGTGTGCCCTCTTAAAGCTCCAGAGGTCACAAGTCTGAGATCAAGGTGTCAGCAGGGCCACACACCCTCTGCAGCCCCTAGGAGAGGATCCTTCCTCACCTCTTTTGTCTCTGGGAGTCCCAGGTGTTCCGTGGCTTATGAGCACATCATTCCAGTCAGCCCCCACCTGCACATGGCTGTCTTCCTGGTGTGTTTGTGTCTCCTCTCCTCTTGTAAGGACACCATTCGTATTGGATGGGGGAGCTCAGTCTGCACCAGTACTGCTTCATTTAACTGACAACATCTGTAATGACCCTGTTTCCAAATAAGGTTGCATTCTGAGATATTGGAGGTTAGGACTTCAACGTGTCTTATTTGTGGCACAAAATTCAACCCATACTCCAGGTAAGACTAGAATATCACCTCACTTGTGTAGGAGCGGTGGTACTTTGTAAATAGTGTTTTTCAGGGGTGCTTGGCTGGCTCAGTTGATAGAGCATGCAGCTTTTGATGTCGGGGCTGTGAGTTCAAGCCTCATGTTAGGCATAGAGATCAGTTTAAAAAAAAATGGCTTTTTTCCCCCCTAGGTTAAGAATCTAACATTTTGGGCACTTTTTTCTTACTGGTCTAATTGAATTTTTTTTGTGTTCTGGGAGCTTGTTAGAAATGCAGAATATCAGGGCGTCTGGGGGACTCAGTCTGTTAAGCATCTGCCCTCAGCTCAGGTCATGATCCCAGATCCTGGGACTGAGTCCTCATCGGGCCCCCTGCTCTGTGGAGAGCCTGCTTCTTCTCCCTCCCCCTCTGCTTGTCCCCCTCCTCCCCCGCCACCGGCCCCCCTTGTGTGCATGCTCTTTAATAAATAAAAAAAATTTTTTTAAGATGTTATTTATTTATTTGGCAGAGAGAAAGAGATCACAAGTAGGCAGAGAGGCAGGCAGAGGGAGAGGGGAAGCAGGCTCCCCGTCAAGCAGAGAGCCTGATGTGGGCTCGATCCCAGGACCCCGAGATCATGACCTGAGCTGAGGGCAGAGGCTTTAACCCACTGAGCCACCCAGGCACCCCTAATAAATAAAATCTTAAAAAAAAAAAAAAAAAAAAGGAACCTAACATTTTACCTAAAAGGCCTTAAGAGACAAACAGGCTTTTAACCAGGGGAAATAACATGCAGTAATACACACAGATATAAGCAAAAGGGCAGAAAAGTCCAGGAGAATATGAGTTAGGGGCTAGGTTGTGAGTTAGTATCCTGTGGTATGAGTCCTATCAGCTGTTAAGGTTTTTAATTTTGTTTATTTGTTTTTTAATTTTATTTACTTATTTGGGACAGAGAAAGAGAGAATGTGAGTAGGGGAGAGGGCAGAGGGAGAAACAGGCCACCCAATGCAGGGCTTGGTCCTTGGACCCTGAGATCATGACCTGAGTTGAAGGCAGATGCTTAATCAACTGAGCCACCCAGGCGTCCCAGTTGTTAAGTCTTGATGTCTCAGAACAAAGGAATCAAAATATAAGACCAGGAGAATATTAATAATGATTACTGTGGTATTGCTCATGTTTCATGAAACATACATGTTTCAGAGTCTGATCCTGTGTGTCCTATCCAGTCCTGTGTCTTCTTGCCCTCATTGCTCTTCTTACTACACTGCCCAGCGCCTTCCCTGTTTGCTGCTCTTCTCTGCCCTTTCTCACTGTCCATGAAGGCAGCCATAGAAACAGCTCTAGACAGCCTACGGATTTGTTTCCACGTCCCACCATTCATACCTTAATATGTTGTTTTATTTACACAGAGGTTTTTCTCTCTCTTTTTTTTTTTCCCAGAGTTGGAGACTGCAGTTGAAATTAAATCATCAATTTCTAGTAAGAGCTTTTCTAAAAATAAACCATCCTGTGGCATTAAAATGGAAGGAATTGCAAAGAATGATCTCTGGTATTTGTCATTAGAAGAAGTCTGGAAATGTGAAGACCAGTTGGACAAATATCAGGAAAACCAGGAGAGACATTTGAGGCAAGTGGCATTCACCCAAAAGAAAGTACTTACTCAGGAGAGAGTCTGTGAAAATGGTAAATATGGGGGAAACTGTCTTCTTCCTACTCAGCTGGTATTGAGAGAGTATTTCCATAAACATGATTCACATACCAAAAGTTTAAAACATAATTCAGTTTTTAGTGGTCATCAGGAAAGCTATGCAAGTAGCAGTGAATGTGGTCCAACCTTCTGTCAAAATATTCACCTTATTCACTTTGCAAGAACCCAGCCAGGAGATAAGTCCTACAAATGCCCTGATCCTGTTAACTCTCTTACTGGTGGTACATCCCTTGGTATATCAAAGGGTGTACATAGGGAGAAACCCTATGAATGTAAGGAGTGTGGAAAATTCTTCAGCTGGCGCTCTAATCTTACTAGGCACCGGCTTATTCATACTGGAGAAAAACCCTATGAGTGTAAAGAATGTGGAAAATCTTTCAGCCGCAGTTCTCACCTCATTGGACATCAGAAGACTCACACTGGTGAAGAACCCTATGAATGTAAAGAGTGTGGAAAGTCCTTCAGCTGGTTTTCTCACCTTGTCACCCATCAGAGAACTCACACAGGAGACAAACTGTACACATGTAGCCAATGTGGGAAATCTTTTGTTCACAGCTCCAGGCTTATTAGGCACCAGAGAACTCATACTGGAGAGAAACCCTATGAATGTCCTGAGTGTGGGAAGTCTTTCAGACAGAGCACACATCTCATTCTGCATCAGAGAACTCATGTGAGAGTGAGGCCCTATGAATGTAACGAATGTGGGAAATCTTACAGCCAGAGATCTCATCTTGTTGTGCACCACAGAACTCACACTGGACTGAAGCCCTTCGAGTGTAAAGACTGTGGAAAATGCTTCAGTAGAAGCTCCCACCTGTTCTCCCATCAGAGAACCCACACTGGAGAGAAACCGTATGAATGCCACGACTGTGGGAAATCTTTCAGCCAGAGTTCTGCCCTCATTGTGCATCAGAGAATTCATACTGGAGAGAAGCCATATGAATGTTGCCAGTGTGGGAAAGCCTTCATCCGGAAGAATGACCTTATTAAGCATCAGAGGGTTCATGTCGGGGAAGAGACCTATAAGTGTAATCACTGTGGGATTATCTTCAGCCAGAACTCTCCACTGATCGTACATCAAATAGCCCACACTGGAGAGCAGTTCTCCACATGTAACCAGTGTGGGACAGCACTTGTCAATAGCCCTAACCTTATTCAATACCAGACCAATCATATCAGAGGAAATACTTTTTAATATAGGGAATGTGGAGAGTTCTTTACAAAGAGCAATAACTTTTATTTTTCATTGGAAATTCTGGAAAGAAGCCGTGTAGATGTAATCTGTGCAGAAATACTTTCAGTCTTTTTATCCTTTTGTGCACTAGGGAGCTGGTCCTAGAAAGGGAAATAACCCACAGATTTCATGTTAGTACACAAATGCATCAGCTTTTCTTTCCACAATTTCCTACAAAAGCAGTAGTTCTTGGAGCATTCTTGACCAAGCCTTAAAATGCTAAAATCTGAGAAGGAACCATTAAGTAGGTGAGTTGTTGAGAGATTATCCAACTTTGTTACCTTCTTCAAAAAGATAAATCAATGAGTGTTGCCACTGCAAAGAATAAAAAATTGATAAAGTTATTGTAACAAAAGTGGAAAATAGTATTCCAGTGAATTAATATGCCCCCCCCCCCCTTTTTACTTAATTGTTCTTCGGGGACATTTAGTAGTATTTACTCTGTTTTATGTGTCCGATTTAAACCACATTTTGGTTAGCAGCAGGGAAAATGCTTATAATGTAAAGCAGAAAAAGAACAAATTTACTAGTAATGGTACTTATTTTAAATATATTTGCATGTGGGCAAGAATTGGAAAAGAATTCATGGATAAATGACCGGAAATGATTTATTAGGTAGTGGAGTGAGTGAATTTTATAGTTTATTCCATGTTATTCTGATAAGTATTTGAAGGTATTTTTAAATATTAAGAAAAGGATATCCAGCTTCTCTATCGTCAGGGATGCTCAAGAATCATCTATTAGCAGACTTTCCCATTTGTGTTGTTTTGGGACATAGAGTTGCACTCTTTGAGACAGGGTGCTAAAGTCTCCTGTGAATTTAGAAACAGTGATTCTTTGGACATTGGGATCTGGAGGAAGATTAGGTATCTGAGCACACCAGGGAGGGTCCCCATTTGAGTGGGAGCAGGTACTTGGGCCATACTTAGAGCAACTATGATCATGAAATAAACAGCACTGCCCAGAGCCCCCCTCCTTCCAAGGTAGTCCTTTTATCTTTATGAAGGAAGAGTAGTGGTTAAATAGCATAAGCTTGAGGCAGACTGCTCAAGTTGAAATTCCACCTCTGTCCTTAACTTGCTGAGTGAGCTTGGGCATGCTGCCTAATGTCTCTGTGCCTAACTTACAGAATCCATGTCTGTAAATTAGGGATATTACTTACCTTGTAGGATTGTGGGGGTATTGAGTGAGTAAATACATAAACAGCTTAGAATAGTGCCTGATGTATATTAAGTGCTTTATCATTGCTAGCGTGGTGCTTGGTATTGCTGTCATTGCCCCACCTTGGAGTGTGCCGTTGAACTTAAACCTGCCTGAATGTGAGTAAGAGCTCATAGTGCTCTCACTTCCCTCCCAGCCATGTTTCCGTCTTATCTCCATCAGCACTTAGCCTGAGGAAATCACTGCTTGTGGTGTGTAGACTCATTTCTGAGGATCAGTAAACAACTTTTAGTATTGTTGCAAAAACATTTTGTTTGTATAGAGGTTTTCTCTTCTAGGGAGAGGAGCCTAATCTTCAGATTCTGTGGTAAGTTCATGCCCCCAAAAAGATTTAGCAAGAGAACTTGTTTTAATTCTCTCTTTCATTCTGTAAATGGATCTCCTGTGTGTAGGGACTAGCCATTATCCACCATTTGCAGATAACAAGATAAATGTTAGGTGCTTAATGATTGATGGTTGAATGATAAATATTTTTGAGAGCAAGAGGACAAAGATCTTGATGTCTCTCTCACAGGAAAAATCTAGAAATGACTGCTAGTGTCATGAGACTTGGGATCCGCAATGGGATCATGTCATGAGACTTGGGATCCTTATGTTCTTGGGAACATAAGACCATCTAACTCATACTCTTCATCGTACAGTTGAGATAAGGTGAGTTGGTGCAGGTCTCACATTTTGAGTGAGGTCAGGCCCAGAACTAGATCTCTGGTCCCTCAGTTAGAACTGCTCTCCTTGGTGCATATGTACCAATGACATGTATAATATACTCCTATCAGAAGGAGTTTTCATGATAAGCAGCGGTTCTTTATGGGAGCAGAAGAGTAGCCTCTTGGTTTCTGAAAACCTACAGCTCAATTTTCCTCAACTGTATAATGGAGGTACTTCTAGTATCTACCTCAGAGCGTTGTTGCATGGATTAAGTGAGATAATGTGTATAAAGTATTTAAAACAGTGCCTGGCACACAAGTACTATATGTGTTAGCTACTACTACTATCACTAATACTAACACACTAAGGAATGTAGGAAGAGAGAAATGTCTATGGATGATCACTAAAACATTACTTATAATAGTGCAGAATTTTGCAGTATAAAATGTATAATAGCAAAATGGTTATTTATAGCATATCCATTGTCATGGAATATTATGCAAACATTAAAATTATGCAAAGTTAACAAAAATGTTGATGCTGTCAAATGTGTTGAAGAAAGCATGATAAATAATTGTTAATATGGAGTAAACAAATATATAAAAAGTGAACTGTAAATAAGTAAAATGAATCTTGCTCAAAACTCTTAAGGAAATTTGTCAAAAGATTAATAACAGTTAACTTACTTTTTTTTTTCTCTTTCTCCTCTCTCTCCTCTCTCTCCTCTCTCTCCTTCCTTCCTTCCTTCCTTCCTTCCTTCCTTCCTTCCTTCCTTCCTTCCTTCCTTCCTTCCTTCCTTCTTTCCATCCTTCCTTCCTTTCTTCCTTTTCTATTTTTTCCAGTCTCCTCAACAAATACATATTACTTCTAGGATCAGGAAAACAGTCTCTTCAGTAAAGGAATATTTTCTCTTCCAAAGTTTTCATATACAAATAAACTACTAGAACCTTAATAAGGGAATCTGACAGCTAACTCAGAGGTTGTTGCTGGTTTGGGATGGGAGAGAACTGACAGCAGATGGGACCACAAGGGAATCATTGAGGATGATCTGTGTCTTGATTGGTCTTGGTTCCATCATTGTATCTGTTAAACTCATCAAACTAAACATTTGAAGTGGATCCAGTTTGTTGTATGTAAGTTTTACTTCAATAAAATTGATTTTTTGAAAATATTCAGAAAACCAGGAATTTCTGGGAAATCAGAGAAAATCTGCAGCTCCAAGTAAAAGCTAATAACAATAGTATTTGCTGATTTTATAATTCATCTTCATTTGTAGACAGCTTAATACAAGGTAGCCAGTCTGCTGAGTCTTTTAATACAATAGATTATTTCTACCTATAACCTTATGAGGAACATATTCTTGACCCTATGTTTAAGGAAACTAGAGTTTGGAAATTTTAGGTAATTTGCCCCAATTTACAAAGCTAGTGAAGCTTCATAGTAAAAGTAACTAGCAAGTGTGTAGCAGATCTCAAGCAGGGTAATGTCTGGAACTTTTAGAGGATCTTACAAAATTAGCAAGTCCAATATAAAAAATAGACACTACCATCGTTATTTTCCCCAGAGACAAATTCACTGAGCTTTCCCTCAAATAATGTCCTCTGTCTCCCTCTATAGTATCATGTGTCCTGTTTCAAAAATGATACAGGTATTAAGTGGAATTTAGGATCTGAAGGTAAGAAAGTAAATTACTGTGAAAATGAGTAGTGGCCTCTAAGTTATATGTACTGTCTTACTTAGTTTTCACATAATGCCGTTCATGTGCACTACTTAATTCTGTTTTGAGTCCTCAGTGACTGCCCCAAGTTGCACAGGAAGAAGTGGAAGAGCCAAGGTTCAAACCCAGATCACTTTGGCTCCAGCATATGCAGTGTTTCCACTACTACTTGCTGCCTCCACATCTGGCTAAGGATCCTGGTGCTATCCTAAGGGTAATGGGAAACCACAGGAATTTTAAAGGCCCCAGTATCCTCAGTCCCCACTCTTACAGGCTCATAGGGATTCAAAAAGCATTTTCTTTCTTCCTTTTTTTTTTTTTTAAAGATTTTTATTTATTGAGAGAGAGCATGTTGGGGAGTGGGGGACAGGAGGAGGAAGGGAGAGAGGGAATCTCAAGCAGAATCCCCGACATAGGGTTTGCTCTCACGACCTCAAGACTGTGACCTGAGCAACCAAGAGTCAGATGCTTAACTGATTGAGCCCCTCGGTGCCCCAGAAAGTATTTTCTTAACATTCATCCATGAATTAAACATACACTGATTAGTCTGTGGAAATGCCTTTCTTGTTAGATGGCAAAGAGGTGAAAAATTTTTATTTCATTCACGTTGCCATTAAATTGCAAGCTGACCATATGCCTAGTTTCTTAGCAGCTGTACAGGAATTGGTTGAAAGAAAGGGTGTGTGTAAATAGGTGTTGGTTGAAATTGGCAAGCTATCCCAGCAATGAGATCAATGTAGGAGGTAGATGGCAAGGGTCCATACATTTGTGGCTTCAGGGAGTTGGAAAGACCAACCGCTTTCTTCTGCTCTACACATTAGAAATTCAGCCATTAGCTTTAGATATTTTATCGACAAAGTTCTCTATCACACAGCTTTGTGAAAAAAGATTTAGGGTGCATTACCTTACAAACAAGTTTTACTGTATCTGTTATAGAATTTTGTGCTCCCAAATTTCATGTGTTGAAGCCATTCCCATTACCAGAATGTGATTTTACTGGAAGAAAGCGTCTTCATAGAGGTCATCGAGTTAAGTCATTAGTGCAAGCTATAATCCAGTATCAATGGTGTACTTCTATTTAAAAAAACGGGGGAAAAAAAGGAAAAAAAACCGGAAACATTTGGATATAGAGATGCACATAGAAGAAAGATGATGTGGGGAGACACAGGTAGAAGGTGGGTCTACAAGTTAAGGACAGAGGGCTGTGGCAGATCCTTCCTTCAGAGCCCTTAGAAGGAACCAGTCCCTACCAACAACTTGATTTTAGACCTCAAGCCTCCAGAACTGTAAGACAGATTTCTGTTGTTGAAGCCCACACTCTGCGGTACTTTGTAACAGGTGACCTAGGAAACTGAGACATTGCTTTATATAAAATTGCAGCCACCTCACTGGTACTGCTAATCCCTTTATCCTATTCTTTTCATTTTATCAATACTACTCATTTCCTATTTATCAACCAATTAATCATCTGTCTTCCCTTGCCAAAATAAATGCTGCACAAAGGATCCTAGTGGTTTTTTTTTTGAAAGATTTTTTTTTTTTAAGGATTTTATTTACTTATTTGACAGAGATCACAAGTAGGCAGAGAGAAGGGTAAGCAGGCTCCCTGCCGAGCAGAGAGCCTGATGCGGGGCTCAATCCCACGACCCAAGCCGAAGGCAGAGGCTTTAACTCACTGAGCCACCCAGGCGCCCCAGATTTATTTGAGAGAGAGAGAGCAGTGGTGAGGGGCAGAGGGAGAGCGAGAGCGTCTTAGGCAGTCTCCCTGCAGAGTGTGGAGCCCAATGCAGGGCTAGATCTCACCACCCTGAGATGACCTGAGGGTTGGACACTTAGCTGATTGAGCCACCCAGGTGCCTCAAGGATCGTAGTTTGTTTTAAAAGATTAATTAATTAATTTTAGAGAGTGCATTAGCAGGAGAGGGAGAGAGAATCTCAAGGAGACTCCATGCTGGGCACAGAGCCTGACCCAGGGCTCAATCTCATGACCCTGAGATCATGACCTGAGCTGAAATCATAAGGTGGACGTTCAACTGACTGCTACCCAGGCGCCCCTCCCCAAGGATTCTAGTTTTAGTTACTGATGTATCTTCTGTACCTAATACAGTGGCTAGCTCACGGTAGGCATTTGATAAATATTGTTGAATGAAATGAAGAACTCAACATTCACAGTCTGGAGAGGGGAATGCCATACACTTCCGGCCAACCAAGAGCTAAACATACACAGTTCTCACAAAGGAAGGAGAGAGGATAGTTACTGGATAATGAAGCAACCGTTGTGTGCCACATGGGGATAACATCCTAATCATTTATTATAAAGGATTTTACATGAAACTCAGTAATTGAAGCTTAAAATGTGCATGCAAGACTGAAGGAATAAAAATAGACCATTTTATTTTTTTTTAAGATTTTATTCATTTATTTGACAGAGATCACAAGTAGGCAGAGAGAGGAGGAAGCAGGCTCCCTGCTGAGCAGAGAGCCCGATGCGGGGCTGGATCCCAGGACCCTGAGATCATGACTTGAGCCGAAGGCAGAGGCTTTAACCCACCGAGCCACCCAGGCACCCCCAAAATAGACCATTTTAAAGAACAATTAAAAAAGGCTTTGATCTACTACTTACCAAGTCTTACTCTAGTAGAATACCAAGACTGGTGCACTGGCATGGTGGTGACCGGGAATCAGTAAACAATGGACTTAGGCCAAATCCGGCCTTTTGTCTACTTTTGTAATTAACGTTTTGCTGGAACATGGCCATACTCATTCAGGCATGTATTATCTGTGGCTGCTTTTGTGCTACAATGGCAAGGTTCGGTAATTGTAGTGCGCAAAATCTAAAATACTCATTGTTATCAGATGAATTACCTCCCCACATTCCTATGCCAGAAGTTCCTAAGCCCCAGTAACTCAGAATGTTGACTGGTGTCTTTCAAGTTTAAACATTATAGGTTAAAATAATGATAGGATGGGACCTAATCCAATCTGACTGGTGTCCTTATACAAGGTTAGGACAGGGATGTGCGTGCGTGCACACACACAACCATGTGGGGACACAAGGAGATGAGGAGAGGCATTAGAAGAAACCAACTCTGTCAACACCTTGATCTCTGACTTCCAGCCTCCAGAACTGTGAGAAAATAAATTTGTTGTTTTAGCTACCCAGTCTGTGGTACTTTATCATTATCACACTAATACACTGGGCTTTTACAGAAAAAGTTTGCAGAGCCTCATTGCAGGCAAGTGTCAGTGGACCGAAATGAAAACTAGGGACAGACTCACCTAGACATGGTAGGCAAAGTAACGGCTTCTGAAAGATGTCCACATCCCAATCCTAGAATCTCTAACTATGTTACATGGCATCGGAGGATGAAGTTTGCCAATCCTGCGTTATCCAGATATGCCCAGTGTAATCCGAACATGCAAAGTGGAGGAGGGAGACAGAGGCCAGTGATGTGAACAGTACTCCACTCTAGCTGGTTTTGAATGCAGGGGAAATGGGCCGTGGCCTCTAAAATCTGGAAAAGGCAACGGAAAGAGCCTCCCAAGAGCCTCCAGAAATGAATGGGTCCCTGCCCACACTTTGGTTTAGCCCAGTAAGACTTGTGTGGAACTTTTGACGTACAGAGCTTTGAGATACATTTGTAGTGTTGTAAGCCGAGAAGTGTGGTAACCCGTTACAGGAGCGTCAAGATTAAGAGCACATGAAACTAACCCATCAGTAGTGGGCAAAGCATACTAACTGCCATTTCGGTGTAAAACTTTCAGAGCCTTTCCACAGTTAGTATTTAGGATTTATTGCACTTTAGGAGGTCCTTGATAGAGCAGAAAGAATGAACTCAAGTACACGTCGTGTTAGTATCTGCAACAAACTGCAGTCCCATGGTTATCTCCAGAAAACGCACCTGCGTGACTGACTGGGGGCTTAACCGCGCTGCAAAAGGCCTGAGGACAAGGCACCTGCGGACGCACGTGGCAGACGCTGCGGCGCGAGGCAAGTGGGCTTGTCCCTTCAAGGGAAACAAACACCGAGCGCGAGTTTTCTAGGTGTGGAGCCCACGGCAGGGCTTGAACTCAGGGCCCGGAGGTGGAAGCCTGAACTGAAATCAAAAGCCCACCGGACTCAACCACCCGGACGAACAGTACAATTCTGGGAAACTCGTATCCGCCGCCGGATCGCACAGCTTTCCAATGCCTAAGACCAGTGGCCCCATTAAGTACGACTCTTCCTCCCGTAGAGTGAAATGCGAGCCGCGGGACACTCCGTCAGCCAGGGAGCCGACACGTACACGTGCACACGGGAGCGTGCACACGAGCTGCCACGGGCAGGACACGGCCGACTTCGACGGATTCGGACTGAGCCCCGCACCT
>CM053616.1:49298534-49315308 GCA_028646535.1 Procyon lotor
GCTGTTAAGTGCTGTGAAATGTGTAAGCCTGATGATTCACAGACATGTACCCCGGGGCAAATAATACATTATATGTTAATAAAAATTAATTAAAAAAAAAAAAAAAAAGAGAAAAAAGAAAAGACAGTGCCAGGTCTGCAAGCAGGACCATTACTTGGCAGAACTTGTCTGTGGTTTGTGGTCTGTGTGGTCTGTAGGATTTGCGGGGCCTCTAAAGAGCCTGAACTACTGAAGTAGATAGCGGTGTGACAGTCACTCTGCCAATGTATCCCATGGGTCTAGAAGAGCACTGACCTCTGCCACCCCCTCTTGTCCTCCTCCCCCAAGGGCAGTATTGTCTTTGATGGACTCTCCTACCTGGGGAGTACGTTGCGGAGACCTCCATCTTGCCTTCCCCACTATGGTGACCCTTAGCCAAAGACCGGGGATCCAGGGCAGCGGCTAACCCTGTTGGCAAGAAGGCTAATCTGTCCAGTAGCACAGAATCTCTCTCACGGGGTGGGTTTGGCTACTGCCACTAGTGAAGGTCCAAAACAAGGGAACCAGGGCTGAGCCCCCCAGTACAGCACCATCCCGAGACCAGCCGGCACCCGGTGTCAAGGTGGTCATCTTGGCCTGAAAAGGCCACCGTTCTCCCAAGAAAAAACATAATCCAGGTAGGAGTTTTCTTTCCTACCCACAGTATCTCGGCCGGCACCACCATCCAAAGTCTGACAAGACAGGGACACCTGGAGGGCTCAGTTGGTGAAGCGTCCCCCTTCGACTCAGGTCACAATCCCGGGATCGAGCCCCACGTCAGGCTCCCTGCTCAGCGGGGAGCCTGCTTCTCCCTCTGCCCCTCCCCTTGCTTGTGCACTTTCTCTCCCTCAACTAAAAATCTTTAAAAAGGGGGGGCTTACAAAATGATTGAACAGTATGGGGTCTCTCATACACTGCGTCAGGCCAGAGGAACGACTCTGCCACAAACGGGGCGGCAAGGGAGAAAACGCCCACCACAAAAGGCCACAGTGGCCGTGTTACATAGCTCACCTTCCGCAGAGCGCTGGAATGGCCTCGCCACCGCACGGCGCACACCCAGCTCATAAGGAGCGTTCTGTGGGGACAGGTGCCGTCCTCCCAGACGCAGCTCGTAAGCTAGGTAAGGCCTTTCTCAGTGCTGTGTCCACAAAGCAGAGGACACGGGTCTGCGTATCACCACCGCCATTACCAAGGACGACCTCCAGAGGACTTTGTGCTTCCCATACCCGCAACTCTGGGCTCTGCAGGGATACAGGTCTCGATCCCCAAAGGGAACACACTTTTCACCAGGAGACAAAGCAAATTTTCTACTTAATTGCAAGCTCCAGGTACCGCAGGGGCGCTGTGCTCACGTGCAGGCGCCCAGCAGGCCAGAAGTCCCTCTTTCTGTAGGGCTTCCTGATGCATCACTAGGAAGAGGATGTCGGGCTACTTACGCAACAGGATGAGGTGGAATGAGTGGATTCCGGTGACCCACCTAGTGCTTCTTGAATTTACCATCAACTCGGGTCAGGGCAGGGCCTGGTAACCATGGCTCAGACTCGTCAGGAAGGAGGTGCCTCACCGAGGCCAGCAGAGGCCCCAGAATGGCTCCCAGGTGAGACAGGACACCACCAGGAGGGACCAGTTGGTCCTAGTGACCTGTCTCCTCAGACAGACCCAACGCCAGGAAAATGGCGTTCGACAGTGGAAGGGCCGGGCTGTAGTGACAGAGGTGGGCCGCCCTACCCAGTGGCAGGGAGAGTGGCCAACAGGCTGCCTCCAGTTGCTTCCTCCCTTCTGTGGAGCTGGCTGGGGACAGAGCGCCTCGGGGCTGCAGAGACCTGCCCGTCCGGGCCTAAAACGAGACACTCCAAGGAGCACTTGCTTCACAGATCCCTACCGGTGAGGCCAGGGTCTCCACCACCTCTGTGCCACCTGACTTCTTCCTCCGACCCACCCCCTGTTTCCCCTTTCTTCACCTCACAGCGGCTGATCCTCAATAAGCACCTTGCATTCCAAACTTCATCTCAGGATCCGCTCCCAAAGAATCCAAATCGTGACACAGCCTGACCTCCTGTGTGAGGAACATGTGGGGTGTAAGGAACAAACAGAGCTTGAACCAGTCGAAGCTAACATGACAATTTATTACAAGGATATTTGGAGTATCTCACAGAAGAATGCAACAATCAAGGCATGAGAAGGGCCGAGGGAGAGGTGAACCTGGACATCAGCACCAGAAGCAGCAGATCCCGGAGCACGAGTTTCCATGGCTTCACTCTTGTCTCTCTGTGCGGACGATGCTGCCCCCATGGTGGGGGGGTAGCCACCGAGAGCTCCCACGCTTGTATGTCACAGCTTCAGTTGCTAAAGCTATACAAAGAAGGTAGTCCCAGCTTTCCAGAAGCTTTCTAATGGGAAAGACATGTGATGGTTATATTATCACAGTGACAAACACGTGTGCAGGTTCATAAAGTGTGGACAGGCAGTAACAAGGAACACAGGCATTTCAGGGATAGAGGATTGGCAAAAAGCGTGAAACCGTAGAAATCTCAAGGAGCTGCATGTAGTTCGAGGAGCCAAAAAAAGTACCGTGAGAAGGAAAGCTACTCAGAACCGACAGATAGGCTGGATTTGCACAGAATCCTCATCTACGAGGAGGAGAGTACACTGTAAGTCCACAATTAGCCACATGGTATTTCAACAGAGGAGTTCATGATCAGAACTGCACCTTAAAGGAACTACTAAGTGCGGAAAATGGACGAGGGTCACGGTGAGGTGAGCACATCCGTACTCAGGCCAGACCAGCTGGTCGGTACTGGGAGACTCAGGAGTTCGGCAAAATCAACCTGAGCTTATACCGCTGAAATAAGCAACCAACGAGGGAGGCCTCAAGTGTAGATTCCAAATGCCCGCTGGTCTACGTTCTGCTATTTGATACAGGTCTTGCTGGATAAATCGGTATTTTTTGAGTTTCCTTCGCCTCAGCCTCTGCAAGGGTTGATCCTGAAATCAAAATGTCCAGCACACACAGATCCGCACAGAGATAACTGTGTCTGATTATCAAAGCCCACAAAGAAATGCTGAACAGAAGGCCCTCCTGGGGCAGGTCCCCAAACTCACAGACTTCATTTAATCCAAGGAAAACCTTAGGAATTGTCCTCTGGAGGGCTCTCTCCAGGCCGGTGGGGGCATCTGCGTGGGGACGCTCCTTCCACATTCAACCAACAGAATCTACTCTGTGCCAGGAAGCTGCCCGCAAATCCCTCTGAACTTTGAAATTGGTTTTCTTCTTGACATGGGATTTGTGGTAGGAACCAATGAGCAGAAATGTGGGGTCGCATTTTTGTTGTTGTTGTTTACCAAGGTAATTTAAAAGACGGACACTAGAAATATCTAATTTCAGAATCGAAACCCTCTTGTGACTTCAGAGAGTCCCCCGTGAGTTCTACACAACGTAGCTGGGCCTCCACAGAAGGTTTTCTGATAAACGAGACCTCTGCTCCCAGCATTAGCCCTCCAGATGACTTACAACTGGCACTGAGGGAAAAAAGACCAATGGGCTAGTGCCGAAGCTCTATGATTTAGGGAGGAAAGTACTGGGTTTAACTGCTTAATAGTAAATGGAATAATCGAGAGTTGAAGTGAGCAAAATTAGGTCACTTTTAGACAACAGACTCCAAGCTCAATCTAAGAACTAATGAATCTGTGACTAGGAAAGAGAATCGTGATAGATGAAAATTTTAAAATAGGAAAACCTACAAAGTAAGACATCACCCTGTCACTATTCTCTTACAAATGAAGTTGATAAAAATCATGTTCAGGTATTAGGGAGAAAAGTAGGAAGACCATACATTTGAGAATGAATACAAATTTCAGAACTTAGATACTTTTAACCTGGTGCAGTGGTTTAGGAAATTACTCTCTAGGTCCCAATTTTTCAACAACGATGTTAAAATTGGCAACTGAAGGGAAAAAATACTGCTAGAATTAAAGGGGCGATACATCGTCCTGATAAAGCAATTTGTGTTTGAGGGAAATCCTGATTCTTTCCAAGTCTGGTAACAAGGCCAGGGTTGGACTTTTCTGAATTTCAACATCATACACAGAATACTGTTGAATACTGTCAAGCAACATTGTAAAGATCACTGCAAAGTTCTACCTAAGCTAAGGGGTGGTTCATGCACTGTCAAAGCAAACCCTACTGATCATGAAAGGTTTACAGCAGAGTTTCCATGGAGAGGATGCAACTGGTGATGAAAGGTGAAACACAGGTATTACAAAATGATGCAACAGTGAAAATCCTATTTCAAGGAAGCAAAACAGGCTTCCACGAATACACCAAAAATATATATCTCACCACAAAAATCTCTATTTTACATTTTCTGAACAGTGACTCTTAAATTGGCTTCATCTAGTTTTTTTACAGGATATTTTAAGAAACACCAAAACATAATAGCACACAGCATCATGATATTTCATCAGAGTGAAGTAACATACACGCTGTACTTAAGTACATCTACTTGATGCAGAGGTGCCAAGATGAATGGGAGGGAACAAGACTGTGCACAGCACGACTGCCATTTAGCCTGAGTCAGAGCTGAGTGATAGAGTTCACACATCTGTTTTCTTTTCTTCATTCATGAGTCACTATTGCTGGGTTGTGGTTCCTGCCTTTAAATACTTATTAACCAAATTTATATAAATTGCTTCTGACTCTCAGGTTGCAGACAACTTTATATAATGTTCGCTGTCCTAACTAAAGAGAAAGGTCAGCAACAGACCCTATTATATGCCAACAAGCCATAAGGAAAAAGGATGTGGTGCTATCACTTACGCTGCATATTTAGCAGTAAGATCTGTTGTATCAGTTGCCCTTTATACTGTATCAGTAAAACAGAAAAATCAGCACCTAGTATGTCCTGAAATCAGAGGCACTACCAGGTATGGTATGTGCAATTCATGCTTGTAATTACATTTGCACATGTGATTCCAAAGTACGAGACACTGTGTGACACAGGAAAATAAGCCATAAATACCACTGAAAAATGTCTTATCCAGATGCTTCAATGACTCAATTTATTCACATATTTTTAAGACTTCATTCTTCAAAGAGAACATATCAACTATTTGAACTGGGCATTTCTGATAACCCCACCTACTAAAAAATGTATGGCTTCCCTTTATAGCCTTATTTCTAGGGGTACATGTTTCCAAGGTCTTTAAATTGTCAGTTTGACCCGCATTATGAATTCCCCCCAAATACAGTATGGTTGGATTACCTGCTGAAAATTGTCCAATATTTAGCATTTTCTCTGAGCTTCATTCCTGAGAGTGTTTTCTTAATGCACAACGAGCTGTGACTTCTTGAGGAAAATATGACATTACTTGCTGCATTCATGGGGTTTTTCTTCATTTACTGGACTAGGGTTTACCCGAATGGGTATATTTCCAACAGCAAATGAGGTATGACTTCTGCAAAGCTTTCTGATGTTCACAGTACTCCCTGTTGCTTTTCACTTCCCACTTTAGGTCTGACAGGATTTTGAAATTCACTGCATCTCACAGGCTCATTCTCTCAGGGTTCTCACATGAACAGGTTAACCAGCTGAAAGCTCTCCCTACATAACCTCAGAGTTCCTACCCTAAAAGATTACCCAGACAGACATACGATGTGATACAACTACTTATCTGAGATGTTTACCCTAACTGGATTTTCTGAAGTGCGAACAGGTGAGATCTCTGTCAAAGACTAGGATTGACTCCAACCCTAGGATTTCTTCACTGAATGAGTTCTCTGGTGATTAATGAGCTGTGATTTTTGGGAGAAGGCTTTTGCACACTCGTGGCATTGGTAGGGCTTCTCTCCTGTGTGAATTCTCTGGTGATTAACAAGCTGTGACTTCTGAGAGAAGGCTTTCCTACATTCACTGCAGCCATAGGGCTTCTCTCCAGTGTGTGTCCTCTGATGTGGTATGAGGTGTGATTTGCGTGAAAAGGCTTTGCCACACGCACCACACTCAAAGGGTTTCTCACCTGTGTGTGTTCTCTGATGATTGATGAGGCTTGACTTCTCCCTAAAGGCTTTCCCACACTCGCTGCATTTGTATGGTTTTTCTCCTGTATGAGTTCTTTGATGTCTAATTAGCTCCGATTTCTCAAAGAAAGCTTTCCTACAAAGACTACATTCGTAGGGTTTCTCTCCTGTGTGGATTCTCTGGTGAGTATTCAGCTGTGACTTCTGGGAGAAGGCTTTTTCACAATCCCTGCACCCATATGGTTTTTCTCCTGTATGAGTTCTCTGGTGAGTTGCAAGGCTTGACTTCTCACCAAAGGCTTTCCCACATTCAGTGCATTCATAGGGTTTCTCTCCCGTGTGAGTCCTCTGATGGGATATGAGATGTGACTTCTGACAAAAGGCCTTCCCACACTCGCTGCACACATAGGGCTTTTCTCCTGTGTGAATTCTCTGATGATTAGTAAGGCTTAGTTTTTCACTGAAAGCCTTCCCACATTCACTGCATTCGTAGGGTTTTTCTCCTGTGTGAGTTCTCTGATGTCTAACAAGCTGAGATTTCCTGCTAAAGGCCTTCCCGCATTTATTGCATACAAAGGGTTTCTCTCCTGTGTGTGTCATCTGATGGGATATGAGATGTGACTTCTGGGAGAAGGCTTTCCCACACTGAATGCACACGTGAGGCTTCTCTCCTGTGTGAGTTCTCTGGTGGTTAATAAGACTCGACCGCTCTCTGAAAGCTTTCTGACATTCGCTGCATTCATAGGGCTTCTCTCCGGTATGAATTGTCTGATGTCTAATGAGTTCTGATTTCTCAAAGAAGGCTTTTCTACAATCACTACATCCATAGGGTTTTGTTCCTGTGTGAGTCCTGTGATGGGTAACGAGCTGTGACTTCCTGCTGAAAGCTTTCCCACATTCTCTGCATTCAAAAGGTTTCTCTCCGGTGTGAATTCTCTGATGATTAATAAGATTTGACTTCTCACTAAAGGCCCTCCCGCATTCATTACACCCGTAGGGTTTTTCACCTGTGTGTGTCCTCCAGTGTGAGATGAGATGTGACTTCCGGGAGAAGGCTTTCCCACATTCACCACATTCATATGGCTTCTCTCCTGTGTGTGTTCTCTGATGGGATGTGAGCTGCGACTTCTGGGAGAAGGCTTTCCCACACTGGCCACAATCATAAGGTTTCTCTCCTGTATGAGTTCTGTGATGCGTAATAAACTGCGACTTCTGGGGAAAGGTTTTGCCACACCTGCCACAGCCATAGGCGATCTCTCTTATATGTCTGCTCTGATGTTTGATGAGACTTGATTTCTTATTGAAGCGTTTCCTACATTCACTGCATTCATAGAGTTTCTCCCCTAAACGATTTCTATGATATATGATAATCTGTGCCTTCTTAGAGTTAATTTTATCATATTTATCATATTCATAGTATTTTAACCAATTATCAGTTTCCTCAGGCTTGGTATGGAGAAACAATTTATCAAATACACTTAAGCCATCTGGTTCTGTTTTTCCGTAATCTGCTTTTGGAATAAGTAAATCTAAGTGATGTTTTAAAAGTAATCCATCTACACCATCTTCACTGTTTGATTTCCTTAAAGGAACAAAGTTCATGCTCAGATTGAGTTTTTTCCCAAATGCATCACATTCATGATCTTGTTTCATATCTCTAAGCTCTTCCTGGTTATCCTGGTGCCATGTCATGTGACCATTTACTTGCAGGACTTGTTCTATAAAGAAAAAAAAGCCTGTGAATGCTTCCATAGTTGGGTTTTTCTTTTTTAAGATTTAGTATCTATTTTAGAAAAAGAGAGATCAGGCATGAAAGTAGGTGGAGGGGAAGAGGGAGGGAATCTCAAGCAGACTCCCCACTGAGTGTGGAGCCCAAAGACAGGGCTGAATCCTATGACCCTGAGATCATGACCCCGAGCTGAAACCAAGACTTGGACACTCCACTGAGTTTGTCCCTCAAGCACCTCTCTTGTGGTTGTGTTTACAGAATACAAAACTAGCAAAGCTATTTGAAGGAATGAATGCTTCAGATGATTGTCTCTCAATCCCAAGTATAAGATCTATCCTCTAGGTACTGGGGGGAAAAGAAAATACTATAAATAGGAATAAGACACAGGCAGTATAGTAAGTCACCTCTGGTTGCTGTCTCTAAGTTTATAAAGTGAAGAGAAAATGTAAAAAATTCATCAAGAGCAAGTAGAAACAAAGGAGGGAAGGAGGGAGGGAGGGAGGAAGGAAGGAAGGGAGGGAGGGAGGGAGGGAGGGAGGGAGGGAGGGAGGGAGGGTAGAGGGACTGATCCAGTATTTTGAGGAGCAGGTTTCCTTCACCCTGAGCGTACAAGGCCCTGGGGACAGGAGAGCCCCTGACCCTGCAAAGCTTACATTCTAATGGAGAAGACAGGAAATTAACAGGTTTGATAGAGGAACTACTGAAGCCATTATTACAAGCTTGAAGAATGAGAAATTGTTTGTGAACTTTTCCCCATTTTTAAAATTTCTGAAAATTTGAAACTTTCTAAGCACATTTTCAGTATTACTACTGAGACGGCCACTTCCCGGAAAGCATCATCCTTCATTTAACCTGTTCCGGCACAAAACATTAAGATCCATGTGTTCTTTACTGAAAATACCCTAAGATAGGGGATGAGGGAAAAAGACATCTGGCCGTTAAAATCAGACTCTAGTATAGAAATTTTAGCTTTGCAATGGAGGTTAAGAGTATGAATAAAGTGGTAACAGGAAATACGAGACCAAAAAAATGAAGTCTTTGTCAATTAAACTTACAACCTGGCATTACTTTAAATGTTACATTGTTAGACTAAGTACGCATTTGGAAATTTTTACTTTTTCCCCAACAGAAAAATGGAACTGCTTTACTTGTGGTCATTTGTGGTACATCCCACATACCAACTCTCTCCAATTTTCTCAGTGAAATATCATCCCACCTGGTTTCCCTGGTTCCCATCATTTTCCACATTGCACTCAGGCCAAACTTTTAAAAATGTAAATCACAGGGCGCCTGGTTGGCTCAGTCGTTAAGCATCTGCCTTCGGCCCAGGTCAGATCCCAGGGGCCTGGGATCGAGCCCCGCATCGGGCTCCCTGCTCGGGAGGAAGCCTGCTTCTCCCGCTACCATTCCCTCTGCTTGTGTTCCCTCTCTCGCTGTGTTTCTCTCTGTCAAGTAAATAAAATCTTAAAAAAAAAAAAAAAATGTAAATCTGAGCTTGGGTGGCTCAGTTGGCTAAGTGCCCGGCTCTCGGTTTTGCTCAAGTCATGATCTCAGGGTCATGGGACTGAGCCCTACAAGAGGCTCTGTGCTCGGCAGGGGTCTGCTTGTCTCCCTCCCTCACTCCCTCTGCCCTCCCACCCACTTGTACTCACACTCTCCCAAATAAATCTTTTATTTTTTTTAATGTAAATCAGGGCACGTGGGTGGCTCAGTTGGTTAAGCGTCATTGGCTCAGATCATGATCCCAGGTTCCTGGGATTGAACCCCACATCAGGCTCCCTGTTTAGCGGGGAATCTGCTTCTCCCTCTCCCTCTGCCCCTCCCCCTGGCTTGTGCTCTCTCTCAAATAAATAAAATCTTTTTTAAAAAAATCTACTCTGAGAACAAAAAAATATTCTCTAAAACATAATAAAAATGCAGGGCGCCTGGCTAGCTCAGTGGGTTAAAGCCTCTGTCTTTGGCTCAGGTCATGATCTCAGGGTCCTGGAATCAATCACCGCATTGGGCTCCCTGTTCTGCGGGGAGCCTGCTTCTCCCTCTCCCAATCTCCCTGCTTATGTTCCCTCTCTCACTGTGTCTCTGTCAAATAAATAAAATCTTTAAAAAAATTAAATTAAAATAAAATAAATCACGGGGCGCCTGGGTGGCTCAGTCGTTAAGCGTCTGCCTTTGGCTCAGGTCATGATCCCAGGGTCCAGGGATCGAGCCTCACATCGGGCTCCTTGCTCGGCAGGAAGCCTGCTTCTCCCTCCACCATTCCCTCTGCTTGTGTTCCCTCTCTAGCTCTGTTTCTCGCTGTCAAATAAATAAAATCTTAAAAAAATAAATAAATAAAATAAATCACTTAAATCAATCTAAGCACCTTCCTACTGCTTACAAGTTGACATGTGACCCAGGTCCCGCACACAGTGCAGCCCCTATCTCCCTGGCACACAGACCCACAGACAGAAAGGCTTCCTTTCTGTTGTCCCGAAGTTACCAAGCCCATTCCTGACCTAATACATTCATATTTGTCATTCTTTTAGGGAACGCTTTCCCCCAATTCACAGAGCTCACTCATTTTGGTCTTCATGTTGAGACCTGGCTTCTCCATGTGACCGTGTGGTAGACTGAATGTTTGTGCATCCCCCAACCCCAAACCTCTACATTGAAGCCCTAACCATCAGTGTGGCTCTATTTGGAAATGGGATCTCAAAGGAATTAAGGTTAAATGAGATCACAGAGTGCAGCCCTGATCCAAAAGGATCAGTATCCTTATCAGAAACGCCAGAGCAGGCCTCAACACCCCCCTGGCACAGATGAAGCAAGGCCATGTGAGGGCAAAGCTGCCAGGCTCCAAGGAAGCTATCTACAAGCCACCTCGACCACGTTCATCAGAACCCGATTGTGAGGCACCTTGTCCCTGGCCTCCAGAATTGTGCCAATAGCTTTCTGCTATTTACCTGTCTGTGGTATTTTGTTATGGCAGCCTAAGGACAGCAACAAACCCTCTACCCTATTATCATCTACCTAATTTACCTCTATAATCGAACTTTCAGGGTCTGGGCTTTAAGCTGGTTATTCCAATTTGGCTACTTTTGTCCTCCCAAAAGAAAGTAAGCCTCATAGTCAGGGAACTGACCTCTAATGCTCACTACTGTACCCACACCACCCAGCAGTCCCTGAGAATAAAAGACATCACTATCTCTTCAACTCCCTATGACACACTACTTTCTAGGTAGCCTTTGGCTGCCATTTGAGAGCCTGCTTTCTGGAGTGTGCCCACCACTCCCCAGCGGGTAAGAGGGGCTCCCTGGGCTGAGCACCTGCTGCCCTGGGAGTCGGCAATGCTGCGGCGTGCCGGGCAGAGCTTCCCTGTGCAGAAACATTGCACCCACTACTGCATTTTCATCGCTGGGGTGACTCTCACGGACGAAGCAGCACAGGACACCGCCCCCTATTCCTCGGCTTGTGCCTTTCCCTGCTGAGGAAGCTGTCATTATGTCGCTGTAAGAAGTCCTTGCCACAGGGACAATGATATCCTGAGTCCTCCTGGTGACACTCTGAACATGGTGGTGGTCTTGAGGACCCTGACACACCAGGCCTTGTTTAGTTAACTTTGACTATAAGTACACTGCATTGCAGTGAAGCGTAAATGTTCAATGTTTAAATGTTGAGTTAAAAAAAAAAACAAAAAAACTAAATGCAAATATCTTAACTTCTTAAGTAATTTCTATGCTTCTGTAAGGTGTTTTTTCGGTCTTTTATTTTTTTTAAAGATTTTATTTAGTTATTTGACACTGAGCCACCCAGGCGCCCCTAGAATACTGCATTTTAAAACTACATATTCACCGCCATACTGAATCAATTTTACTGGTAATGGATCCATAGTTTATTGTTGGAAAAAAAAAATGCCCAGGTACGCCTGGGTGGCTCAGTGGATTAAAGTCTCTGCCTTCGGCTTGGGTCATGATCTCAGGGTCCTGGGATCGAGCCCTGCATTGGGCTCTCTGCTCGGCAGGGAGCCTGCTTCCCCCCCACTCTCTCTGCCTGCCTCTCTGCCTGCTTGTGATCTCTCCTCTCTATCAAATAATTAAATAAGTAAAATCTTAAAAAAAAAAAAAAAAATGCCCAGGTAATCCAACGCACACCTGGCTAAAAACACCTAAATTAAAACAATGGCTTATTGTATAAATATCGTCTGACACATAAGTAGATATAAACTATAACCCTCGTGTTTACGCGTGCACACAGCTCAAGGATCAACCAACGGAAGAACATTACATACACTGTGATCAGGTCTGAGATGCGACTTCCGAAAAAAAAGTGAGAAAAATTTAGCTGGAACAGTCAAGGAACATTCCATGAGCATGAATGCAGCAAAAACAGAGCTTATGCAGAAAGGACTAAGACAAAGCGTGATCAGACATTCAGATGCAGAGAAGAAGAAATATCACTCTGAAAACACCGAGACAGGTTTCAGTGGAGTTGACCGTGAACTGGGGGGAAGGGTAAACAGCTGACAGCCTGCAGGTTTGGAGCGCGGGCATCCTGGAGGAAGAAGCCACAGGCTGAGGCCGACACTCCTGCTGCCCCAGACAGACCGTGGGGCCTCCTCCAGGTACCCACATCTCTCTGCCCAAAACAATCCTTAAGCCACACGGCATCGTGGGTCTATCTGCAAGGATCTGGACGCTCTGGAGAGCTAACACCCCCAACGCAATGCGCAAGCCCTGGGAGATGGGAGTAGCGGGTGCGCAGCTTCCTGGCCCCGAGGGGATCCCAGCAGCCACCATGGGTCAGCACCCTCTCCATCGCACACACTGCCATTCCCTCCCCACCCACCTCTCCGCTCTTTCTCCCACTGCAGTGAACTCTTGGCGCTCAGATACATATCCCAGGGTCCACTTTCACGGAAACTTGAATCAATGTCACACGGCAGATGAGGGGATGGATAACGGATCACAGATGGCTGGCTGCTTTGGGAACTGAAATTCATGGTATCATCTGAGAACACTTTAAAAGGTAAGACTCCAGACCCACTGAGCAATCTGGAAAATTCAGGAATGAGACATCATGGGCCTAGTTTTAAGTGTCACTTGAGAAGTTAAAAAGATAGTTTCCAAAGGCAAGAGACTTAAATAATAAGAATGCAAAGAGAGAACATTCAATGTACTCCATGGTGTCTAATCTAAAGGAAAAGTATGGCAGAAGCCAATCTTACAAAAGGAAGAAAAGGACCACTGCTTGGGAGGAAGGACTTCCTTTTCTGCTCCACTGGGCACTTCTCTGGGCATCAGACGCCCGAATGAGAGCAAACGAAACTTCCTGAAGGTACAAGCAGAGGTGAACAGAGGACAGAAGGAGACTAAATATGTCAAAATACCAAACAAGAAGTCAAAGTCCCAGACCTGACAGACAGAAAAATTCATGGCCTGGACGAGCTGGAAATATTTTGTTTTAAGCTACAAGCAAAGACGCGCCACATCTAAATGTGACGTATTTGAGTAGCTCGTGTCAGTGGTTCTGAATCACCACTGAAGGTGTAGGGATCGTGAAGACAGCTCTCCAAAGCAGTTCAGCCAAGCCCACTGACGAGCTGAGGCTGAATTTCTGCGTCCCGCATCTGTCTGGTTCCCACACCCACCTAGACCATCTGAACTTGGAACTTCTCCATCTCCGATCCAGGGCTCTTCTCCTTGCTCCAACTTGAAGATGACATCAGGTTTCGTAACTTCGTACCCTGTTCAGGGAAAAACACAAAAGCCATGGCCCCAACTGCTTGGGCTCTAGGGCCTCTGAAGAATGAGCGAGGTCTGGCATCAGGAGGACGCAGCGAAGCCACCCACTGGTGCATCGACAGAGTAAGTCATTCCCAAAGCCAACGGCCTTTGCTCTCTGACTTCTGTAACCCAAACTCAAAACCATCACTCACTTCAGAGCCTCTAGTACCAGTCTGCCCGGGTTCAAATCCAGATCCTTCCATTTACTCACTGTCAGGCCTTGGGGAAGTTACTTAACAGGAGAATAATCGTACCAGCCGCACAAAACGGCTCTGTCAATAAAGCTGCGTGTGCACAGGACGCAAACACAGCACGTTCCTTGCGTTAGTGCCAACCACTAACGGGGCCAACACCACCGTCCCACTAGGTTTCTGAGCTACACAAGGAAAACAAGCCTTTGTCATCAGAAGGTGAGGTGTAGGCGCCTCCCCTAGTGTCACAGTGCAAGGAACTTTCAATCTCCTAAACTCAGGTCCGAAACCACTAGAGACTTCAGAAGCTGCAGAGCTCCTGGCAACCCAAAGAGTGAGGTGCTGGGCCCACCAGGGGTCCGCGGGGGCTGCCTTACCCAGGGACACGAGGCTGTGAGGTGCTGGGCCCACCAGGGGTCTGCAGGGGCTGCCTTGCCCAGGGACACGAGGCTGTGAGGTGCTGGGCCCACCAGGGGTCCGCGGGGGCTGCCTTACCCAGGGACACGAGGCTGTGAGGTGCTGGGCCCACCAGGGGTCCACGGGGGCTGCCTTACCCAGGGACACGAGGCTGCTATAGTTCTCCAGCATGACATCTTTGTACAAGTCCTTCTGACCGGGGTCCAGGAGCTGCCATTCCTTCTGGGTGAAGTCCACAGATAAATCTTCAAACGAGAATGCCTCCTGTAAGAGCACAGTCCCGGTGAACCCAAAGCAAGGATCACTGTGTGACGTGGGAAAAGTAGGACTGGAGCATGTAAGGTCATCACAGCGAGCTACGGAGAGTGACGACTGGGACTCCTTCACACTATGTCTCTGGGGCAAGATGCCACGACGCACCCTACATCCCTCTGTTCATACGACACCTGACGACTGGAGCTTGCATCGTTAAATCTTCTGAACCACCAACAAAATACGTCTTGCACCTCGACTTGGGCACCAGAAGAAAGAGGGTAAAACAGCAGCTTAAAGAGCCACACAGCCCTGCAGCGGGCTGCAAACCTACACACCTATTCATAAAATAGGCCACCGTAATAGCAGGGACAGAAATGAAGGGAGGGCACAGTATGGGTCAAAGCGAAAGCATCAAATTGATTGTCAACTCAGGCTCTTTGCAAGAGGTAAAGCTTGAGATGAGTTTTAGGAAATTAGCAGTGCCTCCCACAAAATGGGGATGCAGGGCGCCTGGGTGGCTCAGTCGGTTAAGAGTCTGCCTTCAGCTCAGGTCACCTTCCCAGGTCAGGTCACGATCCCTGAGATCGAGCCCTGTGTCCGACTCCCTGCTCAGCGAAGAGCCTGCTTCTCCCTCTGCCCCTCCCCTCTGCTCAAACTCACGTTCTTTTTCTCAAATAAACAAAAATCTTAAAAAAAAAAAAAAAAAATGGAGATGCAAAGGCATTCTAGGAGCCAACAGCTCCAATGAGACCCTAAACTGCTGGAATTCAGGAGATGCAAACAGTTCAGTTAGACAGGATCAGAGGGTACAAGGTAGTGATTCGATTAAAGGTCACATGGGAGGCAGGGCCAACTGTGGTTAAACCAACTTAGACACTTTTTCTTTCTGTTTTTAATTAAAAGTTTATTGAGGGGGGGGAGGGACAGAAGGAAAGAGAATCTCAAGCAGACTCCCCACTGAGCACAGGCCTGACGTGAGGCTCGATCCCATGACCCTGAAACATGACCTGAGCTGAAATCAAGAGTCAGACGCCCAACCGACTGAGCTACCCAGGCGTCCCCTGAGCTAAACACATTCTTGCTGCCAACGCCTAGCCACTCGTGGAAGAGAAATGATATAACCAACCTGAGGTGTCAGAAAGGTCCTGGATTCTACATCATGATGGATTTCTGTCCTAAAGCCTCCCACGATGACCAGAAAATACACACTCCAAAAAACCCAGAATGCCACCCGAAAATACAAAACCTGACCCAAACAGCACATCATACACCTTGAGAAGAGCCCGTGAACCTGAAGACAGTCAATAAAAGTACCGATTTTGGGTAACTGAGAGAAAAAAAGACTTAAAAATGAGATTCAGACACTCAGGGCTCAGGACAGTGCCAGATAACAGCAAACGCACGTCCCGGGAGGCCCGGGAAAAGCAGGGGCGTGGCAAACAGAACCACTGACAGCCGCACGCTCCCCAAATGTGGCAAAAGGCATGAGCCGGCAGCCGCAAGAAACTGACTGAACCCCCAACCGGATAAGCATGAAGAAAGCCACGACCAAGCGAGTCCCAATCAAACTGCTACAGAATATAGACAACGGAAGAAGTCACGTCACTTACAGGGAACAATTCAAACGACTCCAAGTGTCTTATTCAAGAGCATTGAGGCCAGACGACAGGGGAGCATTTTAAAAGTGCTGAAAGGAAGGATTCTGAAGCCAACGTAAATATCCATCAGGAGTAACTGAAATCAGGGCACCTTCTCTGAGGAAGAAAAACTAAGGGCCTGCAGGGCAGGATGCACTGTGCAAGGGTGACCCAGCGCAAAGAGCACCAGCAGGCAACTCAGGGGCAAGAGTTAAGAATCAGGGCCAACACGAGCACGGTCTTCTCCACCCATGTTCTCTGAAGGACGTTAGAGGGCGAATGTCGTGTGCATCTCCTGCCGGGGCCTTCGGGAGGCACAGTGGTGACAGGGCAGGGGGAGCAGGGCCCAGACGAGTGAGGTTTCCACGTCCCTTTCCAATTAGCGACACAAAACTCAACTGTCGCACTTTAAACCACACAGTGAAAAAATAAAATGGTAAGCCACAGATGGGAAAAAGTATTTGCAAATCCTACTTCTGATTCAAAAAAACAAAAAAAACAACTTGACCCAGAACTTAAATAAAAACCTCTCATAAAAACAAACAGCTGGGGGGCGCCTGGGTGGCTCAGTCGTTAAGCGTCTGCCTTCGGCCCAGGTCAGATCCCAGCGTCCTGGGATCGAGCCCCGCATCGGGCTCTCTGCTCTACAGGAAGCCTGCTTCTCCCGCTACCATTCCCTCTGCTTGTGTTCCCTCTCTCGCTGTGTTTCTCTCTGTCAAATAAATAAAGTCTTTAAAAAAAAAAAAAAA
>CM053616.1:49334631-49354034 GCA_028646535.1 Procyon lotor
TGATCTCAGGGTCCTGGGATCGAGCCCCACATCGGGCTCTCTGCTCCGCAGGGAGCCTGCTTCCCCTTCTCTCTCTCCCTGCCTCTCTGCCTGCTTGTGATCTCTCTCTGTCAAATAAATAAAATCTTTAAAAAAAAAAAAAAAAACCTGGTTAAGTGATTTCATTGAATCCTAAACTTTGAAAACTACTGGATAAAATAAAGGGAAATTATATAGGAAAACACTGTGAAGTTAAGGGATTGGAGAAGGCAACTTGGAATCCTAGTCTTCACTGCGTACCCGGAATCATGGATGAGGTGGTGAACTCTCTCCCACCAGGTCTGTGGTCCTTCTGTCCTCCAAACATTCTGTATCTGCTTTAACACTTATCGTTTTTAAAGCTTTTAATTAATTAATTAGTTAATTTCAGAGAGAGCAAGGCAGGAAGGGGTAGAGGGAGAGAGAGGCTCGAGCATATTCCCTGCTGAGCACGGCGCCTGATGTAGGGCTCTGAGATCATGACCTGAATGGAAACCAAGAGTCAGCTGTTTAACCTACTAAGCCACCCAGGCGCCCCAACATTTATCCTTTTTAAGGATTTATTTAAGGGCGCCTGGGTGGCTCAGTGGGTTAAAGCCTCTGCCTTCGGCTCAGGTCATGGTCTCATGGTCCTGGGATCGAGCCCCGCATCGGGCTCTCTCCTCGGCAGGGAGTCTGCTTCCCCTCTCTCTGCCTGCCTCTCTGCCTACTTGTGATCTCTTTCTCTGTCAAATAAATAAATAAAATATTTTTTTAAAAAAGGGATTTATTTACTTATTTTAGAGAGAGTGCATGCAAACAGAGGGAGGGGCAGAGGGAGAGAGAGAGAACCCAAGCAGACTCCCCACTGAGCACAAAGCCCAACACGGGGCTCAATCTCATGACCCTGAGATCATGGCCTGAACCGAAATCAAGAGTCAGACGCTCAACTGACTGAGTGACCCAGACACCCCCATTTATTTTTTTTAAATATTGATTTATATCACTGCTGCTGACCCAAAACCTCCAGAGGTTCCCTGTAACCATACACACTTCAAAATGACAAGAATAACAACAAATGTAATAATAGATAACAGTTACTGAGCACTTTTATTTAAACCAGCGCCACAAAGCTAATCTAACCACAAATTCAGCCTAAAGGGTCTAAGTTGTAACTTAGAAAAATATAACACAGGCCTCTTTGTATAGTCTATGAGAAATTTCAAGCTCAACTTTTCAGGTTGAAATATATAAAGAGAAATTTTTTTTCTAGCTAGAAAAAGATTTAGGTCACTTTAACTCTACGTATCTGGTTGAACTCTGGAAATCATTATTGGTATAAATACTACTATTCATCACATCATATAAGGATATATAATTGGCATATATTAAGTATAAACAGGGATGCTACCCAGGGTATATCTTTTTTTAGTTATTTGAGAGAGAGAGAGAGAGAGAGAGTGTGAGAGGGAACACAAGCAGGGTGAAGAGCAGAGGGAGAAGCAGACTCCCCGCGGAGCAGGGAGCCTGAGATGGGGCTCGATCCCAGGACCATGAGACCATGACCTGAGCCGAAGGCAGAGGCTTTAACCCACTGAGCCACCCAGACGCCCCTCTGCAAAATCTTTAACCCGATGGTTTTACTGCCTTCAGGCACTCTGGTGTCCTGGCTCTTTCAGGATGGAGGCACGCGTCTGTTCAGACACCAGCTGTGGTACCTCTAAGGGGCCATAAATGAGCCCTCTTAAGAAATTGCCCTCAGGGTCGCCTGGGTGGCTCAGTTGGTTGAGTGACTGCCTTCGGCTCGCGTCAGGATCCCAGAGTCCCAGAATCGAGTCCCATATCGGGCTAGCAGTTCTGCGGAGTGTCTGCTTCTCCCTCTGACCTTCTCCCCCCTCATGTTTTCTCTCTCTCTCTCTCTCAAATAAATAAATAAAATCTTTAAAGAAAAAAAAAATTGCCCTCAGCTGAAAGGTATGGCCTCACCCAAAGTTAGCCTCCTTGGATTCAGCTCATACCCTAAAACTGGTCAACATAAGGGTACAAAGTCCCCACTCCTTTAGCTCAGCTTTGTTCATCCCTGAATGGCCAATTTCAGAGATTTTGTGGGATTAGCTGAGTCCTCTTTTGTAAAAGCATCACTGTTGAACTTTTTCTTCTGTCCTGTCCTGCTTCCTTCCCTCCCTCCCAGGGTTCGATCCGGAGGGCAGTCCCTACTACACCAGCTGCTTTTAGGTCTGTTTGCTGCAAAACTCAGCCGACTGCATGTGTATACTTATTGTTCCAGCTAGCTTATAAGTCTATTAGAAAAATAAATTTTTCCTCCTTTGTCATGTCCCTTAGTATTAAAGCCCTAGGCTTATGTAGTAGATGTTCTACAAAAACACAGAAATAGGAAAGAAGATCAGGGAGGCTAAGACAGAAAAGAAGCTACTATGAAAAAGACAATCCCAAAAATGAAGAAGTAATTTTTCTAGACATATTCCATATAAATTAACCAACAAATCCAATATCCAATGAGAGCCTGTTTCCAAATATAGGAACAAAAATAAATATGAGCACTTTTTAAAAAAATTTCTTTGAATTTTCATGTTTGATTTTTTTAAAGATTTTATTTATTTATTTGACAGAGGGAGAGAGAGAACACAAGCAGGGGGAGCAGTGGGCAGAGGGAGAGGGAGAAGCAGGCTACCTACTGGGTAAGGACCCCAAAGTAGGGCTTGATCCCAGAACCCTAGGATCACGACTGGAGTCGAAGGCAGACACTCAACCAACTGAGCCACCCAGATGCCCCAATATGATCACTTTTAAGTAGAAATAAAAAAAGACAGACAAGCAGGAAAGAATGATATATGAGATATCATAAAGATATGATTTCTATTATCATAAAGAATATATCAGAATTTTATGATGATATCTCTATTATCGTAAAAATATATAAAATATAATTTTAATATCATAAAATGTATTTTTAAAAAGATTTATTTATTTATTTATTTATTTGACAGAGAGAGGGATCACAAGTAGGCAGAGAGGCAGGCAGAGAGAGGGGGAAGCAGGCTCCCTGCCGAGCAGAGACCCCGATGTGGGGCTCGATCCTAGGACCCTGAGATCATGACCCGAACTGAAGGCAGAGGCTTTAACCCACTGAGCCACCCAGGTGCCCCATAAAATATATTTTTATGATAACATCATAAAAATTATCCCTATGACGTAAAGTCCATAGGGATAACTTACATGGTTCAAATTACAAATCATACTACAGTTCATAAACAAGAGATCAAAATTTATTAGAATAGACAAAAATAAATTTTTGGAGGCTTTGAGACACCATGTGAGCATTGGAAATTTTACAATGCTTCCTCATGCTCTGACTTTCCCAATTAACAGGATTAATCCCATACCAGGGGAGTCAGTAATTCTAGAACTAGACCAGGAAAATTTTATTTTGGCCTTCTCTACATTCATTCCCTTTATTTTGATAATTTATCTCTATTTTTTAAGGAAATAAGCCTTCTGCTGTGTTTAGTCTGTGTGGTTTCCATGAAACTTAGGACAATGAACTGTTGGTTTTATGCAGTGGACCAAGGCCTGGACAATCAGTCATTGTCATCTCTTCTGAGAGTCAATCCCTGCATATTTTCCAGAACCCTTTTGAAAGTACGTGTATTTTGGGGCACCTGGGTGGCTCACCAGGTTAAAGCCTCTGCCTTCGGCTCTGGTCATGATCTCAGGGTCCTGGGATCGAGCCCCACATCAGGCTCTCTGCTCAGCAGGGAGCCTGCTTCCCCCTCTCTCTGCCTGCCTCTCTGCCTACTTGTGATCTCTCTGTCAAATAAATAAATAAAATCTTTAAAAATAAATAAATAAGAAGCAGAACAAAGAAGTTGTAAATAGAAAAAAGACTTTACATGAGGTCACCTCCTTTTCCTTTGGGGGAATGAAAAGGGCCTCCTGACAGATGTTCTTATTGGTGCTGATCCGTTAAGATCACATTTCTGGGAAGTTGAAATTGCTAGTATTAGGTTACACATTCCGTCTGGGTTTACAGACTTGGGGCGTTCACCTAAGTGCCCTTGCTTTGGGCCTGTGGTTTTCTAGATGTCGGTTACTTTGTGACTTTTCCTTTCTGGCTACTTTTGTCTAGTTGTTTGCTTTCATCTTTAATATATCCTTTGCCTTCTTTTGGCTTACTTTGTTGGTTTTTCACTAGGTTTTTGAGACTTTTAGTTTGCTCCTTTTTTAGTGTTTATTGTTGTAATCGCTCAAGATTGTGAGATTTTCTGTTATCGCTTTGTTTCTCTCATAAATGCTTATAACAGAGTGTTGTCTACACTTCTGTCTTTATTTCCCTATTTTAAAACATTTGTTGAATAGAAAGTTTTTGGAAGAAAAAAAAAAAAGATTTCCAGGCAGAAAAGCTTTTTGAAATCATGCCATTTAGAGTTTTGTTGCATTGTAATGAGAGAACAGCTTGATCTATTTCGGACTGGCGTATGCAGTCTTCCGTCTCTTTCCGGCTACGGCAGGGTCTCCGGGACGCGGCGCGGTGTCGGTCCGTGCGGCTCTTCGGGACTGTCGTGTGACCCTGTGGCCTGCAGCTTGTGGCCTTGCACGTGTCCTTCTCTTCTATGCCTGCGGAGCGGAACCCTCAGCATGTTGGCCCTGGCACTGAGGCTGGAGTGCGGCGGGCCCGAGAGAGGGGACGAGAGCGCACCTGCGGCGCCTGACCCTACGGTGGGACCCACGAGGCTCCGCCCCTCTGTGCGATCAGCCTTCTGTTGGAAGCCCGGCCGGGAAGCCGGGAGCCTCCGCAGAGGATTCTGGGAGATGTAGTTTTCGTCCGGCGCCGCCCGGTCCGGAGCGTCGGTACATGACGTACTTCCCCTGCGCCGCACCCGCCGCTGTAGTGGGGTACGCGCCTCCAGGGCTGTTTCCGCCTGCTTGCTTGTGGACGGGAGAGGGTCGGGCGAGTTGAGAGTTTCTGTGGCTCCGGAGCCGGCGGAGGCACAGACTTAGCCCCCGCCGGAGCGCCCGGTGCACACCAGCGGCTCGGCCGGCTCAGCGCCCACGGTAGGTCTGGGGTGTGGTCGGAGCCAGCCTGCGCTCGGGGGTCTCCCGTGTCAGGGTCGCGTCGCGGTGCGTACTCATCGCTCCGACCGCTTGTGTCCAGGCCCGGAGGCCGTGTCGCTGTGAGGGACTCGGCCCCGGGCCCAACCTCCGTGGGGCGGGAGGTCCCTCCTGGGTGGGCGCGGGTGCGGCCAGCAGGGAGACCCTCACGGTTCGGTTCTCTGCTCCGCAGCCTGCACGCAACAGCGCGGGATGGCCGGCAGGTTCCGGACAGCTTCGTGTTGGGTAAGTAGGGATTCTCTCGTCTTTGAAAGCTGATTGGCACTGACGACGGACACATTGATCTCTTTGCCGTCAGGTCCAGGGCCCGAACTCGCGTGTTCCCTACTCCTCCCCCCCCCCCCCCCCAGCTTTCCTCCCTGTCTCTGGTCTCCAGAAACGGTCGTTGTCTTCTGGTTTTTTGTGTCCAGTGCCCCCTTCCTCGGAAGTTACCCTTCACTGCCAGCTGCAGACCCTGACCTCTGAGGATAATGCGGGTCCTTGTTCAGGAGGCAGGAAGGAGCAGTGTGGGAGCAAGAGAGGGGCAGTGGACCACGGGGACTGGGTGAGCGCCTGGTGGGGTCAGCGAGTGATTGCTGGACTCCTGACTTCTCGCACGGGGGGGCGACGCTTCCACTCGCGAACAGTTAGAAGAGGGAGGCATCCAGGAGAAGAGTGTAACTGTGTAGGTCTTGGCTCTGTGGTGCCTATAGCGGAGTCTGCAGCTCAGGTGGGAGTTCTCAACTGGAAATACCAGGTGAAAGGTCCTTGAGTTAGTGGAGGCTCCCGGGGTGAGGGAGTAGAGCCCGAGAAGTGGAGGATCTGTGGCAAAGACAAGGACTGCGGTGCACAAGGGCTGGGGGGCAAGAGGTGGGTGTAAGTTTGGAGAGTAGCTGTTTCCCTGCAAATTTGAGAAAAGAGAACTTCATAAAAGCCATATGAAATACCTCAGAGAATTATTTCATGAGACAAACAGTATCATTTGGACTTGGGTATTTATAAGTCTTTTTTCTTTGTTTTTAAGATTTTATTAGAGCGAGTGAGAGAGAGCACGTGCTAGCGGGGCAGAGGGAGAGAGAGAAGGAGAGGCCGACTCCCCGCTGAGCAGGGAGTCCCCACTCGACACTCGATCCCAGGACCCTGAGCTCATGACCTGAGCCCAAGGCAGACACTGAATGATTGAGCCACCCCAGCACCTTGCGTACTTATGTCTTAAGCAATTTTCTGTATCAGAAAGAATGTTGGAATGGTCACTTCCTGAGAGGTGATGGGGTGTTGCAAACTGGATTGCACAAGGTTGTGGACAAGGGTGTGTAAAGAAGTGATTCATGACAGTAAAGACCTTCTTTAATGTGGTATGATGTTTCACGTGTGACAAGAAGAGTATGGGTGCCAGGAACAAGGCAGTTCACTGAGTGACATGAATCATACAATTAACCTTAAAATTAAGGGTCTTTTTATTTTCTTTAAGTAATCTCTGTGCCGAACGTGGGTCTTGAACTTACAGCCCCAAGCCGAAGAGTGGCATGTTCTACCACCTGAGCCAGCCAGGTGCCCCAGGATATTTTTATTCTTAAACAAAACCATATGGAAAACACAGTGAGAGAAAACATTGTGTTTACAAGAGCAATAAAGGTAAAGTAAGTGGACAAAATCATACATTATGAAGAATAAATAAGTAAACAGACTAAATGAAGACTTCAAAACTATTGAATAGCATTAGTAGGTACCATTTTAGCTAGGCAGTTCGTGTGTATGAAGTTGTTAAAGTCTCATGACCATACGGGGCAGGTATGTCCCCACTTTACAGGTGAAGAAATTGGGAAGCCTGTCCATGGTCCCAAACTAGTAAAGGATTCAAGGAGACTAGGGTTGCAGACCTAGGATTCAAAGAAGGCAGCATCTTCAGAGTTTGTGCTCTTAATGCCTCTTACATCTTTTTTTTTTTTTTTTTTTTTTTTTAAGATTTTATTTTATAGAGGCGGAGCAGCAGGCAGAGAGAGAGGGAGAAGCAGGCTTCTTACTGAACAGGGAGCCTGACCCTGGGCTCGATCCTAGTCATGACCTGAGCCGAAGGCAGCCGCTTAACTGACTGAGCCATGCAGGCACCCCTATGCCTCTTATATTTTAACATGAACGGTATTTCCTTGTTTTTGAGTGCACATATTAATTTAACAACCGTTTATTGATTATTATACCAGGTAATTTTTTTAGGCATGTTGGGATGAACAACATTGACAGGGTCCATACCGTGCTGGCTATGGGACATGGTCAGACGTACCAGAGGAGCATCGTACACAGACAGATGTGAGTGTTAAAGCACATGAGAGAGAGCGACTGAGTGGCCGCTTTACGTTGGATTGGCACCCCTTCTTGAGGCAACATTTACATAGCGTCTGAGTGACAACTACACGATCACGGGATGCTGGGCTAGTGGGGAGGAAGCATTCCAGACTTTATTCCTAGGGCTGTATTCCAAGCAAGCGGCAGCCGCCTCTAGTGGGAAGGAAGCCTGTGGCTGAGTGCAGAGGGATGGTGCGTCAGCCAGGGCCAGATTGGTGGGCCCCTTAAGTGACGGAAAGGATCACGCTGGAATGCCCTAAGAGTGTTTAATTTTATTTCATCCTGAAAGAATTTTGAAATTAGAGAAATCATAAGAATGGTCTAAGAAACTCCTGTACAGAGGCGCCTGGGTGGCTCAGTTCATTAAGCATCTGCCTTTGGCTCGGGTCATGGTCCCGGGTCCTGGGATGGAGGCCCATAGCCAGCTCCCTGCTCAGCAGGGAGTCTGCTTCTCCCTCTGCCCCTCCCTCTGCCCGCGCGTGTGCGCGCGCTCTCTCTCTCTCTCTCTCTGTCAAATTCCATTCTGTGAACGAATGGAATCTTAAAAAAAAAATTACTCCTGTACAGTGTTGTGTATTAAAAACCTCTTCACCCAGATTTGTCAACATTTTACCATATTTGCTCCATTATCTTCTCTTTCTGTGTGTGTGTGCACACATGCATTACACTCTAATTTTCCTCCCTTCTTTATTGTTCCAGCCCACATCGAGTCATCCCTGTAGGCTAGCCTACACACCTCATCTTTTCTCCCCAGTCCTCCCTCCTTACCTCCCTCCTTCCTTTTCCTTCTCCTCTTTCTCCTCCTTTCTTTCCCTTCCCTCTTATTTTTATTGACACAAATATTCCAGTGTAAGAGTGCTTTACCCCTCCTGTCCTGCTCCCCAGAAAAGATCGCCGTCCACAGTTTCTTATGTAACCTTCCCATTGTTTTTCCCTACATTTTACATGTATGATCATGTATACTGGTGGCTGTTTTGCATTTTAGTACGGAAATGGCGTTACTGCTTTTCCTCTTTAAAACAGTTTTTAATTGCATCCTTTTAGAAAATGGGATTGTAAGTAACACAGCCAAAGCCCTTTGGTTATCATTTCCTTCCTCTAATGTCAAAAGGTAGTCAGTAGCAGGTTCCTGATCTCAGGGTCTTGAGTCAAGCCCCATATTGGCATGGAGCCTACTTAAAGTAAAAAAACCCAAAAGCTTAAAAAAAAGAGGTAGTCAGTAGCTTGGGGGGTTTCCATCCAGACCCTTTCTACAGGAAATAAGGTTTTATGTTTTGTTTTCTTCTGTAAATTGTGCAGTTTGCCATTTCCTTTACATCTATTTTAGATTTCTTGATGGCAGTACATATAGGTGGGTGTTTCCTTTTATAATAGCTCTATTTTATTATCCTGCAGTGTGAATGGGCCACATTTTATTGAGCTGTTTCTCCACTGATGGGGATTTAAGTCTGTAGACTCACCTCCTGGTGCGCACAGCTGGTAACCCCTAGGGCTTTGTGCTTCCTGCTCTCAGGCCTCCCGGCTTTTCATCTGCTGTAATTTTGTATTCTTTGGAGACAAAAATATATTAAATTTTTTTAAATAACTGATTAAAATTACTCATGAATTTTATAGTGATGGTGTGGAATCTTAGGTGTGCTTAATTCAACATTTGAAAAGTTTTGTTTTTATATGAGTTGCATCATACTGTGTTTAATTATTCTACAGTCTGAAAAATGTCTCTATAGGATGATTGTACCATATTCTTAGTTAGCTATTCTCTTACTGGTGGAAATTTAGGTTGTTGAGCTTGTCACTGTTATGAACTCTGAAACCATGAGCAACTTTGCCCATGTCTGGATATTCTGATCTCATTAATGTTTGGTGACATATTTGGTACTTTTCTACATTCTCTTATAACACAGTTCAGTCTTACAATTACCCTCTTGCCCTAATCCGTTTTCTTTCCTGAGAGATAGTCAATTCGGTGTATATTCTACTAGAACTTTCTATATATATTTGTCTACAGCCGTGTATATCCTTAAAATGTTTGGTTTATTTGTCTGGGTTATGACTTAAATGGGTTTCACTCTATGTAACATTATTTCTGTTTTTCCCCCATGCAAAAAAATATATTTGTAGTTATATCTGTGATGTTCTTATACATATATATCCATTTGTGGCTTCTTTTGCCTTTTCAAAAACTTAATTGGGTTCTAAATTATAGTAAAATGCGTAAACTTCAAGTAGAGTATTTATATTCTTTTAGGTTCCTGGACCCAATTCCAGCGAGGGGGGTAGGGGTGCAGTTCCCCTACACACAGCATCATGCAGTTCTTGGACACCAGCAGGTTGTCTGAGAATTCAGCTTCATTCTGTCACTGTGTCCCCAGAGGTGGGGGACACTCCTGGAAACCAGCTGCCCTTTGGTAGGTCACCTAGGGGCGGCCCAGAAGTTCATTATCATAACAAAAGATACCTTGATCACACTTATCGGAGGAAATGCCAAGGGTTTTAGGAGCTCTGAGCCAGAAAACCATGGATGAAGACCAAATACTTAGGAGAGAAAATGTTTTGGACGTCTGAATGACCAAGTATCCTTCTACATCACAGAATTAGAGCGTACGCCAAAGGCAAATCAAAATCAAGAGTCCCAGTGCTCTGGCAGGTTCCATTCTCCCTATCGCCACTTCCCTCCTTCCCGGGGTCACTGCTTTTTTATATTTTTTTATGTCTGTTAAAACACCAGTAATTTTGCCTTTTTTTTCTCTTTTTAACTTAATGTAATTGGACTTGTACAGCAAAGCATCTGGCTTCTCTTAGCACAGTTTGTGACTGACATCCAAGTTGTAGGGTGTTCTATCGTATGACTTTCCTAAGTTATCTGCCGTATTCATGTGTTATCATAGGCATGGTCATCAGCAGCATTTGGACTGTGTCCGGTTATTGGCTATTATGAGTAACACTGTTTATTATTAAGATTTTATTTATTTATTTGACAGAGAGATCACAAGTAGGCAGAGAGGCAGGCTGAGGGGGGCAGGGAAGCAGGCTCCCTGCTGAGCAGAGAGCCCTATGCGGGTCTCCATCCCAGGACCCTATGATCATGACCTGAGCTCAAGGCAGAGGCCTTAACCCACTGAGCCTCCTAGGCGCCCCATGAGTAACACTGTTACAAACATTTTTGTACACATCAGTTCTCATTTCTGTTAGGCTTTTACCAGGATTTCTCAGCCTCAGCACTGTTGACATTTTGGACTGAGTTACTCTTCATTGTGAAGGACTGTCCTGTACATTACAGGATGTTGAGCAGCGTCCGTGGCCTCTGCCCATTTAGAGACCAAGAGCTCTGCCCCCACGTGACCAGCGCAGAAGTCTCAGTGCCAGACCTCCCAGGGGGCACAAAATCTCCCTCTAGGTGGGCAGCCACTTGGCATATATCTACGAGTGATGGGGATGTGTGTATTGAAATTTAGTGAACACGACCCCTTTCCAGAAGTGCTGAAACTGCTGTGTCCCATCAGCAGCATGGGGTTTCCAGGTGTTGTGCTTGGAGGCCTTTGGTGGTTTGTCACCTTTGGAGCATCTTCCCACAGCGTGGATGTCCTGTACTCAGCTTTTCTGCAGATGCTCAGTTAATGTGATATCCATTCTTTATTTCTCAATGTCTCCTTTTTTTTTTTCAAGATTTTATGTATTCATTTGACAGAGAGAGAGATCACAAGCAGGCAGAGAGGCAGGCAGAGAGAGGGGGAAGCAGGCTCCCTGCCAAGCAGAGAGCCCGATGCGGGGCTCGATCCCAGGACCCTGAGATCATGACCTGAGCCGAAGGCAGAGGCTTTAACCCACTGAGCCACCCAGGCGCCCCTCTCCTTGGTTTTTTAAAAATAAATTTCTAATTTCCTTTTAATCTATTGTATACTTCTATATTTTTAAGTATTTGTAATAGTATAGACTATGACAGTTGTTTCTAAAGTTGTCTGCCAACCTCTGGATCATCTGTGAGTCTGTATTGTGTGCTTTCTTCTTGGATTTATCAGTCTTGTTTTCTTGCCTCTTTACGTGTCTCAGAAGTTTCTATTTTATGCCACGTTGGAACAACCACAGAGATGGAAGCTCAGTGTTACCTCCCCCCGGAGTGCTTCCCCTTTCCTCTGCCGTGAGGTAGAGATGACTGATGGTGTCATCCAACAGGCACCGAGGTGGTTTGGGGCCGGGGTGCCACGTTAGTTATCGTACATTCACCTGTGGTCTTGGTGGCAGTGGTGGGGCGGTTACTGCGTGCTCCTGTCTAGGGTTCTTTGTGTCCTCAGTGCCTGCAGTCTGTGGGAGAATCCGTGCGCCGGTCCAGCTCAGCTCCTGTGCTCACCAGCCCTCAGCACATGCACCACAGGGAGAGCCTGCTGTCCGTGGGGCATCGGAGGCTCCCCTGCCTGTTCTCGGGCTGGACAGATGCCCCCAGTGACAGAAACACCCCGCACTTAACTCACCTGGGAAGAGCTGGGATTTTTAAAAGTGTTGAATTTTACCACATTACTTTGTTTCATCTGTTGAGATGATTGGTTGGCTGTTCTCTGCTAATATACTTATTTCACACATATTTCACACATATACTTATCTCACACATATTTCACACATATACTTATTTCACACATAGGTTTTTTGGTAGGTTTTTTTTTTGTTAATTTTGGACCACGCTTTAATTTTTTGGATAAATTTCTTTGTCATAGTTTGCTCTGTATGTGTGTATAGGACTTGTACTATTTTTACAGCACAGTACTTTTTTTTTTTTTTTAAAGACTTTATTTATTTGACAGAGAGAAACACAGCGAGAGAGGGAACACAAGCAGAGGGAATGGTAGCGGGAGAAGCAGGCTCCCCACAGAGCAAGGAGCCCCATGCGGGGCTCGATCCCAGGACCCCGGGATCATGACCTGGGCCGAAGGCAGACGCCCAACGACTGAGCCCCCCAGGCGCCCCCACGACAGTACTTTGATCAGAGTTAATGGTAAATGAGTTGAAATCACGGTTTGTCCCGTACTTGCTGGGAGTTGTCTGAGGCGTTGTGCAGGTCTGTGCGCTGTAGGGCATCCTGTGGTGTCTGGGCTCAGCGCAGGGTGGACAGGATGGCAGTTTGATGTTCCTGCAGTGTGGATAGAACTTACACTCAGTGTGGGCGCACAGCCTCCCTGGAGCGGAGGCTGTACCTTCCGTTGCTACTTCTGTGTGTTTGAGATCGTGGATTAGTCAGTCTTGCTTTTTTTACTTCCTTCTGGGCCAACGTGGGTTCTTTTTATTTCCTTAGAGAATTTTTATTTCTTCCGAGTTTTCAAATTTACTGGAACAAATTTGTTAATAGAGTCAGATCCGCTACTGTGTTTGCTCTAAAAACGTGAATTCAACACAATTGATTTCGTGGGGAACAGTGTGAGCCTTCTGTCTGACTTCACACAGCCCTCTTTCCACCACTTTATGATCGGCTGCAGCCACTCTGATGTCCAAACACCAGGTCTTTTCCAAGGTAAAGCGATGTATTGTCATTTTATGTATTTCGTAAACATTAAACCTGTGAAACTGCTACTGTTTTTGATAGGGTCCCGGTTCTTTCTTATGTGTTGCTGACAAAGGTGCTGTGCTCCGTCCCCATTCTCCCCATAGTCCCTGCGGGTTTGCTGTGTCACTTTGCATAGTGCTGATTTTTTGCTACATATAGTAAGAACTCTCTCTATATAATAATCTCGTATATTTAAAAATTTTTATCTTAGAGTTATGGATTCTTTCTTGGTCATAGGAGTTTTTTATTTCTAACTCCTTCATTTCTTGATGATTCTTGACCAGTAGTTCCTCTGCAATTTATTTTTATTCTTACCAAATTGAAAACACAGTAAAAAGCTTAAAATAAAATACCCTCACGGTTTACTCCCAGTCTCCTCTTCCATCCTATCTCCATACTCGGCCCCTTTGATCTGTGTTCACTCTTGTGGCATCTGCCTTAGGCTTTTACGAGATCACACTGGTGTGCCTTGCTTGGGTTTCTCCTCTGTAAAGTCGCTGATTTGACAAGTGGCCTGGGCTGGATCTGAATGCAGAAAGTCACAGCCTCATTTTTCTCCATCACAACCTCAGACATGCCTGTCCGCTCTCCCTCTCCTTGGCCCCAGGCGTTGTCTTAGGGAGCACTCAGCGATGCTCCGGTCTCCTCTTCTCTGGTCACTTTCAGGCATTGGACAGTCCAGTCCATGCTCTTCATTCCACCTCCTCTTCTTGCCCCACTCAGGCTTCCGGGGAGAGATGGGGGGCTTGTCTCTTTATTCTCACCTCCTGTGGGGGCTCCTCCTGGCTTGGGAAGACCAGTGCTTCGACCAGAGAAGCTCCTGTTTGTCAGGGGGCTGGTGCCCAGCACCAGGCAGTCGCTTGGAGCCCGAGACAGGGCCTTGCCCTGTATTTCCATGCTGTGAGCAATTCTCTCACTTACCTCTGCAGGCTCCCCCAGAACTGCATTCACTGTCTCCTCCCTCCTGGGTCTCCCTTCCTCCAGGCAGTGCTGCTGGCTTAGGAGCCTGTCGAGGGTGATCAGTCCAGGGATCTTTGTACTTCACTTCTCAGCTGCCTTTACAGAGTGTTCCAGAAGCCTCTGTCTTGAGAAATTCCCAGAGGGGAGCAGATTCCTGGTTTACTGAGATCCCTGAGCACCAGTTCCTCCTGACTGTGGGCTCAGCGGACACCCAGATGGTGTCCGCCTTCCCTCCATTCCCCCAGTGGCCTGCTTCAGGGAATTCTGTCCAGCTGCTTCTCAGCCCCTCGTTCCCCTCATTTCTCATCTCTCAGGCACCCCCACTTGTTAGAGGGCAGCGTTTTCCGTTTACTTGGCCAGGATCCTTGCTGTTGTCCTCAACTCCCATCTTGGGTGACTGTCATCCCCGTCAGGATGTCGTCTGCTCTGTCCTCACTTGATACCACAGCCCACCTACCGCAGTACTCCAGTGCTCCCACTCTGGCTACAGCTGCCTTCGTCCCCTCCAGGTCCAGGACCCGCCCTTCTCCATAGCACTCAGAGTAACCTTGGGTGGGACTCAGAGCATGGCTCTCTCGCTTGAGGCCTTGGGGTGGCCTGTCCTCACTTGGAATGAAATCTCAAGTCCTCACCATACCCTGTGAGCCCTGAAGGCCTGGGCCTTTGTTTTCATGCCTCCTGGAAGGCTCTCTTCTGCACAACTCTTGGTATCAGTCTCACATCAGTTGGGTTTCTACCCAAGTAGTCCCTTATCAGAGAGCTTCCTGATGACTCCATCCGCCTGCGACGGCCCCCTGGGTTCTCTCCCCTTACCCTGCTTGAGTCTTGGTAGAGCCCTGTCACCACCTGCTTGTTGGGTAGTTATGTGTTTACTGTCCCCTCCCCCTGCAAGGAAGGAAACACACCAAGTCCAGGGACCGTGTCCATGGCTGAGCCCCAGCACCTAGAACAATCCTGGCCCACTGTCAGTGCCTCAGAAAGGCTTGTTGAATGATCCCATGAGGACCTATCGCTTGTTACCAGTTTCTTTTGGTCCCATGAGAGGAACTTATTATAAGCATTTTGGGAGGTTCACAGAGATGTCAGGAACCACACTTCTCACACCTGCCTGGTAGGGACTGCTGTGCCCTGCCCCCCACAGCGGGCGCGACCGTCACCTCTGCATCACCCGCAGCTCTGCAGCACTGGCTATACGGACTCGAGGTCTGGGCGGGGCGAGCCCTGGCTGGCCTCAGTGATGGGCAGTGGGCCCCTTGTCTTCCTGAAAGAAGGCTAGGGGTTTATCTATTTAGCCCTTTTTTTTTTTAATTATGCCAAGCTCTCACTCGGAGACTCAAGATGTTGAGCTGTTGAGCAGCTGTCGAGATGACATTTGAGAGGGTCACACCTTCCCATCTGTTTAGGGTTGTTCCCTCCATCTCTGGGCAAAATATATCCTGGATAATTTTTTTTTTAATCAAAGAATTGGAACACCTGTTTTGTCTCCATGTACAGATGTTTGTTTCCCTCTACAAGACTGGAAGCGTCTTTTTATTTTGTTCTATTTTTATTCTATTTTATTCTATTCTATTCTATTCGTTCTATTCTCTGAGAGAGTGTGAGTGAGAGAGCAGGGGACGGGCAGAGGGAGAGAGAGAACCAGACCCCCTTGCTGAACAGGGAACCCGACACGGGAACCTGAGATCATGACCTGAGCCAGGCAGACGCTTCACTGACTGAGCCACCCAGGCGCCCTGGTTTTTGTTTTGTTTTATTCTGAAAGTCAGTGCTGACCTGGGCACAGGAGGCGGTCTGTGGAGGAACATTTCTCCTTCCCCAGTTGCTGTGCATCTGTTCCGCGTCACCTGATGTGATCGTATCCGATTGAACGGGATGTATATTATTCCAGGGATTATTGTCATTCAAGGATATATCTATGGAGTTCACCTGGGAAGAGTGGCAGTTACTGGACGCTACGCAGAAGTACCTGTACAGGGATGTGCTGCTGGAGAGCTATAGCCACCTGGTGTCTGTGGGTAAGTGCGGCTTCTCTGTGGGTCTCCCGCGTGAGGCAGGAGCGGCCACCCTGAGGTCTCCGAAGTCCCTCGTGGTTGCGGGCTTGGCCGTCAGCGCTCCGAGCCTCAGAGTCCCCGTCCGGCCCTCATCTCCTCGCTGTGAGCAGTTTCAGTTTGTAGTCCTGGGTCCCTTAGTCCCTGGCAGCCTGGCCCACATCCTTTATGATTTTCCACCAACAGGGTATCACGGTACCAAACCTGATCTAATCTTCAAGTTGGAGCAAGGAGAGGAGCCGTGGATAATAAGTGCCCAAGTTTCCCGTCAGAGCTGTCCAGGTGGGTGCGCGGGAACCAGGAGGCCGGGGCGCGGGCGCGAACCGCAGGCAGCGCCGTGTGCAGGGCCTGCTCCGGAGCCCCTGAAGCAACCCCGAGAAGCCCACCAGCCAGCTCCTCCGGAAGGGACAGGACCGTCGCTCGGCCCTCCTTAGGGCTTTGCTCTCTTGGGCCTGAGGGGCAGGCGTGCCCTTCTTACCCGCAGCTCTGCTCACATGTTGCTTTCGGGGTTAGTTTCCTTCCTTCCGGGTCGCCTTCGGCACCAGCCGCCCTGGCCTCCCGAGAGCTCCTCTCCTCTGCCTCCGAGGGACTCGCGCTCTCTCTTCCCTTCTAGAGACAGATTGCTCGGCCTTCCCTGTCCTTTGCTCGACGTCACCTTCTTCAGAGGTTGCGTTGCTCCCTTTCTCTCACTTCGAAATCAGAGCTTTTACTTTCTCGGGCGCTTTTCCGAAGGGTTCGGAAACCTGGCCCGGTCTCACCTGTGTCCCCAAGTGATGTTGTTACCACCGTAGGTCTCTCGGCTCCTCTTCAGCCTTCCCTTCGGAGTCATCCAGGGGTGGTTCCCAGATCTGCCTGTTCGTTCTCTCCCCATGTTGTAACCACTGACAGGCCCTTCCGCCCGAGCGGTCTGTCCCCCTGTTGGAATGACCCGCGGAGACCCTCATCTTCCCTTCTGCGCTCTCATCCGCGTGCCAAAGGCTTGTAAAGAGCCCCAGGCGTCTTCAGTTTTCATTCTCAGTAGGAGACATGGGAAGGAGCTCCTCGTCTTTGGCTTCCCTGCATTTCTTCCTGCGCTGGTGCGCTCGGGTTCCCTGTCCTGGGTGCCCGGCTCGCCTCCACTGCGAGTCTTAGTGCTGCTTCTGCCTTCGCCTCTGTGCTGTCTTCGTAGCTCCTGTCCCCTCGGTTGCCGCCCACACTAAATCTGTGTTCTCTCAGGCATGGGTAGCTCAAATTCTTAGCCATATCTGAGAACTCCAGTCTTCTCCTTAGCTGTTCCTGCTGGATTTGTTTTCATAAGCATCCTATCAATAGTCTGAGAAAATGAACAAGTATCTTACATCTCTGATTCAACCAGAGTAAAAGGTAAGGAATTTATAGTCTCAAAGGCCAGTTGTCTGCCATCGGACAGCAGCTCCACAGTGGCTTAATTCAGAAGCTTAGTGATGTCAGGGGTGCCTGGGTGGCTCAGTCTGGATTTTGGCTCAGGCATTGACCTCAGGGTCTTGGGATCAAGCCTGGCTTTGGGCTTGCACTCAGTGCGAAGTCTGCTTGAGATTCTCTCTCTCCTCATGATAGGTTGGGTACATACATACGTATGTAACTAACTAACTAACTTAAAATAAAAACAAAAAACAAGCAGTTTGGTGATGTCAGTGATCCATCCGCCTCCTTTTCTCACCCCAGATGCTCTGCTTTTCTTTTCCTTTGTCCTGGTGGGTTCCTCTGTAGCAGGCGTCACACGCAGATGTGGCGGGAGTCCCTGGATAAGTCCCGTTTCTTGCCCCCCACTCCCCTTCACCAGTCCCCAGACTCTTTCTCAGAAGCCTGCCGGCATGTTTTCTTACAGCTGACCTGCCGGTGCCTGAACTGGCCCCGAGGTGGAGGTGGGGAGGGCTCGGTGGGGGCGCACAGCGGAGGGGAGTTGGTGTGGTTGTGCGGTGAAGAGTGTGAGTCCTACCTGTGGGTGTGCCTGCACGGGCCCTTCTCTCCACCTGTGCAGCTTCAAAGTGCTGATGTTCACACTCGAGGTGGCCGTCCCCTCCCCAGCCGGGGCAGCACGTGTTCTCGTCCTGGACCTGCGTCCAGTTGCGAGTCCAGATTTCCCGAGATGGGCGTGGTGCCTTCAGACCGGTGTGGCTGTGGCCCCAGGATCTGAACCGACATGGGATTACAGGATCACTGGTCTATTCCACACACGTGCAGTGCTGGGGAAGGATTCGGGAACTGCAGTGGAAGCTCCTCGGTGCAGAGGGGTGGATGCGGGCTGGCAGTCCTCCCTGGGCCATCACACGCTCTCCTCTTGGGGGGAAAGTCAAAGAAGACTTCTCGCCCTAGGGCTGGCATACTTTCCCTGTTCACTCCACTCTTTCCTTTGTGTCCTGCCTGGCCAGGGATGAGACGACACTTCGGGAGAATGGTCCTGTCTGTTGGTGCAGATTTGGGCGTATTTGGGGCTAAAGAGTCATAGGCTGGTATCTGACCAGGCTTAGGTTTCCTTCAAAACCTAACAGTCGGGCGGCCCCTGGGGGCCTCAGTCGGTGAAGCCTCTGCCTTTGGCTCAGGTCATGATCCTGGGGTCCTGGGATCGAGCCCCGCATTGGGATCCCTGCTCCATGGGGAGCCTGCTTCTCCCTCTGCCTGCCCACTTACGCCCTCTCTCGCTGTCTCTGTCTCGAATAAATAAGTAAATAAATAAAATCTTAACAAAAAATACCCCACAAGCTTCCAGTCAGTCTTTTTCTCTGAGCAATTCTGTGAAGCCAGGACCAACAACCAAAAGTTGTCTGAGCATATATTCAAGCCTCAGAAGTCTTCTAGCCGCCGGTCTTGGTATTCTCACCGTGTCCTTGACTTGAGGGGCCCTGCTTTGAGGCACAAGCCATAATGGGAGCTGTCCCCACGTGAGTGGGGAGATAGGGTTCATCAGGAGCTCCCGAGGAGCCAGGAGAGCCCCTGGGGGGGCCTGTCCTCTACAGGACAGCTGTCGGGACACGACGAGGCTGTGCCCCTGATGGGTGCGCCTTTCTTGGGGCCCTGCAGGCCTCACACTCCGCATCCTGTTCCTGTTGGGCCTCATCCTTGTCCGACCACGTGTGTGATCTGCTTACTACCTTCCCTGGAAGGTCTTATCCTTCATGACATTTAAGACCTTTACATGTTGTTGACTCCTGCTTTCCCCTGAGCACTGATCTTCAGTCCGTCTGTCTACTTGCTGTCTCCTCTCCATTTGGGCATTTCGCTGAGATCTCAGGTGTAGTCGGGTCCCATACAACGTCCTTCATTTTTCCTCCAAACATTTTCCCTTTCAGAGAGCAGTGCCTCCTGTTTCTCAAGCCTAAGATCTGGAGGTCCTAGAGCCTCCCCTTCTCTCACCTTTTCACGAGGTCCTTTGGTAGATTTTCTTGGGTCTCTCC
>CM053616.1:49377306-49452415 GCA_028646535.1 Procyon lotor
AAGCTACTTGCGGTTGCATTTAACTGAGCTCTGTTGCTGTGAAGAATACAGCTCATGCACAGGTATGCATCAACAATTTGTACATTTTTCAAGTATTCACTGAATACTACCCTTATATACACATATACATTAAATTTGAAAAAGACTTAATTGACGATCCCCAGGTAGACTTCATTTTTGTTGCTCTTTTGGAAGAGGTTGTCTGAAGAGAAGAGTATGTGGTTCTAGCTCACGAATCATGTAATGAACCCAGCCTAGACTCTGTTGGACACCAAGTCTCCTCCACTCGTCTTCAGACATCAGATGGGTTTTCGGGACTTGTTTGGAAAGTTCTCTGGGTAACATGACATGCTGGTACTCATAGTGCTCATCAAAGTACTTGTCCAAGTAGTAGATCTGCTTGTGGGCCATCCTGCGGGCAGGCGGGAGCCACGGGGCTCAAAGAGTCGTTACCTAGGCTAGAGGCCACAGTCCGCCTCTAGCCTAGGTAACGACTCTCCTCAAGATTTTATGTATTTAACAGAGAGACACAGCAAGAGAGGGAACACAAGCAGGGGGAGTGGAAGAGGGAGAAGCAGGCTTCCTGCCGAGCAAGGAGCCCGATGCGGGGCTCCATCCCAGGCCCCCATAATCATGACCTGAGCTGAAGGCAGACACTTAACGACTGAGCCACCCAGGCGCCCTGATACCACCAATTTTTATTTTTGAATGGTGAATCCTTTTTTTCACACATTTGTATGCATTCAGTGAAGCAAAGAAATATGTTCAATAAGACTTTCTCTGATGATGCAAGATGAAAGATGATGAAAATCCTCTTCATTTTCCTGGATTACATGCCCAAATCAGAAGTACCAGTAATGAGCAATCATTATTGACCTTAATATGTTCTGTGCGGTTTAACACTACACCATTTGAAGGAATTAGTGAGTCCTGGTGACATAACTCAAAGTAGATGTGTTGTACTGTAGCCAGTGATCAGAGTGTCAAGAATGGACTTGGTAAGAGTTTCCCTGCTCAGCGGAGTGGCCAGTTCTTGGCGGAAGGCCGAGATGCTGCCGGGGCTAGAACAGCTGTGTTCGTGAACAAAAAGGCCTGCTTAGCCAGGTGTATACTGTTTGCAACACCCGAGGGGTCCAATGGAGTGCTGCATTTTGCTGTTTTTCCACTTAAACCAAGCAAAAATTTTTTAAGATTTGAGAGCGCGCGCGCGCCCACGAGTGTGTGTGTGTCGGGGGGAGGCAGAGGGAGAAGCAGGCTCCCCGCTTTCAGGGAGCCCCGTAGGGCTGGATCCCAGGACTCCAGAATCATGGCCCGAGCTCAAGGCAGACCCTTGACCCACTGAGCCACCCGGGCGCCCCTCAGCCAATTTCTTACGAGGAATTTGTAGTTGCGGCATTTCGTCTGGAATCTGAGACAGCAGGAGAGAGGCGCTGCGCTAAGGCCAGGTGGACGGGTGCCTCCGGCCCGACCCACCGCTGCCCGCGGTCCTGGCACCCGCGCCGGGCGGCCCCTCCGAGCAGACCCCCGCGGGGCGCCCGCTCCCGAGAGCAAGCCCGGAGACACAGCGGGGAGCCACCTCGCAGGGACGACGTCCGCATCCTGCACACGCGTCCAGTCCAAGGACACGGAGGCGTGCGCGGCACAGTCCCCGGACGGAGACGCTCCTCGCCGGGGACGCGCCCCGCGCCCCCCGCGCCGCCCACGGCGGAGCCGCAGGACACCTGCGGGAAGGCGGCCGCCCACCGACGCAGCTGCTCCCGCACGCCCGGCCCTCCCGGCGCTGTACCCGCCGGCCGCGTCCTCGCTCCCGGCCGGCGGATAGCGACATCCGGAAGCGCCGGTTTATCTCATTTATCTCGCCAGACGTCAGGCGGAACGTCGCTTCGAGCACTTTACCAACACGGTTAGGAGCAGTTATTTCGGACGCCCAACCCCCAAGGAACTCCATCTCTCTTTTGCCCCGACTTAACATGGCGCTGGCCGCCGAGATCTCCGTGGACGAAGTCGTCCTGGCCATCACCAAAAATGGCGTTCGGCCCCGCAGCCAGCCGTCTGCGCACACTCCGCCGGCCCCCACACTCCCACTCTCGCTGGCCGCTCGGGGTTCCGCTCTAGCCGCCGCTATCGGTGGGCGCCACCGCCAGCCAATCGCAGCACACGGACGCTGCTGGCCCCGCCCAGCGGATCAGCTGAGGGAATCCGCGATGTCTGTTGACAGCGGAGGTGGCGGCGGCGGCGGCGGCGGCGCGGCCGGTTCCGGGTTCGGCGCGGGGCGGGGGGTAAGCGGACGGCGCGGGGCTGCGGCGGGTCCGCGGGCGGGACGCGGCCTCGCGGGAGGAGGCGGGCGTCCGGCCCGCGGCGGCGGCGTGGCGTGGGCGCCGAGGCCGGGAGGGCCGCGGGGCGGAGCGGCGGGCCGCAGCCCCTGCTTCTGCGGTCCGAGAGCCTCACCCGGCGTTTCCGGGTCTCGTCAGATGTGAATCCGATGGAGCGGCCTGGGGAAGGCGAGCAGCCGCCGCCGCAGCAGCAGCAGCCGTGGGGGAGGCTCGTCCGCTTGGGCGCCGGAGACGGCGAGCCGCACGTCCTCCTGAGGAAACGGGAGTGGACCATCGGGCGGAGGAGAGGTGCGGGCCGGGCGCCGGGGGCGCGGATGAGGGCGGGCGCCGGGGGCCCGGGGGCCGGGGTCGGGGGCCGGGGCCGAAGGCGCGGGGAGAGCTGCGGGCTGGCCCGGGGCCGGGGGGCCGGGGGGCCGGGGGGCCGGGGTCGGGCCGGGCGGGGCGGGCGGCTCCCCAGGCCGCCGCGGGGCCCTGGGCGGGGCCCGCCGTGCCATCCAGTTTTTCCAGTGGAATGGGCTCTCGTGTTAAGAGCTGCCGTTTATTCGCTTACTGGTCGGCCCGGTCGCTTCCAGTGTTTCCTGCAGATTAGTTAGTCGTCGTTCCAACTTCCTGATGTAGTCGGGCCCTAGAATGCGGTGTTGTCAAGTTCATTACTACGGAGAGCGTTTCCGGCCTCCATGGGATGAAGTTAGAGCCAAAGACAGGAGGAGCCCTGCACGATTCCGTGGGGGCATCACACGCTCTTTTTTAAATATTTTATTTATTTATTTATTTGAGAGAGAGAGATCACAAGCAGGCAGAGAGGCAGGCAGGGAGAGAGGGGGAAGCAGGCTCCCCGCCGAGCAGAGAGCCCGATGCGGGGCTCCATCCCAGGACCCTGAGATCATGACCTGAGCCGAAGGCAGAGGCTTTTAACCCACTGAGCCCCCCAGGCGCCCGCATCACACGCTCTTAAACAACCAGTGGGCCCAAGAGGAAGTCTCAGCGCAAATTAACGAAATGCCTTGAGATGAATGAAAATGAAAATATGATGTGCCACGATTTATGGCATGCAGCCGAAGCAGTGCTCAGAGGGAGATTTATAGCTTCATTTAACGGGTTGTCAAGCCCCCACCCTTAGAATGGAGCTGCTCAAATGCCGGGAATGAATGAACCTGGGAGGTGCAGGGCGGGAACAAAGTCTTGCCGCTGGGTGAGGCGGTGCGGTCACCCCTCCAGGCTGAACTGCCTCCGGACTCCTAAGTGGCCATCTGGCAATTTGACCTCCCTTGTAGCTCTCCTACAGGGACAGGAGTGTGGTGGTCAAGTCAACAAAAACGTTTACTTTGTCCGGAAGTTAATAGATCATCACTCTCACTCTCTCTATTTTTATACTTTTTAATTCCAGTCTGATTAAGGTACAGTGTTTAGTTTCGGGTGAATGATTCAGTGATTCAACAGTTCTGTAGATTACTCAGTGCTCAAAATGAGAAGTACACTCTCAATCTGTTCACCTAATTCACGGATTGCCCAACCCCCTCCTCTCTGCCAACCATCAGTTCTTTATATTTAAGTTTTTTGTTTGTTTGTTTCTGACTTTATATTTTAAAAAAGGAAGAATGTGGAAAAATATTGTTTAAAAACAAATATTTTTAATATGTTAACTATACTGGAATTTAAAAAACTAAAAAAAAATAAGGCCAAGTACTATCATAAAAAATAAAATAAAGATAATAAAGTAAAACACAAGTTTTTTGGTTATATTACCATTTATGATATACTTGCACCTGTTTTTGATTTTTTTTGTTTGTTTGTTTTGGGTGTGTTTTTTTTTTTTTTTTTGGTAGTCTTAAATCTCAGTATCAAGTTAAATTTTTTTTTTACAACTTTGCATGTACTTACGTGTCTTTAGAAACTTTTGAAAATTGTATTAATGGTCTTTATGTAATAGGAATTTGGTGAAGGCACAAGCCCTGTGTTTCCATCCTGGCGCCACCACATAACTTGTTTGGGCTAAGGACTTCACTTTCCATCCCTGTATACCTACTGCACTGCAGAGTAATTGAGGTCTTACCTGGAAATCCTGAAAAGGAATCTGACTGAGAATTAGCTCTTAATGTTAGCCATTGTTATTATAACACAGTATTATAACATCATTTTGCATGTTAATTCAAGGAGCAAAAACTGGTTGTTGAGTTAATCTTCTGAGTGGAATTCCTTTTGGCGAATGTATTAACCTTTCCAGAAGCAGAAGTTGCTGTTGGTCTGCCCTGGCTGCTGTAACAAAATGCTGCAGACCGGGAAGCTTAAGCAACAGACATTTATTTTTCACAATCTTAAGTCTGAGAAGTCCAAGATTAAGGTGCTAGTTGATTTGTTTCTTGGTGAGAGCCTTCTGGATTGCAGACTGCTGCCTTGCTAGTCTTCTCAAATAGTACATAAAAGTGAGACAAAGTTTTGGTGTGTCTTCCTCCTCTCCTAATGCCACCAGCCCTATCAGATTAGGGCCCCACCCAGTATCCCCTTTAATGCCTCCTCACAGCCCTGTCTACAGTCACATTGGGGTTCAGGCCTTTAACATAGGAATTTTGGGAAAGACACATTATATAAGAGTTGTAGAACTTCATTATATTTATTTTAAAACAATAACATGTGTGCTGTATATAGGGAATCATTTTGAGGAGAAAGGGACAGCTGACTGGGTGTGTGTGGGAAGGGAGATGGAAGATCACCTTCCAAAGAGTTTCCCATGCTGGGGGAGTGGCGGAAATGTGCAGACTGTCCTGCTGGTTATACTCAGTGTGCTGGGAAGATCGTGAGCACAGATGAAATGTGCCCTGGGTAAATGTAACAAAGCACTTCCCGTAATGCATAATGTGGAAGTAAGATGTCTAATACTTCAGGTTTATAGAGATACCGTTCACATACAATAAGATTCACTCCTTAAAGGTGTTCAGTGAGTTCTGAGAAATGGAATCACCACTGCTTTTAAGAGGCAGAACATTTCCAACTCTCTAGAAAGTTCCCTAGTGGTCCTTTGGATCACCCACCTGCTCTCAATCACAGCTCTGGCAACTCTCCATCTAATTTCTGTCCCTATCATTCTGCCTTTTCCACAATCTCAATCTAAGTGGAATCCCACAGTATTCCACCACAGCCTGTGTATAGATTCTCTCCTTTGATGTAATCCTTTTGAAATTCATTTCAGGCTATTGTGTGTTTCAGTAATTCTTTTCCCTCCCTTTGTGTAGGCTTTTGGAGCCCAACAGCAGGGCTTGAACTTGCAACCCTGAGGTCAAGACCTGAGCTGATACCACGAGTTGGACACTTAACTGATCAAGCCACCCAGGCACCCCAGTAATGTTTTCCTTCTGATGCTGTTTGAATGTATCGCAGTTTGTTTTTTTAATTCACCGGCTGATGGACACTTATATTACTTCCCACGTTTGGTTATTAGAAGTAAAGCTATAGACTTTTGTAGCTATAGCATAAACTTATAAGCCAATTAGTGATTATATAGTAAAAAGTTCTTGAAAGATTTTATTCCTTTGGTTTAAGGAGAGAACAAAATATTTGATGCTTTCTCCTTTGCATTTAATGAGGATATAATGATCATATTCAGCTGTAGAATGAACCCCCTTCTGTTTTAAATTTTCTCAGACGTACCTGTGTCTGTAATTTGCTCAGTCACGTTTTCTGTGACTCTTGGTTATTGCTTCAATTTTGTGATGATTTATGAAATAGTAGGTTACCCGGAGAAATTATGGACTGAGTTAAAATACTGAAGAATTACTTAACTAAGCCCCTTGGTTTTTTTAGAATATGTACTTCCGAAGCAAGCACTCCCCTTAGTTTTTTTAAAGTTCTCTTTTTATCAGACTGGCTGCATATATGTGCATATTGTGAAATTGTCACCAAGAAGTTCTTGGTGTGTAGCCAGAGCTACTGATGGGGTGGGTGTCCTTTAGATAATGGGGAATCAGAAAGGTTCAAGACATAGTCCCTCTCCCTTTGCTTTGGATTAATACTTAAATGCTTTTTGAAAATTGCTTCCTGTCGGGGCACCTGGGTGGCTCAGTCAGTTAAGTATCTGACTCTTAATTTCGGCTCAGATCTTGATCTCGGTTCTGGGATGGAGCCCTGCATCGGCCTCCGAGCTCAGCGGTGAGTCTGCTTGTGACTCTGCCCCTAACCCCACTCTCTCAAACAAATAAATAAATAATAGATATTTTCAAAAAAATTGCTTACTTTCTTGCTTAATTAGGTGTTGTCTCCTACAGTGCATATAACATGGGTCCTGATTTTCAACCGCATGCTTTGGTAAGTAAAGGGCGTATTATGCACAGTCCCCATTGTCATAGCCAATGTGTATCCTTTCTCTGTTTTAGGTTGTGACCTTTCATTCCCCGGCAATAAACTGGTCTCTGGAGATCACTGTAAAATTATAGTGGATGAAAAATCTGGTCAGGTGTCACTGGAAGATACTAGGTAAGCTCTTTCTGAACTTTTCTTTAAAAGATTTCTTGTTTTTGTTTTTACATAATCTCCACACCCACTGTAGGACTCAAACTTACAACCCTTAGATCAAGAGTCACACATTCCTCCGTTCCTCCGACTGAAACAGCCGGGTGCGCCTCTTTCTGAACTGTTTTCTCTTGAGTCTATTGACTACAGAGAAGAAACAAGGGGTTGTGTTTTCTATGACACAGTAGTTTGCTAGGCCGTCAAGTTCTTAGAAAATATATTTTCTGGTTTCCAATAACACTTTGATGTCTGTGACCCTTCTTGTATGTATTCAAATTAAAGCAGAAATATTTCTGAATAAAGACTGAAAAGGCAATGATAACCTATGCAAGTTAGACTTCTTTCCTCCAAGTCCAGAAAAATCTTTTCTTTTAAAAAAATTTGCATACAACATAAATAGTACATAAAAGTGAAAAGCTTTCCCAAATCCTACTCACCCGTTAGAAATACATATATATTTATTTTGTATTAATGAGGTTTTGCTAGATACATTATGTCTCCTTTTTCATTTTTATTTATGGGGTGCTTATGTGTCAGTGCACCTAGATTCCCCTTGTCGTCTTCATTGTGATTATGTAATTTTCTGTCAGCTCCTTTACTGATGGAGATTTATTATTTTGTATTTTTCTTATTATAAATGACACTGCAACTACTCTCTTCCAAAACTCTTTGCATTCATGTCTGATTGTTTTCTTGGGATAAATGTATAGGAAGGAACGCTGTGTTGGCATGTGGCTATTTTATACCCAGCGCAAGTGGCAGATGGCCTTCCAGCAGTACGTTGAGAGTGTGCCTTTCCATCAGATGAGTTTTTAGTTATTAACATCTAATGTATTATTTGCCCCAGGGTACATGTCTGTGAATCGTCAGGCTTACACATTTCACAGCACTCACCATAGCACATACCCTCCCCAATGGCCATAACCCAGCCACCCTATCCCTACACGCCCGCTCCCACCTCCCAGCCGCCCTTAGTTCGTTTTGTGAGTTTAGGAGTCTCTTATGGTTTGTCTCCTTCCCCATCCTATCTTGTTTCATTTTGCTCCCCCACCCCCGCCACGACCCCATGACCTCCTGCCCTGCCTCTCAAATTCTTCATATCAGAGAGATCATGTGATAATTGTCTTTCTTTGACTGACTTATTTCACTTAGCATAATACCCTCCAGTTCCATCCAGGTTGTTGCAAATGGCAAGGTTTCGTTTCTCTTGATGGCTGCATAGTATTCCATTGTATATATATACATATACATACATATGTACACACACACACACACACACACACACATGCACACATGCACGCACACCACATCTTCTTTATCCATTCTTCTGTTGATGGACATCTAGGTTCTTTCCACAGTTTGGCTATTGTGGACATTGCTGCTGTAAACATTCGGGTGCACATGCCCCTTCCTATCACTACATTTGTATCTTTAGGATAAATACCCAGTAGTGCGCTTGCTGGGTTGTAGGGTAGCTCTATTTTCAACTTTTTTTCAACATTCCTCTGGCTATTTGTGGTCTTTTCTGGTTCCATATAAATTTTAGGATTATTTGTTCCATTTCTTTGAAATAAATTGATGGTATTTTGATAGGGATTGCATTAAACGTGTAGATTGCTTTAGGTAGAATAGACATTTTCACAATATTTGTTCTTCCAATCCATGAGCATGGAACATTTTTCCATTTTTTGGTGTCTTCCTCAATTTCTTTCATGAGCACTTTGTAGTTTTCTGAGTATAGAATCTTTGCCTCTTTGGTTAGGTTTATTCCTAGGTATCTTATGGTTTTGGGTGCAATTGTAAATGGAATCAACTCCTTAATTTCTCTTCTGTTTTGCTGTTGCTGTATAGAAATGCAACTGATTTCTGTGCATTAATTTTATATCCTGACACTTGACCGAATTCCTGTATGAGTTCTAGCAGTCTTGGAGTGGAGTCTTTTGGGTTTTCCACATAAAGTATCATATCATCTGCAAAGAGTGAGAGTTTGACTTCTTTGCTAATTTGGATGCTTTTGATTTCTTTTTGTTGTCTGATTGCTGAAGCTAGGTCTTCTAGCACTATGTTGAATAGCAGTGGAGATAATGGGCATCCCTGCCCTGTTCCTGATCTCAGAGGAAATGATGAGAGCTTTTCCCCATTGAGAATGATATTCACTGTGGGTTTTTCAAAGATGGCTTTGATGTTGAGGAATGTACCCTCTATCCCTACACTGTGAAGAGTTTTGATCAAGAAGGGATGCTGTACTTTGTCAAATGCTTTTTCAGCATCAATTGAGAGTATCATATGGTTCTTGTTCTTTCTTTTATTAATGTATTGTATCACATTGATTGATTTGCGGGTGTTGAACCAACCTCGCAGCCCAGGAATAAATCCCAGTTGATGGTGATGAATAATCCTTTTAATGTACTGTTGGATCTTATTGGCTAGTATTTTGGTGAGAATTTTTACATCCGTGTTCATCAAGGATATTGGTCTGTAATTCTCCTTTTTGATGGGGTCTTTGTCTGGTTTTGGGATCGGGGTCATGCTGGCCTCATAAAATGAGTTTGGAAGTTTCCCTTCCATTTCTACTTTTTGGAACAATTTCAGAAGAATAGGTATTCTTCTTTAAATGTCTGGTAGAATTCCCCTGGGAAGCCATCTGGCCCTGGGCTCTTGTTTATTGGGAGATTTTTGATGACTGCTTCAATCTCCTTACTGGTTATGGGTCTGTTCAGGTTTTCTATTTCTTCCTGGCTCAGTTTTGGTAGTTTATGTGTCTCTAGGAATGCATCCATTTCTTCCAAATTGTCTAATTTGCTGGCGTATAGTTGCTAATAATATGTTCTTGTAATTGTTTGTATTTCTTTGGTGTTGGTTCTGATTTCTCCTTTTTCATTCATGATTTTATTAATTTGGGTCCTTCTCTTTTCTTTTTAATAAGTCTGGCCAAGGGTTTATCAGTTTTATTAATTCTTTCAAAGAACCAGCTCCAAGTTTCGTTGATTTGTTCTACTATTCTTTTGGTTTCTATTTCATTGATTTCTGCTCTGATCTTTATTATTTCTCTTCTGCTGGGTTTAGGCTTTCTTTGCTGTTCTTTCTCCAGCTCCTTTAGGTATAGGGCTAGGTTGTGTATTTGAGATCTTTCTTGTCTCTTATTTATTTGACAGAGGGAGAGAGATCACAAGTAGGCAAAGAGGCAGGCAGAGAGAGAGGGGGAAGCAGGCTCCCTGCTGAGCAGAGAGCCCAATGTGGGACTCGATCCCAGGACCCTAGGATCATGACCTGAGTTGAAGGCAGAGGCTTTAACCCACTGAGCCACCTAGGCACCCTTCTTTCTTGTCTCTTAAGAAAGGCTTGTACTGCTATATACCTCCTCTCAGGACCACCTTTGCTGTGTCCCAAAGATTTTGAACAGTTGTGTTTTCATTTTCATCTGTTTCCATGAATTTTTTAAACTCTTCTTTAATTTTCTGGTTAACTAGGAATTAGTTTATTAGGAAGAAATGATGCTCCTTTCCCCTCTTGTAGTAGGTGGCAGATGGAGTTCTTTATTTCTCAGTCTGATGGAGAACAGCATAGTGCTGGTTCCACAGCTGTCCTGCATCAGGGCCTGGCTCTCCAGTACTGGCTGTGAGACGGTTTTAGCTTCCTGCGGCTCTTAAACAAATCACAACAAACTTAGTGGCTTTTACAGAGCTATGATCTCATGGTGCCGAAGGTGCAAAGTCTAAGTCAGGTCTCATTGGACTAAAATCAAGGTGACGGCAGGGCTGGCTCCTTCTGGGGGCTCTAGGAGAGAATCCTTTCCCCACCTTTTCCAGCTTCTAGAGGCCACCATGTTCCTTGGCTGAGGAGGCTGAAGGGGAGAGGATGTTCAAGGCAGAAGGAACTGCAGGTGCTGAGGTGCAGGGGCGCAGGCAGGCCCCACAAGCTCAGAGTAAGTGGCGACTGCAAAGCCGGGCCATAGACTGGAGCAGGAAGGCTCTGGTGTCCACGCTAGAGAGTTTGGACTTTAGCCTGAGAGCAGTGAGAAGTAATCGGAGGTTTAAACAGAAGAGTAAAATCAGACTTCTTTGGTTAGAAAGAGCGTGAGAATGGATCGTGAGGGGAATCCTGGCGGCAGAGACCCTAGCTGTGTCAGGGAGCACCACCAGCTTTTGTAAGTGCAGTCTCACTGGGGCACAGCCACAGCCCCTTGCTTGGGGACTATCTGTGGCTGCTTTCCTGTGACAGAGGCAGAGCTGAGTAGTTGGGACAGAGTCTGTGTGAACTATTTACTTTCTGGCCCTTTACAGAACCCTACAGTAGTGGGCATCTGCTCAGATGTTAAAAATAAGGCCTTTCACCACTGGAGGCCTTAGGAGTGAAGCCATAGAGTTAAGCTTGGGGGGTCTGAATGCCTGCGGTTGGGTCAGTTTGCTTGCTTGCTGCACTATGTTCTCACCTGGTACACTATTCCCCGTGCCTGTGCTGTGTGCTTTGTCCACTCATGATTTTCTGTCGGATTTCTAGAGTCCCTCCTCAGGGAAGTGCTGTTCCATTCCATCCCATCTGGCTTGAGTTCATGTCTGTCCCCTTGGCAGCCTGTCACTCTTCCACCTGTGCCCCCTAATTGACCGGAGTGACCTCCCAACTATGGGACCACTCCAACTCCAGCCCATAGTTGGCATTGATTTCCTTCTGCTGGGAACCTATCTTTCTCTCTCCTTTTTTTTAAGTAGGCTCCACTCCCAGTGTAGAACCCAGTGTGGGGCTTGAACTCACTCACGATCAAGACCTGAGCTGAGCGGCGCCTGGGTGGCTCAGATGGTTAAGTGTCTACCTTCAGCTCAGATCATAATCTCAGGGTCCTGGGATTGAACTCCACATCAGGCTTCCAGCTCAGCAGGCGGTCTGCTGCTTCCTCTCCCTCTGCCTATCCCTCTGCTTCTGCTCTCTCTCTCTCAAATGAATAAATAAAATATTAAAAAGAAAAATAAAAAGACCTGAGCTGAAATCAGAGTCGGATGCTTAACCGAATGAGCCACGCTGGCGCTCCTTGGAACCTGTCTCTTAAGAGATATCTATGCTGATTGGAGGAATGAGCTGACCTGGTTGAAACTCCTGGAGGGAGGGGTGGATCTGTGGGCAGAGCGGAGTGCAGAAGCGGGACAGAAGCTGGAAATCAGAGCTGCTGGAAGACCAGAGGTCCACCAGGAGGCGTGGGCTGGGAAAAGCAGACATGTTGATGAGCTTCATTGCTGGTTTTGACTGTCAGCGAGCTGGCAACAGGCAAGCTTTTTCTCACGAGAATTGCAGTGTGGCACTTGCATATATGGCTCCTTAAATACTTACATTGTTCTTAGGAGCGTTTTATCATTTTCAAAGAAGTGATATTGACTTGTTTCCCTAGTGGTGGTAGGGAAAGAAAATTTTCACTCCCAAGGTATTTTAAGTAGGATAAATTGCGATTTTGTTGTCTCTACAGCACCAATGGAACAGTAATTAACAAGGTGAAGGTTGTTAAGAAGCAGACTTGCCCTTTGCAGACCGGGGATGTCATCTACTTGGTGTACAGGAAGAATGAGCCAGAACACAGTAAGAGAGAGGGAGTGGACAGGGTGGACACACGGGTAGTTCGTGGCGGGGAGGTCCTACCGCCGCCGGGAAGCATCGTTGAAAGGAAGTCCTCTGAAGCAGCTATTTTCCTTAGGAATGTTAGTGTTAGCTACATTTTCTTTGTTGTTAATGTAGATTCTCAGTGTGAGTCATGTCTGTTGAAGAATGGGAGTGTTGACCTCGCAGTCTGAGTCCAAGCCGTTCTTCAGAAATCCCACCATGGTCACAGGCCGTGCATCTCAACAGGGCCAGGAGAAGTGAACAGGGATGGGCAGGGTGACATAGCAGAAGAAACCTGAGCTGTGGGGAGTAAGACCGAGAATCGGAGCTGGAGACCAGAGGTCACTCTGCGTTTGAGGACCTTATAGGAGACAACAGACGTCTGACTGGATCCCATTCAGGCTTTTCCAGATCTGAGTGTGTTTGGGGGAATATGATATAGAACAAGGAGAGTTGAGAGAGAGAGTCTTTTGAAGGTTACCCCCAAACTGGAAGGAGGAGGCAAATATTCTCAGGTTGTCTTCAGCATAGTCGAAGCCAGCCCTTGGCCACGTGGCAGGGTCTTGTGTCTGCTTCTGCTGGTAGTTTGACATGACAAGCAAAGCACAGATCCCATCACTTACTCATTGTTTTGCCTTCCCTAGTCTGCCTCCTGGCTCTAGACCTTTTATCCTAAGACTTATTTATTTTAAAGTTGGTTAGGATATTTTGGGTCACTTGTTTTGAAATCCCTTAAACTGGTTAATGTTATTACTCGCTTGTAAGTCAACATAGTCAACAAGGACAAAGGGACCGAAGTGACAGAAAGAACAGAAAGGGGGAGTGAGTTCCTGCTGGTGGCTGGGGACTCTGTTCTGATTTGGTTCATCTCCTTTTAGATGTGGCATACCTCTATGAGTCTTTAAATGAGAAGCAGGGTGTCACCCAAGACTCCTCCGGTAAGTGAGGCCCTAACAAAGTGGGTGCGTAGTAAGGGCTGTTGATTCTTACTGGGAAAGCCTTTTCGTCTGCTGGAATGTCTTGGCTGAAGTCGTGGTGCTTCCCCTGAATCCTGACTGTGTCTCGTTCTGCTCCTTTTGTGCTTGCAGAAGCTAATAAAGAGAATGTGTTCCATGTGACCAAAGATACCTCAGGGGCAGGGCAAGGTGACGACCCCCAGGTCCTGCCGTCATCACCCACCACTCAGGCGTGCTTTGAGGAAGCACAGCCATCGACATCGACATCAGACCTCTTCCCCACGGCTTCTACCTCTTCCATGGAGCCCGCCCCTGCAGGGCAAGCGCCTTCCTCCAGCTCTGGTGAGATGAGAATCTCGGGGTGGGAGCTGCCTGGCTTTCGGGTCACTGATTCTGACCTGCATTATTACGGACGGAGACAGACAGATGAGCCACTGAGGACGCCAGAGGCAGCATCAGGCGTCAGTTAGGCCGTCAGCAAGATCGCTGCGATTGTGGATGTTGTCTTGTTCCACCTGCGGTAGAAATGCTGAAAGTCGGGGACCGCGGTACCGATGTATTTCTTGTCGTGCTGTTGGGATATAATTCACATGCCCTGACAGTCCCCCCGCTGAAGCGTACACGTGTGTGGTCTTACCACATTCATAGTGTTGTGCATTCCCGCCACTATATCATTCCAGAACATTTTCATCAGCCCAAAAGGAGACCCCACACCCACCAACAGTCACTGCCCCTCCCTGAGCAACCACTAATTTGCTTTCTGTCTCTAGGGACTTGCCTCTTCTGGACATTTCCTGTAAGTGCAATCACGTAGTCTGTGGCCTTTTGTGTCTGCTGCTTTCACTGAGCATAATGTTTTTAAGACTCACCCAGAGTAACATGTAATTTATTTATTTTTTTAACATTTTATTTATTTATTTGAGAGAGAGTGAAAGAAAGAGAGTGCACATACACACACAAGCCAGGGAGAGAGGCCGAGGGAGAAGCGGACTCCCTGTCGAGCAGAGAGCCTGTCTCAGGACTCAATTCGAGGACTCCAGGAGCATGAGCTGAGCTGAAGGAAGACACTTCACCGACTGAGCCACCCAGGTGCCCTTGGAGTGACATATAATTTAAAACCAGTTTTACATGTACTGGTCCTTATGGCATCAATTCTTTACCTTCCTCCCTGGTCACTAGAGAAGATTCAAACTCCCTAGGTGCCGTGGGACGTAAATATTTCTTTGTAGATGTTGTTAGGGTGTAGAGTGTACATGTATATGTATTTTATGAATTGGATAATACTGTATATGTTAATTTTTTAAAAAGATTTTATTTATTTGACGACAGAGAGAGCAAGCACAAGCAGGGGGAGCAGGAGAGGGAGAAGCAGATTCCTCACTGAGCAGAGAGCCTGATGCAGAGCTTGATCCCAGGACCCTGGGATCATGACCTGAGCTGAAGGCAGATGCTTAATGACTGAGCCACCCAGGCGCCCCTAAATATGTTAATGTTTTAGTTCACCTTCTTAGCTGTTCTGTATTTTTCTTCCAGGTTCTTTTTAGGTTTATCTTTTTTTTTTTTTTTTTTTTTAGGTTTATCTTTTTAAGTTAAAGTCTTTCTGAGATTTTTTGATTGGGGAGAATTGATATTTTTACAATACCTAGGATAATGGTGTTTTACCCTGTTTATTAAGCTCTTTGATGTTCTTCAGTGAAGAAACCTTTTTCACCGAGTTTTGGGAACTCTAATTTATCCTAGAATGCTTCTTCTCTCATTCTTTTTTTTTTTTAAGATTTTATTTGAAAGAGAGAGAGCAAAGGAGTATAAGCTGGGGAGGGCGGGGCAGGGAGCAGGGAGCCTGACTCAGGACTCGATCCCAGGACCCAGAGATCGTGACTTGAGCCAAAAGCAGGTGCTTAACCAGCTGAGCCACCCAGGCACCCCCCCACCCTCCGCCGCATTCTTAACATTGTAGTGCACGGAGACCCTCTTAAATCTCAGTGAGGGTGTGTTTGGCTGTGAATAATAGAAATCAGGCTCCCAGCACAGAGTCTGGAGACTGGCAGCCCAGCCCTGGCTCACCTGCCCATGACGTCACCAGGCACTTTCTGTCCATTGCATGTTGCCTCTTTGTCATCTTTTAATCTTGTGCTTATAAGAAGGCTGCCAGAGCTCTAGCTGTCACAGCCACATTCAGCGGCAGGAACCAGCAAAGCCTTTGGAAAAAGAGCTCTATCTCAGGTTCAGCAGCAAAGGGATTATTCCCAGAGGGCTCCTCTATCTCCTGGGCCAGCCTGGCTCTTCTGCTCCAAGGTGGCTGTTATTTTTGCATCTGTTCTAGTGGGATTTGGGGAAGGAGAGGCAGTAAGCGCAGGGATTCAGTATGCTTCCTTGAGACCGGAAGCCTTGTTTCTCCCACACCATTTGAACCTGTTTCCGTTTTGCAAACTTGGTTTTTACTTGCTGATACTGTTGCTCTTTTTAACATAGGCAGCCCCGTCTCCTACTGGTTGTCCTCATTAAGGCTTCGAGACACCCGCCACCTTCCTTACCCAGAGCCTCCTTTGCCAGCCTAACTCAGCAGCAGTGTGCTCCACGCCACACCCCCGACTCTTTTCCCAGGTCTGCGGCAGCCCACCTGAACAGGAACATCCTGAGGTGTTAGGGTGACTTTGCGGGGCATCCGTGAAAGGGTTTCGTAGGTACTTCTCAGGCGTGCCCAGTCGCAGACAAGGCTGCGGGTGGTGAGCACTGCGTCTGCGTCTTGCCCCTCCCCTCCAGGAGACGACCGGCGGCAGAGACCAAACCAGGGAGCACAAGAGGCCCTCCAGCCTGTGTCCTGGTGCTCCTGAACTGTAGTCCCAGTTTCTCGGGGGCCTTTGACTTACCTCTGTTTCAGCATCAGTACCTCAAACTCCTGACTAAAAGAAGAGGCGATCACACTACCTGGATGGGAACATGCAGACACTGAAGAATCACCCAGATGGGTGGAGTTCTGCAGGCTCTGGGGGCTCACGTGACCTTGAGGGTATCACCTGGGTCCCTTCAACCACAGGGGGACGACCCAGTTAGGGCACAGGCTGCCCCGCTGCTGACGGCAGCCGCAGGAGGGGGAGGGGTGACGTTCAGTGACCTCGAGTGCGGCCCCAGGGAGTGTCGAGGACGAGCACAGATGATGTGGAAGGTTGTGGGCATTCTGGACTGAGTGCTAATCTCCAGCTGTCTGCCTCTGTGGAAATGTGCTTTGTCTCTAGTCCCAAGCTGTGTGTTTTGTGGTTATTGTAATAGCTTTTCAGAATTGAAGCATAAAACAACTCTGACCTAAAAAGAAAACCAGCTTCACCGGGGCGCCTGGGCGGCTCAGTGGGTTAAAGCCTCTGCCTTCCGCTCGGGTCATGATCTCAGGGTCCTGGGATCGAGCCCCACATCGGGCTCTCTGCTCAGCGGGGAGCCTGCTTCCCCTTCTCTCTCTGCCTGCCTCTCTGCCTACTTGTGATCTCTGTCTGTCAAATAAATAAATAAAATCTTTAAAAAAAAAAAAAAAAAAGAAAGAAAACCAGCTTCACCAATAGAAATTTTTTCTAATCCATCTGAGTGGTTAGGATTTGATAGTTAATTTTGGTAATGTTCTAATTTCATTAAAGGAGACCACAGTGAGGTATCACCTCACATCCATTAGAATGGCCCGCATCAAAAAGACAAGGGAAGACAAGTGTTGGTGAGGATGCGGAGCAAGGGGAGCCCTCCTGCACTGTTGGTGGGAACGCGAGCTGGTGTAGCTGCTCTGGACAGCAGCGTGGAGGGTCCTCAGACAGTGGAAAAGAGGACTGCCGTTTGATGCAATTGTCTCACCTCTGGGTACATATCCACAGGAAGTAAAATCTCTGTCTCAAGGAGATGTCTGCACCCCCGTTCCCTCAGCATTATTCACACAGGCCGAGACGTGGAAGCAACCTAAGTGTCCAATGATGGGTGAATGGGTAAAGGAGGTGTGATGTGTGTGTGTACACATGTGATTGTTAATTTTACCGTAAAAGGGCAGTGCATTTATATATATGCAATCAAAAAAATAAAATCATAAAAAGTTATGCTGTAAACAAACTTATTCAGATGGAAAACTTAGCTGCAGGTGTGTAAAGTTGGGGAAATTTCTCAGTGTGTCTAAGTGTAGGCATACTAATGAAATCACCAGCCTGCCAAGTGTGAGGCTGGGTGCCAGGGGCTTTTATAAGTTTTAAGTTAGTCCTCGCCGTGGGTCTGTTGGAGAGGTCCCGGCATCACGATCTTCATCCTGGAGTGAGAAGCCCCACTGAGCTCAGGAGGCCCTCCCACAGTGGGGTGAGAACCGGAGCCAGGAGCTAGCCCCTGAGGCTGTCTCTTCTTCCCTTGGTGGACAAGCTCATCTGCTCCCCAAATAATTCTAATCTTTTCCATTGGCGGCCATAGGGCAGTTCCTTTCTTTTTCAAGAAAACAACTCTTTTTTTTTTTTTTTAAAGATTTTATTTATTTGACAGCGAGAAACACAGCGAGAGAGGGGACACAAGCAGAGGGAATGGTAGCGGGAGAAGCAGGCTTCCCGCGGAGCAGGGAGCCCGATGCGGGGCTCGATCCCAGGACGCCGGGATCTGACCCGGGCCGAAGGCAGACGCTTAACGACTGAGCCACCCAGGCGCCCCAAGAAAACAACTCTTGACCACTTGAACAGTACAGACTACTTCCGTATTGTAGCGTATGGTATTACCAACTAGGTCTTTATTCAGATAAAGGTTATTAGAAAGTCCCTTTAAATCAGTGCCTCCAGCTCCTTGCTCATGCAGAGCAGTACTTCCTGGGCGTTACGCCTGCTCCTTTCCTTTATCACCGCGCCATCCCCCTCACCTGTGTGGCCTTGGTGTCCTTGCCGTCTGAAGCGTGTCCCTCTGTGCTAACACCGGTTACAACATGATGAGTGTTTGGCATTCCTTCCCATGTGGACTGGCCCCGCGTTAGACCAAGGTTCCGGGGCCGATCCCAAACACAGACACGTCTGCCTTTCTTTCCCCGTGAATGTGCTGCTGGCTCCAGCTCCACCCCGCACCGCAGTGGGCACAGATGCGTTTAAGAAACGTAGTGGAGTATTCCTAGTGAGTATATGTTGTTGGGAATAGGGCTCGGATTCCCCAGACCTGACTGGAATCTGTGATGCTTTGCCTGCCGCACTCTCTCCTTCCAGGGCAGATGAATCAGAACCTCTCGTTTGTCCTTCTCACAGGCTCCGGAGATGCAGACGTGTCCCCGAAAGAGTGTGGTCCATCTGTGGCAGGTGATGAAACCCCCACCCTTCCTTCAGCTCTCCCAGACCGAGAGGCAGCTTCCTTTCCTCTGTCAGAACCCCGGGATCAGGAGGATTTGGAGCCCATCAGGAAGAGAATGAAAGGAGGTCAGAGTCTCGGGGTTCTGTGCGTCTCCGCCCTGTGGGAGTGCCTGGGCCCCAGCGGGCCTGTTTGAGCTGCTTCTGATGGGGCATCCCCTTCTCCAGAAGTATGAGGAGATGTCTCAGGCAGACACCTGTGGTGTCTCAGCTTTTTTGGAAGGGAAATCTGAGCCTTTTCTTTCCTTTTGACATCATCAGGATTGAACTGTGTTTACCATCAGGTCGTGCTCATGGTCGGGAAGCAGTGTGTTCTGAGTTGCAGTTCTGTCCTCATTGGAGAATTGGTTAAGAATATGTTGTCTTTGGAGGAACCTGGCTGGCTCGGTTGGGGGAGCCTGTGACTCTTGATCTCAGAGTCATGGGTTCCAGCCCCACTTTGGGCGTAGAGCTTGCCAAAAAGTAAATGAACTTAAAAAAAAAAAAAAAAAAAAAAAAGAATATGTTGTCTTTAAGTGATAGTTTTAAGCTCATAAAGGTGATTTAGAGAAAAATCTGCACTTAAAAAGACAAAGTTAAAAAGACTGTATAAAATATTTGGGAATGTGTAGAAGGACGCTGGCTGCCTGTAGGCCTGAGGCAGCCTGCAGATTGGAGCAGTGAGAGAGGGTCTCTGGGAGGGAGGCCTTGGGGGAGGGGACTAGAATATCGGGCATATTGGATGGGAAACCGAATTGACTGGCTTGGGGAGGGTGTGAGAAAAAGCAGCAGTACATCAAATAATAAGCAGGTGTAAATGAGGCCATTTTGGGTCCTAGGATCTCATCCAGTCAGGCTCCTTGCTCAGCGGGGAGCCTGCTTCTCCTCCCTCTACTCCTACCTGCCCCCATCACTCCCTCTCTTTCTCGTCTCAAATGAAATCTTTCTAAAATAAATAAATAAAAATGAGGCCATTTTTAATCCAGGAAAAATGAGAAATTGTTTAAGAAAGAAAACTTAGTTACATTTTCTTTTTTTTTTTTTTAGTTACATTTTCTTAATTAATAGTATACTATTTGGCTCAACAGTGAATGTTTATCTAAGCATAATAAGGTAAATAGGATACACTGAACCAACAATCATGTTGTAATAGTACGGCTAATAGGTTCAGGGGGCAGAATCCGTCTCTGCCTTCTTAGATGTCAGGAGATGCTGTCAAAATCGATAAACCTGGGTGGCTGGGTGGCTCAGTCATTAAGCATAACCCTCACTGTATTATTTGCTGACTCCTTGTCAGGTCTTGGGATCAAGCCCCACATCAGGCTCCCTGCTCAGTAGGAAGTCTGCTTCTCCCTGTCCCCTTGCCTGTGTTCCCTCTCTTGCTGTCTCTCTCTCGCTCTCAAATAAATCTAAAAAAAAAAAAGAACCGAACCTAAGCGTGGCATTAGAGTTGAGAAACACGGAGGTCCGTACCAGCAGAGGAAGCTAAGAACACGAAAGTTGTTAACTCAGAGGAGGTTAGACCGTGGTAGAGGGCTTCGGCTTTTGTTTTCTTTTAAACGTTTGACTTTGTAAATTGTGTACACGTATTTCTTTAATTAAAAATAAAAATTAATCTGGATAGCAACCCACGAGCATATAGAGCACCAGCACCAGCAGAACAGGTCCGGCTTCCGGGAACATCGGAGAGTGTCATTCCCAGTGTGTACGCAAGTCACGTTTTTTGTTTAAACAAAATGACATTACACACAAGTACCGTGCGACAAATGGCCTTTAAGCGTGTATCCCAAACGCTCCTTTTTACGTCATTAACTGTTCCTGTAAAACTTAAGTGTATTGGAATAAGAAGCTGCTTTCCAGCCCTCTTCAAAATGCCCTCTGAAATACAAACTCTGGCGAGAGCTGCGTCTTCTGCCCATCCGTCGAGGTGGACATAAAAGCAGAGGAGCCAGCGTCTGCTGCTGCCTCCCTTGGCCGCGGTGGTCAGCACGCACCCCTTTCTCTCGCAGACGGGGGGCCCGACCTGCCCCTGCGGCTGCTGGCTGCAGACCAGTGTAGAGACACCCACGCCGCCCTGGGCAGCGTCCGGCCCGAGGCTGTGAAACCAGACAAGATGGAGGAGACGCTCACGTGCATCATCTGCCAGGACCTGCTGCACGACTGCGTGAGGTGCGCGCACCACGGGGAGGCTTGCGGGGGTGCCGCGGCTGGAGAGGAGTGCTTGCGGGGAAGTGAGCCTCTGGCTCGGGCGGGTTCGGTGGGTTCGGCGCTGCGGACGTTACCGTCATCCTTTGACTCGTGTGGCCACCCCGCCCGGAGCCGGCGCCCCTACCTGAGGCTGGGGAAGAGCCCCGAGGCTGCTGTGGTCATGCCCTCAGTGCGCACAGGTCCTGGGTCAGTCAGTGGCCTGGGGCTCCGCGGACACAGAACAGGAGGACTGTACCGAACCCAAAGGGAGTATCATAGTTAACACGGGGGCAATGCCCCAGAATGAGGATCCCAGGAGCCGCGTAGGGAGAGCTCCCTCCTTGCCTCTCTGGGGGAACTCAAGAGTGAAAGTCCTCGGAATTTCCACTGAAACGAGGGCCTTTTCCACACTCAGTGTCCCCCTGTTCCTCATAGGCTTGGAGTCACAGCCTACTTGCTCTCCTGTCCCTGCTGGAGCACAGATTGTCGCTTCTGGTTTCTTTTAATTCCCAAGGACCAAGCAAAAGTAGTTGAGGTTGAACCTCTCCCCGGGGAGCCGGTGTTCCCGCGGGGTGGGAGGGCTGGTGGCCTTCCCGGTCCAAAGGCTGAGGGTGCGGATGCTGCCCGCGCTGGGCCCACATGCAGGTGGGTGTAGCACCCCGAGAAGGATGGGCTCTAGGCTCTGCTGAGTCTAGTGAGCTCGGCGGGCGAGTGGGTAATCTGCTCATTTTCTGTCTGGTAACGAACCCTCAGCCTGTGCGAGGCCAGGTCCTCCTCTGGGGAAAGAGGCAGCGTGACCTGGGGTCCCTGCTTCTCATGCTCCAGGCAGGCTGTGCCCCGTGTGCCCTGGCGTCTGGGGGGCTGCTGCGGTTTGGCACACAGATGCTCCAGCGGCGAGTGCTCTGCGGGGGCGTCTGAAGACCTGTCCTTGTGCCCTCAGCCTGCAGCCCTGCATGCACACCTTCTGCGCAGCCTGCTACTCGGGCTGGATGGAGCGCTCCGCCTTGTGCCCCACCTGCCGCTGTCCGGTCGAGAGGATCTGTAAAAACCACATCCTGAACAACCTGGTGGAGGCCTACCTTCTCCAGCACCCAGGCAAGCGGAGAGCCTGCCCAGCTCCTGGGGACTGCGGGGGTCTCTGCAGAGGCCCCGCAGCCAGTAGAGCCACGTCCTTTGCCTTCCAGACAAGAGTCGCAGTGAGGAAGACGTGCGGAGCATGGCCGCCAGGAACAAGATCACTCAAGACCTGCCGCAGCCCAAAGTCAGGAGGTCCCTGTCCGACGAGGAGGGCAGTTCAGAGGACCTGCTGGAGCTCTCCGACGTGGACAGCGAGTCCTCGGACGTGAGGTGAGCCTCTGCCCGGCTCTGAGTGGGGCAGGGAGCTGGGCGGGCGGCACCAGAGTCTGAGTCGGGGTTCCGCCTCGAGCAGCCCAGCTCCTGCTGGTCTGGCCTCGCTTCTCTGGGTGACATCAGCCAGGGCTTTGCCTGCCGGGAGCGTGACCAGGACGGGGTGGGCGCCGGCCAGGGACAGCCACTCACCTGGCTGACTGGGGCGGGTGTCGGCCACCCCGCCTCCTCCAGTGCCCAGGTATACACAGAACATTTACTTTCTTGCTGTTATTTATCCGTATTCATCTCCAGCTTTGTTGAGATGTGATGGCACACAGCACCCTTTGAGTTCAAGGTATACCGGCTAGCAAATGGCCGGACTGCTGATTCTTCTAAGATGAAGCGCTCCAGAACCCATGCTGTGTTGTTTGCTCACACCTCGTCAGGTGCTTGGTGCACTGGCTGCGATGATGTGACACTGTAACAGGCTCTCTGTCCCGCACACGCACGGCTACTCTGTAGCTTGTGCAGTGAGCGTTGGGTCCCACGCGTGAGCAGCGTTGTCCACGTTTCTCAGGATGGAACCGCGGAGGAGCCGTGGCCGCCTGGCTGGGGGGATGCGATCCCGCGAGACCTGGGGTTGGCCGCCGTCCCCTGACTCCGTCTGAGTCTCAGGTGGACGCCAGCACATTTAGAAAGACAAAAATCCAACCTCCCAAATTTACTATCTTTTGTTTCCTTTTTTTTTTTTTTTTAAAGATTATTTATTTATTGATTTGACAGAGAGAGAGACCACAAGTAGGCAGAGAGGCAGGCAGAGAGAGAGGGGGAAGCAGGCTCCCCACGAGCAGAGAGCCCGATGTCGGGCTCAATCCCAGGACCCTGAGATCATGACCTGAGCTGAAGGCGGACGCTTTATCCCACTGAACCACCCAGGCGCCCCTGTCTTTTGTTTCTTTTTATAAAATTTAGCAAGTGATGGTCAAGCAAAAAACAAGGAATCAAGAATCACTTTAAGATGAACATTTTATTATCTATTTTTCTGGCCGCTCGTATGTGTAGCCACACTTCTCTTGTTAAGTAAGGAAACACGGTGTACTTAGAAATCCTCATGTGGAAATGGGCTGTACTGTACACGTGGTCTTATAGACTTTGTGGTGCTGTCCCTGGGGAGACTGTGCTGCAGTACACACCCAGCCAGCACGGATTTGTGTACGTGTCCGGTGGCCAGTGGAGGTGAGTGACGGCCCTGGAGCGGTCGGGTCGGAGAGCCTGAGCCGGGGTGCCTTGCTGGACTGGCACCTGTATCATCCTGTGCCCGTCAGGAAGAGCCTAGCGATGAGACCCTGCCTGCACTCGGTGTCACCTGAGATGAAAGCCATCTTGTTCCTAAATGAGGTTGAGCGTTTTCTCACAGGTGGTGCTTTTCTAGTAAGATCTTACCCCTTCTTCCCTCTCCGGCTCCTGCCCTTGGAGGCAGGCTCAGGAAGGCATTCTCTGAGATGAGGGGAGAGTCTGTGTCTCTTTTTCCTGTGGATTCTTTTTTTTTTACCATCTGTGTTTTTAGAAAGCCCAGCCGAAGGGCACAAAGCAAGGCAGGCAGGGCTTCTGCTGGCCGGTCGGGAAGCCCCTAGAGGACAGCAGCATTAAGCTGTGGCACAGAACGTGCTGATTTGAATGCACTTTCTTAGGTGCCCAGGGCCGAAGTCCTGAGTGTGCCAGGCAAGTGTGCCTGGGGCTGCTTCTGGTCGTGGCCCAGGGCTCACCCAGCACTGAACCTGTGAGAGCACGTCCTGCCCCGTGTGGGGACGGAGTGGCTGCACTCTAGGGAAGGCTGTGCCGAAGCACGGGGCGGGCAGGACCTGTCTCTGTGCCAGGAACCCCCAAGGGGGATGAGGTGGGCGAGGGACAGAGAGCCCTCCCGCTGCTGCTCTTCTTGGGTGAGCACTGACTGGGTGCCCAGTGGGGACAGGCCGTCTTTCCCCTTCACACTGGGCAGCAGCAGCTGGTGAAGAGCTGGGGTGTGGGGTGGGGGCCGGTGAGCAGAGAAGATGCCTCCAGGCTTGGCCTCTGGATCCGGTCCTGTCATGGGGCTGGGGGCATGGCCGCCGCCACCCGCATGATTGAGAGCGGGGGTACCCTGCTTCTCCACACTCCGGGTGTCCATGTGGTTCGTGTGCTTTCCTTGCAGCCAGCCGTACATCGTATGCAGACAGTGCCCCGAGTACCGGCGGCAGGCGGGGCAGTCCCTCCCCTGCCCAGGGCCTGGCAGTGAGCCAGGGGCAGCACCGGCTCCGGGGGATGCGCCGTCCACCTCCACCAGCGTCACGACAGGTGAGATGCCGCCTTCCGTGCTGTCGTCCTGCTGTGACCGCCCAGGATGCAGCTGTCGTTCCTTCGGGCTCCTCTCCCCCTTCCTGCCGGAGTCCTGTCACTGCCTCCACGGTCCTGCCACCTCTCATAAGCTGTGCTTCTCCTGGTCTGTTTTGGGCTAAGAAACCAGAGAGTTAACTTGTTCTCTCGTGGACTTCTGTGCCTGGGTGGTTCTGGGCGTTCAGTCCTGAGCCTGATGTTTGGGCCCGATGCCATCAAGAAAGGGAAGGCGGACAGGTGGAATCTGTGTTTTTGGCCCTGGCCATTCTGCAGCTCATGGCCCCACGGGGTCCAGTCAGTTGCTCTGAACCTGTCGCAAGGCCACTGACCCAGGATTGTGACCTGGAGCTGTGTTCACAGCCGTCTGCCGTGCCGCCGTGCCGCGGCTCTCTCCGTGGGCTCCGGAGGCCCTGTGGACAGGCATGGGCAGTGCAGTGCCTGGTCACCTCCCGACTCTGCCATCCCTTGGGTGGGCTCCGTCATTTCCAGACTGCAGATGGAAGTCCCGGGGGGACGGTGTCTGTAGCAAGTGTGTGTGCACAGGCAGAGCCTCCCGTGTGGCCAGGGGTGTCCAGGGGCTGGGCTGTGTGGACACAGCTCCCGAGGTGGGGTCAGCCACTCATGCCCACCAGGTCTGTCACTTGTTGGAAGGCACAGAAATTAATATTGAATGTGCTTTATTATTTAATCGTGTGTTTTTTATGGCCTAAGGAAATGTTAGAAAACCTTCAAGTGATCTTGGTAATTTTGGTACAGTCACTGAACTGAGAGATTGCTTTGCTTATTTTCCATTGTTCTTTAAAAGGCTTCTTTTAGATGGTAGGCTATCATTCGGCTGTTTAAGAAAACGGGTCCGAGTTCTCCCTGGGTTTTCCCGTGGCCCAGTCTCCTTGTGTGATTTCGAGCCTCCCCTAAATGGGGGTCTAACCTGTTCTTTCTGCCTGTTTCCCGGTCTGTGCCACCTGAACATCCTGTCCTGCAGCCCAGGATTATGTGTGTGCCCTGCAAGGAAGCCATGCCATCTGCACCTGCTGCTTCCAGCCCATGCCCGACCGGAGGGCAGAACGTGAGCAGGACCCCCGCATCGCCCCCCAGCAGTGTGAGTGAGGATATGCGCGTACGCTGCCTGCTTGAGCAGCTTCCCCACTGGGAGCCTCCTGAGGATCCTTCCAGGCTCAGGTTTTAAAATGGTGTTGACTGCTGCGCAGGGTGTAAAGTAGAAACGTGGCTGTGTTTTCTCATCTGCAGAATCAGTCGTCTCTGTGATCCTACTGGATACCTGTCTTTTTCTATTAATTGATTACCTACCCCTGTCATACACCAAGTTTCCATATATGGGTGGTTCCCTTTCTGAAGTCTGTGTCTGATGTTTGTCCCCCTCGGGACCATTATATTTCTGTAATATGTCACTTTTTTAAAACAATTTTTTATTTTTTGAAAGATTTTATTTATTTCTCAGAGAAAGCACACACGTGCACACACAAGCAGGGGGAGTGTCAGGCAGTGGGAGAGCAGGCTTCCCGCTGAGCAAGGAGCCCCCATGGGACTTGATTCTGGGACCCTGAGATCATGACCTGAGCCAAAGGCAGATGCTCAGCCAGCTGAGCCACCCAGGCGCCTCCTTTATTTTTTTATTTTAAAGAGAGTGCGTGTGCATGAAGGCAGTGGGGGAGGGGGAGGGGAGGCGGCGGGGGGCAGGGGGACTGACTCTCAAGCAGGCTCCCTGCTGAGCAGCGAGCCTGATGCGGGGCTTGATCTCTCAACCCTGAGATCATGACCTGAGCCAAAGTTAAGACTCCCAACCAACTGAGCCACCCAGGTGCCCCTGTGATGTGTCACTTTAAAATAAAATAGAAATACTGTGCTTTAATTTGCAGTTCTGGGATTGCTGTTAAAACTGAGTTTGTCATTTGTTTGATGGTTATTTGAGTTTATCCTTCCCTGAAATGGCTGACCGGTGGCTGTGCTGTGTCCACAGGTGCCGTGTGCCTACAGCCTTTCTGCCACCTATACTGGGGCTGTGCCCGCGCCGGCTGCCTCGGCTGCCTGGCCCCGTTCTGCGGTAATGCCGGCTCTGCGGCCCGGCCGCGTCAGCCTTGGAAGATTCTTGCGGTGTATTTGCGGGCGGTGGCGGGGTGGCGCGGCCCGAGTTGGGGGAGCCCGCTCTGAGTGGCCATACTGTTTCCTGACATGTGGAAGTGTCACTCTGTTCTAGCTCAGGACCAACCAGTAGCAGCAGCCACGGGGATACGGGTTCTGTCGGGCGGGGTTCCTTATGAGCAAGGAATGGCCCCGATACGGACGCCCGGTCTGCGCAGCGCCACACCGGGTGGTGGCGACACGGAGAGGTCCGTCCATTTCAGGAAGGGTTGGAATGGAAGTCATTTGCCTGTTCTCTTTTTAAAACTGTGTTTTATCCCAGAACTTTTTATTCTTCCTAGACTCTATAAGAAAGGAAATTGGGTTATTTTAATGTCAGTGGGTGATGCTTTCATAGAACATCTGTGAGATGGGTGACTTTGCTTCCCCCTATTTGGCAGAGCTAGACCTGGGCGACAGGTGTCTGGATGGGGTTCTGAGCAACAACCACTATGAGTCGGATGTCCTCAAGGTAACGGGCTTCCCTTACAGGCATGTGTGGGGCTCAGGCCAAGAGAGGCCCCTTGAGCTGTGCAGCTCTCCTCATGGCTTTTCCTAGCACTGCCCCCGAGTGCACTCCGTGGGTGTTTTCCTGTGTTGCCCCATTTTCCAGAAAGAAGGTATTTCCTTCGTGCCCATTATGCCACGAATCCACAGGAATCGGCTGCAGTGGCTGCCTGCCCCAATGCAGAGAATTTCTGGGTCTGGGTGGGGAGTGGGCCAGCCCTTCCGTGGAACCAGGGCCTCTCTCTGGCTTCCTCCTTTCTGACGTTTTCCTTCCCATGCTTTAGGAAGCTGGCCCGGCTCTTAGAAGTTCGGTGTCTAATATGCACATCAGTTCCTTGCCAAGAGCCTTTATCCCATTTCTGTGCGGTGTTGCGCACACAGGACCTGTGGGTCTTCTGGCCTGCGTGGCGAGCTCCCCAGCACCACTGCGCTCTGGTTAGGTGTCCATGTGGTGCTTTCTGGTAGGGTCACACAGAAGGAGCCGAGCAGCTCTGTGTGTCTGAAAGGCAGAATGTAGATCAAACGCTCCTCACGTCCTCACATGGCCACGGGCCTCTTGCTGCCCTAGGCTCCTTCGGCCCAGGTCGGGGGGTCCCACAACTCCTGTGCGAGGACTGTCTTGGCAGAAATTTAGAAAGAATGTGGTCCCTCCCAGGTTCAGAGTTCTGAAGCTAGCCCTCCCTCTGATGTAGCACCTCAGACAAGGACCCTCGTGAACTAGGTGGTGAGCATGTTACCGTGTCAGGCTGCCCCGCGGGTGCTGCGGTCTTGGAAGCAGAGCCCGCAGCCGCACACAGCACTCCCTCGAGCCTGCCCAGTGCACAGCCCTGCTGTGTCCACCCCACCTGGGCTGTGGCTTTACCCACCTTCCAGGGCCTTCCATGCGATGTTTGCCTTCATCATTTTAGCGTTTCTTCTTCCAAGCTGGTATCTGAGATTCCCCTTCTTCTCTGTCACAGAATTACCTGGCAACCAGGGGTTTGACGTGGAAAAACATGTTGACTGAAAGTCTGGTGGCTCTGCAGAGGGGAGTGTTTTTACTGTCTGGTAAGCATCGTGGCACTTGCTTTCCTCTCTCCAGGGGTGGTGGCTTTGCCTCCTGGGAGAACAGTAAAGCCGGCCAGGCCGAGCCCTGGGCGTTCCGCGCAGCTGCCTTCCCACCTGCACAACTTCGCCCTCCACCCAGCCTGACGGGCAGACAGGAGGGAGCTAATACTGTTGGTTTTCTTTACTTAAAGTTAGTTTGGAGCCCACAGGACGCAGTGCAGGACTTCTCTGCCATGGGGAAGGGCGGGGCCCAGCTGGAGAGACCGGGGCTGGTTGTTCGCAAACCCTCAGGGTCCTCACTGGCCTCTCCCCTGGTGTGTTGGTGACTTGGTGTAGGCTTGCCCTGTGTCCCAGGGACACCCAGTACACTGCGAAATGAGATTTTAGTCACCCAGGGAGGGAGCTGCAAAAAGTCAGCAAACGTCTTTGTTTTTTTTTTAGATTTTACTTTATTTGAGAGAGAGAGAGTGAGAGTGTGTGTGTGTGTATGTGTGTGTGTGTATGTGTGTATGGGGGGGTGAGTATAAAGAGGAAGGGAGCTGGAGGAAGGGAAAGAATCTCAAGCAGACCAGACTCCCCACTGGGTGTGGAGCCCCATGAGGGGCTTGATCCTACGACCCTGAGATCATAGCTTGAGACCTGACTGGAAACCGAGAGTCGGATACTCAACCAGCTGAGCCACCCAGGCGCCCCAGATGACCTTCTCATGAAAGACTTCAGAAGTTGGGGTGCTCCTACGCAGTTTCTGTCTTGTGGACGCATTCTCACGAGTGTCTTGGGTGTTCTCCTCAGCGGCCCTGGGCTTGCCCAGACCCATCATCTGAACGGGGCCTGAACTCCGTCATCTTCTTAAGGACTCCCGTACGGGTGACATGGCTCTCAGAGACAGAGTGACAGAGGGAGGGAGGAAGGGTAACGTGACGGTCGCTGGGACGGCCTGTGCACCTGCCCCCACGTGCACACCATCCTCACAAATGAGGCCCTGCCACGAGCTCTTCTGGAGCCTCTTTGCTCAGCGTGATACCGTGACTTGTATGATGTAGCACTCTAATACTACAGTTTATTTCGCTGAATCACAAATAGAGGCTATGAAGGGATTTTGACCTTTTCGCTCTTGGGATCAGCGCTGCAGCTGCTGGGTGCATGTGCGGTGTGGTGGGCTGGAGAAAATTCCGCTGGGAGAGAGAGGAGGGGTTGTCGCACAGCGCTGTGCACAGTTGGGACTTGACCAGAGTGACGCTGCTGCCCAAGGACGCGTTTCAGGTGTGAAGGCCACCATCTTCTTGGGCCTGGCTGCCCCGCGTCTGCCTTTCAGGTCTGGGAAATACAGAACAGGCAAACCGGGTGTCTTGTCGTTTTTTCCGCCCATGTGGGAGCACTAACAGAATTGAAGATCTTTTTGTTTCGTCTTTCACTGGCCTGTCCCTGACCTCGGCCCATAGCAGTCTGTCTGGACTTGGGGGTCTGGGTTGGTAGGGTACCTTTGCTGCGTAACGGGCAGCAGTTGTCACTTATGTCATGCGTGTGTTTTCCACTAACCAATTAGTATTTTTCCTTCAGGGTTTGTGTTTCCATTGTGCTGTTTAAGTTGTAGGCAGGCAGATTTCCAAGTCCTTTCCTGTGTGCTGTTTGGGTTTTGTGACATACTTAGAAATAATTTAAGAGAAAAATAATACTCATTCCTTTCAGTACTTTACTTTTTTAATTTTTATTTTTTTAAAAAGATTTTGTTTATCTGACAGAGATCACAAGCGGGCATAGAGGCAGGCAGAGAGAGAGGGGGAAGCAGGCTCCCTGCTGAGCAGAGAGCCCGATGCGGGGCTCGATCCCAGGACCCTGAGATCATGACCTGAGCTGAAGGCAGAGGCTTTAACCCACTGAGCCGCCCAGGTGCCCCCCTTTCAGTATTTTAGAAAACTTATAAGATGCTTAAATTTTTTTTATCCAAATGGAATTACTTTGCTGTGAGGAAATGAGTTGGCTTCATTCTCGTTTTCTGAGCTCCTGACCCATCATCTCTGCCCCCCGTGTGGATCAGGGCCGGGGTCCCACACCTTCGCAGTGCTGACGCTGCGAGCTGAGCGCGCGCCCACCTGAGGCTGTGTCCCTTGCAGATTACAGGATCACGGGGAACACCGTGCTGTGTTACTGCTGTGGCCTGCGGAGCTTCCGAGAGCTGACCTACCAGTATCGGCAGAACATTCCCGCTTCCGAGTTGCCAGGTAAGGAAGCCCCCCAGCCCCAGCTCAGTTGTGCCGAGATTGGCTTCTGTCTTCCTTCCTGGGATGGGTGCCCTGTTTGGGCCTGGGCTCCGTGTTCTTAGTGGCTGTCTGCCTCTGCGGGGACAAAAGTGGGCAGACAGGCTGCATGGGGGCCACGCCTCTTTCTGGGCCATCCTCGCTGGGGGATCGGCTCAGGCTCTGGGCCTGTCTCCAGGACGTGGGTTTCCAAAACAAGATTCACAAAAACAACCTGTAGACAGCTGTGGTAGTCTTACTTCCTAAATTGGGTTTTCTTTTTTCTTTTCTTTTTTTTTTTTAAAGATCTTATTTATTTATTTATTTGACAGACAGAGAGAGATCACAAGTAGGCAGAGAGGCAGGCAGAGAGAGAAGGGGAAGCAGGCTCCCCGCTGAGCAGAGAGCCTGACGCGGGGCTCGATCCCAGGACCCTGAGATCATGACCTGAGCCGAAGGCAGAGGCTTTAAACCACTGAGCCACCCAGGTGCCCTGGGTTTTCTTTTTTCTTTCCTGAAATCTTGGAACAGGCCAAGGACACTAGTTCTAAAACGTGACAAATGTCATGGCTTGCTGCTGCCATTTGTCCCCTTGGGTCATAAATTCACATCGCTGAGCTTGTGAGTGTGATGTGCATTATGAATAGGGTTGTGTTTTCTCTCCTAGCGGCTGTAACATCCCGTCCTGACTGCTACTGGGGCCGCAACTGCCGCACCCAGGTGAAGGCCCACCATGCAATGTGAGTGAGAGCCGCGCTCGGGCCCTCCGGGCGGGGTAGACGCGCCCCCCGCCCGGGTGTGCCTCCTGCCCAAAGGCACACCCCTGTTTTCCTAGCAGGAAGGTGATTTTTTTTAAGTGTTTTGGCCAAGTTGACACTGCAGCTTTTAGGGATGTTTATGAACTAGTTAATTATTTACTAGTGAATAGACTGGTTTCGGCATTTTATTTGTCTAAGTCACGTGGGGTGTAACATAGTGCTGTCGTTTCTGTGTCGCAGAACACAGCCATCATTCCTTGCCGGTGCCCCGGAGGGTCAGCGCTCCCTTAGCTGGTGGCTGTGGTCGGGCTGGGCTCTGGCTTCCCTGCCAGGAGCAGGTCTGTGGCGGCTCTAAGTCAGTGACTGTCAGTGGGTCAGTGGGTCCTGCTCGCAGTGGCGTGTGCTTGCCACCAGGAGTTGGCTGGAGGTGTGGGTGAGGCCATGATGTCAGTCTCGCTGACCGATGCCCCACGAGGCTAAGGGATCCCCAGTCATTTGTGGTTTAAATCAGAGTCACCAGGACCCAATTAAAAGCTCGCTTGAAGACTGATTCTGTGGAATAAAAACCTTGTTTTGTATTAGAGCATAGCGTATTATTGGAGACCAATTCGTTATAGGGAAGGGAATTTCACTGGTAACTCTCTAGTCTGTGTTAACTAAAGCATAGATAAGGAAAGCAGAGGCGTGCCTGTCTTCCTCTCGGGATGTCCTGCTTGTCACGAAGGGAGGTGGCGGTGCTGCAGCCCTGCCGGCGAGTCAGTCCCGCGGGCTGGCCCCTGGTGCCACGGGGACACTGAAGAGGCTTAGAGTTTGAGTTTTTCTTTAAGAAAATTACCTAAAAATGTCTGACTTCTGAAATTTAAAAAGGAAAAAGAAGGCTGCCGCACGGGCTGATGTCCTTGATGGTACTAGAAATACGCCGGGGAGCCTCCCCGTCCACGGTCGACTTCTCGTCAGGTTCTTCCAGCGTGTGCTTCAGGATCAGCTTCTGTGAATTCTGTTTTGTAATTTCACTCTTTTCTCTCTGCAGGAAATTCAATCATATCTGTGAGCAGACAAGGTTCAAGAACTAAGCATCTAGGAGGCACCAAGGTGGCTTGGGGGTATTGGAGGTCAATGACAGCGTTTCAGAAAATACTTGCTACAGACGTTCTAAGGGCATTTTACAGTCCCCCAGGCGAGGCTGGGCGTCTCTGCTTCCGGCACTGTAGTGTGACTTCTTCTCACTGGAGTGGGACCTTCTTAGTGAACCCCTTGTCCCCCCGCCCCAGTGGCCTGGGAGGCAAGGGGGCACCATCCACCCCTCCTCGGATCTCGGGGCCACCCGGAGCACTTCCGGCCGAAGCACTGCTGTCAGCCGTCCCCTCCCATTGAGACGATGACGTTCAGGTTTGCTCTTTTTACCTTTCCCAAAACTATGGTTCCAACAGACCTCTCTCTTCAAGAAAGCTTTCGTGGAAGAAGAAGGAAAGTCTGTTGTTGAAAGGAAAGGGAGCAAAAGTTTACAGCCCGCGGGACAGCCACAGCGGCTTAGGCCTCTTTGTACTAGGTTTGGTGCTTATCTTCTAGTGAGATATATCACAAATGGTAGCACAAGTAATGTAATTTATAATTTACAATTTACAAATTGACTAAAATTGGGATAGTAGGGTATTTGAAAGAATAAACGTATGTTTCTGTTTGTTAGAATCAGATATCCAGAACTGCTAACCCTAGACACCCAGCGTCAAGTGCGTGGCCCAGTCCTCAGAGGGCAGAAGTGGGGGCGCTACCACCCTGAGCCTGCCGGGGAGCAAAGCACTGGGGCCTGATTCTTGCTCTGTGGGCGCAGCCGCGGGCCCACTGAACTGCCCCACATCTTGGTTCCTTCCTGCCGCGCAGGGCGGGGCCTGCTGGGGCCCCGCCCACCCGGAGCAGCCCCTCCCCCGGGAGCTGTCCCTCCCCCGGGACCTGTCCTGCGTTGGGTTTCCCGTGTCATCTGGAATAATACTTGACATTTTGCTCTTTGTTTAAAAGAAAGGTTTTTTTATCTTTTGTCGAAATCATCTGTTATTTTTGTTTGCAAAATTATAACTTTTTGCTTCTTCTCAGGAATAGGATTTTCAACTGTTGTCTTGCTCTTGATATGGACTCTGAGAAGCAGCGCTCTGTTTGTGGAGGAGGCCTCCTCCTCCCCGCATTCTAATAAACAAGCCGTGTCTGTTTCTCTCCCCGCGCCCTGGTTCGCGCGCCGGCTGCGAGGGTTCCTCCCTGTCACGGTGGGCAGGCTGCACGCGTCGCCGTGACTCACTGTTCCTGGGAGTCCCGCCGGGAGCCCCGCCCCCAGAGCTCGGGTCCTGAGACTGGGTGGTGCGAAGGGAAAAGGCACAGGATCTCGTGGGTCCTCCAGTCCCAAGCGTTGGCCTTTTGGCTGCGTGTTGAAGCTGTGGCTTTGTGTCTGAGCCCTGGGCTCCCCATCTTAGGGCCTGGCCTCTTCACTCCCTTCCCTCCCAAAGAAGTAAGAACAAAGGTGTGGCTGTCAGGGCATACGCCGGCTTTGTAAGCCTGGGTTAGAACGTGGGACTTCCCTTGGCTGCACTGGGTCCTTCCATGCGACGTCAGACTGCAGGGTCCACGGTGCAGGGCTGGCTCTCAGTTTCTAATGAGGGCTTGTCTGCTCTCACTCCTGGGAGGAGCTTGGGGCACGGCACTTGTTCCCTGGGCTAGTTCACAGACCGGGGTGGGTGTGCACTCAGGAGGTTTTTATGACTCTGTGTGTGTCAGTATGCTCCTACCCCACCTAACAGCCGCCTGCAGTTGGGCTGGAGCCGTGTGTGTGTGTGTGTGTGTGTGTGTGTGTGGTGGTGGTGGTGGTGGCGACACGGGCCATCGACTCCCGTGCACTTGGCTGCAGGTACTTGGGCCCAGTCCTGGCACAGGCCCAGCTGGGTCTCGCTGCCTGCTTCCTGCCATCTCCTCCTCCCGCAGCCTCACCCAGCCCATCCCCAGACCCATGTCCCCCTTGGGCTCTGGTGCTTCCCCTCAGAAGAGGGGCCAACCCTGCCCACGCCCCCATTTGAGGTGCCTCCTCCTGGCCTGCGGGTCCAAGCTGCAAGTGGAGCCATAGATCCCGTGGAGGATCCTCACTGGGCGCCGCCAGAATCTAGCAGCCAGTCTCCAATCCCACAGCGCTGACAGGGTCAGAGTCACAGGCCTAGATGGGAGGGCAGTGGAGTGGTGTCGGCAGATTCTGCCACAGGGAAGCAACCAAACTGGGAGAGGAGGTGGAGGGGTCGTCACGCAGCCCATAGAGAGGAGGCCCAGAGAATCCCAGCTCTGAACCAAGTGGGCTATGGTGGACACTGGCAGCAGGAAGCCAGCCTCCAGGATGGAGGGAGGAAATCAGTGGGGGACTGATGGGATTCAGGAAGCCCAGTGTAGGGCTGGCTTCAGGTGTGGCTGGATCCAGGAGACAATGCCGTGCCAGAACCTTGTCTCCCTGTGTTGATGGCCACCGCTTCCCAGACCTCAGTATCCATCAGGCAGAAAAAGGTGAACTTCCCCACTGCTTCGATGGAAACTTGTCCCCGACCTAATCACTAGTGGGCCAGACCAGAGGCTCCTGCTGCCACCTCGACTGTCAGCACTCCCCCAGGCAGGTGGGCCCCCTCAGGCAAGAGGGAGAAGAGTGTCACGGGTTGTCGTCAGGAAAGCGGACCGGCTGCTGGGCTGCGGCTCTGGGGCTTAAACCCAGCAGGCCCGTCAGCCTGCTAGACCCTCAGCCCTCGGAGGCCTGACCCTCATGGGGACTGTGCTCTCGGCAGCCTGGAGGGAGTGCTTGGCCGGTCCCCGTACTCCCCTTGGAGATGCCAGCCGGTGTATGGGGCGGGGACATGGAGGAGTCCAGACACACTTGGGGGCAGATTCACAGCTCCCTGCAGAATTAATATCAAGGACCTTGATGCTCGTGGAGTGCGGCCCAGTCCGGCCTCGGTCACTGTGCTCTCGGGACACGGGCAGTCGTGAATGCAGCGGAGCGAAGCCGTGTGCGTTCCTTCCTGTTTCAGCCGCTGTCCCAGCCATTCCGAGGGGTCCGGGGACACCCATTTCTGAAGATGGACCGGCTGAAGGCGACCAGCCCTACCATGAGGACCATGACCTGCAGAAGAGCTGCCTTGTCAACTCTCAGGAGACAGTCATCTCAGGAGTGCCGCGACCCAGTAACCTGAGGACAGCCATTTAAAAGTGGTGAACATTTGGAATTCATTTGGAAGTCACCTTAGGAACAAAGGTAGTGAGCACTCAGGACTCCTCTCTTCTAATGAATTCACTCCATCTGCCCATCATGTGGGCTCTCGTGGGTCTTTGCATCGATGTGTCTGCATGAGGTAGGTTCTGTGTGACGGTGCGCACCCCTGCCCCCCACCCCCCGTGTGTGGTCCTCAAGTTGGTACCTTGCAATGTGCCCTGCTGGGAGGATCCACACACCACAGAAATTGAGAAGTGCTACAAATCAGGGTCATTTGTTTTTATTCATTCCGGAGAGAAGTTTGTTAAAACACCAGCACACGACTGTGCCCAACCGATGTAACTATGGAAACTAACACAGCTTGAAGCCCCATGTTTTGGGGGGGGTCTTGTCACATAGCAGACAGTAACTATCATGGCCCATGACGGCCTAGGACTGGGTGGCCCTGCCCCTGCCCCGGAAGCTCCCCTTCTGCGCACCCCCTTCGCAGGGCCCTACGACCCCTCACCCCAGGGCCTTCGCAGAGGCCTCCTGCGGCCGCGGAGCCCCAAATGGCCCTGTCCTCCCGGCACTCGGCTCAGGTCAGGTCCCTGCTCAGATGGGCCTCCCTGGACACTCCCTCCTGCCGCCTCCAGCCGGCCATGCTCGTGTTTGCCTGTCGGGTTTCTTCCTGGGCCTGTCATTACGGGGAAGTAAACACTTGCTGTCCGTCTCCCCTCAAAAACCCAGAGTTGTACATTCAGCCCAAACACTGGACCTGGGCAAACACGCAGTGACGGCCGGCACACATAGTCGGGGTGCTTGAGGGCAGAGATGAATGCAAAGGCTCAGCTTAGGCGTCACATGGCAGGATCTTCCCTGACGCACGGGGACAGCTCCTTCCTGCCTCTCTGTCAAGCGTCACGCACTCTCTGTTTTAAGATTTTATTTCTTTGAGAGCGAGCGAGCACAAGCAGCGGGGAAGGGCAGAGAGAGAAGCAGACTCCCTGCTGAGCAGGGAGTCCCATGCGGGACTCATCCCAGGACCCCGGGCTCGTGACCTGAGCTGAAGACAGAAGCTTAACTGACTGAGCCCCCCAGGCGCCCCGTTTTGTTTTTTTTTTTCTTCGGTGTTTTCTCCTGAAGATGATGAGCTTGGAGCTCATGGGTGGCGCCCACCCCTCTGGCAGACCCAGTTCAGCTCGCCCCTCGTCGCAGAACCCCTCCCACTCTGCATGTGCTGATTCCTTTCCCGTAAAGCTCTTCCCCAGACCTTACCTGCCTGCCTCTTTGTCGTAGGAGTTTAGCACAGCTAGAACTTCCTCAAGGAACTCTTTGAACACGAGGCTCTCCTTGCTCTTCCCTGGCCTGAAACCCTTCCCGCGGTGACCTGCACGGTCCCTTCTTCATTCGTGTGTTTGCTCAAACTCACCTTGGGCCCCCCCTAAAGAGCAGCACGCCTCCACACCCGTCTCTGCACCCTGCTCTTTCCCGAACTCATCACTTCCTGTCTTGTATGCTGTGTGCGGGCCGGTCGTCCGAGAGGGTGGGAGCGCCTGTCGCAGCGGGGGTGTGTAGTGTCCGGAAGAGGGCTTCCATGACAGGTGGCCACAGGGGTGTAAATGGGAGCCCCTCCCGCCGACACACGGTTTCCTTCACAGGAATGATGCCCTGGGGGGCTGGTCCTCCCCACACAAACAGAGCTGCACCGGAGCAAGGGTCCTGTCTCCCTGTCCCCAGCAAAGCCCCACACTTGGAACACTGACCAGCATGCTCAAGGCACTGGACTGTGTCCGCTTGGATGGATGACAAAATACGGTGTATCCAGGCAGGGCAGTATTGTTGCTCCGTAAAAAGGAACAAAGCTCTGATCCGTGCTAAAGATGAATGAATCAAACTCAAAGCCTAATGCTAAATAGGAGAGAAGGTGGTCACAAAATGTCATGTATTATGTGATTCTTCTTACACAAAATGTCCAGACTAGACCAATCCACAGAGAAAGTAAGTTAGTGGTTGTCAGGGGGAGGGGTGTTGAGGGGGACTGTGTGCATATGGACTAGAGTGCTGCTTTGGGGGGTCACGGAAGTGTTTTATTACTGCATTGAAGTAAATCCTGTTTTATTTGCTGAAATGTTAATGTAAGGGGCGCCTGGGTGGCTCAGTCCTTAAGTGTCTGCCTTCGGCTCAGGTCATGATCCCAGGGTCCTGGGATCCAGCCCGGCGTCAGGCTCCCTGCTCAGTGGGAAGCCTGCCTCTCCTTCTCTGACTCCCCCCGCCTCCACCTCACCCGCTGCTTGTGTTCCCTCTCTTGCTCTGTCTCTCTCAAATAAATAAAATCTTAAAAAAAAAGTGTGGGGTGCCTGGGTGGCTCAATGGGTTAAAGCCTCTGCCTTCGGCCCAGGTCATGATCTCAGGGTACTGGGATCAAGCCCCCCCATTTCTGCTGAGCAGAGAGCCTGCTTTCCCCTCTCTCTGCCAACTTGCGATCTGTCAAATAAATAAAATCTTTAAAAAAAAAAAAAGTAAATGTAACTAAATTTAAAAATTGAATTGTACACATTAAATGGGTAAATTGTATGTAAATGATACCTTAATAAACTTAACATTTTTACTTAATTAGCATTTTTTCCCTGCATGGATATGTCATTAATATCTAGGCTCATCTACTTTTACGTTTAGTGTCCTCTGTCGCATTTTACTTGTAATTTGTTTCTCCAGTTTCCCCACACTGGTCATACCAGTAGCTCTGTTATAATCTCCACACTGGGAAACACGTTAGTCCAAAGTGTGTACAGCCCCCTTTGGGGTTCCTGTCCCACTTTAGCCACCCCTCAACCTACCTTGGCAACCACTAATCTGCTTTCCAAATCTATAATCGTATCATTTCACAAATGTTATGTAAGTGAAAGCATATGATACAGTATCCTTTTGAGATTCCCCTCCCCCCAGTGAAATGCCTTGGAGATTCATCTAAGTTGTTGCGCGAATCAATAGTCCTTTTTTATTGCTGAAGAGAGTCCCATGAAGTGGGTGCTACCCACTTTGTTTGACCCTTCATCCATTGTGGGTTTGTCTCATTCGGGCTGGTTCCAGTTTTGAGCTATTACAAATAAAACTATGGTGAACAATAAATATAGCATCCAGGTTTTTGTGTAGATCTAAGTTTTATTTCTCTCTCAGGTAAATATCCAGGAGGGCGGTTCCTGGGTCATACAAATAAACTATATGTTTAATTTTATTTTTTTATATTATTTTATTTATTTTTTAAAGATTTTGTTTACTATTTGACAGAGACACAGTGAGAGAGGGAACACAAGCAGGAGTGGGAAAGGGAGAAGCAGGCTTCCCGCTGAGTAGAGAGCCTGATGCGGGGCTTGATCCCAGGACTCTGGGATCATGACCTGAGCCGAAGGCAGATGCTTAACGACTGAGCCACCCAGGCACTCCATGTTTAATTTAAAGAAATCGCCAAACTACAGAGTGGCTATACCATTTTATAGTCTCATCGGTAACGTATGAAAAATCTAGTTTCTCTACATCATTGCTAGCATCTGGTATTGCTACTATTTATTTCAGCTGCTCTAATAGGTGTGTGTAGTAGGAGCTCGAGGCGGTGCAAATTCGTATTTTTATAATGGCCAGTGGTGTTGAGTATCTTTCACAAGCTTGTTTGCTGTATATCCCTATATCCTTTTCAGTGAAATGCTTCTTCATATGTTGGCCTGTCTTCTAACTGCATTTTTTTTTTCTTAAGTTTTGGGAGTTCTTAATATATTCTGGTTAGTAGGTTTGGAAATTTTTTAAAAATATTTTATTTATTTCATATGAGAGAGAGAGAGAGAGGTCACAAGTAAGCAGGCAGGCAGGCAGAGAGAGAGGGGGAAGCAGGCTCCCCGCTGAGCAGAGAGCCCAATGAGGGGCTCGATCCCAGGACCCTGAGATCATGACCTGAGCCAAAGGCAGAGGCCTTAACCCACTGAGCCACCCAGGCACCCCAGAAATATTTTGTAACTTGCTGTACCTTGTCTTTTCATTGTCTTAGTGGAATCTTTCTCAAAACAAAAATTTTTTTTTTTAATTTTTTTTTAAAGATTTTTTATTTATTTGACAGAGAGAAACACAGCGAGAGAGGGAACACAAGCAGAGGGAATGGCAGCGGGAGAAGCAGGCTTCCTGCCGAGCAGGGAGCCCGATGCGGGGCTCGATCCCAGGACCCTGGGATCATGACCTGGAAGGCAGACGCTTAACGACTGAGCCACCCAGGCGCCCCTCAAAACAAAATTTTTTTAAAAGATTTTATTTATTTGACAGCGAGACAGGGAACACAAGCAGGGAGAGTGGGAGAGGGAGAAATAGGCTTCCTGCTGAGCTGGGAGCCAGATGTGGGGCTCGATCCCAGGACCCTGGGATCATGACCTGAGCCGAAGGCAGACGCTTAATGACTGAGCCACCCAGGTGCTCCTCAAAACAAATATTTTTAATTTGGGTGAAGTCCAATTTATTCATTTTGTTCTTTTGTGGTATGTCCAAAAACACTTCACCAAACCTTCAGTCCTGAAATTTTTCTTGTTTTCTTGTAAAAGTTTTATAGTTTTACACGTTTCTGCACTTAAGTCCGTGATCATTTTGAGTTAAATTTTTGCATTTGCAGATGACATGATGGTCTATGTAGAAGATTCCAAGGAATTTATAAGAAAAAAACCTCCTAGGGGCGCCTGGGTGGCTCAGTGGGTTAAAGCCTCTGCCTTCAGCTCAGGTCATGATCTCAGGGTCCTGGGATGGAGCCCCGCATCGGGCTCTCTGCTCAGCGGGAAGCCTGCTTCCCCCTCTCTCTCTGCCTGCTTGTGATCTCTCTCTCTCTCTGTCAAATAAATAAATAAGATCTTAAAGAAAGAAAGAAAGATGCCTCCTAAAGTCAACTAATAAGTGACTTCAGCAAGTTCTCCGGATACAAGATCAATACACAGCACTTAATCACATTTCCACATAACAATGAATGTGTGGAAATCAAACTTTAAAACGGTTCAGTGCAATTCTATCAAAATCCCAGGAAGGATTTTTACAGACAAAAACAAGTTTATTCTAAAATTTACATGGGAGGGCATGGGTCCCCAAATACCTGGAACAATCCTGAAAAAGAGTGAAGTGGGAGAAATGCCCTACCGGGTCCCCAGGTCCCATAAGAACTCGCGCGGGGGAGGCGGGGGTTCCGAGTTCGAGGCACGGCGGAGACGAGCCCCCGCGCCCTCCTGTCCCCGGGAGCTGCACGGACTCCGCCCGTCCACCCCCGACCCTCGCCACCGCCTTCTGGCCACGCCCCACAAGGGGGCCGGGGCGGAGCGAGGGCGGCCACGCCCACAGCCTGACAGGACGGGGCGGGGACCCGAGTCCTGGCCACGCCACTTCCGCCGGAAGTTCACTAGTTTAGCTTCCTGCTGGAGTTGGTGCTGCAGGTTCAGAAGTTGCATTTCCGTAAGGGAGGGACTCGCAAACTGCCGTTCTGAAGCCTGCGTCGCGCCCATTGTGAGTGGGCTCTGGAGTCCCACCCTGCGGCCGGGGCAGCCCGGCCCGAGGGCGGCTGTTGGCAGACAGAAGAGGACGGTCTGTCATCCGGAACGGAGGCTGCGCGCACGGGCTGTTTCCGGGGGGCCTAGCCCGTCGCCGCGCCGCGCCCCGCCCCTCGCGCGGCCACGTCTCCGCTGGGGCAGCGCGGCCGGCGGCCGCCGAGGCTTCCACAGCGCCCGGGTGAGGGTCGCGGGCAGGCGCCGGGCCGGGGCTCCGGGCTGGGAAGGCGCGGGACCGCCGGGGGGGCCTCGGGCGGTCGGGGCGGAGGCCCGGCGGCGGGCGAGGGGCGCGGGCGGACGCGGAGGGCCGGCGGCGGCTCCACCCGGAGCGGCCCGCCGTTGGGAGCCGCGGGGCCTGGAACCGGCTTCCTGAAGGCCGCCGGCGGGCGCTCCGAGCGAGGGCTCCGGTCCCGGCGCGGAAGCTCTGCCCGGGCGCCCCCGACCGCCGTGGGCTGCAGAGCGCCGTGGCCGCCCGCCCTCCCTGCCCCTCGGCTCCGTCCGGCTGCGGGCGGCGGGGCGGGAGCGGAGCAGGCGGGCCGCTCGGCCTCGGCTCTCAAACCCCTGCCGGCTGTCGGTGCTGCGAGCGGCGCGGTGCACGCGGGTCCTGGGGCGCTGAACGCCCGCCCGGGGCCGTGCAGTCCCGGTGTGGGGTGCTGCGGTGGGTGGGTCTGCGGGACGAGAGCCGGGGGGACGGAGCAGTGTGCTGACGCCGAGGGAGGAGTGACTTTGGGGACTTCGGTAAAGAAGTCGGAGCAGCGGTAAGGAGAGGGGAGGAGAAGGACGGGGGGCAGGCATGCAGTGCAGGGAGGAGCCCGGTGGCCCGCGGCTCGCGGTCGGAGGCCTTTATTGTCAGTGTGACTGAGCACCGGCGGGCGGGAGTCTGCCCTTCACAGGTGACTCATGCGTTGGAAAACAGTTGACCCTTGCTTTACTACGGCAGCCCGTTCCTGGAGCGAGAGCTTTCAGTTCCCCTCCCCTGAGTGGGAGGAAAAGAAAATAAAAATCATCTGACATGACTCAGATTCAGAAGTAGCGTTTTTTTGTCTTTTTGGGTTTTGGCCAGTTGCCTTCAGCGGTTTACTTTCCTGAGGAGAATATCTTCAGCTGGCTTTACCTGCTAGTTTTGACAAGCAGCAGTGGAAGGGAAAGCAACGCCCGTAATAACAGTGACCGTTTATTGAGGGTGTGGGACAGACCTGCGCCTGGTTGCGGTTAATCTTGGCAAAGTTTTGTGTCCTTTTTTTCTCGTCATCCCATTGACGAGGAAACCGGCTCGGAGTGGTTAAGAAGTCTGCCAGGACCTTACAGCTGAGGGTGAAGGAGTCAGGATGGACACGGGGGCGCCCAGGGTCCCAGGACCTGTGGTGCGTGGCGCCTGTCACTGCTCCACAGGTGCTGCGCGCCGGTCGCCGTTTCCCTGTGGTTCCTGCTGTGGCCTCGGCTCGGTGGTGTCTTCTTAAGGAAGTCCTATTTGGTCTCCGGTCATGGTGTTTGTAATTGTCAGTGGAAGCAACGTAGGGCGGGCGGGGGCCGTGGAGCTAGTCATGTGTACCTGGAACTCACGTAATCCACTGGATGGGGGAAGCCGGAAGTCACACACATACCCACCCCTGAGCCGGTTTTCTCGGTATCAAGTCCCTCGATGCCAGATGGCATGAATTCAGAGTTTCCAACACTTTATAAGCTGTAATTTTGCCCCCTCTTTTCCCTCTAGGCAACATAGCAGAGTGCAGGTGGTCAAAGATGCTACTGTGAGAAGACTGATACTTTAATTGTTTTTTTAAACCAGACACGGGAACAGCTTCCTTGTGCTGTGTCCCAGCCGTCTGGCCCTTCTCCTTGCCCTGATTTTGTCAGCAGTGAGGGAGTGAGACCCTGACGCCCAAGTCATACTAAGTAAAGTTCACCTGAGACTGAGGACAGACAGAATGCCAGCTAATTACCTACAGGGAGTGCCACCTCCCCAGTGGCCGCTCTGGGCTGGCAGTGAGAGCTGTGTGTTCTCCGGCCGCAGGAGGAGCTGCGTGTGCACATGAGCCATCTCTCTGTTTTACCAGGGCCCGTCCCACTGCCGGGTCTCATGCTGTGGAGGGCTGCGTTATCCAAGTCTGAAGCCGGTCGGACCTCTTGGCATTCAGTAGGTTTCTTGTTTTTCAGGAAATCCCAATAAAGGGAATTCAACGAGTGCAGTACGTGATGGCGTTGGGCTCAGACGCATTTGTTTCCATGTTTGGTGGGACTCGAGCATCTCAGCGAGTTCCTCTTCCCTGGACAGTGTCAGGGTCGGGTGGTGTTGTCACTGCTTCCCTCGGTGGCGCGTGCTCCTCCACGGCTCCTCGTCTGCCCCTGTGCCTTCCCTTGTCCTGGTGGCGTGTCCTGTCTCTGGTACGTGAGTGAAGTCTGCCTGGCCGCCTGCTGTTCCTTGTTATCCAGGCGACATTGCTTGTTTGGGACGTGGCCGTTATAGGCAGTGACTGCCCGTGGGCAGAGTGACTCCCAGGGGCGTCCTTTGTCTCTCACGGGAACCGTGGCTTCCAGGTGTTTTCGTAGGCATAGTTAGGGTTTGTCTGTGTTTGAACAGGCCGTGTTGATGTTCAGGAGGCAAGCCCTGTGTTGTTGTGGAGCCGCTCACTGTTGCTAAGGGGCGGAACTTGGCTGAGCCACAGACTGGAGTCAGTAGCCTGCGCTCAGCACCGCTCGGCACAGGGGGAGGGGTGGGGAGACTGGGAGCGGTGGTCTCCGCCTCCGAGGTTCACGCACGTTTGCGTGTGGTGTGCATGGAGAGGTTATCTCGATGGCAGAAGGCGGTGGGCTAGGCACTTCCCCTGAGGCCCAGGAGAGACTTGAGAGCAGTGCCGAGTGGTAGACACGGAAGGATCCTTGCGAATTTGCCTGGTGGTCAAGCGGGGAGAGGCCTCCGTGGCAGAGGGACCAGCTTCCACCGGAAAAGCACTCAATCTGCCATTGTTACGTTTCAGGCATCATTGGGAAGAGTGATTTACACACCTTCACTCCTGCTCCCACAGGACAAAAACAAGGACGTTTGAAAGCAAAATGCAAACATTTTCTTCTGTTAAGGAGTGCGTCGGGGTGAGCGGCACACACAGTGTGCCCACAGTCCACTCTGTTCGTTGCTGCGTGTTCTTCAAGTGGCAAGCCTGTGATGTCCTTTTGCTCGTGTGCCTTGTCTTGCTTTGTGGGCTTCTCTATAGGGTCAGCCATCTACAGTAGCCAAGTGGGTGTCCCTGGAGCTGGGGCCCTGTGGAACGGTGATTGTTGGAGGGCCCCGTGGGAAATGCAGGGACAGGTGTGGAGCCTCCAAGAGCCTGTTTGTCCATCCACCCCTCTCCCCGACCCCAGAAAGGCTTTGGGGATGAAAGAGGTTACAGATTGTTGTAGAGACAAAAACAAGGTAGATAGGATCCCGTTGCGGCCAGCCTCAGTAACTCCCTTCGTTCCTGTGGTCCCGGTATTGTTTCAGTCTTCAAATAGGTACGTAAGGGAGATGCTGTGAGCCACACTGGCACCCAGTGCTTCTCAGTTAGCTGGTTGGATTGTAGTCACCCCCGTTGTCACGCATTCTACCATGGTTCTTTCTAGTCCAGCCCTGCGTGCTGGTTCTACACTTAGGTACACGTAACCTTTTCATATTCTTAGCAGCACTGGCCCCGAGCCACATCTTTGGCCTGTAGGGTGCCAGACAGCAGAGTGGAACGTGCGGATGATTAGAGCTCCAGCCAGACACTGCTGGGTTTACACAGGGGGACTTGCCGTCACTAGTCACTTGGGTAGACCAGGTTATGTCAGCCCCCAGTGGCTGCCTGGTACGGCAAGCAAGAGGCACACCTACCTCTTCCTGATGTGGCATCAGTGTCAGCCCCTCCCCTCCCTGTGTGGCCTCTGCTCAGCCTCTTACCTGAAATGTCTGTATGAGATTTGTAAGCTGCAGAAGGAAGGCATGTAAACTTTTGTCATGAAACTCGTGAAACACAGAATAGTATGTAGGATAGGGTGAAACTTACTTTAAAGGAAGTAAATGCCAATATCTCTGCAGAATGAATGGTGGGTCAGACCTTATCTGGTGATCAGGAGCAGGCTATGAATATCCTCAGTCTGCTTCCAAAACGGTAACCAGTTGCCGACCTTGGGGTAAAGGTTTCTCCCTTTAAGTTTAGCCTAGCAGGATGGGCTAAGAGCTGATCCTGGCAGACGGGAAAGACGAGCCCGGTCACTTGGTGTGAGGTGCCTTCTCTGGATCCCGGTGGCCAGGTGGCTGCCTTTCCACGTGCCCTCATCCCCCTGTGCTTCCCCCGATACAGTGGACGGCTTCCGTGTTCCATGCATTTGCGTCTTCCACCGTCCGGCCAGGCCTCCTGGGAGGGGAGCTTGCCCATGGAGCCCTGCGTGTCCAGTGCAGATGTCACCGGTCACAGGTGGCTATTTAACTCAAATTACTTATACTTTAACGAATAACTCAGTTCCTCAGCCTCCCAAGCCCTGCCTCTGCTGGGAGGCTCCCTGTGGTGCTTACAGCTCCAGGAACAGCCCTGCCCGGGCAGGGTGGCCCTTAGCCGGCACCAGTACAGACATCAAGCACCTTCAGGAACGGGCCCAAGTTCAGCATTTTATCCCCAAAACCTAGCGTATTGTGGGTACTCAGCGGTTGTCTGCTGAATGAATAAATCTGTGTTTACTTTATGATGTGAGTTGGGAGCCAAATGTTAGTCTTGGAATTACTACTCAAATCTGACAAATGAAGATTCATAATGCCTTCTTTCTTTTTTCCTTCCTATCAGGTATCATGATATTACTTGGTTTGATTTCAAGCCACTTATGAGATTTTAGAGCTCCCCAAAATGGAAAGCCTAGTGTGGTTCTTCCCAGGAGCTCATGGCTGCTGCTGATGGCCGAAACCAAACCTGCCAGCAGCTCCCTTGCAGCCCCCGAGACTCAGCCCAGCCTGTGCCGTTCTGACCATGGACAGGATGCCCGCCGGGTCCAGCGGTGGCACCCCAGCTGACCCGGAGGCCCTCCCCAAGCCCCCAGGCTCGCCGGCGCCACCTGACCAGTGGGATGAAGCCCAGTGTAAGTCGGGTACTCCGCGCTGCCTACATTTTGCCTTAAAATAGGAGGACATGGAGCTTCTTCGATTTTGGAACAAGACTGGTGTTCAAGAGCATAATGAACTTTGTGTTCAGAGTGTGTTTTTACTCATCAGTCGAGTGTTTTTTCTGAGTTGACGGCAAGTTTAAATCAAGTGCCGCGCGTGTTAAGTAGCATGGGAGCTGCCCCTGCTCTGCTGTGGGGGGGGCTGCGGGAGTGTCGCGCCCCTTCAGCCTTCCGCGGGTCTGTGCTGACGCGCTGTTCCCTGCCCAGCCTACCTCTCTTGCCTGGCCGTTGCCTGAGTTTTACTAACTGGGATCCAGAAATGGTCCAGTAGTGCTCTGAGGACTATTGGACCACATTTGAGTGTTAGCTGATGGGTCATTCATGTGTCAGAACTACAGGGTGAGTTGCTCACTTGCTTCCTCAGTCCCTTCCTATTTAGGAGGGTCAGTGCAATGTGTGCTCGGAAGTCGTAGAGTCTGTACGTACTGGTTTGCTCGCAGAAATTGCATTCTGTTCTGGCAAATGATGTTCAGGCACCTAAAATGGTTTTGTTGGCTGCTGCTCCTTCAGGGCCGGGCCAGGCCGTAACAGCAGGGGCCCAAGGCCGAGGATTCAACGGCAGGATCTACAGGGAGCCCGCTCTTAGATCTGTTACTAAGGTGGTGACCCCTCCAGCGGGGTTCTTACTTGATCTCATTTCATGTCTCGAGTAAATGGAAGATTAATGGTGCCGGCACTGTAGGATAATTGTGAGGACTGAAAGAAATGGTGTCTAAAACACAAGTACTCAGACGCAGTGGGAAGTGGTCGTAGCCGTGTTTTGTCTTTGTCTCATCATCTTTGTTACTGGTTTACCCACAATTCAGCTTGTGTTTGAGAACAGTAGTCTTAATATTTTTTGGGCCTTCTTTTAGGGTTTTTAGAAGTACAATATAATGCTCAAAAAATTATTTTGTCATGTAAACAGGAAGATGTAGAGACTCCCAGACCTGTAAGCCCATCAGAAAGTGGTATTGACCTGCTTACCCAGTATCTGAAATTCAGGCTCCCCTTCCCCCAACATGGAACCAAAGGGATGTTTGCAGAAGAGCACACAGTTGGGGCAGGGCTGTGGTCCGGTCTCCTCTGCTTTGAGTCTGTGGTGCCCCGTTTGTATTGTTTCTCCTTTCAGGGAAGCATGACAGGGAGTCGCTACATTGGCTGAAACTCACATTTCAAGTGTCAGAAGCCCATTTTGAATTTGCTCGGGCAAAGAGCAACCTCCTGGGTGCATCCTGGGCACGTCCAGGGGTCTAGGTGATGTGGATCCCTGTGGGAGGCTGGGACCTTGCTGCCCTTGGGACCCTCTGGAACCACACCCAGAGACCCCTGGGCCCTCGCCTCCTCCCTCCAGGTGCCCTCCTGGTTCTTGACTGCCAGCTGGCTCCCCGACCCAGGTTCGGCTGGTGTCTGACGGATCTGTAGTGGTGTCAGTGGGTGAGACTGAGCGGGATACGTGGGCACGTCGTCATCACTGGTTCGGCCCGGGCTCTTACCCAGCAGGCGTTCATCATCATCTTCTGTCTCATCAGACGAAGCACAGGCTCCAGCTCTGCCCTGATGGTTCGGATCAGTTAACGTACCTCTTTGCCTTCGATTTCTCATGTGCTTCGAAACAGCGTTGGAGCTGCCCTGGGTGGGGTGAGCGCGAGGCTGTGGCTCTGGCTGGCACGCCGTTTCCAGCACCTGTTAGGAACGTTGGCAGCTGTGTTCTTAGCCTTTATTTCCTTTCGCTATTTTTAAAATGAGACTTTCATGAGATTTCTCACTGGTCTTGTTGAAACGAAGAGGAAACATTACTACTTAAATCCCACGGTGAGCCGTGGAGCCGGTCGTCCGATACCACGCGCTGACGAGAGGCGAGCGGGCCCTGCCAAGGGTCTTGTGCATGTGATAGCTCGCGCGCCCGCGGCTGGAGACCCTTCTGTCCTGTGTTAGCCGCGTGTCTGAAGAAGAACTTGATCCGGTTGTTAAGACCGTGGTGGCCCAGCACACTCTCTTTTCCAGGTGCCAGTGTCCAGGCACACGGAGCTTCAGATGGAGGAGGAGGCCTGGATGTACCCAGCAAGAGCGACACCTGTCAGAATGGGCCGACGCCACCATTCCCAGACCCTTCGTCATCACTCGGCCCCCCCACAAGCCCAGGGGGTCCCGATGCCTCTCCAGGTGTGGCTGGTTTCCATGACAACCTAAGGAAGTCTCAGGGGACTAGTGCTGAGGGCAGTGTTAGAAAAGAAGCTTTGCAGTCCCTCAGCCTCAGTCTTCCTATGCAAGAAACGCAACTGTGTAAGCATCTGTTCCCACCGGGCGCCTCCCCGCTCCCCCTCCGCCTGCCTCCCCTGTGACTCGCCACCCTGCAGAGGCACGTGCCCTGACCAGCTTGCTGCTTGTCCCTGTCATCACGTTTTATCACTGTGGTGGGTTGTGCATTGAGCAAGTGGCTCCCTTTTGGGGAGAAAGTACACTTTTTCCCGGTCGGCACTGGGGATGCCGCTCCAGGTCTGGGTTTAAAGGATCAGGTGGTGCGTCTTTTGTTACCCTGGGTGGTGAGCAAGCAGTCAGTGGGGAGTTAAACTTTGACAGCTTTCTTTACTGAATTACTTTATCAGCGTGGGGACCCAGGGGTGAGCGGTCACAAACTGGCAGCCCGTGAGCCCTGGAAACATCCAGGCCTGTTTCCAGCACGTTTGTCCTGCACAGACACACATGACCTTATGTAATGGGTTGGTACCGCAGGTGCCATGTTTACGTCCCACGCCCCTCCCCGTAGGCCGAGTCGCATTCTCCCGTGACCCTCGTTAGCCCCTGCAAACAGCCAGGTTCCAGTCACTGTGTTCTAAGGAGGGATTACATCGTCAGAGCCTGTATTTCCTGTTCAGTGTTTTCCTGTGGAGATCGCCCCCACGCTGTCGGACGCAGCATTCGTCCTGGGAAGGCTGGCCGGCAGCCCCTAGCGTGGCTGGGCGGGCGCCGGGTCCGCGCCGGCAGCCGGCATGGCTGACGCCGCAGAGAGTGTGTGGCACACGTGTCCAGTGGCGCCAGGGCTTTGATTTCTGTGGGCCACGCCCCAGAAGAAGACACGTTGGTCAGCACACTGGCATCTTGCCTTCGCGTGCACAGTCCTGTCGCCGTGCCACTGACGACCCAGAGAGGCACGGGCGCCCCCCCGGGTGCGCACTGGTTTCTGTCTCAGCAGCCCGATGGCTGTGCCGCAGTGCATCGGGCTACTTCAGTGTGGAGCTCACACTTCCCCGATGACTTGGGCGTCTTCTGCTGTTGGCCGTTTGGCCATTCTTTTCTGTGAATTGATTTGTTTGGCCCATTTGTCTTTTGGATTGTTTGCCCTTTTCATCACAGACATTATTTTACTGGGGCTGTAATGTGTTTTTAAATTTTCTGTAAACCTAAGGCCGACTGGCTGGCTCAGTTGGTAGAGCGTGCAACTCTTGATCTCGGGTTGTGAGTTCAAGCCCCACACTGGGTGTAGACCTTACTTTAAAAATATAAAATGACTTGATAACTGTCAACATTGAAGTCCAGAACTGTCACAAAAAAGTCTGGATTCTTGATTTGTAGGGATTTGTGCACCCTCAGCCCAGGTGTCCACCTGGTGGCATCCCGCAGCCACCAGCTGCCCCTCTTGGCGAGTATTTACCCAGCCCTGAGTCGCTGACTTGGGCTCCCTGCTGGAGGCCATAGACCCCTAGGTTTTTGCCATGTGGACCCCTTTGCCTTGTGAAAAGTACTAGACCCTTTCAGTGATAAACACACATGTTAGTAATGACTTGCTCAGGTTTTAAAGATTATTATTATTATTATTAAGACTTTTATTTATTTTGCGGTGTGTGTGTGCTTGCAAGTGGGGGGAGGGATCAAGGGGGGGGAGAGAGAGAGAGAGAGAGAGAGACTCTCTAGCAGACTCCCTGCTGAGTGTGGACCCTGACCTGGGGCTCGACCTGACGACCCTAAGATCGGGACCTGAGTTGAAACCAGAGTTGGGCGCCTAACTGACTGAGCCACCAGGCGCCCTGAGGTTTTAGGGATCATTTAAAACAACAGCTACTTATCGTCTCAGAACCCACATCTGAAGACGGTGCTGTGTGTACAGAGGTGAAATGGGGACACTCTCATGCTCTCACCCACGCAGTAGCTGACCTTGCCTGTACCCTTGGCCGCGTCCCAAGGGCGCAGCCGCTGCGTGTGAAGGAATCCTGCGGCTCTCACACCTTTTGCTCCCTCTTCAGCCCTTTTACTACCCAAAATGAAAGATTTGGGTTTTGAGATATTCTAAATTCTGTTTTGGGTTTTTTTTTTTTTTTTTTAAAGCTTTTTAAAGATTTTATTTATTTGAGAGAGAGCATGAGAGAGGAGAGGGTCTGAGGGAGAAGCAGACCCCCTGCTGAGCAGGGAGCCCGATGCAGGACCTGGTCCTGGAGCTCCAGGATCATGACCTGAGCTGAAGACAGTCGCTTAACCAACTGAGCCGCCCAGGTGCCCCTCTAAATTCTGGTTTTGGCCAAAAAGTTGTCATTTCCCCTCCTATCCTTGAGCCTGGCCCCTGGTCTGGAGTCGCCTCTCTGTCAGGAAACTGAGGTAACCAGCCCCAGGCCTCATGGGGACGCCTGCTCGGCCTTCACTTTGAGGTGAGTCCTGAATGGGTCACTGTGAAGAGTGTTTTTCTTTAGCAAGTAATGTCTGAGTACTACTTGTATGAGTACCTTTGGTTTTGCAAAACTTGACTAAGGTGACTCGCCAGAGGAATTTAAGTCCGTTGTGGGTCAGATGGCGTCTGCAGATGTGACTGTGAAGAGGGCACGTTTGATGTCCCTTGACCACGTGCTCGGATTATCAGTACAGCTCCGAGGACACTCCTGTCCACGTGCTCCTGTGCAACGTCCCGAGCACAGTCGGAGCTACGCGGGAGCGGAGGGTCCCTAAGCCTTGGAACGCTCGGCCCTGGCTCGGACTTGAGATTTCATTCTTTTGTTGCTACAAGTCACGGGTGAGCCACGTCCGTTTTCCTGCCGGATGCCGTGGGGGGCGGCAGGCTGGGGTGTGAGCACAGACCCCTGGCTTTGCAGGCTCTTCTGCTAGGCCGGCCCAGGGCTCACGGTTGTCTCTCCATCAGGAAACCGCTCTTTCAACCTGAAAGGCGAGGCACTGTTTGAAGTTAAATCACAATTAATTGATAACTGAACGCAAAACAGTCAAGCTGTGTTGTGATTTGTCCTCTGTACCCTGGTGCTTTATGAGTGTCTGAGTGGTCATTTCCTCCCCACAGGCTCAACAGAGGCTCCCCTGCCCCTGGAGAAAGAGGAGCAGGTCCGACTTCAGGCTCGGAAACGGCTGGAGGAACAGCTCAAGCAGTACAGGGTGAAGCGCCAGCAGGAAAGGGTGAGTCTCCCTGTCTTGAACAAGCTCATGGGGAACTTCATGGGTGAAAAACAGAAATCCGACATAGTTTCTGTTGTTGGTTTCTCTTGTGGGATGGCCGCTTGTGCTTCTCTGGCAAGATCGTTTCTCTCTGCAGTTGCCACCCTCTGGGGCTCCTGTACCATCTGGGCCACCTTCCCTTGGATCAAGCATATTTGGTTCCTGTATCTGCCTTTTGAAAAGCAGAGATTGCAAGTACTTGGGTGTGATTTTTCTCCCTCCTTGAGAGGAGCAGTCAGTTCTAGGTTTCAGCTGTTTATGTCACGTGCAGTGTAGGGTCCGCTGACCGCTGGTCCGGCCGGTGTTAGAGGCTGGGTTGCGTCATGTGGATTCGATGGGTAGGTGCGAAAATTTGTTCTGTTCAGGTAAGGAAACGTGTTGGCGTGCTGGTGAAAGCAGTCTCTTTGATCCTAGGCAGATGGGTTTGGATGTTCATTTCATACTTTGTCCAACTTTTCTGTACTTGAGAATTTCAAATTAAAGGGATTCAAAGTTAAAAATAAAGTAACCTTTAGGGGCGCCTGGGTGGGTCAGTGGGTTAAAGCCTCTGCCTTCGGCTCAGGTCATGATCTCAGGGTCCTGGGATTGAGCCCCGCATCGGGCTCTCTGCTCACCGGGGAGCCTGCTTCCCCCTCTCTCTGCCTGCCTCTCTGCCTACTTGTGATCTCTCTCTCTGTCAAATAAATAAAATCTTAAATAAATAAAGTAACCTTTAAACATGCTTTCAGTGAGTGATTTAGTAGTGACATGTCCCCTTCAGGCTCTTTGTTTTCCCAAGAGGGGACTGTGACTTTATGGGTGTCATTGCTCCAAAGCCAACGTAAGGGAGCCGAAGGGGCCTCTACCGGGCTCTTCTGCCCAGTCAGGGGCTTTCAGGGTCCGGCCAGCCAGCCCAGCAGGAGTAACAGGGATAGCAGCTAGTCATCATTTCGTGCCAGGCACTGTGTTCACTTCGGCACAGGGGCAGGAACCTGAGGGTCAGATAGGTAAGGAGCTTGTCAGGGGTCACTCAGTGGTCACGTGGAGAGTCGGCATGCAGACCAGGCAGTGTCTAGGGGCCAGGCCTGTGCACCCAGCCTCCGGGGGCCTGTCCTCACTCTGCCTCCCGGAGGCCTGCCAGGGTCGTCCAACATTAGGTGATTAATGTGTCAGGAGTTCAGTGTAAGATGCTAAATGTGAAATTTAGCATCATTTCCCATCTTTATTTTTTATTTTTTTTTTTAAAGATTTTACTTATTTGACAGAGAGAGGAGAGAGATCACAAGTAGGCAGAGAGGCAGGCAGAGAGAGAGGGGGAAGCAGGCTCCCCGCTGAGCAGAGAGCCTGATGCGGGGCTCGATCCCAGGATCCTGAGATCATGACCTGAGCCGAAGGCAGATGCTTTTAACCCACTGAGCCGCCCAGGCACCCCCATTTCCCATCTTTAAAAATGATATACACACATAAGCGGTAGTTTAAATGGAAGGTATTTGCTTAGTCTTCAGTAAGATAACGTCTCTTCAAGTGATGGAAACGGGCACTGCGTTTGTCACCGGCTGTTCTGACCAGCTTTCTGTGTGCTCAGCTGCCCCCACCCTGAAGAAGGCCGGCAGCAAGATGCTAGTCTGAGCACCGCCGCCTGTCCCGCTCCAGAGACCCTCGGGCAGGGCCAGCGGAGGCAAGGTGCAGTCTGCAGGGGTGCTGTCCTGCGCAGACCAGGGCTCCCTCGTTTAGTCGTCCTCAGCCCTGCGAGGAGGGGCTGTCATTGAAGCTCCTAGCGGAATGGCGGCTGCGTGGGGTCTGAGCCTGCCTGTGTGCCGGCCGAGCTGCGCTCCCCACTGCTGAGCTCTTGGGTGGCACCTGACGCGCTCATGACCAGTCAGCACCACCTGCCGGTGTGTGGAAGGGCAGGATCGCCGGGGAGGTTTGCTCTGAGTATACAGGTTAGTTCAGAGTGGGAGAATCTGCCGGAACTCATTGTGGTGGTAGGTCCACGTGAGGCGGCTTACGACCATCTCAACAGGGGCTGGAAAGGTAGGTGTTTGATAAAAATCAAAATATGCAAAACAAGTGAACAAAAACTCCTAAACTAGGGGCAGAAGGATATTTCTTTAGGACTATTTCGCTTACATGAGGAACGTAGCTCAGACCCCATATTTACATGCCGCAGATGGTAAGAGTTCTGTCCTATTTACGGCCTTTGGGAATTGTTATGCCTTCACGGGGGTTGGTTCTTCACACTGCCTGCCCTTCTCGCCGTGTCCTGAGTGCTGTCATTCTCACAATAGCGTGTGTACCAGCATTTCATTAGCAACCTCTCCTGACCAACATTGTGGTTGTTCCTCAATTGTTGTATTTTTTTAAAGATTTTATTTTGTTATTTGACAGAGAGAGATCACAAGCAGGCAGAGAGGCAGGCAGAGAGAGAGGAGGAAGCAGGCTCCCTGCTGAGCAGAGAGCCTGATGCGGGGCTGGATCCCAGGACCCTGAGATCATGACCTGAGCCGAAGGCAGAGGCTTTAACCCACTGAGCCACCCAGGTGCCCCTAAAAAGTATTTTTAAATGTGTTTTTTTTTTTTTTTTAAGATTTTTTTTATTTATTTGACAGAGAGAAACACAGCGAGAGAGGGAACACAAGCAGAGGGAATGGTAGCGGGAGAAGCAGGCTTCTTGCTGAGCAGAGAGCCCGATGCAGGGCTCGATCCCAGGACCCCGAGATCATGACCTGGGTCGAAGGCAGACGCTTAACGAATGAGCCACCCAGGCGCCCCTTAAATGTGTTTCTTTAATGCGTGTTGGATGACGGCGAGAGGCGGGAGCTCGCCCGCGTGCGTATGGCAGCTTGGTTCTCACGCTGCTGGTTCTCACACTGCTGGTTCCGGCGGCAGTTGCAGCGCCCCCTTGTTGCGAGCTCCTCAAACGTCAGCAAACCCCTCTGTACTTGGACAGATCTCTGGGCTGCATTTGGTGTCATCTGCCTGTCTTCTGCTTTTCAGTTCTCGGTGGACTAAGTACTGTGGCTTTACAGTCTGTGTTAGTCTGTGGACCGGCCGGTGTATCCGTTGCCCTGCACCCTGCCTCCTTTCCAGCTGGTTTTGCTCATTTTTCTTCCTGTCACATCTCAGTGTCATTTTGAGTTGTTTCCCTCTCCCCCTCCTTTCCCTGTTGCGATTGCACTGACTTCGTGGAATGAGCATAGGATTGGCTATTTCTCTGTAAGAGAAAGTTACTTTGAAAAGGCAACCAGAGGGGCGCCTGGGTTGTGACCTCTAGGTGGTGAGCTCGAGCCCTGCGTTGGGCTCCACCCTCAGCTGGAGAGTCTCTCGCTCTCTCCTCCCCCCTCGCTCCACCCTCTGCCCCTCCCCTCGCTCACACACGCGGGCGCGCGCTCTCTCAAATAAATAAAATCACAGTGTCTGCTCTCATACTCCCTCTCCTCTCAAGGACCTCTGGGAAGTTGTAGTTGACATAATAACATGAGAGAAAGAAGTAAAAGATACAAATACTAAAAAAGAGGAAAAAATGTTACTATTTGCAGGTCTTGGCAATGCCGTGGAAAACTAGAGGATCAACTGAAAAAATTAGAGTTTATTAAACTATTTTAAAATTATTAATGATTCAGAAAATCACTAGTTTAAAACACAAAAATGAAAAATCAATAGCTATTCTAATTTGACTGGTTTTAAGATTAGTGAGAATAGATAATATTTATAACAAAATAATAAAATATCTAAGAATTAAATTAAAATGGCAGTAGGAATGGTTTAGAATGGGGGCGCCTGGGTGGCTCAGTCAGTTTAGCATCTGCCTTTGGCTCGGGTCATGATCTCGGGGTCCTGAGATTGGGCCCCGCGTCAGGCTCCCTGCTCAGCAGGGAGTCCCTTTCTCTCTCTGCCTCTGCTGCTCCCCCTGCTTGTGCTCTGTCTCTGACAAGTAACTACATAAAATCTTAAATAAATAGTTTATAATTTAGATGAGTTCTGCACGTCTTCCTTTTTTGAGAAACGCGCAAGCTGGTATGAATGAGCGGAAGCTGCTTGTTCTCCCTGTGTGATTAATTATAAATGTAAGGTCGTAATTCAGAAGGGCTTTTGTAAACCTGAACAGTTTTGGGGTGCCTGGTGGCTCGGTTGAGCGTCTCTTTTTTTTTTTTTTTTTTAAGATTTTATTTATTTGACAGCGAGAAACACAGCGAGAGAGGGAACACAAGCAGAGGGAATGGTAGCGGGAGAAGCAGGCTTCTTGCCGAGCAGGGAGCCCGATGTGGGGCTCGATCCCAGGACCCCGGGATCATGACCTGGGCCGAAGGCAGACGCCTAATGACAGAGCCACCCAGGCGCCCCAGAGCGTCTGACTCTTGATCTCAGCTCTAGTCATGATCTCAGGGTCATGAGTTCGAACCCTATTTGGGCTCCACACTGGGCATGAAGCTTACTCAACAAATAATAATAACTTGAGGGACACCTGGGTGGTTCAGTTGGTTAATCGTCTGCCCTCGGCTCAGGTCATGATCCCAGGGTCCTGGGATGGAGCCCTGCATTGGGCTCCCTGCTCAGCGGGGAGCCTGCTCCTCCCCGTGCCTGCTGCCCCCCTGCTTGGGTGTGCTTGCTCCCCCTCCCTCCTTCTTCTCTGACAATTGAATAAACAAAATCCTTAATAGTAATAACTACTCAGACATTTTTGGGTCTGTCGAGAAGACTGAGTGCAGGAGGACTGTCAGGAAAGCCTCGCGAGAGCAGGGTCACGGGGAGGGACTTGCTCTGGTAGAAGTTTTAGGACGGTCTCAAGGCACAGATGCGAGAGGCACGTGCTGGGACGCGCGACGGTGTGCAGAGCTGCTGTGCTGAGGGCCTGCACGGGGAGGGTGCTCGGCGCAGCCTGTCTGGGTGGCAGTATTTGAACAGTGCTTGTTGCTTTTCAACATCGTTTCTATACTTTGCTTTCTCAGTCCAGTCAGCCTGCGGCTCGAATGAGACTGTCTAGCACGCTCGACCCGGAACTCATGCTGAACCCAGAGGCCTTGCCCCGGGCCAGTGCTGTGGCCCTGACGAAGGAGTACTCCTTCCTGCGCACTAGTGTCCCCCGAGGCCCAAAGGTGGGCAGCTTAGGGCTCCTGACACATCCTAAGGGGAAAAAAAGTTCCAAGTCAAGCAAAATTCGGTCTCTGGCTGATTACAAGACTGAAGACGCAGGTACTGGGCGCCCCAGCGGAAGCGTGTCGGCTGCCGACGGTGCCAGGGGCCCCCTGAAGCAGAACCGCAGCGGTGTGGCGTCTGTGGTGTCTGAGGTGAGCCCGAGTCCTGAGGCCGACGACCCCCCGGAGCACGCGTCCCTGACGGGTGACAACACGTCCGAGGCCGACGGCAATGAGAGCGATAGCTCCTCCCACAGCAGCGTCTCTGCCCGCGGGACGTGTGGGCTGGTGACCACCGTGGGCACTCGACAAGACTCCTATGTGGTCAGTGGCCAGGAGATTGCCGCTGGTGCGCTGGGCCAGTTCCCCTCCATCACGGATGTCCTCCAGGCAGCCGCCGCCGAGCAGCGAGAGCGGGGCCAGGAGGTCAATGGGGAGACGCGGAGTCGGACGGACAGCATCTGCAGCAGGTGGGTGCCGCCTGCCCACCGCTCCTCTGCTCCCGGAGCTGACGGACAGCGCGGCGCTGCCCTCCTAGCCAAGTGCCTAGTCCTCACCATTCCATTTACGTGCAGCGCTGTTGCTGTAGGAGACGGACTAGGTCGGGAAGCGTTTCCGTTGTTCAGATGCGCTGTTCTCCAGTGTTTGTGCAGACGTGTCTCTGAGACTGCACGGTGCTTCCCCGGCTGGTGTTCCAGCTCCACGGGGGGTTGGTTGGTAGCATTTGTAATGTGGGGCAGAGGAGCAGTGGTGTGAGGAGCCCGGGGACTCGGGGTGGGCGGCGAGGAGCAGTGGAGTGCCCCTGTGACGTCAGGCGCCTGATGCTCCGTGCCCTCGTCCCCCAGCGTGTCCCTGGAAAGCTCTGCCACCGAGACCCACGACGCCATGCTGCAGGCCCTTAAGGACAAGATGAGGCTTGAGGGGCAGCTGGAGGCGCTGTCCGCGGAGGCCAGTCAGGTAATGGACGCGCTCGGGCGGGCTGCTGGGCCGAGGCTTTGAAAGGGGCGTGTGGTGCCCAGGGGTGGCGTGCGGCTCTGCACACATCTGGAAGCCATAGCTGGGGCTTGTGCGTCCTCTCCCTTTGTCTGCTTGCTTCGTCACCTTCAGGAAGAGGTGTGCTCGTTTCCTGTCTGACTGCGTGCCTCAGTTTCCCCTGTATCCCTGTCCTAACCCTACCCTAACCGTCCTTTTGGTGGATTTCACTTTCTGGTATGGTAAAATTGTCGTCTTTGTCCCTTTAATTGTCTTTGCTCTGACCTCTGCTTTTCCCCATGTGAACTTTGCTGTATCTGTTGGTCTCCCTCCCTCATTTTTCCGGTTTCCCACGGGCAGTCAGGGTGAATCTGTGCAGTGGAATCCAGCTCTCTCAGTTTGGTGTGGCGAGCAGGGGACACACGCAGGCTCAGAGGTGGTGGCGTGGCCACGTGGGTGCTCCCGTACGGGGCACGGGGGTGCGGCTCTGCCAGACGCGCCCCTCATGTCGCCCCTCTCGTCTGGTGGGTTTTTTGCGTGACGTGGGCCTGGGACACAGACCGAGCTCTCTGTGTATGTAGACCTGTGTCGACGGAGGACGTGGCTGCTGGGGATGGAGGTGACTTTGGCTGGCTGTCCCTCTCTGGGACGTCACCTCACCAGATGCACTCTTGCTTCATCTGCACATTCAACCCCAGGAATGATGTCGGAACCTTTCTTTGCTTTTATTTTACTGTCCCTTCTTTTCCTCCTTGGGTACTGATTTGCTTTCAATTGTGTGAATTGACGAGTGTGATCCTTTGTGGCTTCTCTGTAAAAATCCAATTCTTCTTACTGCAAAATCTCACTGCATTTGCTCAGTTACCTTGATTTTGTTGGGTATTTGTTCTTCTGTTTGTTGAATTTGATGTCTCTCTTCTCGATGGTTTCTTCTCCTGTGTGTTGATGAGCATTTGTCTGCCCATCTTTGCATTTTGGAATTCCGGTCCACACCCCCGATAGACTCCTTTTCGGTTGGGCAGGAGATGCCGATGGCAGACGGGGCCTGTGCCCTTCCCCTGCCTCTCGGACGATCTCTGCTGCCCTGGGGCCTAGGACTCGTCAAGGCCCCCTCTTCCCTCACCTCTTGCTCGACCCTACAAACAGTGCCCCTGTAGCGCCTCGTGTACTTTGTGCCCTGAGGCCCTGGCCGGAGGCTCTCGGAGCCCTTCTTGGGTGGTAGGAGGCGGCCTTTCCCTGCAGATGTGTTGCACTTGGTGTTGTGGGTCCCCCAGCACTCCTGGTCGCCTTTCTGTGTGTGTGTGCGCGTGCACACTGTGCACTTGTTTTCTGAGCAAATGTGTTTTCCAGCATCCTTGTGGGGGAGCAGGTGCCTGCACAGGTCAGGCGCTCGTGTGCAGAGAGTGAGCAGACTCCGTGGTCGCCCCTCCTGCTCCTCTGGCCTGTTGGAGACCCTGCCTTTGGGGAGAGCCATAACCTTAGGGCAGCCGAGAACTTAAGAATCACGGTGCTTTCCCCTCTATGTCTCGCTCATTCAGTTTGGCAGCCCTCCTAGTGTACAGAGTGGACACTGTGTGTGGCTCGTTTTCTGAAAGTCGGTTTCTGGCCGGTGGTCTTTCCAGGCACTGAAAGAGAAGGCGGAGTTGCAGGCGCAGCTTGCCGCGCTGAACACGAGGCTGCAGGCGCAGGTGGAGCACAGCCACAGCAGCCAGCAGAAGCAGGACTCGCTCAGCTCGGAGGTGGACACCTTGAAGCAGTCTTGCTGGGACCTGGAGCGAGCAATGACTGACCTGCAGAACATGCTGGAAGCAAAGAACGCCAGCCTGGCGTCGTCCAACAGCGACCTGCAGGTGGCCGAGGAGCAGTACCGGAGACTCACGGCCAAAGTGGAGGAGATGCAGAGACACATCCTCAGTAAGGACAGCACAGGTGAGCGCTCCCACCCCGGCCAGGGGCACTTCTGCTCCTTAACCCTGGCAGACTTCCCAGCAAGCTGTGGTCGACGGGGGGTGGGGCTCGTCTGGGGACTAGACACTACATTAACATGCTGGGAGGTGCCGTAGTCCCTGCTCATTCATGTACAAGCTGTCCCCTTCTCTAACGTGAGTGCTGTTTTGGGGTCAGTGAGTCGGATTCTGTACATTTTTTTTTTTTTTTAAGATTTTATCTATTTAACACAGAGAGAGATCACAAGTAGGCTGAGAGGCAGGCAGAGAGGGAGGGGGGAGCAGGCTCCCTGCTGAGCAGAGAGCCCGATGCGGGGCCCCATCCTAGGACCCTGAGATCATAACTGAGCTGAAGGCAGAGGCTTTAACCCACCGAGCCACCCAGGCACCCGAATTCTGTACATTTTTGTACATGAAGCAAAGGGGACTTTTTAAGTCTGGCTTGCAAGGCCTGCCCTGCCTGGAGCTCGCTGGGCAGCAGAGCTGACCGGCACTCAACTCACATGGTGTGAACGCCCTCATGCAGAACCGAGGGCACGTCGCCTGTGGTCTGGACGGGGGCTGCCTTTCCAAAAACCCCCACTTGGATCTCTGAAACACATCCAGCCCCAAGAATTTCTGATAAGGGATCGTGGATCCTCTTAAACTCTCACTTTTGTTTGTTTTTAAGTTTTGGGGGTGGTCTTTGAAATGGTGGGTGTTTTCTTAAATGTTGAGTATAATTTTAATTTTTGAGTATTTGACCAGTTTTCTTTGTGGTGTGCTTTGGGTTATTTGACTTCCCGTCTCCTCCTTTCCTCCCCTCCCTCCCTCGTCAGTGTTAAGATTTGAGCACATCAGCCCACCAGTGGGTTTTGGTGGAATTAGCAGCACAATACCATTCTGTGTATTGACACAGGTGCCACCAGGCCATTCGAAGGCCAGAGTCATTGCGCCCACAGTGGCTTTGTGGGCACACAGTTAACCCTCAGTATCCGTGGATCCCTAACTGTGGCTGTCCCGGCTCCCTCAGATCTGTGGCCCCCAGAGCAGTTCGGCGCTCGGTCACCTGGAGGCAGGCGCGCTCTGTGCAAGGTGGGCAGTGCCCAGCACACTCACTTCCAGGTGCCCTCATACGGTTCAGCGTCACCGCCTTTGCATCTTTCTGCTTTTTAGGGTAGTTTTGCGAATTAAAATGAACTCCAAACTTGTCGTGTGCTCTTAGTGGGGAAAGTCTGTGATGTGTTTTATGGAGAAAATACATGTGTTAGGTGAGCTTTGTTCAGGCATGAGTCAGGTGCCGTTGGCTGTGAGTTCAGTTTGATGAATCAGATTAAATAGGGTGCTTTTACACACAAACACACACGCACCAAGGTTGTGTGTCGATCATTTGGCCCCTGTGCCCCGGGGAGCCATGGTTCAGTGCCCACAGTTGCAGGGTGAGGAGAGTCGGCTGTGTTCCTCGCGGCCCCCGCAGAGCCGGGGGCTCTCCCCGCTGCGGCCGGCGCTCGGAGCTGCTCTGCCTGCTTGCTTCCAGTGCATGACTTGCGACAACAGATGACCGCCCTGCAGAGCCAGCTCCAACAGGTGCAGCTGGAACGGGCAACTCTGAGCAGCAAGTTGAAGGCGTCGCAGGCCGAGATCTCCTCTCTGCAGCATGTCCGGGAGTGGTACCAGCAGCAGCTCGCCCTGGCGCAGGAGGCCCGGGTCAGACTGCAGGGAGAGATGGCCCACATCCAGGTATGGCCCCTGCTGTGTCTCGTGTGGAACAGTCGCCTTTCTGTTTTTAGATTTTACGGATACGTGTTTGAGAACTCTGTTGCCCGCCCATCTAGCCTGCGCCCCATCCTGCGGGGCAGCCACCCTCCGACCCCAGGAGTCTGTCAGCTTCTACTTGCACATGTTTAGTTCTACAGTCCCCTCTCTGGAACTCCTACCCCCAAAGCTATGATGAGTCCCCCACCCCCCGGGGGGGGGCAGGGCTGCCATTGTTGGAATCCAGCTCTCAGCCCCGTGCGTGTCTGCTGGGTCTCAGGACTCGCGCACCAGCTCCTGCGCCCTGGTCCCTGCCCTCCTGGGCCGTTGCTGACACGTGCAGAGCACTGCACGTGTCACCTTCCTGCTTGGGCACCAGGTCTTGCCTACATGAACACTCTTGTTTCTCTCCATTTTGTTGGGGGTGCAGCCTCGGAGTCTGCACGAGCAGTGGGGGCACGGGTGACCGTCCAGGCCCCTGGAGTAACACTGTGTCCTGCGTTTTCCTCGAGGCCTCTCCCTCTGGGCCCGTTGTGCTCCAGACGCTCCCGGGATGGTAGGCAAGTGGCTGAAATATGCACTTTGCTTCACATCTCGGTGCTTTGGACTAAGTAGATCGCGAGGATGCCGAATGGTGCTTCGGTCACCTCTACCTTCTTTTTGAATTCAGCTATAGGTTTTGTTCTTGCTCCTTTTTTTCTTTCCTTTTTCAGATGAAATATTACAGATTAATTAAAACTTATTTTTTAAATTTTTATTAACATATAATGTACTATTTGTTAAAACTTATTTCTTAAGTAGAAGATGTAAAATACTAACTCCACCAAATGGTCTTTAAAAAAAATCCCCAAAGAAACCTAAAGTCTGTGACTAAATGAAATAGAAATACTCATAAATTTGTGTGACATATATTTTAAGCCAAAGGACCATATGGGTAAGCATTTATTCTACTTAAAACGTAGATGGAAATCACTGTACAAGTTAATGCAAGCTTGAAGCAACAGTGCATTTATACAAGGCATAAAATATTTAAAGAAGCTACATTTATGTATTTTGACATAAGACAGAAGTGGAGGGAGGGCCTCAGGCAGTGGAGTCTAAGCACCAAAACTGCGTTTTCTCAAACACCTTGGGAGCTGAGGGTCAGCGTCCCAATTAGGGTGCTGAAGACATCTCCTCCTTTCCCTGGTGACGTAGAACTGTTGCCGGGCACCTTCAGGAGGAGGGACAGAGCAGGGTGGTCTCTTCTCTTTCATTGCCTTAGAACACAGTCCAAGCCAATGGCACCTCCTGCTCTGGGTACCTCCCATTTAGACTCAAAATCCACAACTTCCGGTCACATCCGGCATCTCTCACGTCAAGAAGTGTGCATGTTAGATCTAGAAGTAATGTGTGGGGAAAAAAAAAGAAGTAATGTGTGGGAAAATCCAGCCACAGACCTGTGTCCCTCAGGGCTTCTCTTTCCCGAGCCCCGTCTTGGGGCTGGCATGTGTGTTAGGTCCCTTCCGTGTGAGAGACGGTGGGTCGGAGGAGGCCTGAGTGTCTGACGGCCAGGGGTCTGATCCGGGCTGGACTCTGCCCGAGAATGGCCAAGGTCAGCTGGCAAGTGTCTCAGACAGGCACTGGGAGGGCAGGGCCTGAGATTGTCTGGTCCTAGTTGGTCAGGTCCTTTTGGGGCAGAGTTCAGTCCCTGCTGTCCCTGCAACCAGATGAGGCCTCTCACCCCTGGGCTCACACATGTACCTTCACTGGGAACTACAGTGTAGTTCTTGCAGCAAAGTGCGTAGCCTCAGGGGGATTGACCACTGACCTCGGGGCTGCCAGCCTGCCCCTCTTAGGCACGAGCAACCCAGACGGTTTGAGTGTCAGGGTGGGTGACAGGAGGGTGGGCAGTGAGCCCTGTGTGGGGGGGTCCTGGGGAGCAGCTTCCCCTGGGGGCCATCGCTGGGTCGGGACCCTCACCCTCACGGCTTCAGGGATAGGCCGGTGTGCACTTGGGTGTGAAATCTGGCCACTTTCTACCTTGTGGAATTTTTCTCTGAAGGTTGGACAGATGACCCAAGCAGGCCTCCTAGAGCACCTGAAACTTGAGAACGTATCCCTATCGCACCAGCTGACGGAAACCCAGCAGAGGTCCATCAAGGAGAAGGAGCGCATTGCTGTCCAGCTCCAGGGCATCGAGGTGAGGGCTGTGCATCCCAAGAGTGCGGCCCGTTGGTGTTCTTCTGGGGTTGGGGCTTTGTTTACAAGCACGCGTCCATAAACATTACCATTGTAGATGCGTACATTCCAGTGTCTTCTCAAGTAATCTTTTGGACAAGTGGCAGTGACGTCAGGTGGGGGATTCTGACCCCGACAGTCCCTGGAAGCTCCTGTGTCTTGGATCTGAGCCGCTGGCGCTCACTTGTCTGCCACTGACGCGCGTGGGCCCTGCACTCGGCCAGCAGGGGAAGCACTTCAGCGTGTTGGATCTCGGAGGCCACACAGGAACGAGCGTTCTCTTGTCTCTGCGCTCCCGGCTTGTGCCCTGTCTAACCCTCTGTTTAACACACCAGCTGCCTCTGCCGATTCTTTCCGGGGTGGTGGGCACTGTAGCTTTGACCTGGTCTCCTTAGCTGTGAGACCCCGTAGGATTTCTTATCTTCTCTGAGCCTTGTTCCCTTGTTTTATAAAATGAGGAGGATGATGTGTACGCGACAGGCTTGTAGAGAACGGAGAGGGAACAGTGCACAATCTCTGGGCAGCACGTGGCCTGGCCGTTGTGCGCCGAGGATGTAGGCGGTCGGCATCCTGGGACTGTGGCCGCGCCCCTGTCTCCCGCTTCTCTGCACCCTGTGTCCTCACAGGTGACGGGGACAAGCGATCATCACGGCACGGCAGCCATCTGCTCCAGGGGCTCAGCACCAAAGAACTGAAAAAACTTTAAATTTTAAACTCATGTTTTTCCCTGAGAAACACACGTAGGGTGTTGGGTCTTATCTGCGTATCACTCTGTAAGGGCTGTGGTGTTTGTCCCTCAGCCCCACTCTGCTCTGCCAGTGTCCTGGCCCCGGCGCAGGGCCACCGTGCAGCCGGCCCTCAGAGGCAGCCGGGGACAGTCGCCCAGCACTTCACCCCATTTGTCCACACTGGTTGTCTGCTCGCTTCTCCCCTCGGCCGGGCCCGGGGGTCAGCAGAGGGAGTTGTGGGCTGGGGAGTAGGGGGGTGGCCTGTCTCTTGGGCAGCAGGAGGTCACCAGCCTTGGGCCCCTGTGGCCCTTGGCTCCTCTGTGTGCGGGTCGAGGACAGGACAGTGAGGTGGATGAGGTTTTCCCACGCAGTCTGCTGTGGCCGTCAGGTTATCCTGCTTTTTTAAAAAACACTGTTTTCTGTGCTTAGGCCGACATGTTGGACCAGGAAGCTGCCTTTGTGCAGATTCAAGCGGCAAAGACGATGGTGGAGGAGGACCTGCAGCGGAGGCTGGAGGAGTTTGAGGATGAGAAGGAGCAGCTGCAGACGATGGCGGCCTCGGCTACATCCCTGGAGCAGCAGTTGGAGCAGGCAAGCACCCACCGTGGCCTCGTGCGGCCGTCCTCGTCTGGCTGGCCTCGCCACACGCGTCTGTGCCGAGGGGCCGCTGAACTCGTTACCGTGTCCCGTTGGCAGTCTGGCTGCTGGTGCAGACCTGGCCGGGTGGTTGGCTTCTGGGATTCGTTCCCCGCAGAACGTTCCATGTGAACACCAACCCCAGGGCGTCCTGGACACGCTCTTGGAGCAGGGGCAGGGCTTTGGTTGCGGGGCAGTCACAGTGAATGAGGTCCTGTTTTGCAGGTGAACTTGACTCTGCAGCAGCGAGACCAGCAGCTTGCGGCGTTACAGCAGGAGCACCTGGACCTGCTGAGGCAGCTCACCGGGGCACAGGAGACCTTGCAGGCCCGGGAGCAGTCCCTCGGCGACCTGCAGATACGCTACGACGAGCTGACCGCCAGGCTGGAGGAGGTGCAGGGGGAGGCCGCCTCCAGGGACGATGCCATCCGCTTCCTGCAGAACGAGAAGATTGTCTTGGAGGTGGCCCTGCAGGCAGCCAGGAGTGGCAGGGAGGAACTGGACAGAGGAGCCAAGCGCTTGGAGGAGGGCACCGGGGAGACAGCGCAGGTTTTGGAGCAGTGGAGGCAAGAGCTGGCTGTGAAGTCCAGCCAGGTAATGCACTTGGCTGCCGTTCTGCGATGAGTAGCGATCGCACGTGTGAGGACTGGTGCTGGCCATCGGCTCCTTGTTTGAGCCCCTTGTTCTGTAAACATGGAAGAACGCTTCTAGGGCAGGGCTCAGGGCTCGGGTGGGGGCCCACAGCGGCAAGCCGTGTGCTTCCCGCCAGCTGCTGGGGACGTGGATGCTGAGGGCTGGGAAACCGAGTCCCGCTCGGTGCAGTGAAAGTGACCTACCAAAGGGCACCTGGGGGCCCAGTCAGTTAAGTGGCTGACTGTTGACTTCAGCTCCGGTCGTGACCGCAGGGTCGTGGGAGTGAGCTCCGCATCGAGCTCCACACTCAGTGTGGAGTCTTCTTGTCCCCCCCACCCCACCCCAGCTCAAGTGCATGTGTTTTCTCTCTCTCTCTTTCCCAATAAAGTCTTAAATCGATTTGAGAAAGAAAGAAATCTACCCAGAAACCCCAGTTTCTGTCCACAGATGATGTAGAGCTTTTGGTGTTTTCCTGCTGCGTGCACCTAGTGGAGCCCCCTGGACACGGGGCAGGAGGCACCATGTGCCGCTCCCGGAGCGGTTACGCTGACAGCGTGACGTGACCCGACGTAGGCAGACGTCAACCAGCAGGGCGAGGGCGGTGCCGGGGGTGCGCGCAGCGCCACAGTTTGCCTTTAGATCGCCCTCCCTGAGCATCGAGGACGAGGAGATGGGTGGCAGGCGTCCCTCTGGGAAGTAAAGTCCAGGGGGCCTGGGTTTCCTCTGCCAGCACTGCCCTAGGCCCAGTCGCTTCTCACTTGGGACCTGGAGGCACGTCGAGAAGCAGCAGGGGCCTCGTTTAGGGGGTTGCGGGACCTTCTGGATGAGGCTGAGTTTGGTCTTAACTGTTGGCACAGTAGGAGGGACGCCAGCTCTGAGCCCCCAAAAATGCGGAGACGTGGGGTTGGGGCGCTTCGTCTCCCTGGAGTCTTGCCTGGGTTTTTGTGCAGTCTCTGGGGGCTGCGCTGAGGGCTGCAGCGACACTCCGACCAGCAGGGAGGCGGGAATGGGCGCTGGCCTCCCTGTCTCCCCCGGAGCAGAGCGGCCTCAGTAACGTCTGCTCACGTGTCCTTTGTAGGTGGGGCACTTGCAGCAGGAGGCCGCCACCCTAAGAAAGCAGACCCAGAAAGTGAAGGAGCAGTTTCTTCAACAAAAGGTAAAGACGCGTTTTTGGTTTCTTTTATGCACAGCAAGTGTGTGAAAAAAATGCCATGTGGTTTAATCATCTCTCTCGAACAAAACTGGTCCAGTGGAAAGCATCGTTTAGACCCCCTCAGGGGGCCCCAGACCGTCCCTTAGCTGTGCTGTCATCCCTCCTGTTTTAAGGTCTCCAGTCAGGATGCAATTTCAGAGGAGGGTTGGCATCTGTGGTGTGGACCTTGGTCTTCTGTCACCTCAGAGAGCGTGTGCTGGGCTGTGACACAGGCTTACTCCTCTCTTAACGCGTCTTTGAAAAACTAGAAGTAAGTCCTCGCTCGTGCTGAGGGCGGGGCTGTCGGAGGAGTGAGCGGAGCCAAGTGTGGCTCGCCCCAGGGTTTTGAGGACGGCCGATCCGAGGGACGGTTAGAAGAGGTTCTGGAGTTTGTTGCTGGCACGCCAGCCGGGGGAGGACCCCACAGGAGCCTAGCAGCGCAGCCGAGCGGGGAGCACTCGCCTGGGCCCCGGAGAAGGTGAGGCCGCCAGGTGACCCTTGTGTGCATGTCCCAGACGTGGCCAGGTGTGGAAGGTGACACTGCGCCTCCGCCGATGGTGTCCCGGAGCTGGTGAAATACGTCCTCCGTAGTGCAGAGCGCGTTACGCCGTGGGCCGCTGGCGAGCGCTGCCACGGAAGGAGGCTGCCCTCCAGCTGGCTGCAGCTTCTGTCTCGTTGGGCAGGTGATGGTGGAGGCCTACCGGCGGGACGCCACCTCCAAAGACCAGCTCATCGGTGAGCTGAAGGCCACCAAGAAGAGGCTTGACTCCGAGCTGAAGGAGCTGAGGCAAGAGTTAATTAAACTTCAAGGGGAGAAAAAGTCTGTGGAGGTAGAACACGTGCGTTTGCAGAAGGAAATGTCCCATGTCCACCAGCAGATGGCTGACCTCGAAGGGCATCTCCAGTCGGTGCAGAGGGAGCGCAGCGAGACGGAGACGCACTTGCAGGTGGGATGCATTTGACTTCGAGGTTCGGCCAGACGTGCCCAGGGGTTTGTTGTGCAGGGTAGAGGGCAGGAGATCCTGGAACAAGTCCCTCCTGGAGCTCCTGTCCCGGAAGGACAGGCGGACAGGTTCCTCGCTGGAGGCAGCACGGGGCTGTCGGCTGTCAGTCATTCATAGTTCGCCCCAGCGGGTGCTGTGGGGGGCCCTGGGGGGCTCGGGGAGGGGTGGTCCCTTGGGGACCGCAGCGGGGCCGCAGCCAGAGGCTGACCTGGGCGTTCCCTCCAGCACTCCGGACGGCTCCGGACTGATCGCTTATACAAAAAGCGAGCCTCGGTCAGGGTCCTGTCCAGAGCCCTCGTCCTTGAGGGCGACGGTGGGCCGGCACCACGGAGCCACCGGGAGCCTGGTCCTGGGAAGTGGGCTGCGGACACAGGGCTTTGCTCTCCTCACTTTGTGCTCCCCTCTCTTCCCTGTTTCTGAAGTCTCTGCAGTTTGATAAAGAGCAGATGGTAGCTCTTACAGAGGCCAACGAAGTGCTCCAGAAGCAGATCGAAGAGCTACAGCAAGAAGCCACCAAGTGAGTGGACCCAAGGCGTGTATGGGTGGGCGGGCGGGGTGGCCCTGAGCCTGTTGGGGACACGCGGGGGCTGAGGGCCAGGCGACCCTGAACGCGCTGTCGGTGGAGCCCTTGCCGAGGAGAGGGAACACAGGACCTGATTCCTGGCGGCCAGGGGAGTCAGTTCCAAAGGTAAGGCAGGAGAGTGGATCCCGTCGTGCTTTGGCGGCTGCCCGTGGTTAATGGGCCCTCCCCCCGTGTGTCTGTTCCACGCCAGGTGCGTGTGGCAGCGCCTGCCCCTCCCCATTCCCGCAGCAGGGCTGACGTGCACGTGTGTCCCTCTTGCTACGCGTGTGCACTCCACTAGCTTTTTGGGGCCTTTGACCCCCATGGCGTCCCGTGTCCTGCGCGACTTTCCCTTCATCAGCTGGTGATGGCTTGGGAGCTGTGAGGTTGAGATTGTTGCTGCTACTCAGGAGGAGCACGGGCGTGTTTGCAAGGACAGCGGTGCTCTCGTTGCCACGGGGTCACTGAATCGGCTCTGAGGGGAGCCGCGCAGAAGGAGGGGCAATGCTGGGCCCCGTGAGGGCAGTCGACACCCGCCCCATCTGGGGGACGGGGTCCGGGAGGAGCCGCAGCTAGCCAGGCTGGGGCTGGGGGCGAGCAAGGACGGGCCGGCGCCAGGGTGTCTTGTTGGACGTGAGGTCAGACTCCTTCTCTGTCCTGCCCGCCGCACCCTAGGGCCATCTCAGAGCAGAAGCAGAGGATGAAGCGGCTGGGCTCAGACCTGAGCAGCGCTCAGAAGGAGATGAAGACCAAGCACAAGGCCTATGAGAACGCAGTGGGCATCCTCAGCCGCCGCCTGCAGGAGGCCCTCGCAGCCAAGGAGTCGGCAGAGGCAGAGCTGAGCCAACTGAGAGCCCAGGTGGCCGGCGGTGGCAGCGACCTTCCTCTGCACGTGGGTAACCCGTCTGCCCCCGGCCGGGCTGCCCGTTGCGCAGACTCAGTACTGGGGACTCGATGTGTCACAAACGGTGGCACCCTGAAGATCTCGAGAAAGAGTCTGCAGACCCTGGGGCAGAACTAGATGGAGGCGGCATTTCTGTACAGTGTCGTGCGCTGGTGACATGACCCGGGGCTTGAACGCCGCGCGCACATTCTCTCGAGCCCTGCACGCCTCCTCCCGCAGCCTCCCTGCCCGCTCCTGTCCTTCTCCACACCGCCGCGGTGTCTGGGGAGGGATTTCCTGAGCGCCCGTGGGGGCGGGGGGCGGGGGCGGTATTTGGAGAGCCCAGGAGAGCTTTTTGAAGGAAACAATCTTTGAAGTGGTTTTGAGTAAGTGAGAGGCATGCACGACATGAGAGTACGTGGGGTGCATTTCAGCAGGGGAGTGCTCCCGTGCAGGGCTTGGGACGACCTATGCTGTGCCTCTAGGGGGCGTGGGGAGCCTGCTGCAGGGGCAGGGCTGTGTGCCGGTGGCCCGTCCCGGGTCTGTGCTGGGGCTGGCGTGGCATGGAGGGCTGGCGGACGGCTCGGGCAGCGTGAGCGCCCAGTCTGCTGTGGTGGGACGCCGACGCGGGCAGGGGTTGAGCACGGCTGAGGCCAGCCGAGGCTGTGGCAGGGACATCACGTGGGCGGTCCTGCGGTAGCTGAGAGATGGGAGGACGGCCACGGATGGCCTGTGGTCACTCAGGAGGGAACGCCGTAGGCGGCGGGGCAGCACCCAGGGTCCAGGTGGAGGGTGCTTGCAGGTAGCTCTGCGGCCCGGAGTCGGTGGGGGAAGACGGTCAGCGGGAGCCGGAGGGGGATGGGAGTGGCTGTACACACTCAGCCTGGAAGGAAGAGGCCCTGTGCGTGGTGAGGCCCCGGGGCTCTGCTCTCCTGCTGTGACGTCAGGAGGCCGAAGCCTTCCACTCTGGGTTGTTTCTGAGGATGGGTGGGCGGCTGTCCTCCTGGAAGAGGGTGCAGGCTGGGGCCAGCAGGGCGAGGCCTCTGGGCTTGTGGGCCTTTTCACTCCTGTGATGAGGCTACCGGAGTGTAGGGAGATGTCCTCCATGTCCTCGGGGCCCCACACCCTGCTGGCTTTGGCCAGCGTCACGTTTTACCTGATGCCGTTCATTCGCTTTTTATTCCCACCCAACGTTTCACTTGGTTTAGTTGTGTCTCTTACTAAACGAAGCTTGTCTCGGTCTTTCGTCCACGTCAAGAACTTAAACGGGGGAAGCTGTCACAGCATGTGGTTTTCTTACCAAATTGGGTAAATTTAGTACTTCTCTTACCTAATTATGAAGTAGTGAGAAGGGCAAGATTTATTAGGTTGCAGTATTCCTTCAACCTAAAACTGTTGGCGGCTTGTGTTTTGATTCTCCGGCTTCCCCGGTGTCCGGGACGGACCGGCACTGCCGCGGGAGCCGCGCGCAGAGTCCTGGCTGGCTGTGCGCCTCACCACGCGTAAAGTGGGGCCTTCGGCCGGTTGCTCACCTCTTGATCCTCAGTATCCGGGGCCCCAGTGGAGGAACCGGGAGAGCCTCCTTGGTCAGGACGGCTGCGTGAAGAGACACACGCGGCGTGACGAGAGCAGCGGCCGCGAGCGTGAGCCTGCGCACAGGCGTGCTGGCTCGCCACACAGAGTAATGGGTCGCTCTCGTTTGCAAGTCCGAGTGTTTCTGTGTTTTCAAAGCGTCTGCCTGAGGTCACTCTGCGAGTCGCTAACGTGCGCCCGCTGGGGGCTGTCGGCGAGAGGCGCCGGTCGAGCGTGGGCGAGCTGTCGCGGTGGGTGCGACGCAGCCCTGCAGGGAGGGCGGGGAGCGCCTGTCGCCTGCCGTCCCGAAACCCACGAGGAAATCCCTCTTCCCCTCTTCCCGTCCCGGCTGTTAGGAGAGGATCCGGGCCCTGGAGGCAGAGCTGCAGGCTGTCAGCCACAGCAAGACGATGCTGGAGAAGGAGCTCCAGGAGGTTATCGCGCTGACCAGCCAGGAGCTGGAGGAGTACCGGGAGAAGGTGCTGGAGCTGGAGGACGAGGTGGGCCCAGCTCCGTCCTCACACAGCTGGACGGGCCGCGCGGCTCCTGTGCAGCTCTGGGGAGGCGGGGCCCGCTGCGCTGCTCCCTGTGCCCTCTGACCCCTTGTCTGGGTCCCCCTCACCCTTCCTTGCTTCCCTGTGCCCTCTGACCCCTTGTCTGGGTCCCCCTCACCCCCTTTGCTTCCCTGTGCCCTCTGACCCCTTGTCTGGGTCCCCCTCACCCCCTTTGCTTCCCTGTGCCCTCTGACCCCTTGTCTGGGTCCCCCTCACCCCCCTTACTGCCAGGCTCCCCATGCGCTCTTTCCAGCACCCCTGTGCTGTGGTGGTTGTCAGAGTGTTAGGGTTAAGATGGGCCCGGTAAGAACGCTCTGGTTGCAAATAATGAGAAAACCTGTTCTTTAAAAGAACTTCATGTAACTCTCGGGCCCAGAGAGGTTGTGGCTTCAGGTGATGGTACGTGTGGCAGTTGGTGATGTCACCCAGGGCTCGCCGCAGGGTCCCAGGTGCCCTGGGAGAAAGCTGGGCTGGGGCCTGGGCTGGGCTGTGTCTGCTGCAGTCCTGGGTGGTCTGTTGGAGCTTTGGGCCCAGGTGCTGCGTTTCCGCTGTGGGGGAGCTCAGCTCCGTCAGCAAGAACATGTAACTGCAGGCTCACAGTGGCTTTGGTCTGTTTCAGCTTCAAGAATCCCGAGGCTTTAGGAGGAAGATCAAGCGCCTTGAGGAGTCGAACAAGAAGCTGGCCCTGGAGTTGGAGCACGAACGAGGGAAGCTCACAGGCCTGGGGCAGTCCAGCGCGGCTCTCCGGGAGCACAACAGCATCCTGGAGACAGCTCTGGCCAAGAGGGAGGCAGACCTGGTTCAGCTGAATCTGCAGGTACTCAGACCCTCTGCTGGAGGTGGGGACTCGCTGCGGGGCAGGTGGTTCTCAGTCCGGTGCACATCGTCGCCTCACGCACTTGTCCTTGCCGCCCGCAAGCAGATGCTGCCCCATCCCAGAGACGGGGAGCAGGGAGGGTCTGCGCACATCTGAAGCCCACCTTGCAGCTCTGCGGGGTGGGGCAGAGTTGGGAGCTGCTAGTGCCCCCCCTTACGGAGATGTGGGGACGCTGTGCCTTGTCTGTTGGCTTGCTGCTGGGGTGGGGCCTCCCTGCTCAAGCTGGTCCCACTGTTCACGAGGGGCTCTCCCCTGTGTGATTCGGAGCTGGGATTTGAACCTGGTGGGCCTCTCCAGATCCTGTTCTCACTCCTCAGGCTCTGTGGCCTCTCTCAGGACTGGGGAGCAGCCTTGGCCCTTCAGGGCCATCTTCAAGGGGCAGTCAGTCCCCAAATCCAGCCCCTGGTTCAAATTATCCAGCCATTAGAGAGCTTATGAACTTTTATTTGGCACTGGTTCCCACCCCTGGCACGTCTGGTGGTCTCCCATATCTGCGGTACCTGCCTCCCTGGGGAGGTATGTGTTGCTAAGCCCCGATTACAGGCAGCCTTTGTGTTCCTTGCTCTGTGCTTGAAAACGCCATCTCAGACTTATGTTCTCCAGACAGGGAATTCTCCCTCTTTTGCCGCTCGTGCGCTTGTCGGTAATACAGCGTGATGTCGTGTGCTGCCGTCCTGCCAGGTTCCCCACGGGGCGCTGGGGCCCCACAGGCCTTGGAAATTTGAGTCCTTCCTCCCTTACCGCTTCGGCGATGTGCCGTAGGTGCAGGCCGTCTTGCAGCGGAAAGAGGAGGAGGACCGCCAGACGAAGCAGCTCGTCCACACCTTACAGGCTGCGTTGGAGCAGGAAAAGGCCAAAGTGCACAGCCTCAAGGAACAGGTGTGTGGCTAGCTTCCCACTGGTTCTAGACTGCAACTTAGTAGCCTGTGGCAATGCAATGTTTCTAGCAACTGAGTATGTGTACCCTTGATGCCTCACTTCCCTTTCAGGAATTTTTTGTACGAATGTCTTTGCTGGTGTGTTCTGAGAGCCATGCCCTCACAGCCTGGGTGACAGTGAGCAGCTAGAGGGAGCCCTGGTGTCCATCCCTAGAAGAGTGGACTTGGATTAACCCAGACGCAGCCACATGGGCCCAAGACGCCCACACAGAGCCCTGTAGAGACATACTTGCTGGAGGACAATGTCGCACACGTAGTGTTGAGTTAAAAAAGCAAACTGCAGAATGATGACCCCATTAGTGTTAAAAGACCAATCGAGAAAAAAAGATTGCGTGCACCCTTTGCTGTTTCCTGGCAGGCTCCTTTCCGTGCTCAGGTGTTTGCCAGTGCGTCAGGTCAGTGTTCCGCTGCCCGGGTGGGCTGGAGCAGGCCTCAGCCCCGGGGTGTCCCCCCCACAGTGCCGTGTCTGGTATTCCTCAGCAGAACAGTAGCTTCATGGCTTGAGGGCTGTTATTCGTGTACCCTCACGTCCCTGCACCTGGCACCAGAGAGGGGTTCAGAACGTGTTTGCTGTGTGCGCGTGTGTCAGCGGGCACGTCAGATCTGTTAAAAGTGCTTCCATGGGGTTACAATAGGTAGAAATAGTCCTTCAAGTTTTCTGGGTGCGACAGTAAAATAATCTTTTAAGGTAGAACAGTTTTTTTTTTTTTTAAAGATTTTATTTATTTATTCGAAAGAGAGAGAAATCACAAGTAGGCAGAGAGGCAGGCGGAGGGGGGGGAGCAGACTCTCCGCTGAGCGGAGAGCCCGATGCGGGGCTCGATCCCAGGACCCTGAGATCATGACCTGAGCCGAAGGCAGAGGCTAAACCGACTGAGCCACTCAGGCGCCCCAAGGTAGAACAGTTTTAAGATCTGTTAAGAACGTGTTGCTGTGGGGGACGCCTGGGTGGCCCAGTTGGTTGAGCATCTGCCTTTGGCTCAGGTTCTGGGATCGAGTCCCACATCGGGCTCTGTGCTCAGCAGGGAGCCTGCTTGGGATTCTCTCTCCCCTGCCCTTTCCCCCAACATGCACATGCGCGCGCTCGCTCTCTCTAAAGGGTCTGCAAACGAACAGACCTCCATTTGCCTTGTCTGTGGTGGTTTTTTTTTTTAATTCTATTAACATATAATGTCTTACTTGTCTCAGGGGTACAGGTCTGTGAATCATCCGTCTTACACAACTCACAGCGCTCACCGTAGCACATACCCTCCCCGTGTCCATCCCCCAGCCCCCCACTCCTCCCCCTGTGCTTGGTTTTTTTTTCCTTGTGTGGAGTTGAGCTGAGTCAGCTACCCTCCCTACTTTCTTACTTTTCCCCCAATTCCTATCTTTTGCTCACTTACTAATTTTATTTTCCCTTTAATGTAGATGAAACTAGGAAATCTGTAAATAAAAGTGCTGGGAAAATGATGGATATGTGACATTGGCTTCGTTTTTAAGGGTAGTAACTGAATGATCCTCATTTATCTCTCTAAATGCATTTCATGTAATTAGATGGTATGAACAGTATATTGCTACTAAAATTTTTTTTTTTTTTTTAAAGATTTTATTTATTTAACAGAGAGAAACTCAGCGAGAGAGGGAACACTAGTAGAGGGAATGGTAGTGGGAGAAGCAGGCTTTCTGCTGAGCAGGGAGCCCGATGCGGGGCTCGATCCCAGGACCCTGGGATCATGACCTGAGCCGAAGGCAGACGCTCAATGACTGAGCCACCCAGGCGCCCCCTAAAAATTTTTTAAAGTAAGATTGAAGATCATCTTGAATTTGCATCTAGTGATAAACCAGTATTAACACTTTCTGTTGGAATTTTGTTTCTTTTTGTGAGAGTTTTTTCTGGATTAGACTATCATATATGATAAATGTTTTGGGTTTGGGTTTTTTTT
>CM053616.1:49452515-49468698 GCA_028646535.1 Procyon lotor
AAGCAGGCTCCCTGCTGAGCAGAGAGCCCGATGTGGGGCTCAATCCCAGGACCCTGAGATCATGACCTGAGCCGAAGGCAGAGGCTTTAACCCACTGAGCCACCCAGGCGTCCCTGTTATAAATGTTTTTATTTAACTATTTTTTAAATTTTTTTTTTTTTTTTTTTTTTTTTTTTTTTTTAAAAAGATTTTATTTATTTGATAGAGAGAAACACAGCGAGAGAGGGAACACAAGCAGAGGGGATGGAAGCGGGAGAAGCAGGCTTCCTGCAGAGCAGGGAGCCCGACGTGGGGCTCGATCCCAGGACCCTGGGATCATGACCTGAGCCGAAGGCAGACGCTTAATGACTGAGCCACCCAGGCGCCCTATTTTTTAAATTTTTTAAAAAAGATTTTATTTATTTATTTGACAGAGACAGCATAAGCAGCGGGGGAGTGACAGGCAGAGGGAGAAGCAGGGAGCCCGATGTGGGGCTCAATCCCACGATCCTGGGGTCATGACCTGAACCGAAGGCAGACGCCTAACCGATGGAGCCACCCAGGCGCCCTTTATTAAACTTGTAAAAAATGAAGTCCTTGCTTGTGCGATTTGATAAGAAGACTGAGTTATTGGAAAGGAAACTGAAAGGTTTTGTTACATTCTGAGAATTTGCTGGTCTCAGAAACCTTGAGAGAAACACTCGTTCACCGTGAAGAGAGTAAGCAGTAGCATCACTGCAGCTACTTGCTCTGCTGGAAGGGTGTGTTTCTTCCCAAAAACGTGAGCTGTGACTGGACTTAACAAGAAACACCTTGCACGCACTTGTTGGTCCCACAGATGCCGGTGGCCACGTGCCACCTGCCTGCGTGCCAGGCGTGTGTTAGGGCTTCAGTCTTCTGGGAGTTCGAGAAGCTTTAGAAGAAACAACCGCAGGAGCAGCTGGGACGCAGTGGGGTCGTCCGTAGCTCTCCGCGAAGACCTCACACCGGGAGCGTCCCGTGGTTCTTGCCCCTGTCCTTGGCGACGCTGGCTTCTGTTTTTGTAGGTTGCTGCCGCCAAGGCAGAAGCAGGACATAACCGCCGCCACTTCAAGGCCGCCACCTTGGAGCTGAGTGAGGTGAAGAGGGAGCTGCAGGCCAAGGAGCAGCTGGTGCAGAAGCTGCAGGCTGAGGCCGAGGGTCTCCGGTGAGCGCCGGGGGGCGGAGGGCTGGGTGAGCGCTGCGGCGGGGGGTGGGCGGGCGGGAGGGCCGCCGCATCCTCCAGGTGGGACCTTCAGCACATTCAAGTCACCCGCGTTCTAGCCCGTCTCTGCGCACTCTGGAGGCGGATCTCAGGAGGAGAGTGTGTCCGATCCCTGTCTTAGGAAACTGCAGCTCAACTCTGAAAGCTCTGGCCTGACACGGCTGTCCCCACTGCACACCTGAGGGTCCTTCACCAAGGACAGGGAGCCCCGTGTGAGGGGCTCATGTCCCCAGGGCTGGGCCCTACCACCGAGGCTCACGGCAGCTTCCATTTAGGGTGGCCTTGAGTTGAGCACATGCAGGGGTGTGTGTTGGGAGCTTTTCTCCCATCGTGATCTATAAAATGGGCAGCAAAATGTCCTTCCTGGGGGATTTTGTGAGGATTAGTCACCACAGAGCTCCTAGAACAGTCCCTACCCAGCACGAGCAGCGTGTGTTTCTGTCACCCGTGATGGGGACCCACTTTGTGGTGGGGTAAGGGTGCTGTGATTTCATAATTCCTTGTTTTTTACACTAGGATTCAGGAGGGGGACCATTCCCAGGAAATAGCACAGTTCCAGGCAGAGCTGGCAGAGGCCCGGACCCAGCTCCAGCTCCTGCAGAAGCAGCTGGACGAGCAACTGAACAAACAGCCTGTGGGGAACCAAGAGGTGAGCCGGCGGGGAGGCTCCGCACCTCCAGTTGGCAGGACTGGCAGAGCTAGGCTCTGCTCATTGACACGTTCAGTTCCTTCATTCCCTGTCTGCTGGGAAAGGGATATTTATTTTTTCTAAGTGTGATATTAAACAATATGCAGAGATGTAGTTAGACCAATTTTATAGTGTAAGAAAGCCACTTCAAAATTCTTTTGGTCATGTGACTTTCTCCCTCCTCTAGATGGAAAATCTCAAATGGGAGGTGGATCAGAAAGAAAGAGAAGTCCAGTCCCTGAAGCAGCAGCTGGACTTGACTGAACAGCAGAGTAAGAAGGAACTGGATGGAATCCAGCAGTTGTCGCAGGTGTGTGCTGTGTAAGGGCCCTGGGGCAGAAAGTCCAACACTGCTCCTCACAAGGCGCTGAGTGTGTAACGTGAGTTACCCTCGAACCGAGTGCTTCCACCAGTCCGTTTTGCAGACATTACCCATTTCAGAAAGAAGGCCAGGTCCCACAGCTAAAGGAGGCCCAGCCCCAGCGCTCTGTATGCCCTGGGCTGAGCTGCGTGAGGTGTAGCAGGAGTGGGGTCTGACGAAGCCCAGTCAGTGAGACCGTGCATGTGAGAAGTAGACCAGCCCGGGATGCGCTCTCCCACAAAGCAGCGGGCCTCACCGCTCACGTAAAGGATCGGGACGAGAGCTCTTGCCAGGATTCCAACGTGTGAATGGCTGCTGGGGTCACAGTTAGGGCTGATTTGTACTCTTTCTTCTTAACATGAGGCTTATTCCAGGAGCTCATCTTGGAGTTTGAACAGGTGACTCCTGGGTCCACTGTAGACCGTGGACACGGGAATATTGCTGGTTCCTCAGCAGAGGCTCTGAAACTTGGGTAAGAATGTTGAGGACGTGACTGACGGGCCGTGGCCCAGCCCCGCCCCTGGGGGGAGATAGGCCAGTGTGGCAGCGCCAAGTACCGCGTCGCAGAGAGGTCGGCCTTGCGTTTCTCCCCTTAGACTGGTGACACTCAAAGATCTCAGCAGCACACGGAAGATCCTTTATAGCTTAAAACGTGTGACTTCCCTTCCTTCAGAATATCAAAGCTGAGTTGGAGATGGTGCGGGAAGATCTGTCCCTGACCCAGAAAGAGAAATTCATGCTTCAAGCTAAAGTGTCCGAGCTGAAGAACAACATGAAGACTCTGCTCCAGCAAAACCAGCAGCTCAGGCTGGACCTGCGGCGCGGTGCGGCCAAGATGGTACTCGGGCTCCGTGCCCTCGTGGGGCTCCCTCCTCGTGGGGCTCCCCCCTTGTGGGACTCCCCCCCCCCTCGTGGGGCTCCCTCCCCGTGGGGCTCCCCCCTTGTGGGACTCCCCCCCCCTCGTGGGGCTCCCTCCCCGTGGGGCTCCCCCCTTGTGGGACTCCCCCCCCCTCGTGGGGCTCCCTCCCCGTGGGGCTCCCTCCCCGTGGGGCTCCCCCCTTGTGGGACTCCCCCCCCTCGTGGGGCTCCCTCCCCGTGGGGCTCCCCCCACGTGGGCTCCCTGGGCCCACAGCACCACTGCTGGGCAGGCGGCTGGGGGTCCCTCCGGTTACTCAGCGGTGAGGTTCTGTTTAGCCAACATCGAGCAGCGCCTGTGTGAAATGAACGGTGCTTGCATCTTGTGCTCGGCAGTGGGCCAAACCCTTGTATTTTGGTGCCTTTTCCAAGAGCTTTTTGTTGCTTTTTACGAGTTCAGGCATCATTTTGTTGTGATATGCCTTATAAGCCATATGAAGGCTCATGTTCTGTGTTCACGAGAGCCGGTGGCCTGGTAGTTGCTCCAGCAGGGCCAGCTGGGCTTGGGGCCCCGGGAGCCCTGCCCAGACCCTCTGTGCACCTGGCATTTATTTCTCCGCTCGGTCCACGTAAATAGTGTCCAGGTACAAAGAAATCACTCAGGCTCAGAGTTTATTTAGCACTGTTTGCCTCTCTGGACAAGCTTGCAGTTCTAGAAAGGGGAGTTGTAGGAGTCAAAAACTGACTTTCCTAGGGCTGTGCAGGGCCAGGGCTATGGTCCTTTGTGGGGAGCCCCGCAGTTCCCACGGGGGTTCTCGGTGAGTTCAGTCCATCCTCCCGAGGAGCCAGCCGTGTGTCGTCGCTGTGTGACCGTGTGCATTACGAAGGAGCTTACCTGCTCGGCCAGCACGCCCTCAACCCCGGGGCTGCACTCGTTGCGACGGTCGGGGGCCGATGAGGGGAAGGTGTGGCTGGTGTCAGCCTCCAAGGCAGAGGGCTAACCATGTGCTTTTGACAACAGAGGAAGGAACTGAAGGGCGAGGCCGGCTCTTCTGGCCCTGTGACGCCCGTGAAGATCCCCGACTGTCCCGTCCCAGCCTCCCTGCTGGAGGAGCTGCTGAGGCCCCCACCCGCTGTGAGCAAGGAGCCCCTCAAGAACCTCAACAGTTGTCTCCAACAGCTAAAGTATGAACGTGTTCCGTGTTCTGTCTTAGCTGGTCTTTAAAAATAGATTGCATGTTCAACTTGGAAGACTCCTGTTGCCAGCCCTGGGAGCCCCAGAGAGGCCGGGCAGGTCTTTGCTAAGTGGGGTCACTCGGCCCTCAGTCCCTCTCGTACGGGAGGGCTGCCCGGAACCAGGTGACCCTTAGGAACCCCACACATAGCTCAAGGTTTGGCTCCCACCAGCCTGAGGCCAGTGTCGGCAGGGTGTGGCCCTTGGGGGGACATCTTTTTGACCCTGTGAATGGAGGCCGTGTGCGTGCAGGCCCTCGGTGCTGCATCACCCGCCTTCTCCCTGAGCACGGACCTGTGTGCGCAGACCTCTGCACATGCAGAGCAGAATGCGGAGCCCACACATCGTGTGACCCTGTGGGTGCCGCCTCCCAAATAGACAGGTCTGTCAGCCCCCGGAAGGTGCCGTGAGCAGACTGCCGTCTGAGTCGGGCTTGTCGGGGTCCATGTTGGAGGTGACTGGCTGCCCCTTGGGGAAGGAATAGCGTCATTTCCGGCTCTCATTTGACTGGCCTGGCTTCCTTGCTTCCCCCGTCTGCCCAGGCAGGAGATGGACAGCCTGCAGCGCCAGATGGAGGCACACACGGTCACCGTGCACGAGTCACTGTCCTCATGGACTCAGGGGGACCACGCCAACCCCAGGGGAGATACAGAGCGACACGGTCAGTGCGGGCCCTCCAGGGGGGCACTCGGAACAGCGACCGCCGAGCTCCCCCACCCCGAGGGCTCGTAGCTACCCAAAGGAACATTCGTGCATCAATAGTATTTATTCGACTGTTTGCTCTGTGTTTTTCTAAGAGATGAAGTTGAAATTTTGCATCTGCCTTTTCAAGGAGTAAAAGAACTGAACAGGAGCCAAGGATTAGAGAAATAGTCTTTGCAGATCACAACTAGCTTTTCCCGTGAAATGACCAAATGCTAACCACCTAGTTTAGATCTCAGTGAATTTTTGAAGGGGTCTGAAGGGTTTCTTGCAGAAGAAGGTCTCTGTCGGGTGACCTTAGATGCTGCTCTCTGAGGGCAATGCCAGCCAGTGGCCACGGGAAGCACTGCATGACTGGGTCCCGTTTCTCTCTTTCCTGATTCAGAGAGAGCTTTACCTCCCTGCAGAAATGAAACTTTATTTGCACCTTTGGTTTTATTTTATTTTCAATAGTTATATCACCATAGGATGTGTATATAAAATACTGAGAATCATAAGCTAATCTTCAAAAAGTATATGTCCATGTTATTTAAGAATGACCTGAATTGTCTTTATTGATTGCCTTTCGAAAATCTGCTGTCAGGAGTGACGTACATGTAGGATTTAGGGATGTCAGTCAGAAAATTATATTTTAAGAAATATAATTATTTTATTTACTGTACCTTCTAAAACCAAATATTCTTGGAGTGAAAAGGTTTTTTGTTTCAGCTTCAGTTTATTTTTGAGAGCCTTGTACTAAGTGCACACCCCTACCCCCATCTGACTGTTGACCCTGCACCGGCCTCACTCACCTTGGCTGTCCCCAGGGCGGGCCTCGAGGCCACAAGAGAGAGGGGAGAGGACCAGGGCTCCCTGCAGGGCTCCGAGCCAGGCTCGAGGCTTCTCCGGCCTCCTCCGCCTCTCTCCCCACCATGCCCATGATGAAAATACATCCACCGGGGCCTGTGTAGTCATCAGGGGACATGCTGAACTTGTGGTGACAGCCTTTAGAAGGTCCTGTAACCTCTCATCTGGAGGGATTTCTAGAAGGGGCAGGTCATCTCCGTGAGAAGGGGGTGGAGGCCTCCTGAGCTCTCCTGTAGGTGAGAGCCTGATTCGGAAGCAGGCTCCCAGGCATGGGAGATGTACCTGACTGTGACCCATGAGGGCTGTAACTTTGTCCCCTGCTGGCCAAGAAACCCAAGCCGATCGTTACCATTGTGAGTTAGAGAGGAGAGGCCCCGGTGCAGATCTGCTGGCCTTGAGGTGAAGTTGGAAGTGGTCCTGGCCAGGCCAGCTGTGCTTGTGTGGGCTGAGTGCTTACGGCTCTTACGGAGAAAGCGGTTTGGTAGTTTGAAGCTGTTTGTGTTCTCTTGCGCTATTAGAAGGTTAATTGATAAAGTAGCATTAACCGCAAAGATGCTTAGTGTTTAAAAAAAATTCCCGCGCAAGTATTGAAACTTCTGAAATATGTATATCACTTGTACAGGGTTAATCTTGAAATAATACTTGAAGACTTTTCATTATAAATATATCCTATTTTTCATCTTAGGTTGGAAATCGTTTTTGACAAAACTGTTTTTGTACCATTAGGAAAGAAAAATTATCATTTACATTCTTATTTATTTGGGGTGTTTCATTCTCAGTTTTAATTTTAAAACCAAGACATGATACTCAGCCTCACGCTGTGGCTACTTTCTCACTGCTGCTCACTGGAGGTCCCCCAGTGAGAGCCGCTCACTGTGCATTTTCCGTTAGGAAAGCAAACAGATTCTGAATAATCCTCAAGTGAAAGCATATATCTGTTCCTCACCCTGTTTCCCTCATGTCTTGCTTGCTTGCCGTGTGTGGGTGCCTGTGCGAGTGTGCATGGGCACGTGTGCACGTGTGGATGTGTGTGCCTTGTGCGTGGGGGGGTGCGTGTGTGTGCACAGGTGGGCGTGTGTGCCTTGTGCGTGGGCAGGTGTGTGTGTCTTTGTGCACGTGTGGGCGTGTGTGCCTTGTGCGTGGGCAGGTGTGTGTGTCTTTGTGCACGTGTGGGCGTGTGTGCCTTGTGCGTGGGCAGGTGTGTGTGTGCTTTCTGCGTGGGCGGGTACGTGTGGGCACATGTGCGTGGGCGAGTGTGTGTCTGCACATGTGGGCGCGTGTGCTTTTGTGCGTGGGTGTGTGTGCACATGTGGGCATATGTGTCTTGTGCGTGGGCGGGTGCATGTGTCTGCACATGTGGGCGCATGTGCCTTGTGTGTGGGCGGGTGCGTGTCTGCATGTGTGGGTATGTGTGCTTTGTGTGTGGGTGTGTGTCTACACATGTGGGCACATGTGTCTTGTGCGTGGGCGGGTCCGTGTTTGCACATGTGGGTGTGTGTGCACATGTGGGCATGTGTCTTGTGCGTGGGCAGGTATGTGTGGGCGCGTGTGCCTTGTGCATGGGCAGGTGCATGTCTGCACGTGTGGGCGCGTGTGCTTTGTGCGTGGGTGTGTGTGTGCACATGTGGGCATATGTGTCTTGTGCGTGGGCACGTACGTGTGGGCGCGTGTGCCTTGTGCGTGGGTGTGTGTCTACACATGTGGGCGCATGTGCCTTGTGCGTGGTGGGTGCGTGTCTGCACATGTGGGGGTGTGTGCTTTGTGTGTGGGTGTGTGCACGTGTGGGCGTGTGTGCCTTGTGCGTGGGGGGGTGCGTGTGTGTGTACGTGTGGGTGCGTGTGCCTTGTGCGTGGGGGGTGCGTGTATGTGTACGTGTGGGCGCATGTGCCTTGTGCGTGGGCGGGTGTGTGTGTGCTTTGTGCATGGGCGGGTACGTGTGGGCACGTGTGGGCACATGTGCGTGGGCGGGTGTGTGTCTGCACGTGTGGGCACATGTGCTTTGTGGGTGTGTGTGTGCACGTGTGGGCGCATGTGCCTTGTGCGTGGGGGGTGCGTGTGGGCGTGGGCTCATGGGTTTGCGCGCGTGTGGGCGTGTGCTGGCCGGCAGCAGCAGCTCCCCCTGCTCTCGTGATGTCATCCTGTGCCACTGTCGTCACCCCATCGTTCTGTTCTGTTGGCGCCCAGCCTGCTGTCCCCACGCGCTGCCATGTGTCCTATGTGGCCCGCAGCCCTTTTTTTCAAGCTGACAGCACCTTGACGCTTCCTCAAACGGGTCTCCTGAAAGAGCAAGTTGGCCTTTGAAATCACCTGCTTCTGTGTTGTTGAGGGTTATTATTTATTTATATCTCTGAGGGACTTGATTGGCACTTCTACCTCCCAGGCTACATTCTGCCGTGAATATCATTGGAAGTCTTGGGTTTGTGGCAGGCAGTGGGAATTCGGGGTTGACTCGTGGCAAACAGCAGTCCAGTCTGGAGTACCTCTAAGAACAGGCTTGTTGTTACATTGTGTTTGGGAATGTTACTCCTGTGTGCTGAGTACTGTGCAGAGGGCGTTGGTTCGGACAGTTTGTGACGTCATTTCTTGTTTCTCAGTGCGGTTATCACTGGTTTTTCCATGGAAGACATTGGATGGATGTCTCGGATCTTATGGATTCACATGGTTTTGTCCTGTTGTTCGGGAGGTGTAACAGGCAAGGTTTTGGTAGGATGTGAAACTGGCTTTTTCTCTGGCCTGGGTCCAGGTCACGGGACAGACCTGCTAGGGAGATTCTCATCGCACTCTTTCTCGGTTTAAAGACTTCGTGGTGTAGGGGTACTGACCACAGAAGCCATGGTATATATTCCTACTCCTGTGAGTAACTCTCTAAATAGAAATGAAACGTCGTGTGTAAAGATTTCTAGTAGTGGGCGGGACCAGCGTACCCGAAAGACAAATGTCCTGGAGCCCTCCTCGAGGACCCCTGTGACGTGCGAGACGCCCTGAGCCGTACTCAGACATGTTCCGGGCAAGCCCGACTGTGCGGTGGGCTCAGGTTATGATGGGATCCTTGAGGGTAATGTTGTAGAGGATCTAGAAAACTGGATGGCTTTTAAGTTACTCATTCCTGTTAAAAATTTCCTTGTGAAAGGGAGTCCTCAGGTTCGGGCTGTTAGGGAAAGGGTCACCATGCACAGCAAATTATAACTCTGAAAAGCATGTTGATTTTTTATAAATTTAAGTGTGCTGGGGAATTCCTTAAATTTTGTGCAATAAACTATTTTTTGTTAAAGATTTTCATATTTCATTGGGGGGCCTTATTTTAATATATATATTTTGCCATATTTGGGAATAACTTTTACCTCTTGTTCTTATAAACTGTTGAAATACTTGTCTTAAAAGAACATTTTACCGTTCAGACGGGTGTGAAATCTGGCCTGTGCTGCTTTCGACCACAGCATAAGAAGGGCCGGGAGTTAGCCGTGCCCTTCCCCGCCCACCTGCTGTCACGCCAGGTGGGTACGACCGGGGGACCGGGGGCAGGTGCCCTCTGGGCTGCGGGCATGTCCCCGAGCTTGTCCCTGTACAGGGGCTGCCTGCGCCCGGGCCCGCACGACCGTGACGGCTGACAGCAGCTGGGCCTTAAGTACTTCTCTGAGCCTCGTGTCTCGGCCCAGTTTCCCCTCTTCCGTCCATATTCTGTTTTCGATCAAGAAGAGTTAGCCGGGCGTTAAGTGTTCCCATTAAAGACCAGCATGACAGAACTGTACAGAAAAGAAGTGAACTAGTGAGCGCACAATGTGGTTTTGGGGCAGGGTTTCCGCATTTCTTCCTAGGACTGCACTCGGTTGGCTTCCGTAACCGGGGGTCAGGTAACACACGTGCCGCACAGCCTAAGTGGAGGTTCCTGGTCGCCTTCTTGTGTGGCCCCCACTCCCTGAACTGGGGAGGCCGCAATCTTGGATTTCTCTACAGTAATCAGGAAAGGAGTGGTTCTGTGTCCCCAGCCTTTTCCCTTTGCGTGTAAAGCTGCTAACCCTTTGCAGGCACTGAATGAACTCATCGACAGGCTTAGTTTTCCAGCATGCTGCGCCCTCTGTGGTCATGCGGCGGGTGGCCTGGAGAGGCTGGGCACAGATCGTCCCAGTGCCGGGAGTGAGTGCTGAGGGAACGACCCACGACCTCCCGCTGAGGGGGAGCCTGGTGTTTAGAAATCACCGGGTCACTCAGAAATCTCCTACCTCGTGCAGATTACATGGGAAATTCAAACAGGATCGTTGATGCTGTTCCGTCTGGTTTGATGGATAAACACAAGGGCTGCTGGGAGAACCTCCAAGCCTTTCCTAGGCGAGAAGGAATTCTCAGCTCTCAGCTATCAGCAGCTTCTAAAACCAGAAGCAGCACTTACTGGAATCCTGCTTGCCTTTATGCAGGTTCTCACTTGACAAAGAATGTTGCAGATTCTGGTAAAAAGTATACTTCGGTGATCAAGGTCTTTTCCTGGAAACAACAGGCGATACTAAACTGTGTTGCTCTTCCTTTTTTTTTTTTTTTTTTTTGGCCTGTTTGGTGTGGGGTGGGCCCTTCTCGCCTCCCAGCTTGACTAGAGCTTGAGATGACCTAGGGCCTGGGAAGCAGCCGTGACATCCCTTTGCAAGGGTGTGCTTCCCAGCTAGGTTGGAAGTGTGTGGATCACGGCAGCCTTGTGGTGGGAGGGAAGCGCCTGGAGGTTCTCATCCACTCGGCCCTTCCGTCTGGCTTGGGAGCTGAGGAGGAAATGGTCTGCATGCTTCTCACACTAAGTCTGGGTCGGAACTCCACAGAGCGGAGAATGGGAGCCAGCTTAAAGGTATCTCACGGGACACCTCATTTTGTTTGTGAGGTTTTTGTTTTGTTTTAAGATTTTAATTTTAGGGGCGCCTGGGGGGCTCAGTGGGTTAAGCCTCTGCCTTCAGCCCAGGTCATGATCTCAGGGTCCTGGGATCGAGCCCCGCATCGGGCTCTCTGCTCAGTGGGGAGCCTGCTTTTCCCTCTCACACTATCGCTCTGTCAAATAAATAAAATCTTTTTTTTTTTTTTTAAGATTTTACTTATTTATTTGAGAGAGAGAGATCACAAGTAGGCGGAGAGGCAGGCAGAGAGAAGGGGAAGCAGGCTCCCTGCCGAGCAGAGAGCCCGATGCCTCAGACCGTGACCTGAGCTGACGGCAGATGCTTCACCAACTGAGCACCCCAGGTGTCCCAGAGATGGCTTTATTTTAGAGAGAAAGCGGAGGGGTGGGAGAGAGAGAATCCCAGGCAGATTGTCCTCTGGGTGTGGAGCCTGACGACACAGGGTTTGACGGCACGACTCTGAGATCATGACCCGAGCTGAAATCAAGAGTCAAACACTCAACCAACCGAGCCATCCAGGTGCCTGTTTGTGAGCTTTAAAAGTGCATTTGTGAAGACCTGATGGACATTTCCAAGTGATTTTCCTAGTACTTAAACCTCAGTGTGTTGAAAGCCGACTGCCTCGTCTTTGTCCAGAAAACAGCACCTCGACTGGCTTCTTCCTGTGAGTGATACAGTCACTCTGGTCTCTGAACCCTCGGGGTTTGCCACCCTTCGTACTCTTCCTGTCCCTCACCCGGGTCAGCCGTGCCCACGGCTCCTTGTGTGTGTGTTTCGTGCCCCCTCCTCTCTCCGTGTCAGCTGAGCTGTAAGAGCCAAGCCAGGATGAGCCTCCTCCACTCCCGTGTGCGGCGGACGTGGGCTTGTGTCCAGAGCACACAGTGTGGCTGCCACAGCGTCTGCAGTCCGGCCCAGACCCGCCCTCTAGCTTCCGGGCCGTCCAGCACGTAGAGTTCTGCGGTAACCACTGGCGCTCTGCACCGAGTACTCCTCCTCCGCTGCCTTCCGGGGGACACGGCAGGTGCCTGCTGTGCCGCAGGACGCTCGGTGCACTAGAGCCAGTGAGACGGCTTGCAGGCTGTGTCCCTCCTGGGCTGGAGCACTGACCTCGGGTTGCACAATGCCCCACCCCGGCGCCCGCAGCAAACAGGAGTAGAAATAAACCCCATTCTCTCGAGCCTCCGGAGACCCCGGGGTGCCAGTACGACGTGACCAGTAGGGCTCAGGAGTGCCCTGTGCCCAGTGCCACCCCACGTGACCGTCACTCACAAGATGTGGCCATCACGCAAGATACCAGAGATGCGGCTCTCCAGGGGGAAGAAGCCTGGTTGGGAGCATCTGATGATTCCTAGGTGTGAAGGTCCTTACCCGGCAGAGCTGAAGTTCCCGACAGGATGTCAGTGGACAGGGGTGTGGGCGTTCCCAGGAGACTCCAGCACCCCGCTGACGGTCCCCAAGGGATGTGACTGTGAGCAGAAAGCAGCCCTAGCTCGACTCCTTCATAAAACCTTCCCTAATCCCCAGCCCACAGCGCCCCTTCCCTGGGTACACTTACATAAAGGGAACCAAGCTTAGGCCAAGCAGTTCCTTCTGGAGACCCCTTCTCCCTCAGTAGACTGCAGGGGATCAGGGCTGGAGGACAGTCCGGGGAGCCCACTCAGCAAGTGGGTTTCGTGGAGCACATGAGCCTTAGAGTCAGCTTTGAAGAGATATGTAAAGAAGTATCAGTTGGATTTTCTTCCTTGCTAACTTGGTGCAGAAATGGTGGCAGAACCCTTCGAATAGAGCAGATTTACGAATTGGGGATAAAGAACTACCCTTTATTGAAGACCTTGAAGTTCAGAAAGGTGGCGTCAGCCTCGCGTAGGACAACCCGTTGGCTAATCTGCATGTGAAACTGCCAGGCTCCCTTGCCGGCACGGCTTCTTTCTGGGCTCCGCTGGGCCTTCCGCCAAGGGTCCCAGCTGCTTCCTGCCGTGACTGTCCCTTGTTACTACCGGGCACCTGCTGCTTTCCTCGCTAGACCCCACAATAACATCCCATGTGGCTGGACTTGCACGTGCTTTCCCTTCTCTTGTTGAAGGGTACTCACGACATGAGAAAAAGAAACATTTTCACTCAGTCGTTGACGGATACCATCCCCGGCCCTCTTGTGATCTGGGATCAGAAGCGGAGTTTGGGATTAGGGTAGGAGTCAGACTACAGTTAGGAACTCGATCAAACCTGCTCCTCTCAGAAAAGACCATCGTTCTTCCTAGTTTCTGTTTGCTCGTTGGAAATCCACTTCTGCCCGCAAGGATTTACATCTCGCTTCTGCGTCAGTGGTAGATGGTGGTCAGGGACAGGGTTGGCTCCTTAACGTCAGAACTGTTTTCCCCCACGATTATCCCAGTCTCACTTGAGGTGTAGTCTGCACTAGGTGGTGTGAGGAGGATCCCCCCCGTCGGAGGATCCCTACTGTTCGCCGGGAGTCCCAGAAAGTCCTGGTATCGACATACTGGTTAGGAGGTAAAGCTGCTGTACGAGACCCCAAGTTCAGTGGCTTGAATGAGGGAACTTTATCTTTCATATAACAGCCCAAGGGTAGAAACGGGACCAATCAGGGCAGTTTCGTGGTGCCGTCTACTCTGACATAATCGGTGACTTGCACCTGTGGCTTAGGACAGCGGCCTCAGGCCCCAGCTTCCCGTCTGCCTTTCCCACGTGGACAGGAGAGCCCTTGGGAGGCACATTCAGTGCCCTCATTCAAGGGTGCGGCTCGCCAGCTCCACAGACCGTCGTCCGTTGCCCCCACGTAGTCCCTGGGCCACAGGATGTGGTTTTTACCTACACAGCAGTTGTGCAGTGACGGCTGCGAGTTTCTGTCATTAAAAAGTGGAGGATGGCTGTTGCTAGCCGCAGCCTCTACCCCAGGTCACAATCTCGTCGGGCCCCTCCTCTCCAAACCAGTGGGATTCGGGATTACTGCAACACAATCCCTTATGATAGGGGAGGACCCTGCTACCTCGGGCAGGCCTGGCTGGGTAACTTAGGCTTTGTGAACTATGGAAACAGGAATAACCGCATGGCGGCTCCGTAGCAAGGACGGGAGTATGTTAATCCTCGGTGATTATCACCCTCCATTTTACCAGAGGAAAATGAAGCACAGGGCAATTAAGTAATTCACCCAAAGTTACCCAGCAGGTGGGGGGCAGACAGGGTACCAGCCCAGGCAGTCTGGCCCGGAGCTGGGTGCTCTCATCCACGCAATGACACACATCTGTAAAGAAGTCAAGGGGCTCTGGGTGGCTCAGTTGGTTGGGCGTGAGGCTCTTGATTTCACCTCAGCTTACAATCGCAGGCTTGTGAGATCCATCCCTGCGTGGAGTCCACTTGGGATTCTCTCTCCCCCTGCCCCTGGCCTCACTCATGCGCCATCTCTTAAATAAATCGTAAAAAAAAAAAAGTCGGGAGCTGCTGGGGACAGATGTCTGTTCTCAGGATACTTGGTAATTAACAAGAAGTGGCAGGCGTCCGGGTGGCTCAGTCGTTAAGTGTCTGCCTTCAGCTCAGGTCATGATCTCAGGGTCCTGGGATCGAGCCCCACATCGGGCTCCCTGCTCAGCGGGGAGCCTGCTTCCCCCTCTCTCTCTGCCTGCCTCTCTCCTACTTGTGTTCTCTCTCTCTGTCAAATAAAGTCTTAAAAAAAAAAACAAGAAGTAGCAAGATTTCGGGGCGCGTGGGTGGCTCAGTCATTGAGCGTCTGCCTTCGGCCCAGGTCATGATCCCAGGGTCCTGGGATCGAGCCCCACATCGGGCTCCTTGCTGGGCAGGAAGCTGCTTCTCCCGCTACCATTCCCTCTGCTTGTGTTCCCTCTCTCGCTGTGTTTCTGTCAAATAAATAAAATCTTTAAAAAAAAAAAAAAAAACAAGTAGCAAGATTTCATTCTAGCAAGGCACTGTTTCTTCCTTTTTAAGTACACACAAAATTTACACTGAAAGATTTTTAGTGCCCAGTTTGGTGAGTTCTGACAACCATCCACCGGTGTGTACCCAAGCAAAACGTGGAGCCCTTCCTTCACAGGAAAGGCTCTCATGCCCTTGCCCAGCTAACCACCCCACTCAGGGAACCCGTCCTCTCATTTCTATCACATGGAACTGTGCAGCGCACACTTGTGTGTGTGTGTGGGGGGGGTCCTTGAACTTAGTATGGTTCTCAGATTCATCCATGTTATTGCTGAATATAGTATGCGCCACGGGCATTGCAAATGGCAGTTCCACACTTTGGCGTTCACCCAAACACGGGGGCGGCTCCTGTTTGGGACCGCCACAAACATGGTGCACCTCGTGCCTAGGGCTGCGCTGCTGAGCCACAGAGCAGCGGAGGAACGGCTTCGGGAGGCTGCCTCACTGTCCCCCAGAGTGGGAGAGTGCCATAATTACTACAGGTTCTCCCCAAAATTATCAGTTCTGGTGGGTGAAAAGCTGTGTTTCATTGTGGCTTTAATCTGCATTTCACTCACCCTCAAATTTACCGACTCTCCTTCTGTGCCCGACACGCTGCCCGTACTACCCCATTAAATATCTTTTTTTTTTTTTTTAAGATTTTATTTATTTATTTGAGAGAGAGAAACTGAGAGGATGAGAGGAGCGAAGGTCAGAGAGAGAAGCAGGCTCCCCGCGGAGCCGGGAGCCCGATGTGGGACTCGATCCCGGGACTCCAGGATCATGACCTGGGCCGAAGGCAGTTGCTCAACCAACTGAGCCACCCAGGCGCCCCCCCCCCCCATTAAATATTTTTACCAAGGAGGTCACATTTCTTTAGGATATTTTTTTTCCCATTAAAAAATGTATGAGTTACAGTAAGATACACCCTTTTTATGTCCACGTCGGAGAGTTCTGACAAGCATAGAAGGTGCTTCCCTCGGCCCCTGCAGTCCCCCAGGCTACTTTATACGGCCGGGGCCCCACGCGCCCGCGCGGGAGGAATGGGGTCTCGCAGCCTGACCGACCACAGCCCTCGGGCACAGCCGCTCGCGCCCACTCCTTCGGGAAGCTACCGCGCCCCCAGGGCTCCGCCGCGGGAGGCCAGCTGCACGGTTCAGGTCTCCGGCTTACCCGGCGCGCAGAACCTTGTTCTGAAGTCGCGCCGTCTCAAAGGCCCTTCAGGAGAACCTACAAAACCCCGACCCTCGCCTGGAGGACCTCGGTCACCCCGACCCCGCGAGCAGCCGTTTCCACTGGGGCTGGGCAGAGCTGGGCGCTCTCAGCCCACCGCCCGGCAGCCGGCTGAGCCCCAGACCGCCCCCAGGCCCCGCTCCCCAGACTCCCGGACCCCCTACCGCCCGCCCTCTCCCCGGACCGCGCCCTGCACACCCCCGCCCCCCAGACCTCCGCGCGACCACCGTACCTCGCCTCCGGACCC
>CM053616.1:49469198-49482887 GCA_028646535.1 Procyon lotor
GGGGCAGGTGTGTGTGAGAGATGGGGCCGTGGGGCGGGTGTGCGTGTGTGTGTGAGTGTGTGTGTGTGAGAGACGCAGGGCAGGTGTGTGTGAGACACGGCGCCGCGGGCCGGGTGTGCGTGTGTGTGTGTGAGTGTGTGTGAGAGAGAGAGAGACAGTCACGGAGTGGGTGTAAGACAGGCAGGGTGTGTGTGTGTGCGTGTGTTGAGAGAGAAATGGGGTTGCGGGGAGTGTGTGCTCGTGTGCATGCCTGCTGTGGGGTGTGTTTGTGTGCGTGCACGTGTGTGTGAGACTGTGGATGGGTCAGGGCAGGGGCGGGACCACTCCTTGGGGGGGCCTGGAAGGAGTCCCAGCCTCTAGGCTGCGAGGAGCTGGGAGGTGGGAGAGAGAGCCGTGCAGGTAGAACTTAGGATTCTAGTTTAGGTGAACTGGGAAACCTCTGCAGGGTTTGTTTTTACTGTGGTAAAATACATATAACAAAATTTGCTGTCTTAATCATTTTACTTTGTTTTTTAAAATTTTTTGTTTTTAAATAATCTCTACACCCCACGTCAAGCTTGAACTTAAAAGCCTGAGTTGAAGTGTCCCGTGTTCTACTGAGCCAGTCAGGCGCTGCCCAACTATCTTAACCAGTTTTTTGTTTTGTTTTGTTTTTTAAGAGCACAAATGGAGCAGCAGTCACAGGGAGAGGGGGAAGCAGGCTCCCCGCTGAGCAGGAAGCCCGTTGCCAGGCTCCATCCCAGGACCCTGAGACCATGACCTGAGCCGAAGGCAGTCACTTAACCGAATGAGCCACCCAGGCGCCCCAGTCTTGACCAGTTTTAAGCACATAGTTCTGTGGCAGTAAGTACATTCACACTCTTGTGCAGCCACCACCACCGTCCATCTCCAGAACTTTGTCATCTTCCCAAAGTGACATTCTGTCCCTCTGGCGCCCACCATTCCCTTTTCTGTCTGTGTGAATTTTACAGTTCTAGGGACCTCATGTAAGTAGAATCACACAGTATTTGTCCTTTGCGGACTGTCTTATTTCACTTAGCATAGTGTCCTCAAAGTTCATGTTGTAGTATATGTCAGAATTTCCTTTTTAAGGCTGAGTAATATTCCACTTTGTGGATATAACACATTTTGTTTATCCATTCATCCTTCAACGGAGACTTGGGTTGCTTCCACCTTTTGGCTACTGTGAATAGTGCTATCAAGGTAGGTGTGCAAATACCTCTTTAAGTCCCTTTCAGTTTTGGCGGTACATACCCAGAAATGGAATTGCTGGGTCATCTTTGTAGGTTTTTAAGTTAGGAGTTGACATGATATGACTTCTATTTTTGAAAATCTCTCTGCATTTTGGAAAGTGAATCTGTTTACAGAAATACTCTGATCTCTGTTTAAACATGGTGTCTTGAACCCATACATTTTCACCTACTTCCTCCAGGATGTTGCTTACTAAAATGATAGTAAAAAGATTTTTTTTCTTTTTTCTTTTTTTTTTAAAGATTTTATTTATTTATTTGACAGAGAGAGAGATCACAAGTAGGCAGAGAGGCAGGCAGAGAGAGACGGGGAAGCAGGCTCCCTGCCGAGCAGAGAGCCTGATGTGGGGCTCGATCCCAGGACCCTGAGATCACGACCTGAGCCGAAAACAGAGGCTTCAACTCACTGAGCCACCCAGGCGCCCCAAAAAGATTTTTCTTCAAGTAGGCTTCACACCCAGCATGGAGCCCAACACGGGGCTTAAACTCATGACCCTGAGATCAAGACCTGAGCTGAAATCAAGAGTCAGACACTTAACTGACTGAGCCACCCCGGTGCCCCATAAAAAGATTTTAAAAGAAAAAAAAAAAAAAAAAAAAGACAAGTCCATAAGAAGAAACAAAAAGATCAGTTGACAAAATTTAGGAAGCCGGAAATCAGATCATTTTAGACCTGAGAAGATGGAATATCAGTTGCCAGCATTGCAGGAAGCCAAGAAGTAAGCTCAGCTAGTCCAGGGAGTCTGGAAAAATCTGGGAGTTAGAGGCAGTAGCCCCACCTCTGAGGAAGGGTATGGGGTTGAACAAAGGAGGACCAATTGAAAAACCTGTAAGAGGCTGTCCTCTACATCCCCTCCATCACCTGCATCTTCGGGTGAATACCTCGCCTCCATCATGGAAGAAGAATTTCATTCGAGAGGATTTAAACCAGAAGGACTCTGGATTTGAACACCAGACAGCTGAGGCTAGGGTGCAGTAGTAGAGCTGAGATTATATGAAGATTATGTGAGGTTCCCATTACTAACAGGACCACTAACCCTTTTCCTCCAGTCAGCCACAAGAATGTTGGCCGCTAGACTTACGCAGTCCTCCACTATAACCACGAGCCTTCCCCTGAGCAAGAAATTAAAGAATTCCTCTCTGGGGAATTCTAAGAGAAAAGGCCTCACTTAATGAAAATGGGTGATCTCCAACAAAACTGGGTCCCTGCTCGGTCAGCCCACAGTGAGAATACGGCCTGAGTGACTCCGACTCTTAGAGACTGACGTACAGTCAGCAGACTTTTGGGGAAATCCTGATTGGGAAAAAGAGCAAAACAAACGGGAAAAAAAACACACGAACCCCGAGGAAATAGAGATAGCATATTAAGATCCAAGGGTTTGTATCCATGAATCAAGAATAGGACATGGAGAGCGAGAAAAGGTGGGGGGGGAAGGTTAACAAAAGAGCGGTAAGAGCGGAGAAAAATCAGCTGAAAAGGTGGCATGCATTCCTCACAGAGCCTCTGAAGGTCAGGGGAAAGTCGTGCTCTGGGAGGGCCCCTTTCCAATGCAGCCCTCTGGCCCCCCCTTTCTACCAAAGTGACACAATTGTTCTGGAAAATTAAAATCACCACAGAAAAAACTATGTTATAGTTTATTGTCATCCTAATTGAAGGTGACAAGTGAAGTCAGCACTGCTGTATTTTATGACTAAGGCCGCATCACCTGAAGCCAGTTTCCGCCTTTTCGAAACCCAAGATTCTTATATGAAAAGATTTCTGTTACTCCATCTTCAATCACACAATCTGAGTCAGATAAAGTCCTGACTGGTGGGTTCTGCTCCCTCGCCCCGGGCAGGGGGTCCCTAGACCCCCGTGGGCAGTGTGTCTGCGTTCGCTCCAGGTCACTTCACTTCCCCAGGGAGGCCAGGTACGTGTACCAGAACAGAGACACCAGGTTGGCAAAAAGCACTCGGAACTGCCAAGAGAACACAGGCCACAGTGAGGCCTTGACTGTATTTGCGAGTCGCCGACCCCCCGAGACAGCTCATTCGTTGGCCAGTCCGTCCACCCGCTGTGCGTTCACTGAGCCTTGACTTCGTACAAAGCACGGTGCCAGAGGGGTGAGCAGGACAGCCAGTGCCTAGCAGCGTTGCGGGCCGGCAGGGCAAATAGACAAGAACTGCCCCGAACCCTCCTTCACCGAGCACCGGCTCCCGGCTCAGCTGCTCGCCCGGGGACTGGACGGGTGGTGGCTTCCCCCAGCCCATGGGTGACACCCCACCAGCCCAGGCCATGACCCTGCTTCCGTGATCTGACGGGTGCACTCCCACCTGGCATTACCTTTAGTCGGGGGGCCTCCCTGACATGCAAGCTCCATGAGAGGCACTGTGTCCCCGGAGTTTAGAGCAGGGGCACATAGTAGGTGCTCAGTAAATATTTCATAAACTCCCGTGCTGCGTAAGCACTCACTGCAACCACCTAAAATGGAAACTCATCACAGCCTCCCAGCTTTCTGTCCCAGGGCTGTCCAGAAGGGTCCCATTTTCCAGGCTCTCCCACTCTCCCATCCACAGATCCCTTCACGTCCTCAGCCATTCTGCCTTTCCGTGTCTTTATTTCCTTTTCTATATACCTCAGGGTCCGTGGCCCAAAGCCCTTGTTGCTTTCCCCTCTGGTTCCTTAGTTGTACTCCCTGGAAAACCCGCATCCTCCCTGCTTTGCTGGGGCCCGACACCCATGCACACGAGGGTCTCCGGTCAGCTCCCTCTGTCATTCTCTACAAGTTTACCGTCTTTACTCCCCTCAAGATACCCATCCTACCCCCTCTCCCCACAGTCTGGCCCTGCCCTGCCCTCCCCTCTGCCCTCCCGGAGGAAAGAGAAGGTGTAGACGGGAATCTCCAGCGAACTAGCACCTCTCTCCTGTCTTCGTGAAGAAGGGCCTCTGTCTAACGCACCTCTCTGCTTATGCCCGGATCCCACGACCCCCTCTTTAGGGTAGCATCTGGCCTCTCTGAGCTGTGAAGCCCTCTCCCATCATTTCTCCCCACCTCTTCAACTTCTTGAGAGAATTTTGCAGACTTATGATTTCTGCTTCATCCACTACGCAATTCACAGCAGTTTAGCTTTTGCCTTCATGGAGCCACTGAAACTGCTCTTGGGAAGCTCACTGATAAGATCAGTGTTAAAAGCAGGGAAACCGATTCTCCTTTTGCTTTAGCCCTGCAGTATCTGTGGTTGTGGGTCACTGCCTTCTTCTGCCTTTCTGCTACTCTGTGACTCTGTGTGTGTGTGTGTGTGTGTGTGTGTGTGTGTGTCCACCCACCCGGCACCTCCCTCCCTCTTCCCATCTTTCTAGCGGAGCTGCTGCTCAAGGGCATTCTGCCAGGTCTCTCTCTAGAGCAGGTGAAATCTTAATGGTGTGCAAAAAAAGCTTAAGGTTGCAGTCCTTGGAAAGGCCTGTTTTGAGAGGCTTGCCCTTGGCTGGGGCCTGGGCACTTAGAAGCCCACCTTTCCCTAACTGCTAAGAATGGCTCCCCGGGCCTGGACTGCTTCCTACAACATGGCTCATGATAGGCACTTGCTCTCCTGAGAGTCTGGAACTCTGGTACGTGCCAGGCAGAGAGGGTGCTGCATGACCAGCCTCCCCGAGCCCCCATGTGCTGTGTCTTCCCTGGGCAGAACGTGGCCCACATGTTGCTGCGTTTTGGTGGTGCCAAAGCTCTCCCGGCAAGAGCCCGCACTGTGTGACCCTCACAGGAGGGTGGGAGCACACGAAGCCTGCATGGATTCCTAGGATCCAGTTGTATATTCTTGTTTCGAGGCTGTAATAAACCCAGGCCAGGAGCCTAGAGATGTGCTGAGCCCCTCTAGCATAGCTCCAACCCTGGGTCTGCCCTGGGGCTGGACACAGAGGAGCTGTCCTTGCTGTGTGAAGGCAGCGCACGATGGCGAGGCCCTTCAGCCTTGCCCTGGTGAGCTGTTCCGGCAGCTGACAGCCCCTCCAGGCTCCCACCTCGCTCAGGGCACCAGGTGGGGAGGCACGGGGCAGTTTCAGCAGGCCATCTCGACTGCGCCCCCCCAGGTGCCCAGAAGTGCTGAATCCCATCTGCGTGGCACCCTGAGGGCTGCCCCTCCGCAGGTCCCACCCTCTGACTTGGGCGCGTTCTGATGTCACTGCAGGTGAGGCTGCCCTGGACATGCTGCTTGGCGCCCATGTGCACTTTCCACCTGCAAGGCCAGGCCCTGGCAATACTGCACCCCTGGAAAATCCACGCTGTTCCTGGACCGGGGGCTTTTCAGAAACACTTCTGGGCGCAGTGGACGAGGTGTGGACACCTGCTTCGTCTGTCCACATCCAGAACTGCTACTGATTCTGGGCAGAGAGAAAGCCGCGGTCATTCCGAGCTACAACAAGGCTGGTGGAAGATGAAGCCCCTGTGGTTCTGCATGGTGACAGCTGGCCCTCACCTGCAAAGGGACGTAGTTGATGTTGACAAACTGCGCCGGGGTCCAGACTTGCCAGTTCATGCGCAGCGCTGGCCAGAAGCGCCTCCTTATCTGGACAGTGACAGCAGCGGCGTCTCTCCCCTGGAAAGAAGGGGAGTGTGGATGGTGAGCAATTGCCACCGCCTTCAGAACCGAAGCTGGGGTGCCCCAAACCCTAACATGATGGGTTTTAATTTTTTTTTTTTTTAATTTGACAGAGAGAAACACAGCTAGAGAGGGAACACAAGCAGAGGGAATGGTACCGGGTGAAGCAGGCTCCCTGCTGAGCAAAGAGCCCGATGTGGGGCTCGATCCCAGGACCCTGGGATCATGACCTGGGCCGAAGGCAGACGCTTAACGACTGAGCCACCCAGGCGCCCCACATGATGGGTTTTAAAACTGGATTTTGTTCCACTGGTATGCAGACAGCATACCTGTGGGCCTGTGTGGCGCTGCAGCTATAAGGAGCCAACCCCCCGGCTGGGAAATCATCAGCAGTGAGGCAGCCCACTTGCTTACCCTGTGCCCATGGCCCTCGAGGGCCTTCCTCACTCTGTACTGAGCTGACTGAACACTGGGATTCATGCTGCTGGCCAAGGGCACCAGAACCACCATTCATGCCTCGGCTGTCAGTTCTTCCCAAAACAATCTCCAAAATGGATGCATTTTCAAGCAAAACTTGTAGTTTTTAAAACATGAACCCCAATAAATTGATTCTAAATGTCATCCGAGAGGATAAATGCCTAAAAATAGCTATCTCAGAAAAGAATAGCAAGGGGAGGCCTAAATCACTGAAGATTTAAAAAAATACCATGAAGTCACGGTCATTAAAAGCTAAAAACGGGGGCACCTGGGTGGCTCAGTGGGTTAAAGCCTCTGCCTTCGGCTCAGGTCATGGTCTCAGGGTCCTGGGATCGAGCCCCTCATTGGGCTCTCTGCTTGGCAGGGAGCCTGCTTCCCCCTCTCTCTCTGCCTGTCTCTCTGCCTACTTGTGATCTCTCTCTCTCTGTCAAATAAATAAAATCTTAAAAAAAAAAAAAGAGGGGCGCCTGGGTGGCTCAGTGGGTTAAGGCCTCTGCCTTCGACTCAGGTCATGATCTCGGGGTCCTGGGATCGAGCCCCACATCGGGCTCTCTGCTCGGCGGGGAGCCTGCTTCCCCCTCTCTCTCTGCCTGCCTCTCTGCCTGCTTGTGATCTCTCTCTCTGTCAAATAAATAAATAAAATCTTTAAAAAAAAAAAAGAAAAGAAAAAAGAGAAGCTAAAAAAGAAAAGACATACAGTGGAAATTAATAGAATCCAGCAAAAGACTAGAGAGTCCAGATAATAGCCTGCACATGTGGGAATGAGAGCATGATAAAGTGGACTTTTCAAAGCACGGGGGATTGTTCAATAAATGGTAACAAGACAATTTGCTGTTTAAGTGAAAATAAAAGTAGATCTCCCACATATAAACAAAAAAAAAAATAAGAATACTAGAAGAAAGTATAGAATATTTCTAATATCTTTGTGTTTGCCAAAAGGTACATAATAAAATCTTAAAAGAAGAAAATAAAGGAGACTATTCCCATCATCTTCCTTGAAGGAAGCCCACAAAGGTAAAGAATGACAGATTTGAATACATAAACTTTTTAAACTCCTGTATGGAGAAACATACTATAAATAAACTTATTTATCTAACTTCAAATGTTTAACTTTATGGGCAGTTAAAAGACAAAAATCTGAAAAATGGGAAAAATTTCTGCAGTCTGTATTTGGCAAAGGATTAATGCCCTTAATATATACAAATATACAACCAGTGAGCAAAAAGCAAACACTGGTTGAAAATACACAGTTTATAGAAGAAATACACTAAACATATAAAAAGATGTTCAACCTCCTAAATAAATATGTATACATTATTTTTATGTAGCAAATTGCAAACTATTTAAAAGAAAAATACAATCACGGCCATCGACAGTGTGGGGCAACAAAGCTGCGAGGGTTGGGCGCTCTGGGGTCACAAAGCCTGGGTCCGACGGGACTCACGGACTCGCAAGTTTTGGGAACCTAAGCCGTGGGCCTTGCATCTCTGCAAAAATGGGGTTGACGTGCAGCTCAAATGGCACCAAGGACTCAACGCAGAGCTTGGAACAAGCGCTCAGGGAATGCCAGCTGCTCGTACTCGCCTGACGCTTTGCAGGAGAGCAAGCAAGGACAGCCTCTTGGGACAAGTCTAGGAATTAGCCAGACGGGAACCCTCACACAAAAGGGACAGGCATGTGGGGGAACACCGTGCAGTCTACGCGTGGGATCTATGCTCAGAAAAAGCTGGCCTTTGGCACAGCGTAGAGAAGAGAGTCCACGGTATTGTCATTAGAGTCGTGTGGTGAGCACAGTGGACAGAGAGGCTGGATCACTGTGCTGTCGACCTGAAACTTACATAACACTGTGTGTCAACTATACTCACATTTAACAAAACATTTAGATGCAGATGCGGAAGCATCTATAGCGGGTGTGGTATAATGTGCTCCCACATACGTTATTTATGTGCTGGGTACTTGACACACTTTGGTCACGTATGACCTATGCATGCAGGGTGTTCGCCTATTAATGAACATATATTCCTGTCGTATTCGGAAGAATAAAACGGGACGTGGGTGCCTTTTGTTTTCTCCTACCTCAGATTTCCTAACACCTCTTTTTACTCTCAGGGACTTACTACTAACCAGTTAAATGGGAGCATCTTTCCTGCTTCCCCCAGGAACACTTTAGGCCACAAGGGGTGTTCGCTGCACATGCTGCTTCACAATCAAACCTGCAGGAGAACGTAAGGTGGGGAGGGGCTAGTGCACCGGGAAGGGACTGGGCTGGGCACCACCACAGACATGCCCGGTGACTGCGTGAACGTGCCGCTCACGTGCTGGGGTGTGAGGTTTTCAATCTACACTGACGCGTTAGCCTCTCCAGAGCACTTAGGACGTGCAGGCACTGAGTTAGCACAGGGGGCTGCAGTACCATCGGGGGTCTGAAACTTCTGTCTCATGAATCCCGTGGACCCCCTTCTCAGAATTCTGTTTGTATGAAAGAGAATATAGAGGATTACCAAGAAACCAACTCTACCTAAATACACCTTTCAGAGCACTCAGGAAACGAATCTGAGGACAGACGAGCAGATGTGCTTCCTTAGGGACACATTCAGTGACAAGAGTCGAAGGCACGTAGAAGGAGTCACGAAACATACAAGATGTTCTGTCTGCAATAAATGACGTGTGATACCGAGATACTCGTACTTCTGACTGTGGATCAACAGGTGCTGCCAACGCAGCAGGGGTTTGTGTCTGACGTGCATAAAGGGAAGCGAGGGATTTCAGCTGGAGGGTACCGAGAAGTTCACAGACCCTCTGATTCCCACCCACAGACGCCAGGTGAAGGATCGCTGTGCCAAACAAGGGGCTGTGGCGGGGACCAACCTCCAAGAAGCTCATGATGAGGAAGAACAACAACAGGAAGGCCGGTGCAAAGAGGAGGCGGTCCAGGAGGAGCCTCTTGACCCCAGCCAAGGGGACCTCCGGAGGGATCCAGTGCTCCATGAAGAGGTAGAAGAAGTGACTCAGGGGCCCTGTGAAGAAGAACCTGAGGCCCCATGGTGGAGGTGAGCAGGACTGCCATCCTCGGCAGGTGGCCTTCCTGGGTCCAGCCTCACCCCCAAACCCCAGGTCCTAAACCCCGCGTCCCTGCAGCCGCCCGTGCGGTCCTTCTAGAAAACAGGCTTTCTTTGACTCTGCTTCAAGTATTCCTTTTTTTTTTTTTTGTCTCTGAAAGACCTGCCTCGGACCTCGCATCGGCATCCCTGTGGCTAGCTCCTTTCCAGCACTGTCAGCCGGGAGGCGTGGTCCATGGCTGTTCTGGACAAGGCACTCTCCGCTGTCCCAGGTCCTGTCCTGCCTCATTGTCTTCAGAGCCTGTGTCACTACGTGCCACGATCTCATTCGTTCAGTCATATGGTGCCTTCTCTGCCGAACAGAGGCACACGTCACAGGACAGGATTGTGCCTGTCTGTCCACTGCTGTGTGCACAGAGCTGAGAACGTGGCCTGGCTCAGAGACGGTGCTCAAGGATACATAAGTGCGTGCATCCCTGGTGTCAGGGCTTTTCCTCAACCCCTCCTGGGCCACCAGCCAGAGTGAGCCCTGGCGCCGTGCACCGGCGGGTCGGTACTGCTACTTTGCGCTCCCCCGTGTAGGGTACTCGGGACAGAGCTGGACCCAGCCACTGGGTCTACTGGGGCAACAGAGCTGTCGCTCTGTAGGAATCAGAATAGAACAATGGGCAGGGACCCACTTCCAATTTTTGATGCTGGAAGCCCTTACACAAGTGGTTCTGCCACAGGTTAAGTAGCCTAGAGCAGGGTTCCTCAGTGAGAGGGAACAGAGTCTTAACTTTGTTCTTTTCTTCCTGATCGCTCCGTCCAGCACGGGGCTTGAACTCATGACCCTGAGATCAAGAGTCGCATGCTGTCCCGACTGAGCCATCCAGGGGCCTTGAGAGGGAGCAGAAGTCTTGCGGATGGAAACTGTCAGTGAGTGACCCCTCCCAGGGGATTCGGCCACGCCCCCTCCCTCCAGGCTGAGTATGGCTTTAACTACATTATGGAAACATTGTGATGACTGCAACCAATATGCTTATAAGCACGAAGTGATGTTTGTGAATTTTAAATTGAAAAAATGACTCTTGTTGCAAAAGACTTCAAAATAATCCCTCTATGCCAGCACTATTGTGGGCCGGAGAACTCAGGGAGGACTAGGTTGGTAAAAGTCCTGAATCTCTGCTCTTTGCAATTCCTAAAGTGGTTCAGAAACTGGACACTTTTCAGGATACCTAAGTATTTATTTCCTAGATGCTTGAAACTATGAACATAATGAAACAACTGGCCATATTTGAGTCTGTTTTCCTCTTTCCCTGTCTTTGTGTCTTGAAGGCTGGCTGAGGTTTAGGTCAGTTATCTGCCTTCAGATCTTAGCCCAATGACGACAGGCACCCCCACCCAAGCGATTAAAAATGAACATCCTAGGGGCGCCTGGGGGGCTCAGTGGGGTAAGGCCTCTGCCTTCGGCTCAGGTCGTGATCTCAGGGTCCTGGGATTGAGCCCCTCATCGGGCTCTCTGCTCAGCGGGGAGCCTGCTTCCCCCTCTCTCTCTGCCTGCCTCTCTGCCTACTTGTGATCTCTCTCTCTGTCAAATAAATAAATAACATCTTTTTTTTTTTTTAAATGAACATCCTAAAACAAGTTTGCATTATCCAGCACTCCGATTTTTTCCCGTGCTTACTTCAATGCGTTTTAAAAATTACATCTCCAGGGGCGCCTGGGTGGCTCAGTCGTTAAGCGTCTGCCTTCGGCTCAGGTCATGATCCCGGGGTCCTGGGATCGAGCCCTGCATCGGGCTCCTTGCTCAGCAGGAAGCCTGCTTCTCCCGCTACCATTCCCTCTGCTTGTGTTCCCTCTCTCGCTGTGTTTCTGTCAAATAAATAAAATCTTTAAAAAAAAATTATATCTCCAAATTAGGTTATTTCAGAAACTTGGTCTTGATACCCTCGCTTTGCTGCAAGTAGTCTGCTCGTGGGCACGCCCACCCCGTGGTGGAACTCACCCATAAATGGCATATCTGAGAGGCCCACTGACATCTAGTTTTCGAGAGCAGTTTTCTTTTTCCCGCTTCTTCTCGATCATCTGGGCCAGGAAGTTCCCAAGTGCTGACAAAATGCCACTGTGGACAGAGACGCAATCAGAGAGCAGGAGGGAGCGGCAGGAGGGGGCTGTTCCTGTGTGCAGTCGGCCCGGCTGAGCTGAGAGCAGCGTGGGGCGGGGGAGATGAGTCCTTTCTAAAGCAGCCCCAGCGTAAGGGTGTAAGGTACATCACAAGACGGATGGGAAAACTTCACTCCCACTGGCACACACAGTGCACCCCCACGCCAGTGTCCTGGGTGTGATACCGCACTACCGTGTTACAGAATGTCACCAGCAGGGAGACTGGGCAAAGTGTGCAAGGGATCTCCCTGTATTATTTCTTACAAGCGCATGTAAACCCACAATATAAATTTCAGTAGAAAGGTAGCAAAGGGCCCACCCAGTTGCTCCAAGGTTTGGTCTCTAGTTACCTTCTGATAAGCTCTGTGTGCTAAAAAAAAATCCAAAATTCTTAGTTTGGCTGATAAGGACCTTCTCAATCTGATCCTTGGCTGCACTCCTCATCTGGTCCCTTCCTCACTGTTCTTTTTCTGTGGCAACTGAGACTCCCCTCTGCTTCCTTGGGAGCTTGCTCCTCCCCCACGACCTCTGCACTGGGTACTTCTGCCCAGAGAGCTTTGGCTGTCCCTTCTTGCATGGCCTGCTCCCTTCCTTCAGGCCTTTGTCCCAATGTCACCTCCTCAGATAAAACCTCCCTATTTATCTTGCTTTCTGTCTAGTTTCTCACTAGAATAGAAAGCCCACTGAGGGTAGGGACCTTACCTGCCTACTTTCTTGCTGCTGGTGCCTGACACCCCAGAAGCATGCTGCCCGTATTTATGAAAGGCTGCATTTAATAAGACGGGCTGAACGTACAAAATTAACTAATTAATGCTAACGAGAGAGAGCGATGTCTCATAAAAGTTTAGAACCCCAAATCAAAGGGTGCAACGGGGCAGCAGCCGGGGGGGGGGGGGGGGGGGGGGGGGGGGGGGGGGGGGGGGGGGGGGGGGGGGGATGAGTGCGGTTTTTGTTACCTTTCCTGCAATTTTAAAGCTGCTAAGACAGGGAATGCGAACACCTGCCACCCCGCCAGGGCTGCGGGCGCCTCTGACCTCGGGGCGCACGTGCCAACGCGTCGGGCGGCTGCCCAGGGGCGGTGGGCCGGACGGGGGCCTGACGCCCTCGTCTGCTGCGTTCCTTTGCTGGGGCTCCCTGGCAATGACCTGTCAGAACCGAACGCACAAGCCCGCCTACGCGGAGCTCTCCCGCCAGTGCAGGGCTTTGGGGGGGTCATCGGACACGCGTCTCCGGGGCTGCGTCCCCGAGGCCGGCCGAGCTCCGGGCCGCCCCCCGCCCGGGGACCCCCTCCGCGGCCGCTCCGCGCAGACCTGGTGGCCGCCTTGGTGAGCACCGGGTAGAGCCGCAGGACGCGCAGGTACCGGGCGAGCGCGCGCTGCGGCAGCGCCCCGAGCCCGGCCCGGGCCCGCAGCTTGGACGCCGCCGGCGCCATCGCCTCCCCTGCACCGCGGCCGCCCGGGCCCCCGACCCCGCCTCCTGTCCGCCCGGGCGCGGGGACGGCCTCCCATTTCCCGCCCCGCCGCCGCCCGCAGCGCGGCCCGGGGCAGACCCCGCCGTGCGCGGCGCGCGCGTCCGCACACTTTTCCGCGAGTCCCTATCCCGCCACCTCCCCTCGGGGGCCCGCGGCGATAGGCGCTCGGGTGGGGGGCGGGGCGCGGGGCGCGGCGAGCCTCCCGATTGGGCGGCGGGCGCTTCCGCAGTCTCGCGAGAGTTGGTGGGAGCGCGCCAAAGTTCTCCGCGAGAGCGGCGGCGGTCCGGGCGCAGCGCAATGGTTCTGAGGAACACCGGGCGGCGGCGCGCGGAGCCGGGCCCGGACGGCGAGGCCGGCCGGTGAGGAGCGCGGGGTCCCGGGCGGGCGGCGGGCGGCGGGCGGGCCTGCCCCGTGCGAGCTCCGGGCGCGCAGCCGCGGCGCGGTCCTCCTGCGCTCGCTCTGCTTTCCGCGCTTTGAGGACAGACGGCTCTGTGGAAGCCGGAGCGGGCGGAGCCGCCTCTCGGTGCCTGCAGACCGGGCGCGGGGGACTGGGCGGTGTGCTCGCGCGGGGCCGCCCCCGGGTCCGTGCGGGGACTGGGCGGTGTGCTCGCGCGGGGCCGCCCCCGGGTCCGTGCGGGGACTGGGCGGTGTGCTCGCGCGGGTCCGACCCCGGGTCCGTGCGGGGACTGGGCGGTGTGTTCGTGCGGGGCCG
>CM053616.1:49482987-49499017 GCA_028646535.1 Procyon lotor
CCCGGGTCTGTACGGAGGGACTAGACGTAGGAGGACTGGGTGTCGTGTGTGCTGGGGCGACCTCTGGTGCTGTGGGGGGGGGGTGATCTTTGCGGTGTGTGCCCCACGGGGGCGGGGTCAGGGGTCAGCGAGCGCTCCCCCCCCCAGCACGCTTTGTGAATGGAAACAAGTAGAGCAGATGGTTCAAGTAATTTCTTTCAGGTAAGTGCCCCTTGCAGAAGTGCACCTTGTAGACAACAAAAGTAGATATTTCCCTGTTTGTGTTGATCCGTAATAAATACTGCAGATGCTGTTTGTTGTGTACCCACTATATAAAGAGCCCTGTGTGCTTTTCATGTGCATATGACTTGTCACTGCTCCTTTTTTTGGCAAAACTAGAATCCAGCCCAAATTGGTCATCCACTTTCTTGCTTTTTTGTACCGTGCTGCCAGCCTTGCAGTTATCATTGTTTCTTATAATATGCATGACAGTGTGGTAGATACTGTCAATTTCATTTTACCAGGAAACAAACTAATAATACATTGGAGAACAATCATTTTAAAAATAAATGAAATACAAAGAAAGAACTTTTTTGTTTTGAGTTAATTGTAGATTCTGATGCAGTTGCAAGAAATCACACAGGGAGGTGATGCCTGGGTGGCTCAGTGGGTTCAGCATCTGCCTTCAGCTCAGGTCATGACCCCAGGGTCATGGGATGGAGTCCAGGCTCCCTGCTCAGAGGGAGCCTGCTTCTCCCTCTCTCTCTGCTGCCCCCCCCCCCCCCCCCCCCCCCCCCCCCCCCCCCCGCGCTTGTACTCTCTCTGTCAAATAAAGAAATAAAGTCTTTTTTTTTTTTTTTTTTTAAGATTTTATTTATTTGACAGAGAGAAACACAGCGAGAGAGGGAACACAAGCAGAGGGGATGGCAGCGGGAGAAGCAGGCTTCCTGCAGAGCAGGGAGCCCGATTAAGGGCTCAATCCCAGGACCCCGGGATCATGACCTGGGCCGAAGGCAGACGCCTAACGACAGAGCCACCCACGCGCCCCAAAGAAATAAAGTCTTAAAAAAAAAACCAAAAAGGAAATTACACAGAGCAATCCCATCCACCCCTAAGCCAGTTTCCCCCAGTGGTAACATCTTAGTTACTAGCATACTAGGTCACACCCAGGAAATGGCTGCTCGTGTGATGCCTGGACACTCACCTATGTTATGTGCTTGTACGTGGTTCTGTGCACTTTGGGTGCTTGTGACCTCCACCACAGCCAGGGCACAGGACAGCCCCATCCCCGTGGGGTCCTCATGCTACCCTCTTATAGCCACAGCCACCGTCATTCCTCCCTCTCCCTCATCCATGGCAGCATTGATCTGTTCTCCACCTCCAGTTTTATTTCAAGAACTCTCCTTAAGTCGGATTATAAAGCAAGTACTTTTGGGGGGTTAGCTTTTTTCGCTCAGCATAATTCCTTTGAGATCCGTGCAAAGTATTGCATGAACCAATAAGTTTCTTCTGTTTTATGGATGGATAGTATTCCGTGGGATGGATATAACATGGATTGATTATTTGCCTGTAGGTAATGTCTCAGTTGTTTACACTTTTTGGCTCTAATGAATAAAGTGGTATGAATCTTCACACATGAGTTTTTGTATGAACGTGCGTTTCCTTTCCTCCGAGATACATGCCCAGGAAGGGCAGAGGGAGAGGGGGAGAGAAAGTCTTAAGCAGGCTCCATGCCCAGCTCGGAGCCTGGTGCGGGGCTCAGTCCCATAACCCTGAGCTCATGACCTGAGCCAAAATCAGTAATCAGCCACTGAGCTGACTGAGCCACCCCGGCGCCCCTGTGCATTTTTAATGTCCCACAAGCAGCAGCATCTAGCCGTGATGCTTGTTTTATTAGTGTTCCAGGTACAGAGTGGACCAGGTTGTGAGGCTCCTGCCCCAGTCATGTTTCCCATGACTCTTGTTACTTTATTTTATTTTTACGATTTTATATGTTTATTTGACAAAGAGAGAGATCACAAGTAAGCAGAGAGGCAGGCAGACTGAGAGGGGGAAGCAGGTTCTTCGCCGAGCAGAGAGCCCAACGCGGGGCTCCATCCCACGACCCTGAGATCATGACCTGAGCCGAAGGCAGAGGCTTTAACCCACTGAGCCACCCAGACACCCGACTCTTGTTACTTTAATGAACTGTTTTGCCAAATATGAGGTTTTTCAGGGATGCATCGACTGTGTTGCATCCAAAATGCTTCCACTAGGTGGACTGAGGTTGCGGGAATAGAGTCATGATCAGTGAAGACAGGATTTCCCTCCTCCTTTCATTCAGGGACGATGGCCCCTCTTCCTCCGTCTCGGCACTTAAGCGCCTGGAGCGCAGTCAGTGGACGGATAGGATGGATTTGCGGTTTGGTTTTGAGAGACTCAAGGAGCCCGGCGAGAAGACAGGCTGGCTCATCAACATGCACCCTGTAAGCACCCGGGCAGCTGCGCCCTCCTTGTGGCTCAGGCCTTTGACGAGTGGGTGGCGAGGGTGGAGGCGGGATCCTGCACAGCTCTGCTTTCTTCTTCAGCGTCGCGGGGCTGTTAGGGGGCTGCTGGGAGAACAAGCAGAGCGGGTCCCTGTTAACCTATGAAAGTTTTCAGAAACAAGGGAGAGATGGAGAGGGATCCTGGCTTGGAAGTTATTGTGATGCGGTTCCAGGGAATGGGGAGATGGGGCTGGAGAAAGTTTGTTTCTGTGCTCAGTTTCCCAAAGAGTAGGAGCCCTTGTACTGCCTAGAGGATAACTTGGTGCCCGTGTTGACTGGTTCTCTCGTAGACTGAGATTTTAGATGAAGACAAACGCCTGGTCAGTGCAGTGGATTACTACTTTATTCAGGATGATGGAAGCAGATTTAAGGTAAGGTGTCGAACCCCAAGAAGCTGCGACGCACTCAGTGATGAGATGTAGCTGGTCCAAAATGGCAGGCGTTCTGGAGGAGAGGGGTTGAGCGGTTTCTGGTGTGTAGCTGCCTGAAGCCTGTTGGGGACGTGGGCCCCTTGGAGCCACATGGGTCACCGTCTACGATGTCGTAAGAGAACCAGGTTGGAAGGGCTGAAAGAGGAGTGGTTTTGTCTCCGTCAGACTTTTGCTTCTGCTGTACAAGCAGCTGCTAGTTGTGGACGTGTCATCGTGTAAGAGGTCCAGGTCCAAGGCACGTGGGATCTGGGTGGGTTGTGGGCATAGCAGCAAACAGCCTGTGTTGACTCTTCTCCCCTCTTTCTTTCTCATTGCCCCTGGTGGGTCGGTGACTCTCGCAGGTGGCCTTGCCCTATAAGCCATATTTCTACGTTGCAACCAGAAAGGTAAGTCCGGCCCACAGAATCAGGTCACACGACCTGGGCCTCATTGTATGGGGGGAGGGGTTTCAGAACTGGACGTAGAGAGGCCTCTAGAGAAACGGGCAAGGAAGACGATAGATTTTACTAATTAGAAGTCCTTTCATTCTGGTCTCAACTTAGGGTTGTGAACGAGAAGTTTCATCTTTTCTCTCCAAGAAGTTTCAGGGTAAAATTGCTAAAATAGAGACTGTCCCCAAAGAGGATCTGGACTTGGTGAGTATCACGTGGACCCTTCAGGGTACATGAGGCTGGTCTTCCCTGCCCCTGGGGTAGAGCTGGGGGGGGGGTCAAGTTGAGTACCTGTGGGGTGGACACGGGTGATGGGGCTTTGGTGACTGTCCATGCGTCCTCTTAGGGAACGCTAGTGGTTTAGTTGTGCCACATGCACAACTGGACAAGATGCTTTGGACTTGCCAACTCTTCTACTCATATGTTTACCTTTGAGTTGTTCTCCCCTTATTTTCTTACCCCGATAAAGTCCTTTCTCTCTTGAACTCATGAGCACAACCTCATCACTTTGTAGCCAAATCACTTGGTGGGTTTGAAGCGAAATTACATTAAGCTGTCCTTCAACACCGTGGAGGATCTAGTCAGAGTGAGGAAGGAAGTCTCCCCGGCCGTGAAGAAGAACCGGGAGCAGAGCCATGCCGGTGATGCCTACACAGCGATGCTTTCCAGGTAAGCTTTCTTGCAGGCAGAGCGGCCGGCCGGTCCACAAGGACGCTTCCCATCTCTCCTCAGCTGACGAGATGGATCGGAGGCAGGAAAACACAGCAATGAAGTTACCTTAAGGATTGGCTCTGTTCAGTGTGGAAACACTTGCAAGCAATTAAGTAGAATTTCTTTTCTTTAATTTTTAGTTTATTTCTGTTTACTTATTTATTTATTTTACTCTTTTGAGAGGGAGCAAGAGAGTGTGGGTGGGGGGGGAGGGGCAGCAGGCGAGGGGGAGAGAGAGTTCTAAGGAGGCTCCAGACCCAACACAGAGCCCAACGTGGGCCGATCTCACCATCTTGAGATCATGACCTGAGCCAAAGTCAAGAGGCGAACCCTCAACCAAGTCACCCAGGTGTCCCAGCCTAGGTAGAATTTCTTATGTGGTGCATCCACGTGAAATAAATGGTGGTCTCCTGGGCTGTATTTTAGATACCTTTTTTCTTACATGGGGGTGGGTCTGTGGCTCCGGCGTTGAGTTGCTGTAATAGTAAAGACATTTTGGATTCCCAATGACATTTTTTTTTTTTAAAGGTTTATTTATTTGAGAGAGAGAGTGAGTTTGAGCAGGGGGAAGGGCAGAATGAAAGAGAATCCCAAGCCGCCTCACCACTGAGCAGGGAGGGGAGCCCAATGTGGGACTCGATCCCAGGACCCTGGGATTGTGACCTGAGCCAAAGGCAGACGCTTAATGACTGATCTACCCAGGCGCCCCAATTTTTTAAATTTTTAACGTACATCCTATAAAGTACATGTCCTAAGTGTGCACGGAATTTCCTATCTGTGGCCTGCTGCTTATGGGAAGATGTCATCTGAGGTCATTCTCTAAGAAGAGCTTGTCTGGTCATCGCTGTCACCTCGATTTACTGTGTTTACTCCTCCTGTTCCAGCCCCAAGCAGAGTATAGTTGAGTAAGCTGGCCTGTCTGGTTTTGCAGTGTTCTGCAAGGGGGCAGTGTGGTTATTGATGAAGAGGAAGCCTCCAAGAAGGTCATCGACCAGTGGGACAACGTTGTGGACATGCGGGAGTATGATGTGCCCTACCACATCCGCCTCTCCATTGACCTGAAGATCCACGTGGTGAGTGGGCCGTCCCTTTCGGGCAGCCGCACGGTGCGCTGGGGACCCTGAGGGGATGAGTCCGTACAGAAATACACCCCCCGGGACAGACACACAGCTCTTTGTTCATGTGCTGCCCATCCCGCAGGCTCATTGGTACAACGTCAGATACCGAGGAAGTGCCTTTCCTGTGGAAATCAGCCGACGGGATGACCTCGTCGAACGACCTGTGAGTACTGCTTGCATTGCCTCCATCCTGACTTTTCCTCTTGTTTCTTGAGAGATCTCATTTGGTGCTGAAGGATAAATTCGATTCAGAGATTTGTTTTCTTCTTTTTCCTTAAATAATTTCTTAAAAAAGTAGAAAAATAATTTTTTTGGTCTGTTTTGTTGTTGTTGTTGTTTAGGAAAAACATTTATTTATTTATTTGACAGAGAGAGAGCGAGAGAGGGAACACAAGCGGGGGGAAGTGGGGGAGGGAGAAGCAGGCTCCCCGCTGAGCAGAGAGCCCATCGTAGGGCTCAATCCCAGGACCCCGGGATCATGACCTGAGCCGAAGGCAGACACTTAATGACAGCCCCCCAGGCACCCCTGTTTCTGACCAAGCATAATTTCACTTTGTGCTTATGCATCACCATGCAAGGTCCGTGTTTGAACTGGGCTGGATCTGAACACTTGAGGGAAAGCTCTGACTTCCGTTTTGGGTGGTTGATAGCGAAGTGGTGTGGTGAAAATGGATGCATAACTGGAAGGACCAAGGAGCCCCTTGGTTCAGGGGCAGCTTTGTGTTCTCGGGGAGCTCTCTATTCCTGTTTTCTCGTATCTAAAACAGAGAGGTCATCTCTACCACGAAGCCCTGTCTGGGTTGTCATAAAGGTCAAAATAAGGTCATACATCTTCAAGCACATCAAAACTCAGGTGTTCGATAATTCTAGCATTTTCCTCTCATGCTCTAATCTCTTGTATGTGTTTAAATTTTTATACCATCAGTGAATCATGGTATTTTTTTTTTAAATGTTTATTTTTATTTATTTGACAGAGAGAGATCACAAGCAGGCAGAGAGGCAGGCAGAGAGAGAGGGGGGAGCAGGCTCCTCACTGAGCAGAGAGCCCGATGCGGGGCTCGATCCCAGGACCCCGAGATCATGACCTGAGCCGAAGGCAGAGGCTTTAACCCACTGAGCCACTCAGGTGCACCAGATCATGGCATTCTTGATACAGCTCAGTCAACTCCAAAATGCCCATCTCACTTCTTTTGGAACCTCTCCCCTGTGGCAGCTTGATTCCTTTAGCAGCTGGAGGTGGAGGTGGAGGTGGTGGGTGTTGAAAAGACCTTTGGGATCTCTAGAGCTCAGCTTGGTTTCTGTCCAACTTACTGACATCGTATCCCTGCAGGACCCTGTGGTTTTGGCATTTGATATTGAGACCACCAAACTACCCCTCAAGTTCCCCGATGCTGAGACTGACCAGATTATGATGATTTCCTATATGATCGACGGTCAGGTAAGTGGTACCTTTTGGGATGTAAGTTTCACAGGAGCAGGAACCTTGTCTAGTCCCTAAATCAGAGCAGCATTCACCCTGTGCTTAGTATATTTTGGGTGAAAAAGTAGTTGAGTCCAGGAAGGTGAGACATTCGGGGCCCTTCTTGGGAGAGCTGGGGTGCCTTCCCATTGTTGCAGATTCCTGCAGCAGGAGCTTCCGGGCCAAAAGTGAGGAGCTGTGTTTTGGCTTTGTGTGTCCTAACTCGTGTTGATGGCTCACGCACTTCCCAGGGCTACCTCATCACCAACAGAGAGATCGTTTCAGAAGATGTTGAAGATTTCGAGTTCACCCCCAAGCCAGAGTATGAAGGACCTTTTTGTGTCTTCAATGAACCCGATGAGGTAAAGAGGTAGTCCTTGGTGGGGCACCTGGGTGGCTCAGTCGTTAATAAGGCCTCTGCCTTTGGCTCAGATCAGGATCCCAGGGTCCTGGGATCGAGCCCCGGGTCAGGCTCCCTGCTCAGTGGGGAGCCTGCTTCTCCCTCTCCCTCTGCTCCCCCCCATTCGTGCTCTCTCTCTCTTTAGCTCTACTCTCTCCTAAATAAAATAAAATCTTTAAAAGAAAAAAAAAGGCATCCTTTGCGAAACCGCCTGGTATCTGGGGGGGAACGAGAAGAGGACTCGGTGCTCAGGTGGTCAGAGCAGCAGCAGCTGAATGGGCTGTTCAGCGGTGTGGTCTCGTTCACGCTGGAGGTGGGGGCAGCTGTGGGAATGAAACAGTGACTCAAGGCCCTGCTTCTCCTGGGCTTCGGGAGGGGCGTCAGGTAAGAGCTCGCAGAGAAGCAAACCCTCTGACAGCCAAGTACCGTTGGATTTAGGCTCACCTGATCCAGAGGTGGTTTGAACACGTCCAGGAGACCAAACCCACCGTCATGGTCACCTACAACGGGGACTTTTTTGACTGGTGAGTCCGATGTCTTACTTGTGGGTAATGTGTTCGGGAGGGCATCTCACACGGCGGTGTGAATGCGCTCAGTTACGAACGGTTAAGACAGAAAGGAAGTGCTTGGGAGAGGAGGGAGGGGTGGGAGGGCCTGCTCGGTGGCCCGAGAGGCACCACACCCCGTTTGAGGAGAAGTGGGGCTGGGGGTTCCCGGGTCTGCCCAGGGGTCTGCTGGGGGTGACCTTCCTGTCTCTGAGGGACCCAGAGGGTGACTGTCCATGTGCCCGTCCTGTGCCCCCGTCCCTAGGCCGTTCATGGAGGCCAGGGCCGCGGTCCACGGACTGAACATGTACCAGGAGATTGGGTTCCAGAAGGACAGCCAGGGGGAGTACAAGGCGTCCCAGTGCATCCACATGGACTGTCTCAGGTGGGCCCCACAGCTCGCCGTGCCGCTGCAGGAGGCTTTCTGGGGCTGGGGTCCAGACCTCCCTTCTCCACACCCTGGTCCTGTCCACTGCCCTTTGAGGGGGGAAGGTGGCTTCTGAGAAGCAGCTCCTCTTACCTTCGAGGACAGTGCGTGCGGCTCTGGCTGGGTCTTGGGATGTGCTGTTTCTCTTCGTGGGCTATTATTTCTTTTACCAACAACCGTGTTCGTGTCAGACCTGGTGGGGAAGCCAGGGCAGAAAGGTCGGGTGGGGTGAGGTCTCGGTGCCGTGGGAGCCCCACACAAAGGTGGGGGTGCTGCAGCCAGAGGTGTCCAGCCTGGAGAAAGGCATTCGCGGGGGCTCAGAGTGCTGAGAGGGAGGGCTGGAAGAAAGGAGGCCTTCTGGGCCTCCTGCGCCCTGTGGGAAGGTGAGTTTTGGGGAGCCATTGACACACTCGATCTGTTTTCTCTGGAGCCCTGGCATTACGGTGTGTGGGTTGGAAGGGGTAGGCTGAGTCGTAATGGGGATGGGATCAAAGGGGGTGAACTCGGGGATCCACGGGCAGGGAGCCAGGGGCACGTGAGGCGCAGGGAATGTTGGTGCTTAGGGTTTGGGGTGGGCCTGTGGGGGAGGAGGGCTCAGCTTCTAGGTAGAAGCCCATTCACACGAGGACAGGCAGGGGCCCTCAGAGGAGGTGGCGGTACTGGGAGGCCTCGGGGGGCATTTCTGGGGAGGAGGATGGCAGGAGTGTGGGGGCGGAGGGAGGTGAGGCTAGATGCAGTCAGGAGGGGCGGCGGTGCCAGGGACGCCATGTCTGTCACGGGACTGGGTCGGGCCCGGGGCGGGGGGCACAGGGTGCTTCGGTTTCCACACGGCAGGGACGGTGTGAGGAGAGAATAGGAGTTGAAAATAGGGTCTGAGGGAGGCAGCGCAAACGAGAAGCGCCCACAGGGCAAGCTGGAGCATGCGAGGGGGGCCAGGGGTGTGGACTCCCACCTGCTCATCTGTCTTTCTCTGTGAGGGCGGGAGGGAAGGCCATGGGGCTTGGGACCGGCCCCGGCACGCCCTCATGTTTGTGGGCACCTCTGCGAGGTGGACCGGATCGTGAAAGGCTTCATGAGGGCTCTGCTCCCTGCGGAGTCTCGGTGGACATCTTTGGGGTGCCGCCAGGGCTGCGTCTTTCTGGGGGGTGTCCAGCTGTGCCACCTCTCCGGTTCTTGGGCTTCGTCTCCAAGTCCTCTCTGACCTCTGCTCTTGTTCTCAGATGGGTGAAGAGGGACAGTTACCTTCCTGTGGGCAGCCACAATCTCAAGGCGGCTGCCAAAGCCAAGCTGGGCTACGACCCTGTGGAGCTGGACCCCGAGGACATGTGCCGGATGGCCACCGAGCAACCCCAGGCACGTGCGTCTCCTCACTCTGCTCCCCTCCGCTTGGCCTGGTGCCTCCGTGGCTCCTCGCTGCTCTCACTCTCCCGTGTTCTCTCCTCAGACTCTGGCCACGTACTCGGTGTCCGACGCCGTGGCCACCTACTACCTGTACATGAAGTACGTGCACCCCTTTATATTCGCCCTCTGCACCATTATCCCCATGGAGCCCGATGAGGTCAGTGCCTCTCCTGGCCCCGCGAGCCGTCCTCCGCACGCTGCCCGAGGGCGCCGGTCCCAGGCCGCTGACGTGGACGCGGCTGCGGGATTTTAGTGCGAGGTCTGAAGTCTGGTCTCCCCCACAGGTGCTGCGGAAGGGCTCCGGGACGCTGTGTGAGGCCTTACTGATGGTGCAGGCCTTCCACGCCAACATCATCTTCCCCAACAAGCAGGAGCAGGAGTTCAACAAGCTGACGGGTGACGGTCACGTGCTGGATGCCGAGACCTATGTGGGTGGCCACGTGGAGGCCCTCGAGTCAGGCGTGTTTCGCAGTGACATCCCTTGCCGGTTCAGGATGGTGAGCCCCTCCCTGGTCTTCCTGCCCAATGCTTGGTGGGACCCAGAAGCCACAAGGGCCGCAGTAAAGCCCTCCCCCCTCTCTTGCTCTGTGGCCCCCTCATCAGACCTCCCGTGTTTGGCCTGCCCTTGATGACAGGGCGGGCACGCAGCCCCTCCGGGGCGTTCTCTGCAGCATCCCGTCCCGCCTGAGGTCAGTCGGTTGGTGCAAGGGCATTTCCTGTCTCACTCGTGTGCTCTGGGTCATCTGTGCTAGAATCCTGCTGCCTTTGACTTCCTGCTGCAGCGGGTGGAGAAGACCATGCGTCATGCCATCGAGGAAGAGGAGAAGGTGCCCATGGAGCAGGTCACCAACTTCCAAGAGGTAACGCTCCAGGGGCCCAGGAGAAGCCGCCGTCACATGCCCTGCCTTGGAGACCGGCTTCTTCCCGTAGTGTGTTTGGTTCACCCCTGCCGGGTGCTGGACCTTGGGCCCCGAGACAGAGGACACAGGTGCTGGTCTGGTGGGGGGGCTGGGGGCAGGACAGTGTTGTGGTCACAGTGAATGACCCAACCGAGGGAGGTAGGAGAGCATCACCAGGAGGCAGAGCGCTCTTGACCTGACTCTCGGACGTCGTGCTGGCGGCTGTGGGCCAGGCGGCCGTGCTGGGTCTGGAGCCCAGCTCATTTGGACTTGATTTCGCAGGCAGCGAGGAGCCGTTGGTGTTTACGTTTTGTTGTTGAGACGTTCAAGGTCCAGAGAGTCCGTTCCTCCAGGTGACAGAGTAGAACCTAGTCTGAGCCTCGTCAGGTGACGGTTAGAAAGCCCCGCCGACAGCGTGCTCTGTGTCTGCAGACCTCGGGCCCCCCAGCTGCTCGTCCCGTTCTTTGGACGTGGCCCTGCTCGGTGCTACGGCTTGTTGAGCGACTCGTCTCCAGTTTTAGGAATGATTTTAAGAAACCTCTCGTAACAGACTCCCAAGCAGAATTGCAGTAAGAGTGTGTTCGTGTCATCTACAAACTGGGCAGTGCCGGGCAGCCACTGTCCGCTCCGGCCGCCGTAGGGCTCGGGGACTCTCAGAGGACAGCCTGGGAGGTGCGTCCAGGCCCCAAGCCGAGCGTGAGTTAGCGCCTCAGAAGGAACAGCTGGAGGAGGGGCAGTGTGAGCGAGACCAAGGTGTGCTGAGCGGAGGCCTCCAGATGCCGGGCTCCCAGAGGACGGGGAGTGTGGCCCGCGCTGAGTCCGGAATGTTCTAAAGGGCAGCCTGGTGTCCTTAGGAAAAGGGCAACGGGCTCATGGCTTTGTTTCCAAGGGACCACCCTGTCCCCATGATGCCACGGGAGGTGCCAGCCGGGGGTCACGGCAGCACAGGGCGTGTCCTCTGGGAACTTTGCCTCGTTCCCTTCCCCCCTCAGGAGTAGCACGTCAGAACATGCGTCAGGGTGGAGAAGACGGGGGGCTGTTCTGATGACGCGTCTGCCCAGGATTCAGTTAGGGACGGAGGTGTCAGCGCCCCTGCCATGGCCTCTCCTATGCTCCCTTCAGGGTGGTTTTTATCCTGGCTTCTTTGGAGGCTTTTAATTATACTTTTATTTCTTTAAGTTTTTACTAGAGAGAGAGAGAGACCGAGAGAGAGCGAGCATGAGAGGGGAGGGTCAGAGGGAGAAGCAGACTTCGCCGAAGAGGGAGCCTGATGTGGGACTCGATCCTGAGACTCCAGGGTCACGACTTGAGCCAAAGGCAGTCGCTCAACCACCTGAGCCACCCAGGGGCCCCGTTTTTATTGGTTTTAAAACGTTATATATGAGGGGCCCCTGAGTGGCTCAGTAGGTTAAAGCCTCTGCCTTGGCTCAGGTCATGATCTCAGGGTCCTGGGATCGAGCCCCGCATCGGGCTCTCTGCTCAGCGGGGAGTCTGCTTCTCCCTCTGACTTTCTCCCCTCTCATGTTCTCTCTCTCTCTCAAATAAATGAAAAAAAAAAAAAAAATCTTTAAAAAAAAAAAAAAATGCGCGACCATCAGAAGCCAGTTAGCTTCAGACTTATGTAATTGCAGTGACTTCTTTTTAGGACGATGTTTTCATTTCGGAAGGCTCTGTTGGTTCTTTTTCTGATGTGCTTCATACGTTTTTTTTTAAACTGGATTCTTTCTTTTGTTTTAGAGTTTCAGTCTCCAGTGTTTTCATTTATGCTCGTTTTCCCACGTTTACTCCAGGAGATGTATTCTCTCGAGTTCTCGGGGACTCCTCCTACTGAGTCTGCTCTCGGTCCTGGGGGTCACAGGGGTGTTCCTTCTCACGCTGGGCGGTTTGGAATGTGGATTTGTACTCAGCCGGCGTCTTGGGTGGCTTGTCGGGCTGTCAGTACGTTGATGCGGTTTCTGGCCTGGGGTCCCTTGTCATGTGGTTCCTTGGCTGGAGGGTTTCCAGACCATAGACCTGTTGGAGGGACCGGCCCGGGGTGCGGGGGCTCGGGGAAGACTCTCTCCAGCAGAGCAGCAGAGATGTGATTCTGGTGGGCAGACGTGTTCCAGTTTACCCTTTCACGGAGGTGGCCTCCGAGGGCCTGCCTTTAGTTTGGGCTTCTGTGTCGTCACCCTGTTGTGTGCAGGTTGCCTCTTGCCGAGGAGGCGTGACAAGCGTGGGGCGCTCACGCCGCGGGCCCTGCTGGCCAGCCTTGAGAGCACCTACGGGTGAGGCTGGGCACTTGGGGCTCGGGTTCTCACCTTCCTTGCACAGCCACACCTCGCGAAACTCACTCACTTGCACAAACGCAGGTTCACGCGGGGCGCCTGCCTTCCGGGAGTCTGTGGTTTGGGTGTGTGTGGGCAGAGGAGCCCTGTGCCTGCCCGCGGCCAAGGCCCTGGGCGCTGGGTCTGCGCGCGTCCTGGTTTGATGCTGGGAGAGTCGAGCTCATCCCGGCTTGAGCCTGACCTGCTCGCGCCTCCGGCCCACGTGCCTTTTCCCTTGGCCGGTTGGGTTCTGCGAGTCACTGTGGCTGGGCGGTGCGGGGACCCTGACCCAGGGCCTGGCCTGCGCCGGGCAGCACCGCTCAGCGCACCGCCCTGGTCCTGAGTCTGCTCCTGGCGTTGGCCCTCTGAGGGTAACTCAGAAGCTCAGCTCTGCGTTTGCAGGGATAGTTCTCCCGTTCTGTGCAGGATAGCTGGGTGTTGGGGCTCAGGAGGGGTGTCCTGGCTGACAGCTCAGCCTCCGACAGGAGACAGACCGGATTCTTTGGTTTATAGAGTAGTGCCGGAGACCGTGTAGCGCGGAGGTTCAGAGCGTAGCGTTTGGGCTGAGGGGGCCTGTGCTCGAGCCCCTGCTACCTCTCAAGCCTCCTCTTCTGTCAGGTGGGTGGTTGTTGAGGCCGGGGTGCTCCAGGCCCTCACCGCAGGCGGCACCGGGAAGGGGCTGTGGGTCCTCCAGCTCAGTCCCACACTCGCTGCAGACGGCCCCACGGGTTCTCCCCGCCCCAGCAGGTCCCCGGGGTAGAGGCTGCTGCTCCCTGAGGTGCTGTCCTCCTCAGGGCTGTCTTATGAGGCTCCTATACCTCCAGGCATTGGTGACCACCGTCTGCCGTCCTTCTGGGGCCTGCGGTACTCGCTTTGTGACCGTCTCTGCCGTCTCCAACTCTCGTCTTGGTCATCACTCCTTTGTCCTTTCTCTTAGGTCTGTGATCAGATTAAGACCAAGCTCACCTCCCTGAAAGATGTTCCAAACAGAATAGAGTGTCCCCTGATCTACCACCTGGATGTGGGGGCCATGTACCCCAACATCATCCTGACGAACCGCCTGCAGGTGAGATGGATTCCCACATCATAGTCGGGCTCTTTCTGCCCAGGCCCTAACTGACCCTCCTGCCCTGCCCGCTGCAGCCCTCTGCCGTGGTGGACGAGGCCACCTGCGCTGCCTGTGACTTCAACAAGCCGGGAGCAGACTGCCAGAGGAGGATGGCCTGGCAGTGGAGGGGCGAGTTCAGTGAGTGCGGCCGCAGGGCGGGGGCGGGGTGGCAGGCGCGGGTGGGGTGGGGGGAGGGGAGCAGGCGCGGGGTTGGGGGGGGGAGCAGGCATGCGGGTCCCCAGCACGGCCTCCCCCTGTCGCCCTCCCAGTGCCAGCCAGCCGCAGCGAGTACCACCGCATCCAGCACCAGCTGGAGTCCGAGAAGTTCCCTCCCTTGACTGCAGAGGGCCCAGCCCGGGCCTTTCATGAGCTGTCCCGCGAGGAGCAGGCTAAATATGAGAAACGGAGGCTGTCGGGTGAGCGGCTTCTGGACTCGGGGCCTCCCGTGACTTGGGCCTTTGTGGGGCCGCGCTGGGACGTCCCAGCCGGGGTCAGTCAGACTGGGCGCTGCACGAGATGGCCTCACTGTGAGCTGCTTCTTCCCGCAGCCTTATTTCTTGGGATGATGGACTCTCCTTCCTGTGCTCTTGGGGAGTTTGGCCCAGTCACCCTGGGGCTGTCCTTCCTTTGATAGGATAAACCAGCGGGGGGGGGGGATCTCCCGGGCCTCTCTGCTCCTTTGTGTTAGCCTAGAAAGCTGCACTTGGCTCTCTCGGGCCCTGCCCAGGGCGGCCGGCCGCTCACCGTGGCGTCTCTCATGCCCCCTGCTCCCACTGTGCCTCAGATTACTGCCGGAAGGCGTACAAGAAGATCCACGTGACCCGGGTGGAGGAGCGTCTCACCACCATCTGCCAGCGGGAGAACTCCTTCTACGTGGACACGGTGCGCGCCTTCCGGGACAGGCGCTATGAGTTCAAGGGTCTCCACAAGGTGAGTGTGCCCTTTGTGAGGTCCGAACATAGTCCGGTTTCTGGGCTGAGAACCCTCACTTGGTGCTGTCTGGACGGTGGCGACCTCCCCGGCGTGGATGTGGGGCTCCTGCCCTCTGGGCTCTCAGGCGTTTGCACAGTAGTGAGTGCACACTTGTTCTTAGCTTTGAAGGATTAAAGGCCCGAGGCCTTGAAACTATTCTGAATGATTGCTTTTGGAGGATTTATGTAGAGCATAAGTCAGCACACGATGGCTGGGTGAGCCATTTTTATAAATACAATGTACTGGAAGTGAGCTGCATCCCCCTGCGGCCAGAGTGAGCGGCTGGGGCAGAAACAGGCCGTACGATGTGGCCTCACTTCCCTTCAGTTTGCCCGCCTGTGACGGGAGGGCTGGGAGGCCGCTCCGCAAACTGTTTGACCCAGCAGGCTCCGGGAAGCCACACAGCAGCACCTCGGTGACCCTAACAGGTAGTGCTTTCATACTTGAGCGAATGGGGCTCTTGCTTCTGAAAGTCCTTTCACTCTGGACTCAGTAAGGTCCCTGCTCTGATAGACTCTTGTCATCATGTTTTATTATTACCTTTTTACTGGTTTTTTTAATTGTAAAATAGATCTAACCTTGGAATCAACCCAGTCCTATGGCATTGGGGACATTCTCTCAGTTGTGTGGCCGCCCCTCATCCCTCTCCAGAACTCCTCGTCTGACGGCACTAACACCCGGCACCATGTAACAGAGAGCCCCCGATCCTGCCTTCTGTCTCGGGGTTTAACTCCTGCAGGGCCCCCGGGTAGGTGGGACCATGCAGTGTGTGACTGACCGGCTCACTGCCCTCAGCACCGAGTCCTCAAGCCTCATCCACGCTGGGGCTGGGGTCAGAGGCCCCTTCCTTCCGAGGCTGGACAGTAGCCCGCTGTGTGTATGCCCCACATCTGCTCATCCCTTGTTGGTGCACGGGCGCTGGGTCGCATCCACATCTTGGTTGCTGTGAACATGGGTGTGCAGATGTCCCCTCAGTCCCTGCTGTGTGTCCCTTGCAGTTGTGCCCACAGCGGCATTGCCGGGTCACGTGGGTGTGCAGGTGTCCCCTCGGGTCCTGCTGTCTGTCCCTTGCAGTGTGCCCACAGCGGCATTGCCGGGTCACGTGGGTGTGCAGGTGTCCCCTCGGGTCCTGCTGTCTGTCCCTTGCAGTGTGTGCCGACAGCGGCATTTTCGGGTCACGTGGGTGTGCAGATGTCCCCTCGGGTCCTGCTGTCTGTCCCTTGCAGTGTGTGCCCACAGCGGCATTGCCGGGTCACGTGGGTGTGCAGGTGTCCCCTCGGGTCCTGCTGTCTGTCCCTTGCAGTGTGTGCCCACAGCG
>CM053616.1:49499517-49526747 GCA_028646535.1 Procyon lotor
CCTGCACCCCGGGGGAGACCTGCACCCCGGGCCGCCCCGCGCCCGCCCTGCGCACGCGCCCTCCTCCGCGGGGCCGGCGTCGCGCACGTGCGCGGCTCACGCATGCGCGCTGGGCAGGCGCGCAGCTGCGTCGGGGCGGCCGGGCGTCTCCGGGCGCGGGTCTCGGCCCACGCGGAACCTGACCGGCCCGAGAGCCTTCCGGGCGGAGGGTCCCCGGGCCGAGACCCTCTGGGCGCCGCCGGCTTGCAGGGGGCAGCCGTCCGCCTCCGCCCGGCCCGTGTGCCCGACGGTCCCCGGGGTGGTTTGCAGCAGGGGTCACCGGCCCGCCGCCCTTCGCTGGAAAGGTGGTGCCCCTGCGTCTAGGTCGGCGTCGGGGCGCACGTGTGCCCGTGTGTGGTCAGGCTTTGAACGAGGCCGATTGCAGTGCCCCAGATAACCTCCTCCTGTGACCCGGCCTCTTCCACAGCTGCGCGGGCCCCGGGCCCCTCCCCACCCCGCTGCTCCCCCTGCACGGCCTGCGCTGCGCCCTCTGCCCCTTGCCCGCCCACCTGGGGCTCCAGGGGGCACCGCCGGCTCGTGGTGCCCGGGGTCCACCGCAGAGCGCCTGACCGGCCTCAGGGTGGAGGGACGCCCACCCCGGGACGGTCTTTGAGGCGGTACATTGAACGCCCTGGTGGACTGCGTGCCAACGGGGTCCCAGGCCTCTCCAACAACGGAGGCTCCCCGGTGTCCCTCTGGAGGGCAGCCCGACCGCCCCCCCGTGGACCCTTGCTGCCCAGCAGTGCAGGTTGTCCAGCCCAGGTTTCAGGGGCTGTAGGCGCCGCAGTGCAGGATACAGACTATGTCCGCCGACGCCAAGCGTTTCTGAGCGCGGACTCCCAGGCCCAGGTTCGGGACCCGCTGACCCTTTAGGTCCGGTTGGTCCCCGGCCTGCCGTGCCTGCGCACGCGCACTGGGCTCTCGGTCTGTGGGCCTCGCAACTGCACGTGCACCAGGAGAGCTGCGGGGCCGCCAGGCCTGTGGTCCCTGGGGGGATGTTGGTATCTGACCTGCTCCCCCAGGAGCCAGCTCAGGGGCCCTGGCTCCACCTAAGGACCCCTGTTTCAGGTCCAGGCCATCCCCTGGGGCCTGAGCTGCCTGTTCATTCCCGTCTGCCCTGACAACAGAAATCTTGGGGTGCCTGGGGGGCTCAGTTGGTGAAGTGTCTGCCTCCGGCTCAGGTCATGATCCTGGGGTCCTGGGATCAAGCCCCTGCATTGGGCTCCCTGCTCAGCGTGGACTCAACTTCCCCGTCTCTCTGCTCATGCTCTCTCTCTCTCTCTCAAATAAATAATATATTTTTAAAAATAAATAAACGGGGGCGCCTGGGTGGCACAGTGGGTTAAAGCCTCTGCCTTCAGCTCAGGTCATGATCTCAGGGTCCTGGGATCGAGCCCCCCATCAGGATCTCTGCTCAGCAGGGAGCCTGCTTACCACTCTCTCTGCCTGCCTCTCTGCCTGCTTGTGATCTCTCTCTCATCAAATAAATAAATTAAATAATTTTTAAATAAATAAATAAACGGTATTTCTTTGAATTTAAAAAGTAATGATAAAAATTAAGACAGAAACCTCTTCCAAATCTTAAAAGGGAACTCTTCTTTTGAATGATACAATTTAGGAACTATGTTTAGCTGCTAGAAATACAAGGGTGGAAAAGTGACTTGGGTCAGGGATGTGGGTGTCCCTGTGTATGTGGCGTAAGCTGTGGGGACAGGACTGTCCCAGCTGCCCCACCGTCTGCCCTGACGGCTGGCCAGTGACAGCCGGCCCGACCCGCGCTTCTCTGCCATCTCCGGGTCTCCTTGGTGAACTATCCGTGCAGTCCTTTTGCCTACCTTCTAACTGGGTTGTTTAGTAACTGTTAAGTTCCGAGAGCTTTTTATATATTCTGGATACAAGTCCTTTGTTGGATATTTTCTCTCTTTTTTTTTATTAACATATAATGTATTATTTGCCCCAGGGATCTGTTCATCGTCAGGCTTACACATTTCACAGCACTCACCATAGCACATACCCTCCCCAGTGTCCATAAGATATTTTCATTCTCTCAACAGTGTCTACCCTACGGGCACCTGGCTGGCTCGGAGGCGGGTAGAGCATGCAGTGCTTGACCTCTGGGTCATGAGTTCGAGCCCCACCTTGGGTGTAGAGATTACATAAAAATAAAAAATAAAATCTTTAAAAACAAAACAAAACAGCATCTAGGGCTCCTGGGTGGCTCAGTTGGTTAAGCGACTGCCTTTGGCTCAGGTCATGACCCTGGGGTCCCGGGATCGAGTCCCACATCGGGCTCCCGGCTCCGCGGGGCGTCTGCGTCTCCCTCCGACCCTCCCTTCTTCTCTCATGCTCTCTGTCATCCGCTTTCTCACAAATAAAATCTTTTTTAAAAAATAAAAAAATTAAAACTATCTGTCATAGGACAAAAGTTCTTATGTTAGTGGTTTATCTACTTTTTCTCTTATGAAGGATATGTGGTCATATCAAAGAACTCTGTTGAATCCAGGGTGAAGAAAATATCCTATTTCTTTTTTAAGATTGATTTGTCTGTTTTAGAGAGAGAGAGCAGAGGTGGAGGGGCAGAGGGGCAGAGAGAATCTCTGGCAGACTCCCTGCCGAGTGCAGAGCCTGACGCAGGGGTTCAATCCCATGACCATAAGATCATGGCCTGAGCCAAAACCAAGAGTCAGACACTCAATGGACTGCGCCACCCACACACCCCATCCTATTTTTCTTCTAAATGCTTTACATCTTATGTTTTACATTTAGATTTGTTCCTTGTTTTGTTTTTTTAACTATGCTTCGTGGCTTACCTGAGCTGTTCTTCTTACTAGAATAAAAGCAATGGCTTTTCCTAACTTTCTTTGCAAGGATCATCTTAGCTCAGGCTAAGGAGGAGGAGGGAGTTGGAGAAAGAGGAGGAAGAGAGAGGGGAGGGAAGAGGGAGGGGAGGAGGGGGAGGAAAGGAAGGAGGGGAATTCTTTTTAACAGACCCCAGGAAAGAAGCCTAGCGTCAGCAGGTGTGGGGAACAGAAACCCCAAAGAGCATCTTCCCGGTGACTAAGGTGCCGAGCTCTGGGGACAGCGAGAGGCCGCTGCTGCAGACAGGCTCTGACTGGCCGGGGCATCTGCTCCAAGAGATGCAGCCGGACCTGGGGCCAGAGTGGGAAGGACGAGCGACCTGGGGAGGGGGTGCCACCCTCAGCTCCCATCTGCTCTTACACCTTGTGTTTCCTGTCGGTCAGCGACGCTCAGCGGCCCCGTCTCGGTCTGGAACGACCGGCTGTGCCCACTCGCAAGGACCAGAGGCGCGTGCGCGGGGGGGGCCTGCCAGGTGCTCCGGCTCCGGCCCCTCCCTGCCGGGTCAGACCTGGTCCCTGGCCAGGCTCACCCCTCGGGAGACAACCTGGTACCGACCCGGGCAGGCTCCACGACACCGCTCCTCCAGACTGTTTTTACCTTTCTGCTTAAAAAACAAAAACAAACAAAAAACAAACGGACGTGACAAAACACGCTGGGTCGGCCAGTGGGTGTTTATTGATGGGAAGGTTCCGGGAGCTGCCGTCTGTCCGCCGCGGCTCGCACCATCGGCCTCGGGAGCTCCCCGCTGGGAGAAGGGACAGACGTGTCCGACGCCGGCAGGTTCTCCCAGCCCAGAAAGAGCAGCGTGGACACACGAGCCAAGCTCCCAGCCCAGCTCGGGCAGGGGACCCCGGGTGAGCTTCTGCGAAGTCCGTGCCACCCTTCACTGAAGGACCAAGTGAGAGAAAGTAGAAAACACACAGGGAGCGACAGGAGCCTCACAGGCCGCCCACCCCCCACCCCGTCTGGGGCCAGGGCAGCAGCGGGAACCCAGCGGTGAACACATTTCCGTGAGCGCCGCTGTGCCCGGGGCTCCTCAAGGAGCCGCCGCCGCAGCACTTAGCAAGATGGGGTTATGTGCTCAGGAATGTGGTCCTTACCTGGGGGAGCAGAGACCCCTTTACAATCAGAAAGAAGTTACCGATCCCAGCCTCCAGCTAGGTACCCCAACAGCCACTGCACACGGCCCCCTCCTGTCCTCTCTGCAGCCCCCGAGGCCCCTGTCCCGTTGCTGCGCCCCCAACTCCGACCGTTCACTCCCTCGCCCCCATGCCCACCCTTCATCCTCTCACTGTCTCTGATACCCTACCTCCGGCCCCCCATCTCTTCCTCTATCTTCTCCATCCCCCATCTCTACCCTATCTCTTTCCCCATCTTCTCTGTCCCCCATCTTCATCCCCACGTCTCCCCCCCCCCCCCCCCCCCCCCCCCCCCCCCCCCCCCCCCCCCCCCCCCCCCCCCCCCCCCCCCCCCCCCCCCCCCCCCCCCCCGCAGGGCACCATGCATGACTTGTGCCCTAGGAGGCTGACCTCTGTCCTTCTGGTTTTGGGGTCACTGTTCAGCTATCACAAGGGTCCAGAAGGAAAAGGTGGAAGAAGAGAGCGGCTCCGGAGACGTCCTCCCTTGGGCCTGGCGGGCCCCTGCCCTCCCACGGCCCCACTGTTGCGAATCCCGATCCCGCACCCTGCTCGGGGCTCACCCCACAGCCTCACATCTGACGGCCCTTCACAGGCGCGCGGCACCTGCTTCCCAATGGGACCCTGACTGCAGACCCCGTTCTGCCCAGGACCTCTTTCCTTTTCTGAGGCCTCGGCGGCGCTTTCCGGCTGGACCAGGCCAGTGTCCAGGCCGCCAGTGTCAGCGCCTCCCGGAAAGGGGGCGCCCCGTGGGTGTGGGACCCGGCCCCGCTCGTGGCCACAGGCCCTCTTGCGCCCGGCGGACCCCGGGGGGCGGGGGGCTCACCAAGGGCAGACACTGGGCCAGGAGGCCGCTGCGGCGGACGCAGCGGGGGCGGCTGACCTCGCTGAGCATGATGCAGCACTGGCTCCGGCATTCCTTGTGGTGGCCGCAGTGGACCCCGTTGGGCTGGGGACACAGAGCCCTCGCCTGGCACCGGCCCCCCGCCGCGCCCCGGCCCCCCCCCCCCCCGCCGCGGCCCCGCCCCTCACCTTAAGCCACGGCTTGCACTGCAGGAAGATGCTCCTGGGCTTGCAGAAGGTCTGCGGGCTGGCGCTGTTGGTGACGCAGCAGCTGCTTCGGCAGTCGGCGTGCTGGGAGCAGGCGTCCCCGTTGGGCTGCGGGGACACCGAGCCGGCGCTCTCGCCCCGCCCCGCCCGGCCACGCCCACGCCCCGCCCGGTCACGCCCACGCCCCCCGCCCGTCCCGGCCACGCCCCTCCCGGCCACGCCCACAACGCCCCGGCCACGCCCACAACGCCCGCCCGCCCCGGCCACGCCCCGCCCGGCCACGCCCACAGCGCCCCGGTCACGCCCACAACGCCCGCCCCCCGGCCACGCCACGCCCGGCCACGCCCACAGCGCCCCGGCCACGCCCACGCCCCGCCCCCGGCCCGGACGCACCTTCTGCCAGGGCCTGCACTTGAAGAAGATGGTCTTGGACACGCAGAACGTCTGCGGGTTCGGGCTGTTGGTGACACAGCAGCGGCTGTGGCACTCGGCGTGGTCGTCGCACGTGTCCCCTGTCCTCTGCAAAGCCAGGCACGTCTCCGGGCTGCCCGCCAGGGCTTCCCCTTTTCCGAACACCCACCCCTTCTTTCTGCGTCCCTTCAGGTTTCCTGGAATATTCCAGACCTGGTGGGTTCGATGGCCGGGTGGGGGAACCTGAGAACAGGGAGAGGAAGGGAGCCACGTGGACAGGAGGGTAGACTGAGGCACAGGCTCAGAGAGGGCAAGTGCCTCCCGGGGTCACAGCATCAGCCCAGAGCTGTGGCCGGGGTCCCGTCCCACCCCCTGGAGGCCTCCTGCTCCCCAGGCCTTTGATCCAAGTTCTCAAACTTGCATTCTCAAAATTCCTCTGCAAACTCAAAAACTTAGGAAGGCGCCCAAAGCCGATGTCGGTGTGGGTTCTAGCTAACTTTCCCGGCATAGGCACTAACTCTGAGAGAAGTTTTACGTATTTATGGGTAAACCTATTTAAAAATAGGCTCCCTGTCCCATGTTAACATAAATAACATTTTATGAAAAATAGGTATATTTTCCAAAGCAAAATGAGACGCGCTGACTCCCGCCTGGCTTCCTGCTGCTCGGGGCTGCTAGGGTTGGGAGCCCCATGTCCTGGGAGACCCCAGCCGGCCCCTGGGGAGGGAAGGGCAGGGCAGAGCCTCATACACACTAGTGGGAGCCGGTGGAGTGTAAGGCGCCCCCCAGCAGGGCCTGGGGCCGTGGGGTCCTGGGGCACCTGGCAGCTGATGCTCCCACACACTGGAGGTGTGCTCAGGGGTGTTCACACCCTGAGAACTTCCATTTGGTTTGGTTTTGAAGATCTTAATAAAACCTAAGCTGGGAAGGCGCTCAGGGACTGGGGTCTGGGGCCCATCGAGGTGGCTTTGCAGGTGAGAAGCAGAGGAGGAAGCCCACTCCTGCCCTGGGGCACCGAGCGCCAAGCATCCGGACCCACTCCCCTGCCTCACGGGGGCCCCCCGAGGGCCCAGCCTCCAGCAGGGTGCCCGTCATGCAGTGGGTGCGGTGGACATGGGGGGACTGGTGCTTTAGGGAGGTGAAGAGGCAGGACAGGCACTCACGTCACCCACACCCCTCCCAGCAGAGACCCTTTGCTCGGCCCCCACCCCACCCCCACCGTGGTGCCATCTGGTCTGGATTTGGTGTTGGGGTCCCAGGCACCAGAATCCACTGTCCTAGGGGTCCCAATGCCTGGGGAGGAAGATGTGCTCCTAGGCACCCTCCTTTCCAGGATCCCAGACCAGACTTGTGGGGCTGGGCACCTGCAGGAAAGGAGCCGGGAGCCCCAGAGAGCCCGTGTGGGGCCCCCTCCACAGGCGCAATGCCACGGGGTGCGCTGACCTTATGGAACAGGAACAAGCTCTTGGTCCTCCAGGCCAAGGACATGGGCAGCAGCAAGAGCAGAAGCAGCAGACGCCTGGCACGCGCCATTGGGCTCGCAGCCTGTCCACTCCCCAGATGGCCATCCCTGCCCCCACAGCACCCGTGTGGGCACCCGCTTCCTGCCCGCCATCCCAATCTTGCCCTTGCAAAATAGGTTTTTTTAATTAATAACTAATGGTTATTTTCTAGAGTAGTTTTAGGTTTCCAGAAAAATTGTGCAGCAAGTACAGAGAGTTCCCATACAGCCCAGCATCCCCTGCCGGTTTTATTAACTTGTGTGGGCGGGGCAGGTTGCCAGGTGTCAGCTGATGGTGATACATTGTTACAACCTGGAGCGCACAGCTTCCTGAGGGCTCGCAGCTGGTGCCCGATGTTCTGTGGCTTGGACATGTGCCATCCAGAGTGTTTTCACTGCCCTAAAACCCCTGGGTTCCACCTGTTCGTCCTTGCCCACGAAACCCTGGCAGCCACAGATTTTGGGGGGATCTTTTTTGGTCCCGTCATTATGCCTTTTCCCCAGTGTCCTGCGTCCTGAGGAAGCCCACTTCCTTCACCCCCTAAGACTCACTTAAGGTTCCTCCAAGTGTCTTCTATGGCGTGATAGCAAATCTCTTTTTATCAGAGTGGAAAAGGAATTCTCAACAATCTTTTCTCCGGGGAACGCTTGTGCCTGAGTTAAACAGGAGCCTCTCTGCTGTTAGAGGCCACTCGTGGGCCCCTCACTGCTGAGGCCCCCTGCTCAGTCCGGCTCCTGTCCCCCAGGGCAGGCAAGACAGCCGGGGCCCAGCCGTCCCTGCCCACACGCTGGGGCAGAGCGCCTGCAGCAGCCCCGGGGCACAGGTGACTCTCTGGTCCTGGATCCAGGGGGAGGGCCAAGAGTCCCAGGTTAGCCTCGAATCTCGGCCTGAGGGGCCGCCCCCCACACGCGGGCATTTGGCTGACTGTTCATAAAGCTGACGGCTTGGCCTTCAATTTTGCCTCTTTTAGTTTTTTAAAATACAGTGATATTGGGGCACTGGGTGGCTAAGTCCATTGGGCCTCTGCCTTTGACTCAGGTCATGATCTTAGGGTCCTGGGATCGAGCCCCACGTCGGTCTCCCTGCTCAGCAGGAGTCTGCTTCTCCCTCTGCCTCTGTAGCCGCTCCCCCTGCTTGTGTTCGCTTGCTCTCTCTCAATTAAAAAAAAAACATTAAGTAAGAAAGTGAACAATTCAGGGGTCTTTAGTGCAGTTTTTTAAAAAAGATTTATTTTAGAGAGAGCTCATGAGCCCGCTTCGGGGGAGGAGCAGAGGGAGAGAGGATCTCTGGCAGACGCCCCTCTGAGCTGGGCTCGATCTCTTGACCCTGAGTCCGTGACCGGAGCCGAAACTAAGATTCGGACGCTCAACCCCCTGAGCCCCCCAGGCGCCCCGTCTAGTGCATTCTTAATGTTGTGCAACTAAGTCCTCTATTTCCAGAACATTCCATCATCCCGCAGCACGACCCAGAGTCCATCAGCCTTCACTCCCGTTCTTCCTGGTGTCTTCCAGAGGTCAGAGCCTGTGGGGAGCATTCTGACACTGAGGCCTCAGACCCCATCATGCTGTCTCTCAAAGCCCCATGGGTGCAGGAGGGGGTCCCCTGCCCCCACCCAACTCCAAACCTCTGGCCCCAGGCCTGTGTTTCCTGCTCACTCTCCCCGCCCCCCGCCCCGTCCATGTTCCAGAACCTCTCGTTGAATTTGTCTTCCTGTGCCCTTGGCCGTGCTCCCCGCAGAACGGCCAGCCCCCACCCAGGGTCCATGAGCCTCAAACTCAGCCCCGCCCTGTGTTCCACGTTCCCTCTATTTGCCACAGGGCCTTGGAGGGATAGCTGAGCCTTTCTGGGACCTTGTTTCCCTGTGTGTGAGGTGAGGGGTGGGCTCCCACTGTCCCATCTGTGTCCCCTGAGCCTCTGGTTTCCAGATGATTTGGGGAAGCCATGTTCATCTTCCCCTTTGTTCCTTCCTGAGGTCACTTGTGCTGCAGAGCACCGTGGAATTATTTGCTAAGCCTCCCAGACTGCTCAGGTCCCGAGGCCAGGCCGGGAGGACTCCCGGACTGCAAGACAAGTCCTCCCCCGGGGGCTGGTGGGTGCCTGGTGCCAGGAATTCAGAAGCACAGAATCCCCCCAGGGAGAAAGGCAGGCGCAGGGTGGCTTGTGTGCTTGGAGGGGACGCAGGTGGAAGAGGAGGGCCTGGCAGCCGAGCAGGATGGTGGAGGACGGGACTGCGGAGCCACACGGGGCTGTCCGGGGACAGCTGGCTGGGGGCGGGCGGCCGGTCAGGGAGGTCAGGAGGAGATGTTGGAGCCAGAGCCAGGCAGGGGTGCTGGGGCAGGGAAGGGGCCTCGTCCCCCCCGCGGCTCTGATGCACCAACGCCGGCACTTTCCCCAGAGCACTTACAAACTGTGTCTTCTCGGCATCAGCTGCCCTCCAGAAAGATGCCCAGAAATGACCGGCTGCCGGTGTGAAATACGGTTCCCGGTTCACGTGAGGACGAATTCAGCAACCCAAGACATCTCAGAAAGGGAAGGGGAGGGTCGCATCATGTACCGCTCGAGTAACAGAAGACCAAGTCGCAGGGGCCCCCGCCTGTCTGCGTTCTGGGCTTGCTGCCCTCTTCTCCTCGTGTCTGCAGCCGACCGTGGCCCATGCATGGCCGCAGCCCCGCTGGGGCCTTTCCTCCACAAGCTTTGCAAACTGGTTTCAAAAGAGGTGCGTAAACAGGGAGCCTATCTGATCTACAGTCACTGAAGCCTGACAGAGCCTGGGAGGCAGAGCGCGGGGAAGCCCCTCACGCCCTCGCTCTTCCACTTTTTCCCCGTAAAAAAAGCACTTGACAGTCTATTTCAGTGTGTGTGGTAATGGTGTTTAAATATTTTTCCCCTCCAGAGACGCAGTGGCAAAGCCTACGTGGGGGTCTCACCTGCTGGCAGACGGCGAGGTGTGAGGGTGTGGGCTCCCCGCATGCCACCCAGACTGTCCGTGGAAGAGGAACCCGGGCCCCCAGACTGCAGAGGCCGCATGCGGTGTGTCCGCTGTCCCTGGATGACCAGCCCTGGGATGGTGGTGAGGCTTCTCCAACTCACGACCAGCCCGAGATGCCAACTGTGCCCCCCAACCCCTCACGTGGGACATCTACACAGCCCGCTAGGGCTTCACAACAAGTACCACGCGCTGGGCGGGCCGACCACGGACACTGGTCCCTCGCCATCCTGGAGGCTGGACGTCCAGACCCAGGTGTGGGCAGGGCCGTCCCCTCCGAGGGCCCTCTCCTGGGCACAGACACACGGGCCCGCTGAGCCGTGCTGCATTCGCTCCGCTGAACACGCCCCCTGTGATTTCCGGGGGCCGAGGCGCGGTGGAAGGGGTGCCCACTCTGCCCCCTCCCTACAGGTCAAAGCTCTCAGATGCCCCGAAGCACATATTCTAGAGAAATGACACCAATGATGGGGTCGGGTAAACATTTTTGAAGATAAACAGGCAAACCCACAGCCGCTGTATGAATTTTAAAAGTCCTGTTTCCATATTCTAGCGACCCTAATGATATAAGCATTATTTGAATCACAACTTGAACATTTAAAAATGTCAAACTGGGGCGCCTGGGTGGCTCAGTTGTTAAGCGTCTGCCTTCGGCTCAGGTCATGATCCCAGGGTCCTGGGATCGAGCCCCGCATCGGGTTCCCTGCTCAGCAGGAAGCCTGCTTCTCCCGCTACCATTCCCTCTGCTTGTGTTCCCTCTCTTGCTTTGTTTCTCGCTGTCGAATACATAAAATCTTTTAAAAAAAAATAAAAAAATAAAAAATAAAAAATAAAAATGTCAAACTGCTGTGTTCACTTTGCTGTTTAAACAGGGGTAAAAACCTCATGGTCTCAGACCTCGTAGACCCTCAAAAAGTTCAGAGGCTGGTTTGGAAAATTGGGCCTGATGTGCCCGATCCATCCAACAGTCCACACCCCAGGGAGCACGCTGTGCACACAGAGAATCTCCAGCCCACTGCTGACCACAGCAGCCAAGAGGTGGGAGCAGCCTCAGGGTCCAGGACAAAAGGTAAACAAAATGTGGTCCATCCGTACAACGAAACAGAATTCACCTGCAGAAGGACCTGGAAGGACCCTGAGGACACGGTGCCTAGGGAAAGAGGCCAAAACCAGAAGGACAAACACAGGAGGAGGATCCCACCTACCCGGGGGCCCAGAGCCATCGGGATCCTAGAGATGGAGCGAATGGCGGGCGCCAGGGGCCGGGCAGGGCCTGTGTTTAGTGGGGACAGAGCGTCAGTTTGGGAAGATGAGGAAGTTCTGGAGGTGGACGCCGGCGGCTGACAACAGTGTGAATGTGCTTAATACCCCTGAACCGCACCATTACAAAGGCTACCATGGCAAACCTTTATACGTGAATCTTAACCACAGCAAGTCAAAGGCCATGGGCAACCCCCTCACCGGCCCTGAGGCAGAGTTGTTCCTGCACTTGAATGGCATTCTCGACCCCTACTTATGTTAAAATATTCTTTTATGGGGGCTCCTGGATGGCTCAGCTCATGATCTCAGGGTCGGGATCGAGTCCCACCTTGGGCTCCCTCCTGGGCCGGGCATCTGCTTCTCCCTCTCCCGCTGCCCCTCCCCCCACTCATCTGTGCTCTCCTGCTCTCAAATAGATCTTTTTTGTTTTAAAGATTTTATTTATTTATTTGACAGAGAGAGAGATCACAAGTAGGCAGAGAGGCAGGCAGAGAGAGAGGGGGAAGCAGGCTCCCCGCTGAGCAGAGAGCCTGATGTGGGGCTCGATCCCAGGACCCTGAGATCATGACCTGAGCCGAAGGCAGAGGCTTTAACCCACTGAGCCACCCAGGCGCCCGATGCCAAACCTTGCTAAAGATTACAGATCCCATTCTATTATTCCACGAATCATGACTACCGTAAACCTCTCACGCTGGGGCCTTACCCTCCCTGCGACTTGTGCTGTCTCTGACCAAGGCAGTGGGCCCCTGACCAGGGCCACTCTGCACTCCTCCACACAGAAAAGCAGGCCACACGGGGAAATGCGCCAGACTGCACGGTCCTTGCAGAAAATCTCTCCCTGGCAGTTGATAATTGCCCAAATGTTCAACGGTCCTGCCTTTTTATCCTAAGCCCCACCAGCTCCTCTGCACCGAGGTGCAACCAGCCAAGCTGATTCCAGAAGAGGCTCCAACCGCGGAGGGAGAATCAGGATGACAGGCCGAGAGAGCCTAGGGCAAAGTATCCTCTCCTCTCTCCGCCTGCCCCGCCTCCCACCCCTCACGGCCCTGCAGGAGGGACGGCCTGGAAGCCGGCGCCGCGGGGCCGCATGGGAGCGGGAGCCTGGGCCACTGACCCCAGCTCCCCCGCTCTCCGCACTTCCAGTTCAGGACCAGACAAATCATGCCCCCTAACCCGTCCGGTGGGACGCCCCCGTCTCCCCTCTGGGCCTCTCCACCACCTTCTCCACCCCCTGCAGCCCCACCTGGGGGCGGACTCCCAAGCTCTGGATCAATGGCCTGTTTGTCCTCATCGGGGCGGGGGTCCTCATTTATTTCTGCAGACACTGTTCATTCCATAAACGTTTACGGCCTTTCTCCTTACTGACGAGGCTCCAGGCTCTGAGAGGCAGGGACCGCGCGGGCGGCCCCCTAGGAGCGCTTGGTCTAGTTTGCACCATGGTCCTGCGCGCAAACAGAATGAGGCCGAGACCGCGGCAGGGCGAGCTGGGAGCGAGGGCAGGGGGAGCGGGGGCAGCGGGCCGAGGAGAGGAGGCGCCCGGTGGGGGGCTCAGGCCCTGAGAGCCAGCAGCGCAGCGGCTCCGGAGGGGGGCTGAGCAGGGACGCAGAGGGACTGGGGTGCCGCGGGCCGCCTCCGCGCAGCCCAGTCCCGCGCCCCAGACTGGCAGGCCTCAAAGGGCCGTTCTTAACCTCTTCTCTCAGGCCCTGTGGGTTGGCGGCGCGCAGGGGGCAGTTCTCTCTCGGTCCGAGTCCCCGCAGGTCGGGCAGCGCGGGTGCGGATGCGGATGCGGATGCAGAGGGAGCCCCGGGCAGCAGGGCCGCGCGGGCTCGTGGGTGGAGACGCAGCAGCGGGCGAGGTCCAGGGGGTCCAGGCGCAGCGGCGGGAGGTGGGGGGGGCTGTGATGCGCATGGGGCTTCTACCAGGGGCGCCGGGCTTTCTAAAGTCAGATTGTGATGTTTGCACAACCCTGTGAAGATACTAGAAACCCGCACTCCAAATGGATAGATCCTGTGGCATGTGACTTTGATTTCCATAAAGCTGTTTAGAAGAAATCTATTCTTGCTTTTACTTTGAACTTTTAGTTATAACTTGGTTGTTTTTCCATTGTTACAAGATATTTTTATTCTATTCTTGCTATAGTAGTATTTCCAGTTAACCAAACATTTTAGAATTCAATTGAATAATAATTTTTTCACTTGTAAACTTTCATTTGTAAACTTTTTTACCTGAAATATTATGAGAGTCCTCCTAAGACGAATTTCTTTCTTTTTTTTTTTTTTAAAGATTTTTTATTTATTTGACAGAGAGAAACACAGCGAGAGAGGGAACACAAGCAGAGGGAATGGTAGCGGGAGAAGCAGGCTTCCTGCTGAGCAGAGAGCCCGATGTGGGGCTCGATCCCAGGACCCTGGGATCATGACCTGAGCCGAAGGCAGACGCTTCACAACTGAGCCACCCAGGCGCCCCTTAAGACGAATTTCTTTAACTTATTTAAAAGTATTGCCTGGGCGCCTGGGTGGCTCAGTCGTGAAGCATCTGCCTTTGGCTCAGGTCATGACCCCAGGGTCCTCCCATTGATCTAGCGGACATCGGACATTGAGTTCCCTGCTCAGCGGGGAGCCTGCTTCTCCCTCTCCCTCTGCCCTCTCTTCGAGCGTGCACATGCATGCTCTCTCAAATAAATAAATACATAATTTTAAAGTATTATGCAAATTATTAACTTTAATGGACCCTGTGGCTGTCCTTACAAGTTCCGTGACTATAGGACACACTGGTTTTCTCCCAGCCTGGGGAGTTTGCATTAAGTGTTCTCATTTATTTTTTTCATTAAACAGATTTTTTTTTCTTTTCTTTCATTCCTTTTTTTTTTTTTAATATTTACTTATTTATTTGACAGAAAGAGAAAGATCACAAGTAGGCAGAGAGGCAGGCAGACAGAAGGGGGGGAAGCAGGCTCCCCGCTGAGCAGAGAGCCCGATGCGGGGCTCGATCCCAAGACCCTGAGATCATGACCTGAGCTGAAGGCAGAGGCTTGAACCCACTGAGCCCCCCAGGCGCCCCTTCTTCTTCTTTTTTTTTTAGGTAAGCTCTTTGCCCAATGTGGGGCTTGAACTCATGAGCTGAGGATCAAGAGTCACATGTTCTACCGACCAAGCCGGACAGCCACTCCCATTTTATTTTGCCATTTTCTTTCCAGCAGACTTCCGGACATCTCGTATAAACTCCCCATTAAGTATCTGGAGTCTCCCAAACCCAATCAAACACGGACTGCACACTGGATGTGTTCTAGTAACTGGACCCTTCCCAGGGGCCCCAGCGCTCTCCTTGTGACTCGCTGTGCAGCCCTCAGCACACCGGGCAGGAGACTCATCTCAGGAACAGAAATCAATAAATTCTGGGACCGATGCAAGATTATATCACATACCTTGTTCTTCCGAGAAAGGATGAGGAAGACCCGCCGCATGCAGAAGACAAAATGCCTGAGCTTTGCCAGGAGCAAGGTGAGCTGTAGAGCGGAGACGCTCGCTGTCCGTCTGTCCTCATCACTGGAATTCGACACCCTCCCCCCCAACTGTTCAGGCACCTTTCTCAGAAGTCATCGTGCAGGGGCGCCTGGGGGCCTCAGTTGTTGAGCGTCTGCCTTCGGCTCAGGTCATGATCCCAGGGTCCCGGGATCAAGCCCCACATCGGACTCCTTGCTCGGCAGGAAGCCTGCTTCTCTCTCTCCCACTCCCTCTGCTGTGTTCCCTCTCTCGCTGTGTCTCTCTCTGTCAAATACATAAATAAAATCCTAAAAAAAAAAAAGTCATCGTGCCTGGGACCCAACAAGCCATACCCACCTGCAGACTCAAGTCTGTGCCCAAATCACATCATTTTCTTCAGTTAGTCACTTCTTGTCTTTTCTTTCTCGAACCTCGTGCCCCAGGCTATCGGCCACCCTGTGCACCCCAACTGTCCTCTCACTCTGCACCCCCCCTGTGCTCTGCTCGGAGTTGGTGGTGTTCCCTCCACTTGGCCTCCTGGTTCTCTTTCAGCTCACCTCCCTGAACCATGATGGGATCCAGAAGAGCTTGTAATCCTCTAACCGCACAGCATTGCCTCTGGTTGCAGTTGCTGTTGGTGGGCTCAGTGTGCCGGATGCGGGGTGAGGGCGTGTGCGCCTCCCGCTGGGTGGGATCAGGCTGGTCACTGCATCGGACACGTGTAGTGACCAGCCCCCGGCCAGCGGGAAAGCCGTGCGCCCTATGCTCCTGTAACCCATGGTGGACAGACGGACCAGGCCCTTCCTTCCAAGGCATAGAGACCCTCTCTGCCAACTCTAGCATCGGCAGGCCTGGGGACAGGGCAACACCCCAGGGCGGGGTCCCTGTCCTCCCTAGGCCACAGGCAACAGGGAGCAGTGGCCCATACCACCCAGGAGCCAGGCAGCATCATGACCCCCCACCCAACCCCTGGCATCACTCATCTGCTTTCCTGTCTACGGACCGTCCTGTCTGGGAGAAGCTTATATAAATGGGCTCATCCAGCAGGCGGTCGTCAGGGACTAGCTCCTTCCACGTACAAAAATAATGTCTTCTAGGTTCACCTTTGTTGTAACGCATGGAACACAGAAGGTGCTTGTTTCCATTTATTGCAGAATTCCATTCCATTGTATGGATCATACCACATGTCATTCATTCGTCAGCGGATAGACATTTGGGCTGTCTCCAGCCTTGGCCATTATGTATCATGCTATGAACATTTATGTCCACACTTCTGTGTGGAAACATGTTTTCATTTCTTCGGGGTACTCCGTCTAGAGGTGGGATTGTGGATCCCGTGGTAAGGCAAAGGTCAAACTCTTTGATATACTACAGCCCACGTGGTTTTCCAAAGTGGCAGCTCCATTTTGACAGTCCCACCGGGTGTAAGAAAGATGTGATTTTCCCACATCCTTGCCAACATTTGCCATGTCTTTCCTGGTGGTATGAAGCGATAGCTGCCTTCTGACTGATAACGTTGACAGTTTTTTCATGGACTTACTGGTCATTTGTGTCTCTTCTTTGGAAAAATTTCTATTTGGATACTTTGCCCATTTTTAAAATCCGTTATTTGTCATCTTGTTACAAGTTGCAATAGTTTTTTGTTTGTTTTGTTTTTAAGATACAAGTCCCTATCACATATGTGACTTGCAAATATTTTCCCCCATTCTGTGGTTATCTTTTCACTATCAATGGCGTCCTTTGAAGCACAGAAATTTTTAATTTTGGTGAAGTCCAGTTTATCTTTTTCTTTTTTTGCTTATAACTTAGTTGTAATTTATAAGAATCTATTGTCAAATCCATGAATGTTTACTCCCATGTTTTCTTCCAAGAGTTTAAAGGTTTTATTTTTTACATTTAGGTCCTTGATGCATTTTGAGTTAGTTTCCATGTATAATGTGAGGTAAGGGTTCTAACTTCATTCTTCTGCATGTGGATGCTCAGTTTCCCGGGACCAATTGTTGAAAGACTACTCTTTCCCCTTAAATCATTTTGGTACTTGTCAAAAATTGATTTCTTTTACTTATTTTACATATTTATATTTTACTTCTTGGTTCTTAGTTCAATTTCATAAATCTGCATAGTTCTAGCCTTCGGTCAGTAAGTGAGAATAGAATTGCTGGAGCCTACAGTAACTTGTCTTGATTACCATAGCTTTGTAGTAAGGCTTGAACTTGGAAAGTATGAGTCCTCCAACCTGTTCTTCTTTATCAAGATTATTTTGGCAGCTCTGGGTCCCTTGCATTGCCGTATGAATTTTAGGATCAGCTTATCTATTTCTGCACCTAAACTGTTTCCACCTCCTCCCACCAATCTCCTGTCTGTGGATTTGTCTCTATTGTGTGTCTCACATCATGGAATCATAGAATATTGTTCGTTTTGTGTCTGCTTTCTTTCACTAGGCATGTTTCCAAGATCTACCCAGGTTGTAGCATGTATCAATACTTAATTCCTTTTTATGGAGGAATAATATTCCAGTGAACAAGTTATACCATTTCCCCACTAGAATGGCAATGAGTAATGAGCTGACACTAACAAGTGTTGACAAGGATGTGCAGAGATCGGAATCCTCATACACTGCCGACTGGAACAGAAGGGCTTCAGCTGCTTGGAAAACGGTATAGGGATTCCTCAAAAGGTAAAACAGAATTACCATGTGACCCAGAAACCCTATGCAGCCAATTTAAAATAGGTGTTCAAACTAATACTTGTACACAAATGTTCATAACAGCACGAGTCATAAGAGCCGAACAGTGGAAACACCCAAACATCTATCAAAAGATGAGTATATAAATTATGGAACTCACTGGAATATTATTCCTCCATAAAAAGGAATTAAGTATTGATACATGCTACAACCTGGGTAGATCTTGGAAACATACCTAGTGAAAGAAAGCAGACACAAAACGAACAATATTCTATGATTCCATGATGTGAGACACACAAAAGAGACAAATCCACAGACAGGAGATTGGTGGGAGGAGGTGGAAACAGTTTAGTTGGGGATGATGAGAATGTTGTGGATGTAGAAAGCGGTGGTGGCACAACGCAGTTCAACTGTTCATTAAACAATCTGTTCATTAAAATGGTTAATTAGATGCTAAGCAAACCGCCTAAATAAAGTGTAAAAAAATTATCAGTTTGTGAAATACTATGATGTCTGGGATTTGCTCCAAAATAATGAAATGGGGTGAAGATACAAAAAGGTTTAAGAAAAAGACAACTGTGGTTTGCAAAGGAAACAGAAATGGATTGGGAGCGGATAAACGCTGAGTTGGGAGCCCAAGGACAGACTCCAGGGCTGGGCGACGGGGCGGAGGAGGCAGCTGCAGCTGAGCGCCTCTGAGCGCGTCCTAGATCAGCAAAGGGGCCGTCTGGGCAAAAGGAGGGCCCAGGGTTTCTGGGAACACGGCCGGGAGGGTGTTCTTGCTGAGCAGCGCAGACCTGGGAGGGGGCAGGAATCCAGGACGGCCCTTCAGAAATCACCTCCTCGTACACCTTAAACTCCCACCACGCACACGACACCAAAAGTAACTGTATCTCCATAAAGCTGGGAAAACAGTCCAACACGGACGGCCCTCCAGGTTGGGCGCGTGCCGCCGTCAGACGCGGCTGGAGAAGCGAGGAGACAGGCGGGGCCTGGCCGTCTCCTCCGCCCGCATCTCACCCGAGTCCCCCGGGGGCTCTGTGTCCTCCCCGGGGACGTGCGGGCCCCGGTGCGTCCTCGGGCCCCCCGCGAGCACGGTGGGGCGCAGGCCCCCAACTCGGCTCCGCCCGCTCCGCGCCCACGCGGCGGCACCTGCCAGGTGCGCCCTCGCGCGCTCCAGCCGGGCCGGCCTGGGCGGGGCGGGGCGGGACAGGCCACGCCCCGGGGCGGGACCGCGGGGCTCCCCTGCCCGCGCCCCTAGCCCGCCGGGTGCGCGCCGCGCCGCGCCCCTCGCGGAGCTCCGGGCCATGGAGGCCGCCGAGCCCGCCGAGCCCAAGCCCCCCGCGGGGGCGGACGCGGCCCGGCGCCTGGCCCGGGGCTGCTGGTCGGCGTTCTGGGACTACGAGACGCCCAAGGTGATCGTGGTCAAGAACCGGCGCCTGGGCGTCGTGTACCGCGCGGTGCAGCTGCTCATCCTGCTCTACTTCGTGTGGTGGGTGCGGCTGGGCCGGGGCGCGGGGGTCCGGGGGCCCGGAGCGGCGGGGAGCGGCGGGGAGGGTCCCGGGTCCCCTCCAGAGCGGCCGCGCCCGCCCCCCCAGGTACGTGTTCATCGTGCAGAAGAGCTACCAGGACAGCGAGACGGGCCCCGAGAGCTCCGTCATCACCAAGGTCAAGGGCATCACCTTCTCCGAACACAAAGTGTGGGACGTGGAGGAGTACGTGAAGCCCCCCGAGGTGCGCGCGCGCCCCGCCTCCCCGCCCCCGGGAAGGAGCGAGGGGTGCCTGCGCCGCCAGCCTCGGCCGACCATCCCCTCTTTCTGAGCCCAGGGAGGCAGCGTGTTCAGCATCATCACCAGGATTGAGGTCACCCCCTCCCAGACCCTCGGAACCTGTCCAGAGGTGAGGCCGGGCGGCGGGCAGAGCTGGGGCGGACGGAGGGGACCCGCTGTAGAAGGTGCGGGGCTCCTCACCAGGCCGTCTCCTCCCTAGAGTATGAGGGTCAGCAACGCCACCTGTGACTCGGACGGGGACTGCGTGGCCGGGCAGCTGGACATGCTGGGAAACGGTCAGTGCCCGCCGGCCGGGGATGGGGTGGGGCGGGGCGGCGCCCCTCGCCCCCTGAGCGCGCGTCTGTCCCCAGGCCTGCGGACCGGGCGCTGCGTACCCTACTACCAAGGCTCAGCCAAGACCTGCGAGGTGTCCGGCTGGTGCCCCGTGGAAGACGGGGCCTCTGTCAGGTGTGCACACCCGCTGGCCCCACCTGCCTGGGCCCCAGCTCACAGCCCAGCACGACTCTATCCCCCTCCTTTCGCTCCTCCCAGAGCAGAGCAGAGCCCGGATGTGCTGGGGGGGGGGGGGGGGAAGAGGGTGGGAAGGCTAAACACATCCAGTCTGTGCCTCCTCAGCCAATTTCTCGGCAAGATGGCCCCAAATTTCACCATCCTGATCAAGAACAGCATCCACTACCCTAAATTCCAGTTCTCCAAGTAAGAGCCACTAGGGTATGGGGGGCAACGGGCTAGGGATGGGAGCTGCCTCCGGGGAGCGCGGGGTTTGTGGGTACAGAGCACCTCCCGTGGCTGGGCCCCGTCCGCAGGGGCAACATAGAGCACAGGAAAGACGGCTACCTGAAACGCTGCACGTTCGATGAGGTCTCTGATCTCTACTGTCCCATTTTCAAGCTGGGCTTCATAGTGGAACAGGCAGGAGAGAACTTCACGGAGCTGGCTCATACGGTGAGGGGGCAGCCGAGGGACGATGGGGGGCGAGCTCTCCTTTCAGATGCTGGCCCCTACTTGCAGACGAAGGGTCTGCCAACCCCCTTTGCAATCTTGGCCAGCCCTGGCCCTGTTCGGGCAGACGGAGAAACACGATCAGCCAACTCATCTGGGCAGGCGTGGCTCCTGCTAAATTATTGACTCCTGGTCACATAGCTGGCCACTACTGTCCTCTCATGCTTCAGCCGTGGGGCCCTCCCCAAGCACCCCAGTTCTCAGCCCTGAGCTGCCCCAGGTGCCCCGAGATGAGCACCCCAAATGCAGTCTTGGGGCAGGACCCCATGGCCCTCGAGGGTCCTGCGTGTGCCCTCCCTGACACCCATCTCTGTGCCCACTTCTGGGCAGGGTGGCGTCATTGGGGTCATTATCAACTGGGACTGTGACCTGGACCTGTCAGCGTCAAAGTGCAACCCCAAGTACTCCTTCCGGAGGCTTGACCCCAAGCACGTCCCAGCCTCCTCTGGCTACAACTTCAGGTACCTTGGCCTTGGGATGTCTGGGTCCTCGCCCACCCTGGCTGTGGTGGCTCCAAGGTAACAGGGCAGCCGCTCAAAGGTTCAGGGGCCCAGGGGCTGGTGGAGTCTCAGAGCGTCCCGTGTTGGGTGAGCACCCACCACCGTGCTCCTCAGGGTCATCCTTCCCCAGGTTTGCCAAATATTACAAGATAAACGGCAGCGCCACCCGCACGCTCATCAAGGCCTACGGGATTCGCATTGATGTCATCGTGCACGGACAGGTAAGTTCTACTCTGCCTACCAGGGACGCGGGCAGGCAAGGGACTGAGTTGGCACGGCCCCATCCCCCCACCCTCCCTTGAGCCCCACTTGCCCCAGACCCCACAACCATCTAAGGCAGCCTCCCCTCCCAAGGCAGGGAAGTTCAGCCTGATTCCCACCATCATTAATCTGGCCACAGCACTGACCTCCATCGGGGTGGTAAGGAAATGCATGCTGGGCATGGGGGGCTTGGTGGCAGGGGTGGGAGGGGGTGCCTCCCGGGCCCTGACACGTGGGTTTGCTGGCCCAGGGCTCCTTCCTGTGTGACTGGATCTTGCTGACGTTTATGAACAAAAACAAAGTGTACAGCCATAAGAAATTCGACAAGGTGTGCACGCCGAGACGCCCCCCTGGTAGCTGGCCTGTGACCCTGGCGCTTGTGTTGGGCCAGGCCCCTCCCCCACCCCACCCCTGCTCCGCAGACCCCGGCCAGGCCGGACAAGCTCTGGCTGCCCCGTCCCCATGGCTTTGCCCCACCTCCGCCCCATCCGAGCAGATGGCGGACCCTCCCGAGCAGACGGCGGGACCAGAGCTGTGCACCCCCGAACCGTCCCAGCAGGACTCCACACTCACAGACCCCCGAGGTCTGGCCCGGCTCTGAGCCCACCACACACCTTCCATGATGCTGTGACGAAGGCTCTGCCTGGCAGGGCCCTGACGTCTGTGGTCCCGAGAGACCCAGCCCCTGCTCCCCTGCTCCCCTGGCAGCCCACGGAGACCTGCACCGTGTGCCTGGGGGCCCCGCCCTCACACCTCGACACTGAGACTGGGAACCACAACACCCCGTTCACCTGGGCAGTGGGCCAGCACCACGCTGCTGCCCCCCGACCCCCGACTTCGGGGTGGGGGGGTCAAATCCTGCCTCCTCCTCCCCAGCTGACCTCTCCCCCAGGCTTCTCAGCCTGCCCCACCCAGACCCTTTGCTTGCTTTGTAGCCAAGAAACCACACATCCAGAACCCCCTAATAAACCCGCGACCAGACCCTCGGGCCTCATTTCTCAGGAAGAGCATCTCGAGTCCCTGAAGAGGAACACCTGGGAGGGTCCTTGCGTGTGGGAGCCGCGGGCGCCCTCGGTCCTGACTCCCTCTAACCAGCCTGGGTGCACAGTGCACAGGTGTGTCCACCCCCATGTCCAGCTGGGTCACAATGACGTCCGACCGGGGGCCGCGGGGGTGGGCAGGGACTGATGGCACAGGAGGAACTCAACTGCCCTGCAGTTAGCTTGCTTGCCAGCTTCCTGGGGGTGGGGGTGTCCCCCTAGACCCAAACCTTGAAATATGGGACAGGATGGGGGCTCTGGAGGAGGGGGGCCAGGGAGTAAATGATGAGTCCTACTAAGGAAAACACTGGTTCTCGCCCCAAATACCTGTGCAAGCGCCCCAGGCCCACTTACAACAGGGCCCCGGGAAGGGTGGGGATTTGGTGCTGGGAGGGGACGGACAAGGCAGGGCCAGGTTGAGGAGCTGGCGCCCCAGCCGGCACCAGCAGGTCAGGCCTGCAGATAATTGGTTAGCATGCCCGGAGATGGCACCGTGGTCATTACACTCAGCGACTCTGCCTGGTGCCTGTCTGGCCAGCCCCCCCTTGAGGGGCTGCCAGAACTTGGCTGGCCAGCGGTTTCCCTAGCAACAGGGACGGCAAACACACAGGTCTGAGGCAGCATGGGCACGCTTTGCACAGATCACCTTGGCTAGGATCCCATCGCTTCCAAGGTCTGGTGAGGGCTCAGACCCCACCCGGGCCCCCGGGGTCCCCAAGTCCAAGTGACACTGGCAGGTGGCCAGAGCCGGCCCTCCTACCACCCACACCCACCTGGGCCAGCAATCACACACACCTGAGAAGCCCCCACCCAGCCCCCTGTCTAGACCCCTCCATCCTCAGGGTGGGGATTCCACAGTCACCCAGATGCCTGCAACATCCCAGGTGCCTGGCTTGCTCACATCCAGCTCTAGTTTTGGAGAAACTGGCTTTTCCAGTTGGGGCTGGACTGCAGCTCAGGACCACGGCCAGGGGTTCAGGTTTCCCATTCTCAGGCAGGAGAGTGACCCTGGGGCCCTCAGCTGGCCTCTGCGGGGGCCACCCCGCTGCAGGGACTCGAGGGGGGCGGTGTGCAGGCCCTCAGCCCACCCCCACCCCGCTGGGACTTGCCCGGCTCCACTTCCAGGAAGCCTGGTGGGCCCCCTCCTCCCCCACCCAGCCCTAATTTGATTTGATCTCCATCTGGGGGCTGACGCAGGCTCTGTCCACCTTCCAGCCAGTGTCGGGTTTCTTGTGGCCACGGGGTCTAGACACACCCAAAGCGCTGTACCCAGGGCCCAAGGCACCCAGCCGGGCCGAAGTCAGGGGCTCCTCCTTCCATCTGTGTAGGGACGGAGACACATTGCACATGTACCCGTAAAAATATCAAGAAATGTAAAATTCAAGGAATAAAAGGAAGTCCACAGTGTAGCACTGAGAAGTTTGGCCAAAAGGATGAATTTAAGCCAGGCTCCAGAGCCCCCAGCGGCCCAGGGCTCACACGGGGCTTCCCGAGGCCGCCCATTCGGGGTCTGTGCATTGGAGTCAGTGAGCCTGCCTCTGGCCTCCCCAACTCGGCTGTTCCCTTCCCATGCCGGGTCTCATTCGGTCAGAAATCCGGCGTGGAGCCGGTCCTCTGGGGCCGACAGAACAGCGGAAGCAGCTGCCTGCTCTTGTTGAGGTCACCAGAAGGCAGGACCGAGGCCCGGCCTCTCGCCTGGCCCAGCCCCACCCACATGCAGAGCCGAGCGTCAGGCCCCCGGCCTCCCCCAGTTCCGGACACACGGGCGGCAGGGTCCAGCGTTGAGGTGGCCACGGCCCTGGCTGAGCTGCTGCGCCGTGGGCAGGTGAGGGCGGCAGGCTGCGGGCCCACGAGCCCCCTTGGCCTTCGGAGGTCAGGCAGGCCCTGCCAGGGTCAGATGGCTGACACGACACCCCAACAACGCTGCTGCCGCTGTTTGTCTCCATCTCTCCCAAGACGCTCCCTCAGAGCTGAAGGGAAAAACCTAAAACCTTGCACGTAGAAAAATGGTTTCCTCAAACACAGGCACGAGCAAGTCTGATGGATGGTGTGCACCGTCCCTCCCCGGGCCCTCAGGCTCGCCACCGTGGGGACCAGCCCGTGTGCCTGGGGGGCCCTCCTCGTGGCACTGGCGTGTCAGAGGGCGGAGGCACCACAGTCCGGATTCCAGGCTCGCTGCTGCACACGTGGGGACTGCTGGCACGTGAGCCCCCGCCCCTGCAGACCCCACTGTGGCCAGGACGTCTCCAGACAAGGAGCCTACGTCCCGGGAGCTCATCGTGCGAAAGACACCCAGGTCCCCATGGGGTTCGGTGCCGGATTCCCTGGAAATGGCCAAAGTCCTGCCCTGAGCACAGCCGGGGCCCAGGGAACGCCGAGGTGGAGCCGCTTCCTGCTCTCCCGGGCCCCGGGCCCTGCACCCCAAGCTCCCGGACGCTGGTGTTCTTCGGTGCTCTGTCCTGGGCAAGATCACAAGTTTGGGAGGTCAGGGCCGAGAGTGGGGACGCCGCTCGACTGCTACTGGCCCAGCTGAGGGTTCTTCTGCAGCAACCACTCCAGGGTCTCCGTGAGGTATGACAGGCCATAGTGCTGCGCGATGTTCTGGAAGATCCTAATCTGCTCCATGAAGACCTGCAGAAAGAGCAACCACAGTGAGACCCGGCTCCGGGGGCCCCGGCGTGTGGGCAGACGGGCAGGGCGGCAGGGCCGACTGGCGGCGGGAGCCCCACCTTGGTGTGGATGGTGAGGGCGAAGCCCCCCGCACAGCCGCAGTACACAGGCATGTTGGCCTCCTTCACCCCTCGGCACTTCAGGCAGACCTGCAACGAGGAGCAGCCCTGGTGAGCAGACCCCCTGCCCAGGCCAGCCACAGCCGGCGGCGCTCAGCCGCTCGGCACATTCACGCAACAGGCCCTCCCCGACCTCCACGGCCCCGGCCTTCAGCTCAACTGCGAATAAAACGCCGAGACTGCGACAGCGTTTGCCCAAACGTGCCAGCTGCTTCCCATCTCCCTCCGTGTGAGCACTGCACCCGAGTCCTGGGGGCTCCTTCCAGCACCCCTCAGATTGCTGCGTAGACGTCCCCGCTCAGTGGGAATCCCTCTAGCCAACGCTGAAAACTGCCCTGTTTCTCTCTTCCCTGTCCACTGTCTTCACACTCACTGTGACTTACGCACTCTCACCTTGCTCACTATCTATCCTCCCCTACAGTGAGAGGTCCACGAGGCCAGTCCTGCCCTGTAGGAGCCCCAGGGACGTCTAAGCAGTCACAGGACGCCGCCTGAACCATGGGGTGGTCACCTCAGGGAACCAGGTCGCGACCTGAGAGGTGTGCACACCCGGAGCTTCTCCTGGGTGCAAATGGCTCATCCAGAAGGCCTCGCGCAGCGGAGGGCCGTCCCCAGGGTCTGGTCCACTGCTCACCAGGTCCTGCAGAGTGAAGGCCATGAGCTTCTTCTGCAGGGCTTCCACCAGAGCCATCTCGATGACGGACGTGTCGTAGGCAACCTGACAGTTGGAGCAGAGCCACTGAGGCAGCACGGCCCCGTCCTAGGCAGGAGGAGAGGGCCGGTCAGTTCTCCGCGTGGCCTTCTGCACGGCCTTCCCCAAGGCCCGGCAGGGACTATGCGGCGGGTACAGGGGCGCCACTGTGCACAGGGCCGTCACTGCCCAGCACGTTTACAAGGACACTGTCCCGGTGCGGGGCGGGGAGGGCCTTTTGCATCAGAACTCGCAGGGGCACTGGAGAGGGGCGCTGCAGTACCTCCCATCCTTACCGACCAAGGCCACGGCCGCTGCGCACCTGAGAGAAGGAGGACTCCTTGCACAGGTCCAGATCCCGGCAGAAGTTACAGCTGCGGCAGATGACCTCGGGGAGCACGTAGGAACGGCAGGGGTCTCGGAACTGGGCCTCCTCCGAGAACTCACCCACGTCCACGAGACGAAGCAGGTCTCGGTTCAGCTTGTTCACCTGGTTTGTGATGTTTGTGTCCAGAGACAGAACCTTCAGAGAACGGAGCCCGAGTCAGGGATGGACCCCGGGGCTTCCCTGCTCTCCTAGGACTGGAAAAGCCTGTGGGGGACTCTTGGAGCCGCAGTTCCTCAGCACCCCTCCCTTCTGCTGCATCAGGGGAGGGGGGCTGTGGCGGCCACACACTGTCCTCGGTGTGGGCCCTGCACGCGGAGGCCCCGCCCCAATCCCAAGTCCCACGGTCTCCGTCAGCTCCAGGGGACCCGGGGGCACACCGGCATGCCCTCCCGTCCCCCGTACTGACTCCTTCCTCCTCGCTGACCGTAGTCCTACATCGAGGCTTCCCGATCTCGCTCTCGCTTGCAGAGTGCGGGACTTCAAGCCCCGCGGGTGGGGGGTTCCCCCGCCAGCCTGGAGAAGCCTCTTCGACCTCCCTCGAGAGCCTGTGCAGCTCATGCCGGGAAGCCTGGCTCTCGCAGTGCCCGCAGACCTCGGAGGAGGCATCTAACCCCCCCATCCCGAGAGGAGAGGAGAGGACAGGAAAGACATCTGTGGAGACCTCTCCCACACCACAAACCAAACACTACTTGAAAGACATGTTTGAGACAGAACTACTTATAGTCAGATTTGAAGCCCACCCACCGCCCTATCCAGTGAGAAACGTAGATTACGGCAAGCAGGTAAATTTGCAAGTGTGTACAATGAGGACAGACAACCTGTTGGGCTTAAAAACGTATCGATTATGTATTTCTGATTAAAAATCTGGATTGAATTAAAAAGAAAAAAGTAAAAAGACATTTCACTAGTGAATTACCAAAGGTTAAGGAAAAAACAATACTCGACATTGTATCTTCTAGGAAACACAAATGGAAAAACGCATTTAAACTCCTTTTATGAGGCTAACATCACCCTGATACCAAAGACAGTACGAGAAAACAGCAGACCAACAGCCATCGTGTGCACTCAAAAATCCCCAATAAAATACCAGCAAACTGAACGCACCAATACGCACAAAGGAGAGCACATCCTGACCATGTGGGATTTACTCCAGGAATGCAAGGCTGGATCAGTATTTAAAAATCAGTGCCATATCCAGACGGCCGCCAGGCACATGAAAAGGTGCTCAAAATCGCTCATCCTCAGGGAAATGCAAAGCAAAACCAGAATAAGGGATCACCTCAGCCATGTCCCAACAGCTAAAATCAACAACACAAGAAAGAACAGGTGTGGGCGAGGATGTGGAGGAAGGGGGGCCCGCT
>CM053616.1:49526847-49540875 GCA_028646535.1 Procyon lotor
GCGTACACTGCTGCTGGGACTGCGAAGGAAGGGGGGCCCCGCGTACACTGCTGCTGGGACTGCGAAGGAAGGGGGGCCCCGCGTACACTGCTGCTGGGACTGCGAAGGAAGGGGGGCCCCGCTTACACTGCTGCTGGGACTGCGAGCCAGGCAGCCGCTCTGGGCACAGTTGTGGAGGGTTCGTAAGATACAAACAGAGCTACCTTGGAGAATAAAAAATAAAGGATAAAAACAAAAAAAAAAAAAATAGAGATACCTTAAGATTCAGTAATTCCACTGCTGAGTGTTTACTAAAAAACAAAACAAAACAAAACAAAAAAAACCCACAAAAACACTAAAAAAGAAAAAAGAAATAAATTACTAATTGAAAAAGATACATGCACCCCTATATTTACTACAGCATTATTTACGATAGCCAATTACAGAAGCAGTCCAAGTGTCCCCTGATAAGTGAATGGATAAAAAAGATGTGATACAAGATACAAAGTCTGTGTACAAATACTGTGTATTATCTCTACACAGTAGCACTGAACAAATGGAAACTGAAGTTTAAAAAAGTCAATGCCGTCACAATAGCACCAAACCACCTGAAAACCTTAGGTGCAAATGTGTGCAATATTTATATGCTGAAAACCCCAAAACACTGATGACGAAAACCAAACATGACCCAAATAAATGGAAAGATACAGTGGTTCATAAAATAAAAGTCTCAGCACTAAGATGTTATTCCTCCCTAAAATAATCTATAGATTGAAATGACTCTAATTAACATTCTAAAAGGATTTTTTTTCCTCTGGGTAGAAACTAATACGCTGATTCAAAAATTTATATGGAGGGGCGCCTGGGTGGCTCAGTGGGTTAAGCCTCTGCCTTCCGCTCAGGTCGTGATCTCAGGGTTGTGAAATCCGGCCCCGTGGTGGGCTCCAGGCCCTGCTTAAGATGCTCTCTTCCCCTTCCTCGGCCCTTCCCCTCTAAGAAAAACAATTTTTTCGGTCAATTAAATCAAAGTTAAGATCCACTCATTGAAAAATCTGTTAAGAGAATTTTGAAAAGGTAGGCCAAAGTCTGGAAGAAAATATTTAGAAATCACGAATTTAATAAAGACTTCATATCTAGAATATATAAAGAACTCTTAAAACTAAAAAACAAGGGGGCGCCTGGGCGGCTCAGTCAGTTAAGCCTCTGCCTTCGGCTCAGGTCATGATTTTGACGTCCCAGGATCAAGTCTTGCATCAGGGCTCCCTGCTCAGCTGGGGGTCTGCTTCTCCCTTTCCTCCTTCCTCCTGCTCATATCCACCACCCTGCTCTCAAATAATGTGTTCCTTTTTTACAAAAACTCTCAAAAATAAGAAACATAACCTCATTTTTAATAATGGGCAAAAAATTTGGACATTTCACCAAAGATGTATGGACCAAAAACCACCACGTGAAAAAATACTCAGCATCTTTAGTCTTGGGGAAATACAAATTAAAAACATAGAGATACCACCACACATCTATCCAAAAAGCTAAAATTTTGAAAATGCCCAGGTTCTGGGAGGAACATGGAGCAGCTGGGCTCGTGACCGACCGCTAGTGGGAATGCAAACCAGACCAGCCGCTTTAGAACATTCGCACTCAGGATATGACCCAGCAATCCCCTCCTCCATCTTTACCCAATAAAAGAAAACTTATGTTCACACAAAAAACTACATAAGAATAGGGCAGGGACACCTGGATGGCTCAGTGGGTGAAGCGTCAGCCTTCGGCTCAGGTCATGGTCCGGGGATCGAGCCCCGTGTGGAGCTCCCTGCTCTCAAAGAAACTGCTTCTCCCTTTCTCCCCTGCTCAATGCTGTCTCTAGGTATTTCTCTCCCAAATAAATAAAATCTTTAAAGAAAAAAGAAATGAGGGGCGCCTGGGTGGCTCGGTTGGTTAAGCGGCTGCCTTCAGCTCAGGTCATGATCCCAGGCTCCTGGGATTGAGTCCCGCATCGGGCTCCTTGCTCAGCAGGGGTCCTGCTTCTCCCTCTGCCTCTGCCCCTGCTTGGACACTCTCTTTCTCTCTGACAAATAAATAAATAAAACCTTTAAAAAAAAAAAAAAGAAAGAAATGAATGTTTATAGCAACCATATGCTTTTTTTTTTTTTTTTAAGATTTTATTTATCCACTTATCACGGAGGAAGAGACAGAGTGCGCGCGCAGGCAGAGGCAGAGAGAGAAGCGGCCTCCCCGCTGAGCAAGGAGCCCAATGTGGGACTTGATCCCTGACCTGAGCTGAAGGCAGATGCTTAACTGACTGAGCCCCCCAGGCGTCCCCTAGCAACCCTATTCTTAAAGATCCCAACATAAAAGCCCAGATGAACTTCAGGCACTGCATGGCCAACCTCGGCTCTTGTGCACAGCGGGGCCGTAGAAAGGGACAGAGAGCACTGGACCGGCAACCACAAGACCCCTTCTGCTGAGTCAAAGCAGCCAACCCGAAAGGGCGACGTGACCGGGCAGGGCCAGACGGGCGGCTCCAGGCCAGAGCGGGGCGGGGGTCACTGAGCCGGCCGGTGCCCGTTTGCACCCTGCTGTCCGCGGCAGCGGCACTCTGGGAGCTCTCCGACCACCGCAGCCCAGAGTGACCTCACCGTGTGTGCCTGTCACAAAGCCCAGGGACACGGAACAGATGGAGCAGACCGTTCAGCGCGTGCCGAGGCAGGTGCTGTGTTCCCGGGATGATAGACATCGTGCATCCCGACCGTGCTGGAGACACGGGGGTGCGTCTTCTCCAAACTGACAGGCCACACACGAACAGCAGTGACCTCTCACTGTAGGGACGACAACTGTGCGGCCCACCCCAGTGGTCAGATGGCATGAGCTACCCCTCGGGGCAGCGGCAGTCACCACAGCCCGGCCCCGAAAGGCAGTTTGCGGGGAGGTAACCTGACCCGCAGCAAAGTGCTCTCTCCCTGGCAGAGGGGACGCCTGCATGGGGCCATCCGGTAATATGATCCTGCCTGGGACTCGCCCTGCCTTTCCCAGAGAGGCACAGGGCAGCCAGCAAGCCCCCCCCCGCCACCGCCACGCCCATCACAGCCTGTCGGGGGGCCCACCAGCCCCGGATCACGAGCACTGCCGCTTCACCGCTCCTGGCCTGCCTCTCACCTGCACCCCCAGATCTTCCTACCCCAGGGCCTTTGCATGTGGAGCTTCCCCCTGGGGTGCACCTGGTCAGGCCCTGCGGGTCAACAATGTCTCACCAGGGTCCCCATCTTCCTCACCAGCCCTGCCCTGCTCCTCTGAGCCCACCTACCCATTGACTTGTCCCCGCTCACTAGAGCGCAGGCTCTACGAGGATGGGGGTCTCTCCTGTCTTATCCCCTTGTCACCCCGAATGCCTCCCACAGCGGCTGCAGGGAAGGGGCAGCAAAGGATGATGGAGTCAACGAGAATGTACTCTGGGCAACTGTGCCTCCCCCGCCCACGGGGACGACTCCCCCACATGAGGACGACCCCGAGCCCCTCGGGAGCCAGGCTTAGGAGGTCGTCCTCCCGCCCACGCCCCATGCCCGTGGACGACCCCCCCACGTGGATGCCCCCCACCCCGCCCACAAGGCTGCTCTCCCGCCCTGCCCTGCGGACCCCTGCGGTCCCTGTGCGCACTAGTTTGGGCGCCCATGCCCTGCAGGTGGGGGTCGCAGCCTCACCTTGCACACGTACTTGATGAACTCGAGTGCAGGGTTGTTGAGCAGCAGGTGGGAACCGGGGAGCACCGGAAACATGCTGGACAGCTGGGCGGAGTTCCGGGAGCCCGTGACCTTCTTCTGAATCTTCTGAGTGATGGTGAAGAAGTTTTGTGCGAGCTCGTTGGCCACGTAGTCTTGTGAGAAGGTGATCATTCCTGGGGGAGCAGGGAGGCGGCTGTGTCCCCCCCGTGCCGCGACGGGGTGTGGAGGGTGGGCACGGGGACCCCGGGAGGCGGCGCGGCGCACTCACCGGGCAGGGCGCCGGCCGCCGGGGCGTCCTGGGACAGCTGGCTGGGCCCCCGGCGTCTCAGGGGCGTGCTTCCCGGGGCGCTGCGCCGCAGCTCCTCCTTCATGCTGTGGTACACCGCCACGATGTACGCTGTGGGGACAGGGCGGCCTTGAGGGCGGCGCACCCGTGCTGGGGGGGGTTGGGGGAGATCGGCGGGCATCCCGTCCGCCACACCCCCGCGTGCGCGCACCTTCCCGACGCGCCAGTGGCCGTGTCTGCTCCAGAGGCGAAGGGCAGCCCGCCGAGCGCGCGCAGACGCACCACGGGGAGGCCACGGCCCGCACCCTGCTGGCCGCCGGGCGCCCACGGACACCGCAGGGGCACAGGTTCCCGCGCACACGGGCCGGCAGGGCGGCTCACCCGACACGATCATGAGGAAGTAGCTCTGGCACGAGGCCGCCTGCGGCAGGAACTGCACGATGTTCCAGTTGTTTTCCAGCTTGTCCTCCACATCCGGCTCCTGTGCACCTTCCCCCTCCTCCTCTGCCTCCTCCTCCTCCTCCTCCTCCTCCTCCTCCTCTTTGCGCCCTTCTGGGGACCCCTGCTGGAACGCAGACACAACCCCAGCTGTGTCTTGGTGCTGCGGCGACACAGCCTAGAACCATGCCCGGCTCTCCCGACCCTTCTGCCCACCCAGGCTGGGCGCTCACCCAGTCCCCCGTGTCCCTGGGCCCCGCCAGTCGGCTCTGAGGAGGAGGTCCTTTAGTGCAGGAGTACACGCCACACAGGGTGACGGGGACTCTCATTTTGTTCTTCCAGAGAATTCACTTCAAAATTCCTCAACTCCCCCCACCCACCAGCGGTGACCCTGGGTGACTAGTTCTCTCCTCTGAATGCCCAATCTCCTGAGATGGTGACCGCTCTGCCCACAAGGCCCTACTGCAGATCTCTCCCGTGTGACCAGACCCCTCAAGGGGGCCCTTCACCCCAACTTGTCCACTCTGACAGCCCCCCATCCTCAGAGCAGCAACCACCGCTGCCTTCTCTCGATCCGGCCAGATGCCTACCCTTTACTCCCCACTGAGGTCTGTCCTGCCCACAGGCCCTGTTTCCCCAGCCACGCTCAGTACGGAGGGCAGGCGACCCATGCACCCCGCATACCCCGCCAAGCATTGCTCCCCTCACCCTGCATTTGCTCTCCTTCCCCTTCCATCCTCTGACAGACACCAGGCCTCATGCGCCTGGGGGCCGCCCACACCCCCATGTCACCTATACCCCTTCCACTGGCCTGGGCCCTCCGCCTTCAAAACCCACCCGAGTCCGTCTCCCTGCCTCCACCCTGCCCCCAGCCCCTGGGGTCGATGCTAGCCCCGACCCCCCACAGTGCCGTCCACAACACGGGGCCCTAGTGGAAGTCAGGCCCGGACACATCCCCCCTCGGAACCGCTCCGGCACTCAGAGCCGAATCTCCGACTCCACCGTCGGTCCCCAGTGCCCTGGTCCTAGCTGCCCTGTGCCGCACCTGTGACCACCGCCGTGGCCCTGCCCCGTGTCACGGCCACCTCTGGCAGTAGCCCCTGGCCCAGCCCTCCCACCCCTGCTTGCCTGTCCCCTCCTTACGGCCCCCACAACCTTCCCATCTCAATCAGCCCCTGCCCCACGGCTGCTCTTGGCCCTTACCCTGCTTTGTGTTCCTCGGAGCCCTTCCGGCTGCTGGGCTGCGCCTTCCCCACCCGCTCACCGGCCCCTCCCCTCTGTCCTGGCCGTGTGCTGCTGCGGGACACAGCCTAGAACCATGCCGGGCACTCTGCCCGTGACCACCAAATGCGTGCCAAGGGACAAACATGGACCTCAAGGTCATTTCAGACTCCGGCCTCAGCTCTCCAAGATGGTTAGGTCTTACCTGTCCACAGTGGATATGAGATGGAACGTTGCCTTTGATTCCACCGTAGTTGGAGGGGTCCATCCAGAGAAGAAACTCCCAGCACCGCGAGAAAGAAATTGTCAAGGAATGGAAGAGCTCTTTGGAATGGATGCTAAGAAGAAGCACAACAGAAACTGCTGCAGTGAAATCAATAGCTTTTCTTTCTCCCACTTTCCTTTTTATTTCCATACCTGCTTATTCTCCACTTACTTAAAAACAAACTTATGGTGGATTCAGATTATATTACCCGCCCCCCCACGCTTTCTAGAGAACAGGACAGACACAACGCGAAGGAGACTTCTGCACCAACCAGGAGGGAGTGGCAGGAGCTGGTGCTTGAGGGGACCAGAGACGCGAGAGCTGTGGAAGACCCAGGTGTCCCCAGTCGTGCCTGAGCACGCCACAGAGCGTGAAGCACATGCGTGCAACACGACACGAAGCTGGGACAGGGACGACTGAGTGCCACCGCTGTCTGAGAGCCACGTAACTCACGAGGATCAGGGCTGTGCTCGCCAGTCTTGCTTCAACAGGAGTAATGAGCTCTAGACTGAACACGGCTCTGACTCTGCCCACACAGCTCAGAAAATGCCCGAAAGGTTCAATTTGTTTCCTAGTAACAAAGCCCTGGAATATTTACAGAAGAGGGAAACGCAGAGGCATCTAACAGACAAGCATTCACGCGGACTCACAGCTGCTGGCCCTGATCCAGCATCACCAGCTCTGCGAAGCAGAGAAATACTGCGTGGAGTCGGGAGAAGGACCCACCAGTGAACCCAGATCGGAGCTGACACAAGTGTTCATGGGGCGAGACAGGCCGCTGACGAGGCTAGGAAATCTGAGCTGGGTGTGGTCACAAAGCTAGAACAAAGTCCGAGTGTACTGAGTAAGACCCCACCAGGCTCCCAGCCGTGAGAACTCCCCTGGATGGGGACAACAGCAGGCCAACTGCGGGAGAGGACGAGCGAGTTTAAAGACACGAAAGAAATTACCCAAAAGAAATAGAAAAGAAATTTTAAAAACTTTCAAAACAGGTGTACCTATAATTCTATACCAGCACGAATATTTTCAAAAAAAGAAAGTAAGGGACGCCTGGGTGGCTCAGTTGATTAAGCAGCTGCCTTCGGCTCAGGTCATGATCCCAGGGTCCTGGGATCGAGTCCCACATCGGGCTCCTGGCTCAGCGGGGAGCCTGCTTCTCCCTCTGCCTCTGCCTGCCACTCTCTGCCTGCTTGTGCACTCTCTCTCTCTTCTCTCTGACAAATAATAAATAAAATCTTTAAAAAAAAAAAAAAGAAAGTAAAATAAGGCTTCTTGAGGCTACCCAATGGCAGAAAGCGTTCATCACGAACAGATCTGTGCTACGAGCTACCACCAGGAATGTCCCTCAGTAGAGGTTAGATGGTCTGAGAGGATCGCGTGGGGAAGCAGAACTCTGGCGATGCCAACACCTGCTGGTGATGTAGTCCACGTAGGCGAGGGCGTCTTCAATCCGCCGCTTCTTTGTGCAGAGGATGACCCGGTTGAAGTTGGCGTAGATGACCGATGACCCCAAGCGCTTGAACTCAGCGATGAGCCTGCAGACAAGGACAGAACCATGGGTCACGGTGCTGAAGAGAAACCACAAGACACCATGGAAAATAAGCTGATGTCCCGAAGCAAAAACGAATGAAGATTTCTGCAGGGCCAAACCTGCCATAAACAAAACCACAGATAACCAAAGACAGGAGAAAATGTGCAACTTGCATCACACAAAAATGGCTCACTTTTACGTAGAAAGAACTATAAATCAATAAGGAAAAAAATCAGCAAAACTACAGAGAAATGGGTAAAGGACAAGAAAAGGAAGTTCAAAATCATTTATAGTGAGGATTACAGATGACGAGTACGCCCAGATAGCATTTTCCCGTGTTAGGCTAGGACCAGCGTCTGCCGTGTCAGTGGGGAAGGACATGCTCCCGTCACTGCTGGAGTACAGTCAGCTGTCCAGCTGTCACTAGCCATCAGATTCGCTTCACTGCTCTCGTTAGACTACCCATCAACCCTGCATCTGTGCTGCTTGCTGGAGAACATTCCGCAGATATACCCGCATGACCTCGGGTACGAGGCCGTTCCTGCTCAGTGAGCTCTAACAGCCCGAGCCCAGGCGCCCATTAGGATGACACGTGCGCGTGTGGTCTCCAAGGTCACTGGTGACGAGGCGTAGCACAACAACCACGAGGCACAACGACTTGTGCCGGGAGACAGACAAACTAGACTGCACAGCGCGGCTCGGGAGGACGCTGCACAGACGGCGACAGCAGCTAAGCCTTCCCCAGGACCTTTACCGCCCCGGCCCATCAGCCCAGAAGTGGGCTCCTGATTCCAGAGGTGCTGGCTGCACGTCTCTCTGGTTCGGGGGCCCGAGGGGCCGGCGTGGCCCCGAGCAAGCCCCCGGCAGCACTCACTGCAGAAAGAGCTTCTTCATCATGTTGTGGAGCGTGCGGTGCAGAGCCGGGTCGTGGAGCAGCGAGGACGGCGCCCGCAGCCAGCGGTAGAAGTGCATCACCTGGTTGTCAGCGTAGACGTTGCGGTACTGCGTGATCTCCTTCACCCAGCTCACCACCATGCTCTTCAGGATCCTGGGAGAGAGGTGCAGATGTCTCCAGTGTCACCAGCGCCAGCTTCTCCCTGTTCTGTCACCTTCGCCTCCTCCCTCCTCACCGGGCCAACCTCACTGCGGGGCCCTCCTCTGCACCCTCGGGCCTCCCTCTGCACTCTGCACCTGCAGCAAGCCTCCGGCCAGAGCGCAGGGCCCAGAGGGCAGCAAAGCCCAGCAAACGGAGAGAGCTGGGACCCTTGCGAGGCTCTGGCTCTGCCGCCCACTGGGGGAGAAGCCCCAGTGACTATGTTAGCTCTCAGGTTTCCAAAACCAGGGCAGAGGATTCAAAAGCACCTCATGCTCCTTCTGGCTACCAGACTCAGCTCTTCTGCCTCGGGAGGGGACGGGACAAACCAGGCGAGGGCGAGGCCGCAGGCGCCCGGGTACCTGAAGGTGCTGGAGCAGAGTGCGCTCTCATCGTAGCTGGCCAGGGTGCTGGCAGCCTGATTGCCGGTGATCATGTCCTCCAGGGAGGCCTGCTGCATCACATCGAAGCTGATGCCCACGCTGTCGGCCCCTTCCATGTCATTGATGTGGTGGGACTGCAGGATGGTGTTGACGGCCAGGTTCTGGATGTCCAGCTCCACACACACTGTACACAGAGAAACCGCCCGCCCTCTAGTGTCTGCGGCACGACGGCAGCGAGCGTGCTCTCCGCAAGTGCACCGGTCCCTGGGGCGGTCAGGGCTGGCTGGCAAGGCAGCTTCGGAGCAGACTGCGGAGCCCACCCTCGTGTGTCCCGCAGCTGCGGAGGCTCCCGCAGGCACAGTTCCCACAGCGGCACGGGGCACCCACCGCTCAGCGTTCCCGCCGCAAGTGCCAGCAGGCGGGGACCCTGCGGGCCGCGAGCACCCACCCGTGGAGTAGCAGCCTGGACAGTTGATCTCCACACCGGCCTGGTCATCGAACTCCATGACGAGGCGATTGTCATCCGCCTCCTTGCCACCCAGATCAGGGCGGGACGTAGGGGACAGCCAAAGCAGGTGGCTGTGGCGCTGGAGGTGGCGGGCAAAGAAGAGGTCGGAGCCGAAGGTGGAGATGTCCTCGGGCAGATTACCAACAGGGATATGGAAGTACCTGCGTGGGCCACGGGGTCAGCCCGGGGCCGTGGGGTCAGCCCCGGGGGTGCAGGGTCAGCCCAGGAAGCAGACCATCCAATGGGGGAGAGGCCTCGAGAGTCCCACTGTGTTGCGCTCACCTGCTCATCTCGAAGGCCTGCGACAGACAGGTGTCCAGGTGGAGGTAGTGGCGGATCATGCGCCGGGCCCCCAGGCGCTGCCAGTCCAGGACGCCGTAGCTGATCTTATCAGCCACGTGGACAGGCACCAGCGGGAACTCCTCCAGGACGGGAATCTCGCCGGCCAGCCTCCTCAGCTCCCAGTTGGACTGAACGGCGATGAGCGTGGGCCCACGGCGCTCCTCCTGGGCAAGGGGGAAGAAAGCGGCTAGGGGCGCAAGGGCTGGGGCAGGGGCTCGCATACACACCTGACCGCACGCACCTTGTAGGCCAGCAGGAAGCGCTGGATGGCCCTGCAGATGGTCTTCATGTCGGTTTCAGCCCGAACTTCGAAAGTGTGTTTGGGGGGAGGCAGGAGCTCGGGACCCACTTTCTCCACCAGGAGGCTGTGCTCCGCTGAGTACAGAGTGCTGAGGCTGGGCATCTGGTTGCTTCGCACCTAGAACGACAGAAGCCTTGTCAGCCCTCAACCTGTGCAGGTGTGGGTGGCAGGGCCCCCTCCGCCACGGGCACCGGGGGCAAAGACTTGTCCTGCCCCCTTGCCAGGAACTCACGGTGTCCAACACGAACACAGACGCTCTGCGCTGGGAGGGCACAAACAGGCCGAACAGGGCTTTGTGGCCCTGCGCGTGGTGATACAGGTAGAGGTGGCGGATGCTGCCTGCGGGAGGACACGGCTGTCACCCCGAAGCGTGTGGGAGGCTGGGCCAGGCCAGGGCAGCCGGCACGCATCATACCTGGCTCCAGGTAGCTGAACTGGGCCAGAGAGCACATCTCCAGGTGCTCGAGAGCAAAGGTTTCCGCTTCCCAGCCTGAAAGGTGCCTCACCAGCTGCTTATTGACCACACACACACAGCCCAGCTGCACCAGGGCCCGGAACAGTAAGGGGACCTAGACGGGGTGGGGGTGGGGGGGCAGACAGGCAGCCTGAGAGGCGCTGTGCGTCCTCAGCATACACGCGGCTGAAATCCCGTCCTGGAGGGGCCCACAGCTGTGCCGGCTAGCCTGTCCATCCCACCTGGAGTCTGCCCTCCTCCATCCCATGCAGCTGGATGCCTCCTCCATCCCTTGCTCAGTGAGGCTGGGAAGATCGTCACCTGAGTCTCATACACGCCTTCAATGTCTGGGGCCGACAGCTCGGTGTTGATCTCGTTGATGTGCTCCTGGTACATGTCCTCGGGCACCGAGTACTCATAGAGGTTGTAGACCAGGTTGGAGCGCGGAAGGACACGGCTGACCTGGTGACAACAGGTCAGGTGACAACAAGCTCATCGCATGGCTAAGCTAAGTGGTGATGTCCACTAAACACGACGAGCATCGCCGGAAGAGTCCCAAGGCCACTGAGCGAACCCCTAGAGCCCATCTCTGCTCGTGGAGAAAACTGGAAGCTTGGCTGTGACTTTGAGAAGCAGCCTGGGGCTTCTGAGCAGTGAAGGAGCCCTCAGACGGCCAGGGCGGCAGGTGCACCCAGTATACTGTGCTGCCGTCTGCTGGGTTTAACCTGAGAGGAACCGCCTTCTCCTGTCAGAGCTCTGGTCTGGGGGAGGCACGGAGTGTGGGGCATCCTGCGGAGGGGAGCAGAAGGAAAAGATCCCCCCAGAAGATGCCCTCCTTTGAAGTTACGATGCCCAGCACACCAAGAAAGTGACAGGAATTCCAGAGCACCTGTTCCCTGCCCTTTCTGGGTCCACACCCTGCTGAATCCTCTTGTGAGAACCAAGTCTTGCCTTGTCCACGAAGCCTGTGCCATCTGGCTCCCAGGTACGTACGCGCACACACACATACGCACGTACGCACACACACACACACACCTTGTCTCAACTGGACGTCGGCTTGTGGGTGCCCAACTGAGAGATGAGCACGGACAGCCTCCGTAAAGGAGCTCTGGGTGCAACCAAGTGATGTGGGTGCCATTTACACAAAACGTCCACAATAGGCTACCCCAGAGGGAGACCAGGGACCGGCAGTTACCGAGGGCTGAGGGAGGGGAGGCACCACTACGGGTCTGGGGGTCTTCTGAGGGTCATAAAAACATTGGAAGGCAGACTGGCAGAGGCTGCATGACTGATCCACAGAGAGGCCACTGAAGTGCACATTTTAAATGAGTGAATCACGTGGCACGTGAGGTCTGCCCGAGCAGAGCTGCTTCCGTCTGAAAAGCCCAGGGCCGACGTCCACCCAGGCCACGCTCCGTGGACACGGGACACAGGACAGGGCGCACCAGCTCTCTGAACAGCCCACGTGCTCTGATCCTCACGGCACCCCAGCAGGGTTCTCGGGAGACAGAGGCCCCAGCACACCTCAATGACGGTCGCAGCCACAAAGACCCGTGTTTCTGCAGTGCCCCCATCAGGGTGGAGACCACGTCAGAGGCTGAGCAGGCAGCAGGCCACAGCGACCAGCAGCACCCGCGGCCCCGTACCTTGCGATAGGAAGGCCCCTCCTCAGCTTTAGCCACCCGCTGGTTGACGTAGAACACGCGGGGGATGTTCAGCCTGATGCAGTACAAGTCACTGCCGATGACGGCCCACAGCCTGAACAGACCCGCCTGGCTGGTCTCGCTGATCTGAAAGGAACAGAGCACACGGCAGCACCTGTCACCCTGTCACAGGAAGCACTCGCCTCCCGGGTGCTCGCCAGCAAAGGCCCGCCCTGCCCTGCACGCCAGACCACAGGAGGGTCCCCAGGACCTTCCCACTGGCTGCGCTGCTGCCCTGGGAGGCCCCTATGCCGATCGAGGTCCACACCTGCACAATCTGCCACGGAAGGTCCAAGATGCTGCGGGCGGTCCTTCTCAGGAAGCCCCCCAACCCGGTGGCGGGCCTGTCCCGGATGGCCCCGGGCATGGGTTCGCCCTCAGCCAGCTCCAGACGCCGCCTCTTCCTGCGAGCCAGGCGCTGCCGGGCCTGCAGCTGCCACTTCTTCTTATGGAACCGGAGCCAGACCAGCCACTCTTCCTAGGACAGACAGTGCGACGGGTCAGGAAGGGGATGCGATAAACACAGCCGCGGAGCGCACAGTAAGACAGAAACAGCCTTCCTTGGTGACTAGGTCATGCGGCTTTCAAGGACAGGACGTCCCTTCCAGGCCACCTGAGGTCAAGACCCAGCCCGGGGTCCCCAGGCTGCTCAGCGGACTCCACAGGACACAGCGAGCCACAGCTCGGGCCTTGCTGTCCTTGCCCCCTTCCCTCGCTGCTCCGGGCTCTGAAGCCTCCCACCTGGGTGGTTCCGAGGGCCGGGGGCTGCCCCAAGATTTCCTGCCAGGGCACGGTCAGCTCCAGGTCCTGCGACTCCTCCTGGCTCTCCCCGAGGACGCGCTTCCTCTTAATGGCAACAGGAACTGCCGAGTATGGTGGCTTCACCAGGCCAAAATCCTCCATGTCAGGAGCACCTAGGCTCTGCGTGCCTTCTGGAGCCTGTGTCGTGCCCACCTGCAAAGACCCAAAGGAGACTTAAGATGCCACGGATCTCTCAGGTAAGTCCACCTCGAGAAATACACCGTATGGGTGTCAACTGAATGGGATAAAATACTTGTACACGAGAGTGTGCACTGACTAATCTACTTCCAATTCCTCATCGTGAAGATCCAACAAAACATCACTCAAGCACCACGGCTACAAAGCGAACACTTACATCTTTCCACGTTTGCTCCGGGGCCCCCTCCTTTTCGTAAGAAATAAAATATTGCGAAGGACAGGCCCCTTCTGTCTCCCCCCGGCCCCCAGCTCCCAGCACAGCCTGTCCCCGTGTGCTTCTACTCCATGCCCTGACCGTGCACCCTCTTGTAAGCTGCGGTGTTGGGGCCCCACGGCACACATCCCGCGGCAACCTGCTCCTCCCTCGCAGTCAGAGCTCTGAGACTGACCCCTACCGATGAAGCAGACGGGGTCCACTCTGATGAGCCAAGGCTTTTCCTCTTTTCTTACTCTCTGAAATTATCTGTTTAAGAGCTTTGGTAAAACGTCTCTGAAAAACCGTTTTGCTTCAACTGTGATTCGATGTTTTAAGTTATCTCTATTCAGATTTTCAGGTCAGTCTGAATAATTCGGTCCAGTCTATCGAAGCCTCCACTTGTTTGGTAGAGAAGGGTAATTCCTTATGTTGTTTTAGGGTTTACCCTGTCTGTAATTGTGTCTGCTTTCATTAAAATAAAGCCCAAAGGGGCGCCTGGGTGGCTCAGTCGTTAAGCGTCTGCCTTCAGCCCAGGTCAGATCCCAGGGTCCTGGGATCGAGCCCTGCATCGGGCTCCCTGCTCCGCGGGAAGCCTGCTTCTCCCGCTACCATT
>CM053616.1:49541375-49569459 GCA_028646535.1 Procyon lotor
GGCACACACACACCTGCCCGAGCCAGGGACCGGCACACACACACCTGCCCGTGCGAGGGACCGGCACACACACACCTGCTCGAGCCAAGGACCAGCACGCACACCTGCTCGTGCCAGGACCTAATGCACACAGCTGCTCGAGCCTGGGACCAGCACACACACCTGCTCGTGCTAGAGCCTGGCCTGTACACACAGGAGCTGCCATGGCCCAGCAGCAGGCTGGGCGCGTCCCTGCCACCACCTGTCACTCCCGTGCAGTGGCCATGGGAGTTAACTTGCAAGCAGCTGGCACATTAATTACGGGGTTTTCACCAGGAAATATTCAAAGGAGCTCTTTGGGGAGAAGATCATGAATAACGCACGCAATCTGGAAGCAGAGGGGCTGCCCGGGGGCTCTGGCAAGGAGGTTGGGGGCAGGGAGACCCCAGCTGCTCAGGGGCTCCAATCCAGGCGTTGTTGGCCCTGGCCCGTTGGGACCCTCAGGCTGGCACACGCCCCTCACTCTCCCCGATCCCGACCCGTGTCACACAGGGTGTTATCACCAGGCACTTCCCACACCGGCAGGTCTGCCCGCTCTGCCCCCAGCTGGAGCCCGGTGCTGGCTCAGCTCCTGGCCAGAATGCCGCTCCGTCCAGGAGGGGTGGGTATGCCGAGCCGGCCCGGCGTGTGGGGGCAAGGGGCAGCGCCGGCCACCACCCATGGCTGTGACCCGACCCGAGGAGGGCAGGGCTCCCCCAGGGGGACACCCCTCTGGCATCAGGAGGTGACCACCACCCAGAAGCCAGCAGCCCACCAGGTGCAACGCTACAAACCCAGCACCTGACCCACCTGACCCTGAGGTCAGGGGAGGCCCAGGGGCGAGGCTGTCCCGGCCACACAGAAAGTCAGTAAGAGCTGATGTGATTTAGAGAAGCAGCCCAGCAGACCTGGAACTCTGGGGCTCCTGGTAAATCAGGGGCTGGGGGGGCCGGGGGTAGGAGGAGGATGAGGGGGGCGCGGCCCAGGCCCCGCCCTCCCATGAGCCAAGATGGCTGTAAATCTGCAAATATGGCTTTTATGAAGCTCTGGGTTTTATGGTGTCATTAATGTCCCTCCTGATACTTAAGGGGCAACAAAATAAAGTCCGGAGGAGAGGGTAGGGGCGGGGTAGGGGTGCGGCAGGGGAGGGACAGGAAGCAGGGGCAGCAGGAGGGAGGCAGAGATAGGGAAGTGTCCCCACAGAGCTGGCCTCGTCAGGTCAGCCACCTCCTGCTGCTGGGCCCAGAGGCCTCATGCCCGAGTGCAGGCCAAGCACGGAGCATGGAGCACGGCGTGGGGCTGTCAAGTCCCCAGAGGGGGCGCGGTTGCTTGGCGCCCGGGACCCTTCACTCTGAGTGCCTCCTGGCAGGACCCGGGGACAGAGCATCTCCCCACCGGAGTCCGCAGGAAGTCAGAGACAGAGGGCCAACTGGTCTCTCCCTGGGCGCGTCTCTGCCGGCTTCGGCCCCCCCTCAAGCCCCGCTGCCGGGCCGGGACCACACGCTGAGGACGGCTGGGGCTGCAGCGGCCCGGGTCGGGGTGCCCCCCACCCCCCTCAAGCCCCGCTGCCGGGCCGGGACCACACGCTGAGGACGGCTGGGGCTGCAGCGGCCCGGGGCCTGCGTGGGTCCAGCCAGCAGAGGAGGGGGCGGCAGACTTACCGAGTAGCCTCTGCCCGAGACGGCCTGCGTAGAGCTCTGCAGGGGAAGGAAACACAGTCAGGGGGAGGTCACAGCTCCCCAGGGCGGCCCCTCCTCTGAGGACCACCCCCTTGGCCCAGGACCCCGGGTGCCGCTGGGTCACCGGGCAGGGGGCATGAGGCTGGGGCCTGGGACAGAAGCCGCAGGGGAGGGTCCGACACAGCGGCCCGAGCCGCAGCAGTCTCGTGCCTGTGCCTGAGGACCTGCGCGGAACCTCCCTCCAGAGACTCAGGAGACGCAGCCCAGCCCCAAGAGCGAACCCAATGGAGAGGCGGGCCAAGTGGCCCGGTTCCCTGAGATGGGCTCAGCCCTGGGGCCCATCTCGGCCCCTCAGGGGGCCACGTCCCACCTTTCCACACAAGGCTCCGCCGGCCACGGAATGCAGGGGAGGCAGGCCCACCCTCTGGGCCCAGGTGGGCCTGCTGCTAACCCAGCGTCCCAGGGTCGCAGGGTCGTGGGGGTACAGGGGTGGGGGGCGGGCTTCTCAGAAGGGGGGCTGGACGGGTAACCTGGGGGCCCCAGAAGTGAGAGGGCAGGGCACACTGCGGCCCCCAAGGAGGTCCCTTGAGGGAGACCTAATGGCACTCGGCAGAGCGCTCTCGGGTGCCAGGAGAAAGCAGGGAGGATCTGGGCCCCAGGGGGCTGCAGGGCAGGGGGAAGGGGCCGCTGGATGCAGGGGGGTGGTGGGGCAGGGTGTGTGTGTGTGTGTGTGTGTGTGTGCGCCGAGCAGGCGCTCAGCCAGCCAGTGCGGGCCTGCCGGGACCTGCAGACCAGGGTCCAGAGCCTGCTGGGGGGAACGGAGGTCTGGTTGCAGACTCCTCCAGGACGGTGGGTGACCACGGGGTGTAGGGGGGGTCCCCCCCACTGCAGCCTGGACTGCTCCGCTCTGCACACAGCACCCCATCCAGCCTCGGCTGGGGCTCTGGGACCCTTCCTTCCCCAGGCAGACCCTGGCCACATCCCGGGGGGGGGCTCATCCTGGCCCGGGCGGGGGGTGCCCACTGCTCAGCCCTGCTAGCGGGAGCTGGGAGGGGTGCTGTAACTGCTCCCCAAGCATGCGCCCTCAGGGCCGTCCCCGATGTGCTTGGAATCTGTCTTCGCGCATCCCCGGCCATCAGAGTCCTAAGTAGGGCAGCCCCGCGGCCCAGACAATTACCAGCCTATTTTCGCATCTTAGTGGCAGCTAGCTGGCAGCCAGGCAATTAGGCCCTCCTCTGGGCCTCCCCCCACCGACCGCGCCCCCAGGCCCCTATTGAGATGATAATGAGAGACGCTGTCTCCATTCAATCATCCAGAAACCCAGCCCCCCTCCCAGCCTCCGTGCTTCTGCAGTAGGGGGCTGGGAAGACAAAGGCCTTTTGGGGGGGTGGCACCCCCTCCCGGGACCCCTCTCCCCCATCTCAATCCTAGTCCCCGCTGTGCTCACCCCCTCCCCCAAGTGGCTGTGGCCAGGGAGAGCCCGGGGCCCTGGAGGGCACCCAGCAGGCCTTTGGCAGCCATGTCCCAAGCACAATCCTCTGCCTGGTGCCCGGGTCTTGGAGGCTCAGGGGCCTGTCCTCCGGGACAGTCTGTCCCTCGCTCCCAGAGGCCCCAGCAGGTCCTCCCACCAGGCCGGAAGCACTGCCCAGCACTGTTCCCACCACAGCCCCGCCACCCTATCCATGGCCCCACCAGCAGCACCCAAGGGTGAGGGCAGGCCCCCCACTGGACAAGGGCCTCCCCATGGCTCCTGCCGGGGGCCTTATCTGGGTTCCTCATTTAAACCCCTCCTAGTGGGGAAGTTCTAATTACTGAGAAATCGTGTTTTAATGAAGGTGAAATGCTAATCGCAAAGGCAAAGCCCTCGGTGAGACCCTCGGGTGCTAAGCGTGCCTGCAGTACCTGCTGGCGGGGGGGGGCCGGCTGGGGGCACCCGAGGGACATAGGGGCGTTCAGCTGAGCAAGCAGCCGGGGCACTCACGTCACTGAGTTGGTCCCGAGAACTGCTCGTGCGGGAGCTGGTGGCTTCATGGAGGCTGTCGTCCCCGCTGTGACGCTCGCTCCCTCTGGACCCGGTGACCTTCATCTGGGGACAGGGAGAGGCAGGCTCAGCAAACACAGACCCAAGCCCTCTGCCTGTAAAGGCAGGGCAGGGGCCCGGCCAGGGTCAGGCTCCTCACCCCTGCCCTGACCTGCTTACCCACACTGAGCCCTGGGCCACGACCCAGGGAGAGGGCAGCAGGGGCAGGGCTCTGCGGCGCTGACCACTGACCCCTCGGAGTGAAAGGAAGCACCCAGAAGAGCGGACAACACACAATGACACAACGCCGCTGTGAGCTGGGCCCCGGTTTCCCGGGGCCGGAGCTAGCGGGCCGCCCCGCCCCACACACCGCCCCGGGGAGCGGGACACTGGGCCGCTCACCTGCCCTCGTGACACCCATGCCACCACTGCCCCAGGTCTGTGCAGGTGGGTGTGGCCCAGCCACCCCCGCTGTGTGACCTCGGGCCACCTCGAGACCTCTCTGTGCACCTCCGGCCTATGTCGGCCAGCGTCCCCCAGCGCCCGCGCAGAAGCCCTGAACAGAAACTGTACCCACTCTACAGGCGGCCAAACCAAGCCCGGCAGGTCAGGTGGGCCCGGAATTCCTGGTCCTGTTTTCCTTTTCACTGGAAATAACTTCAGACCACTGCAGACTGCAGTCACCACCCCAAGCACGTGGCCCAGATGTCCTGGGCTCCTCCACTCACTAGCTGGGGTCCCATCACCTCCTGACCGCCCGCCTCCCGATTCCTGCAGCTGTGTCCTGTCAGCGTGCGGGGCACCCGCGGACCATCCGCACCCCGTCTGTGTGCCTGGCATCTTCTGTGGAGCAGACCCAGGTGGCCGCTGACCCCTCGGCAGCGTGGGGACGCCGCAGGGCGTGTGGGTGTCCTGCCCTGCTCTTTGCCCCCAAGCCCCTAGCTCATCGTGGTGCCCACGAGCACAGAAGCATGCAGAAGGGGCCTCATGACCCGGCCCAGCGAGGCCTGGCCGGGGCCCGCAGCCTCCGGCCAGTTGTCCACGTCCAGCCCTTTTGTCTTAAACACCCTCCGGCCTGGAGACCCTGACTGGGCCCAAGGTCAGGATGGGTCTGCAAGGCACTCTGGCTGTGACCTAGAATATTCCTGAGTCCTGGGGAAACACCCTCAGGACCTGGGCCCCTCCTCCTGCACACCCCACGGCAGGCTCAGCCAGAAGCCTCTCTCAAGGGAGCCCCTCAGAGCCCCTGCTCCCCAGGGCCACCCTGGTCCCACGATGGGGGTACAGCCCCCAAAGCCACGGGCCCTGGGTTGTCAGCCCCAGAATGTAAGTGACAAGACCGAACCAGCGCCCACAATCCCCAGCTCCAGGCCCCAGGGAAGCCCCGGCCTCAGCACCGCCCTCCTTCTCCGAGGCAGGCCACGGTCAGGGTCCTGGCCCCACATCCCAGGCCTGGGGGACCCCGGCGTTGGTGCTCCTTATGGCTCGACTGAGCCTGCACGTACAGACCCTGAGCAGCGCAGCCTCTCCTGACTGTCCCTGAGTCTCAGCTTCCTCACCTGTGAAATGGGGATGCCCTCCGAGTCCCTCATGTGTCATGGGGCATACGTGTGTGTGTGTGTGTGTGTGTGTGCGTGTGTGTGTGCGTGTGTGTGTGATGCAATTCTGTCTGCCTGAGCCCTGGGCCAGGACTGAGAAGCCACCAGATGTCACTGCTGTCACCTGTAGGCTCACACTGCTCCGGACTCCACCACAGCCCTCCCGCAAAGTGGAGAAAACCAGGGCATGGGGGACCTTCCTTGCTGCCTCGCTGGGGGAAGCCTCGCTAACAAACCGAGAGCTATGGCCCAGTGCTTCCCAAAGTGCGGCCCCTGGGCAAGCAGCATCTGTGGCACCCGGGAACTTGTTAGGAACACAAACCCACCCGGGCTTACTGAATGTGAAACTCAAACCACGTGTCAGCAGGCCCTGGGAGATTCTGCTGGGGGCTCCAGCTGAGATCATGGCTTTGGTCATTAGTCATCACCTTCACGAGCCCCACACAGTCGCTGCTGGGGGACAGCAGCTCAGCACGAGTCCAGGACAAGGTCCCTGCCCCAGGAGAGAAAGCTGGACCCAGAGAAACTGCAGTCACGGGAAAGGACCAGTGCAAGACTTGCAAGACAGCCACGTACGGTTGTGAAGATTGTTGACTGCACAAGTTAACCCAGTAAGAGAAGAGGAGACGGCGGGGCTAAACTACAACCCACACTCAGCTGAAACTGGACGAGGGAGGAAGCCACATTCCACTTCACACACACACACACACACACACACAGGCTGTCTCCTCTCTGAGCTGGGCCCCACAAGGGAAGCTTCGGCCCGACTCCTTGGCGGTACCCTGCAGGAGGGGCAGGGGGTCCATCACCCTTCCGCAGGGGGCCAGTTTTGCCTCTGAAAACCCTATTTCCCAGAAGGTCTTGTAAAACTGAGTCCTGCATCTTGAGAACCACCCTAAGCCCAGACACAATGAGATGGCTGGTCACCTCCTTCTGTCCCCAGGCCAGGACCCCAAACAGCCCAAGCCACGGTTCGGCTGTCTGGTAGCCCCGTCCGCTTCCCTAGCTGCTCAGAAATGTTACTGGCCAGCTATGCCAGGGCGGGGTCAGGGATGGCACGCCTCTGCTTCCAGCTGGAGCCGCAGAGATAAGATCAGAGTCCCTGGGCCTTCAAGTCCATGTCCAGGGCCAGAGGGTGCCCTGACTGCCCTGGGAAGCTAGGCGGGAGCCCCCGTGCCTGTGCCCAACACTGGGCCTTATGGTCCCTCCATTCATCCGTCCGTCCGTCCATCCACACATCATTCCATCCATCCACCCACCTGTCCGCCTGCCCGTCACCGTCCATCCACCTGCCCACCCACACACCGATGCTGACAGGGTGCCTGTGAGCTGGCTCTGTTCCAGGCAGCAAACACAACACACACACATTCCCATCCTCCCGAAGCCTACAAGAAGAGACGGGCACTCGGCTGGCAGACGGCCATGAGTACCCAGAAAACAGCAGGAGAAAAAGGACAGGGCTGCCAGGGAGGGCTTCACTGAGAAAGTGACACTTCTGAGGGGTGTGGAGGCAAGTCAGAAGGCTGACAGGAAGAGAGAAGAGGGCTCCCTGGGGGCGCGGGAGCCCTAACGCGGAGCACGCACAGCTTCTGAGGTATAAACACACCATAGCTGGGCTCACCCGCCAACACTCTGAATGCTGGCCTATAAATTCTTGCTACAGTCGGCTCCTGCAAGGCGGCATGCCACCAGATCATGCTCTCAGACTGGGGCGCTGGGACTTTGCCTTCGACTGAGGGACACGGAGAAATCCGGCACTGCCTCCATCTGGCGGGGCCAGGTCAGGGCTCTCAGAAAGGTAGGGAGAGAACAATGCCCTTAGACCAGCATGACAGAGCACTGCCATCAGACTATGGGGTGAGGGACGCTACTCTCAGACTGGGGCCTGGAGGAGCACCCTGGGGTTCTGAGCTCTCTGGCGAGAACTGCAAGGCCTTGGCAACTCACCCGTGAAGAACCCCGTCCCAGGACACCTCCCCAGATAGCCGCCCTGCCCAGACCTCCCCGCATCAGGGCCCTCCAACCCCGGCTGCACTGCACATCCCAGCAGAAAGCATCCACCTCCTGGGCTGGCCGCCGAGCACACCAGGCCACACAGGCAACGCATGGTTCCACTTGGCGATCAGGCCCCGGGGGTAGGGGGCATTGGGGGTGAGGGGAGCGGGTGGCCAACCCGGAGGATCCTGCTAAGAAAGGGCCCAGGAGGTGGGACCCAGCAGTGCCCCGGGGGGGGACGGCCCATGCCCGGTATGCCCCTTGCTCCCTGGACCTCCGAGTCCCAGGCCGAGGCTGTCAAACTACAGCTCCACCCAGGAAGCCCCCTCGTGTGTCTCCAGGCCTGGTGGTCCCCCGGGATGCCCTACTGCTTGCTCTTCCCACCAGCAATGGGTACCCAGCTCCCTGGGGCTCCGTGGGGCCTCGTGAGCCCGTAGGACCTGCACCCCATCCCAGCCAGCCCGGCCGCCCGCCCCACGGCGTGTGACCACGGAAAGTGTGTCTTATTATCGATGGTTGTTGCTGCTGTGCTCCGTTCAGCGTGCCCGCCCTCCAAGCCCCAGTGCCTGAGCCCATGGCCGGCAGAGGCCGGTGCTCCAGGGCCCGCTCTCCGGCGAGCCTGGTCAGAGGCCGCCGCAGGGAGCCCCGGGGCTTGCGGCGAGGCCACAGAGCAGGGCCAGCCCGGGGCGGGGCCCTTAACGCAGGCAAAGCAAACACACTCGGGCGGGCAGGGGCAGGCGAGCGCTGGCATGCGGGACAAAGCCCCCCCACGAGGCCGCGTGCACAGCCTCTGGGCCCTGCTGTGCGCTCTCAACCCCCCTCCCAGAATGTGAGCCACGGGGCAAGGCCAAGCTCAGGCGTTTTCAGGCTGGTGCCCCCCACTGATGGCAGCGTCCGCTGGAGAAGTGTGGGGGTGCGGCCTGCTGAGACTCACCGTGGGAGCTCCCCAACGCAACCAGCGGTGAGGACAGCCTGGGGCTCCCAGTGCCCTAGGTCAACACCTACTCGGGCTACAAGCTCGGGCCCTGCTGCTTCCAGAAATCCTGCCCCATCCTCCGTCCACTCCTGCATCGACCAGGATCCCGGGGCCCCAAGTGTCCCTCTGAGAGTGACACAGGATCGCTGGTTGGCGAGTCTGTGTCCAGCATCACGCGGGGAGTCTGTCCCTGACTTCACGGCCCGGCGCCATGCAGGGGGCTCAGGCAGCGCGAGTGGCCCCACGCCAGCCCAGCACTGCAGACCGCAGCTCTCCGAGGCCGGCCCCCCTTGCACTGCCCCCTGCCCTCCCAGGAGCCTTGGACGGGTTGCCGGGTGGATGATGGCCCGGCCGAAGATGGATAGATGTGTACCATGCACCACAGATCCTAAGGGCTGCTGCTGAGGCCACTACCCGAGCAGACGCGTGGCCAGCAGGCTCCGGGGGAAACAAGCCTGTGCTTGGGTGTGGCTCCCCCTTGCTGGAGGGACGAGCTGAGCTGTGGTGTCCGGCCCAGATCTCTATCAGAGTGGGCTGGCGTGGGGCCCTCTGGCTCCATCCGGCCTCCATCACCTGCTCGGGCGACGTCCCCACCTTTCTGAAAGCGAATGACCTGATTCAAGCCACCCAGAACCCCCTTGTGCTTGCAGAAGCCTGCTCGGCGGCTGCCCACAGTGGACGGCTGGCCTGTCCGTTCGCCGCCAGCACAAGTTCCTAAAACATCCATCAGCTCCTGCCCTGCACTGCTGACGACCCCCAGGGGTGCCCGTGCAGGCAGGCACCCCACCCCCGCAGTGCCAGGTGCTCGGCCCCTCCCTCGGAGGGCGGGGCGCTGGGCTGCCCCAGGGCATGCTGGGAGAGGCTCCCTGGGCCCTCATCACAGGAGCTCCTTCTCCCTTCGTAGGCATGACCGTGGGCACCTCAAAATCCCTCCACCCGTTTCACGCCTGTCTCCCCCACCAGAATCTAAACTTCGTGAAGCTGGGGACTGTCCTCTGTCCTGTTCCCCGCAGTATCGTGCACCCCGATGGGCAGTGACCGGACGCTCATGCTGAAGGCTGAGCGCTTCCCTCTGAGGCCGGGCTGGGAGGACCTGGCAGGTAGGGCTGGGGGACGGGGGGTGGGTGCCTGCCCCGCTGAACCCCAGCTCTCTCTCCTCCAGCCTCACCACAGTGCCTGCGCTCTAGCCCCCCCAGGCCAGGCAGGGCACGGCCTTGGTTCCCCAGGCACCCGGTCTGGGGTGGGAGCTCAGGGCTTGCAGCAGCGTCACCCCAGCCGCCGCCCCCCGCCCGAGACCCAGCCTGCTGCTGGGGGAGCCGCCAGGGAGGGGACCCGAGAGGGTCCGGCACAGAGGCTAGAGACGCTGTCTTGTGAACTGGGCCGACCATAAAGACGCACCCCGCACGCACGGGGCGCGGGCCTGCATGTGACAGACATGCGGACGAGGAAACAGACCCGAAGGGAGGAGAGGTGGGGCCTGGGCTCCCAGTGTGCATGGCCAGGCCCAGCTGGGGAGGAGGGATGTGGGGGCGGGGAGGGGGGGGCAGTGCGACCCTGGCCTGGGAAGGAGTCGGGGAGAGGGCGCCGAGTGAGCGCTCCAATCCCACAACCTGAGGGAGGAGCCACACCCCATCACAGAAGGGAAAAGCAGGCCCTGAGGGCTGGAGTCAGCCGCCCCAGGACCAGAGCCTCCCACCGGGATGCCCAGTGCTGCTATGGCCCCGGACAGACGGCAGCCCCCGCCCCTGCCTCCCCCTGCACCTGCCTCTCCAGGCCCAGGGTCAGCTGGCCTGGCCGTGAGTGAACACAGCCGTCCACGGTGCAAGGCACCGGGAGGAGTGGGAAGACGAGCCTCAAGGATTGTCAGTCCACCAGAAGGCAGGCACGGGACAGGAGGGGAGTCAGGGCTTTCCGGAGGGCAGAGGGACAGAGCCTGCCACCGCCATGGCAAGGGCACGGGCACGGGCCGCAGGAAGGGAGCTGCCTGGGTGTGAACACAGGGCACCTGGCTGCCGCCTCCCCTTCTGAACCGTCCTGGGTGTGGCCAGCCCCGGGGCCTGGGTGGCAGCAGGTCCGCCTTCTGGCAGGCGCTGTGGGACAGGTGACCGGCGGGGCACGGACATGACCGCATCACAGAGCTCACTGCCTCCAGATACAGGACCACTCAGACTGTCTGCTTCCTCTCGGTCTGTGGGCTCAGCCTGCCCGGCAGCCTGCGCACATCCCCTCAGATGGCGACACCCTGGGCTGACCCTGGTCACGGGGACCTTCACTCTTCCTCCGTCCAGCCGGGGCTCCACACCGTGGGTGCCTTCAGAGAAACAACTTCTGGTCTTGCCCGTGTCCACCACTGCTTTCCAGTTCATTAACTGGAAATTAAATCCACTCTTGTCTGTGTCACTCCTTTCGTTTGGTCCACCCTCCCCAGCTCCTGGTGGCCACTGGCCTCAGACCTGTCCCTCCAGCACGGGCACCGGAGCATGACTGTGGGCGTGGACAATGACGTTCAACGGCTGTTTCCTCGTAATTATTTTCTAATGAAATCTCATTTGGAGAGACACTTAGGAGGGGGAAGCCAAGGACCAGCCTGGTGTGGGGGCGGGGAGCAGGGAAAGGCCCATCAACCGGGCAGATGCCAGCTCCCCCGGGGTCAGGGGAGGCTCAGTGTGGATGTCTTCCGGCCGGCTCGCACTCAGGGACGGGGGCTGTGGCGTCCGAGGGGAGCTTCTGGGCTGACCCGCTCAGCTTTGCGGGCCGGTGGCGGGGATTTAAACCACAGGCTGGCCGAATGTGAGCCATGACCATCCAGCAAGAGCCACGAAGACTCGCAGAGACAGGTCACTGTGGACGCTGTGCGCGCCATTGGCTGGAAGCCTTGTGGTTACGGAGCACGTGAATGCGTGGGTCCCAACGAAGAGCAAGAGACACACCCCCTTCCTAAGACTTGCTCTGAAGATGGGGGAAGATGTCCCACTGATCCCACTCCGAGTTGTTCCTAATTTTGTCTAGATCCTAATTTTGCCTCCTTTTCTTGAATTTCAACCCGGCCACAAGTGTCCCCAACTGTGTGCCTCTCACCACGACCCCCTGCACAGCACGGCTGTTAAGCCCCATCTGCAGCCTCAGACGAACCTCTGAACGAGGTCCCGCGGCCCCTCCAGGAGGCTGGTGGCGCCCCGGGCCGGCCCTGGGGCGGGGCTCTTGCCAACCCCCTCCAGGCAGAGCGGAGGGTGGGACGTGGACACCGCCTCCCCCGTCTGGGCAGGCCGCGTGCACAGATGGTGGTCCCTGCAGCTTCCGGCCCAGCCGGGGGGCCTAGGCGGCGGTGTAGCCTGGATGAGCGCTGGCCCCTCTGCCACACTAAGCGTTCGCTAGAACAGAGCTCTGGGGGGCGGCACGGGTCCTCGGGGGCAGGTTGCCTCTTCCGTGCCTGTAGCGGCCCCTGGTCTCGAAGGTGCTGGCGGAATCCTCGGTCGGCGAGCTGTGGGGCAGTCCAGGGGCTCCTCCTCCCTTCGGCCTATGCGCGGAGGGCAGGACTCGTCAGGACAGTCACCCTGGCACTCAGCTGAGATCAGAGGCTGCTTGCGGAGCGCCGCCACTTGCGTCGATGCATGCAAGGCACAGACCAGCCCCTCCCTGGCGTCCTAGACCCGCTGTGCCAGGCGAGGGCTGGGTGAGGCCCACCAGGTCTGTCCCCGTGCCAGGCCCCTGTCCTCCCAGCGCTATGCTGCCTTCGGCCGGTGCGCCTGGAGGAGTCCCCTCTCTCCCAGCGAACAACCACACGCACCAGCACGGTCCTTGCTCCTCACCAGGCCTGGTCTCCTTGTCAGGGCCCCATCCGTGGGTGGGGAGGTGGAGGCAAGGGGCTCACACGGGGCAGGCTGTAAGGAGACCCCAGCAGAGCACCGCACCCAGGCTCCCGTCTCCATCCAGCGGGTCCCCTGGAGCAACCCTGGGCCTCCCTCAGACCTGCGGCACCCCAAGGACTACAACCTACACCCAACTTTCAGGCCAAGCTTTCCCGTTTCCCCACGACGAGGGGGGCCATGCCCCACACCTCTGGCCTCGAGACCTCGGCCCAACCTCTCCCCCAGGCCAAGCGGGGCCCACACAGCCACGTCCTTTAGCCAGTAAGGTGGTTCGTGACATTGGAAGGAGCCACCAACATTTCAGTCTCCTGATCCACAGAAAACCCCGCATCAGCCGCTGCTCTCGGAAACCTCCAAGATCTGGCCACGTGGGACTGTCCTCTCCTCACGGCAAGAGGGTGGCAGCGGCACCCCTGCCCCCCACGGGATGTGGCACACGTGGACTACTCTCCTGACGGCAGGTGGGTCCTTCCCAAAGTGCCCTCCCCTCAGGGTCCTGTACCTTTGAACCCAAGGCCAGCAGTGGCCCCGGGGGATCCCTCTGGGTTCAGATGGTTCATCAAGTGAGCAGACAAGGAAGAGCGGGGGCCCAAGGGCACTGCGGGGCCCACTCACGGCAGGGCCGCTCTGGATGGGGAGGGATGGGCCCCGCCTAGGGGACTGCAGTCTCCCCACCCTCCCCGCTGGCCAGCGCCCTGCCACTTCTGCTTCCCCACTTAGGCACTCACGTGCCAGGGCCACATTCCCAGAGCAGAAGGGCCTAGAAAGGCAGCGGCTGTGCCGGTGCGCAACTGCCTGGCCCCCCTACGAGCCTGCAGAGGACCCAGAAGGCAGAGATCCCAACGCTGCCCCCCTCAGGTCAGCAAGAGGGAGGGGATGCTGGGAACACCGGGAGTCCAGGACAAATCCGAGGCACCTGTTTCCACACCTAGAGAGACCCCTTCCTGAACAACAGCTCCGAGGGACAGGGCAGGACGTGGGGGCTTGCCGAGACGGTCTGCTGGGGAACCGTGGCGAGCGCGGTGCCCCCAGACGCACAGCACACAGCACTGTGAGCCGTGCCCCGATCCCCGGGCGCCCCCACTCCCAGGATGCTTTCCTGCCGCTCGGCGGGAACGCGGCAAACCAGAGGCAAGTCCCGATGCGCAGAAAACCACTTGTCGGAATAAATCATTTCACATACAACACACACTCGCTGATGCTGTCATAAAAATAATGGCACGGCACTTTTTATTTTCTTTAATCAGAAAAATAAGCCCCGCGTTTCTGGGAGACCCCGGGTGAGGACCAGATGCCCGTAAGCCCTGCTCCAGGCCCTGGGCAGCCCCTACACCCGACCAAGGGGGCCCTGGGAGCGCCAGTGTCCTCAGGAACAAATGGGGTGGGTGGGGGGCACCTCCAAGCCTCCACGAACGGGATCAGCACTGGAGTGGCCGTCGCGGCTCAGTGAGACTAGGCACACAGAGGGCTGCCGGGAGCCCGGCCGGGGCGCCCCAGGTGGCTGCTGCTGCTGCTCTCCGGAAAGGGCCGCAGCTCCCTCCCTCAGAGACCCCCAAAGTCTAGAGGGTCAGAAGCGAGCTCCTTGCCTCATGCCCAGGACTCCAGGAGCACCAGTGTGGGACTGCCCTGAGCCAGGGGTCTGGGGTGAGGAATGGGCGACCCCCAAGCATGGTGTGGGATGGGCGGAGGGCAGAAAAGGCCCTGTAGTGTGAGGTCCGTCCTGACGGGGAATGTCCTGGGGGGCCAGCAGCTGGAAAGCTGCATGGACTGAGGGGGAGGCCAGGAGGAGGCCTTCCGAGAATGGCCCTGGCCCTCCTGGTCCAGAGCTGGAGATCAGGAGACTGCCTCCACTTCAGTGCCTACCCACTGGGGTAGAGGCAGAGTTGGGGGAGCGGTGGGGGGACCCCTCTCTTGTCACCAGCAGCTCCTGCTTGGCCACGGACGGCCCTGAGCGCCCCCCGTGTGCCCTCCCTGGAGATGGACACGCACTGTCGCCCTTTGCCAGAGAGGAGGTGGGCGGGACCTGTGGCCTGGCTCCAGCGGGGCCCGCATTCTGCCTAGGGGCACAGAATGCACGCTGGCCCATGGGTTAGGGCCGCAGGGGCGGGAGGCCTGCAGCTGGCACACGCCCACAGCACATATGCACACACGCCACTCACATGCACGCGCGCGCACACACACACTTGCAGGGCAGCACACCGGCGGGGGGGGGGGGCTGTGTGTGCACAGACTCTGATGTACAAGGACATGTGGGCGCTTCTGAGGCACAGCGAGACACTGAGGAACCCCTCCAGTAAGCCCGAGCCCTGGGGCAGCCGTGTCCACTCTCCTAGGAGTGTGTGCGTCCCAAAGTAGCGTGCACAGTGGGGGCAGGCAGGGCAGGGAGGTGGGAAGACGCTGGGGGTCCTCTCCTCTCTTGTGGTGCAGACGGGCCTCAGCCTGGTAGCGGCCCTGCAGGGGGCTGCCCCTGCCGAGACTCAGTTTCCAACGGCAAACAGCTCGGCCCGCCTGGAGGAGGCTTCTGGCCGGTCTGGCAGCACATCCGCCCAGCGCAGCCACACCCAGGGTGGCCTATAAATGGGCATCAGGCTCCAGGACTCACAGACGGGGCCTGGCGGGCCACCGCAGGGGTGGAGGACCGAGTCCGTCGTGGCCTCAGGGGCCTGCAGGGACGGCCCAGCGCCAGGAGTGAGAGCTGCGGCTGACGGGCCCGGACCAGGTCCAGCAGCGACCGCCGCGGCTGGCTCGGGGGCCCCAGGAGGGGCCGACGGGGCGGGGCCGGCCGGCCCAGGAGCGACGGGCGCTCGGGGATGGGGAGTAAGGGTTGAGGTTTGCGGGGCTGGCTGGGGCCAAGGAGGGACTGCAGGGGCTGGCAGGGCTGCTTTGGGCCCAGGAGCGGCCGCTTTCGTCGGCACGGCTGTCCTGGGCCCAGGAGTGGCCGCTTGGGCGGGTGAGGCTGTTCCGGGCCCAGGAGCGGCCGCTTTTGTTGGCACGGCTGTCCGGGGCCCAGCAGTGAAGGTTTTGGGGGGCCGGGGTGTTCTGGGGCTTCAACTAATTGCTGGGGCTGACTGAGGCCCAGCAGGGACCCCCGGGGGCGGCTGGGCTGGCCGAGGAGGGACCTCCGGGGCTGGCAAGGGGCTAAGAGAGCCCGCCGGGGGCAGCAGCACTGGCCTGAGAGTGAGCTGGCGGGCCGGCGGCGTGGACGCAGCAGGAGGAGTGACTGTGGGGGCCGGCACCGCTGTCCTGAGGATGCCCTGGCAGGCTGGCCACGCAGACAAGGGGCCACCCACGAGCGCACGGGCCAGCAACGGTGCCAGAAGGCCAGGAGAGAGCGCAGGGGCCGGCAGAGGGGGCACGGGGCCAGGAGGGAGCGCAGGGGCCGGCAGCGCTGCCACGGGGCCAGGAGGGAGCGCAGACGCCGGCAGCGCTGTCTAGGGCCTAGAAGCGCCCATCGCGGCCGGCAAGGCGGAGCCAGGAGTGACTGCTGGGGCCGGCAGTGCTGGTCTGGGGCCGGAAGCAGCCGCTGGGGCCGGCAGGGCTGGCCCGGGCCCAGAAGTGACCGCCGGGGCCGGCAGGGCTGGCCCGGGCCCAGAAGTGACCGCTGGGGCCAGCTGCGCCGACCCGGGAGTGGCCGCTGGGGCTGGCAGGGCTGCCCGGGGTCCGGGAGAGCCCGACGGGGCTGGCAGCGCCGACACGGGGCTGGGAGTGACCCCTGGGGCTGGCTGGGCTGGAGCCGCTGCTGGTGCTGGGCCGGGCCGCTCTGGTCCCAGTGGCTGGCTGGGAGCGGCCCCCCTTCTGGGGAGCACACCTGCATGGAAGAAAGAGCACGTGTCCACCTGGGCAGGTGTGCCTGCAGACCCCCCGACCGGCCCGGGCCCCGCAGACATGCTGCCCCCTCACCAGCAGCCCCACCCCCACGGGAGTGGAAAGCGGAGTGTGGAACACCAAGAAGAACCCCTCTCGGAAAAGAAGGCGCAAACCAGAGTCCCTGAGGAGGAAAGCAGCTGTAGGGCTGAGCCGGCACCTGGGAGAGAGCCCCCGGTCCCAGTGTCCCCACCCGATCCCAGCTGGGCTCTGGTGACAGCAGGGACTGGGCTCCCAGCCGCTGTGGAGGGAGGCCCCTGGGGGGGCCGCTCCCTGCACCGGGACCCCGGACCACCAGTCACGTGAACCCCAAGACGTGCTGGATTCTACAGAAGGTTAGCAGACGGAGCATACCCGGTGCGGACCCTGCCCGCCCGCATTACAGACACCCTGGACGCCCCGCGGTCGGCGGAGCCGGACAGACGCAACGGGGCCGGTCTACCAGCGGGTGCGCCCTCCTGCCCCAGCACACACGCCCCACCCCCGTCCCTGGGCTCCCAGCCTGGCCTCTGGCCATGCCGCCCACCGGGGGGGCGTCTCCTGTCTGCTCAAGACCCGGGCTCACGGCGAGCGGCTGCCTCGGGCCCCAGTCCACGGGGGCCCCACACCCCATGCCCAACAACGGAGGAGCACGTTGTCAGGCAGGCCCAGGTGCCGACGGTGGTGTCCAGGTGCTGGTGAGGCCCCGAGGGCACCCAGGGGGCAGGGCGCAGAGCCCACGGTTCTGAGTGGGGCAGGGCCCAGCACTCACCTGCTTGGTGGGCTGCAGCGGGGCCTTCTTCTTGCCCCGGTCGCAGGCAGGCTCCGGGTCCTGCTCCGGGCTGCCCATCTCCAGGGGACGCCCATTCTCACTCGGTTCTGTGGACGGGCAGTTTTCGGACTCTCGGGGCTTCTTGGCAAGGCGACGTTCCCATTTCTCCTTCCGCTCATGTGGCTTCAGGGCCATGTCCTTCTGTGAGTGAGGAAGGACAAAGCTGGTTAACTGGCGGTGACGTCGGTGACACCCTGCAAGCCCAGGCTGTGCTCCGAGGGCGGGTCCCTGGGCTTGGGCCAGCGCCCACAGGGAGGTGCCCCCCCCAGTGGGCTGTCAGGCCAGACCCACGCCTCAGGAAGGTGGGCAGATGGGCCAGACGACAGCGGGTGGGCCTGTCGGGACTGGGGAGCTCAGAAGGTGATGTGGAAACAAAGCTGGACCAGGGGCTAAGCTTCCCAAGGGCCCCCAGTCGTGGCCCCAAATAGAGCAGGTGCTGCACGGGCCCTCCAAGCTGAGGGCCGCCACCACAGCAGCTGACCACTGTCCCCTGGTCCGGCTTCCCCCAAGGGGTCTGTCGGCCCAACTCCATGCAGCGGGCATGCGGATACCAAGGAGGCCTGTGCTGGAAAACCAGTCCCTGGCTCGGCCAGGTGTACGCAGTGATCAGGGCCCCCGGACCCCTGGTCTAGAACAGGGAGCGACCCCCAGCGGGGATTTACTGAGCACACGCCGCTGTGCCGATGCCAACCGCGGCAGCGGGGTCGCCACTGCCCGGCGCACAGAGCTGGTCCTGCCCGAGAGCCTAGGGCCCGGGACGGCCTGCGCTCACGGGTGCTGAGCAGGAGCTGTGTCCCCCACCAGCCTGGCACCGGGCTCCCTGGGGTCGGGTGGGAGCTGCCATCTCCACAGGGCCGCCAAGGAAGAGGCAAGAACCCACTGGAAGGGACCCAGGGGAGTCTGAAAGCCTTCACCCAAGCGGGAGGGGAGGAGGGCCTGAACGGAGGTGCTGTCCCCGGCTGACGAGCTCCCCCACATCCCAGTGACACCTCTCGGCCCCAGAGGAAGGGCTTCCCAAGAGCCTGCTGGGCGACTGAGGCGGCCTCTTCAAGGGCTGGCCTCTGTGCTCGGGGGGCACCTGGCCCCAGCCAGGCCTCAGCCCAACTGGGAGGGTGGCGGGGAGAGCCACAAGCCCTGTCTAGACGCGAACGCACTGTGCGCGGCAGGGGCGGTCCTCCAACGTCACACCACACACCACACACCGCCTCCCGGCTGCTGAGAGGGGCCCAAGATCCCCAGAACCAGCGAAGGGCGCCAGCCCGGCGGGCCGGACTAGAGCCGCCCTCGCAGGCACGGCAGCCCCCACGACGGTCCTGCTCCGTGTGACCCCACAGCGCAGCCTGGGAGCAAACACGCGGCAGCAGCAGACTCCCCACTTGGCGTGCAACACTTCACGCCCCCGCCCCCCGAGATTCTCTGGAGGGGCCCACAGCCCCAGCCACACAGACAGAGGCCGCCCGTCAAAGCCTCTCGCCCCTGAGGGGAGGGGAGGGGAGGGAGGGGAGGGAAGAGTAAGGCGGGAGGCGGTGCATGAGGAGGTATTCATCCTGCATCCCCCCTCCCCACGGCTCACTGAAGGGTGGGGGGAGGCGGGGCTGGCGGGGCGCCTGTCCTAGGGCGTCTGCGAGGCCTGGAGCCCTCCCTTGCTGAAGCTGCTCCTTAAATCTGATGACCCGCGTGGTCCATGCCACGTGGCTCTGCCCAAAGCTCCACAGGCTTGTGCGAGGGCAGCAAGCGGCTCCTGACTTCTCAGACCTGGGACAGACCGTTCCCCACGCCCACCGTCAGGGACAGCGGACCCCAGGGACACCCACAGGCTGTGGCATTTCTGCGGCCTCTCCTGCAGTCCCGGTCAGATGCCCTCACGCCCCTCTGAACCCCTCAGAGCCCCAGCTCATCTCAGCTCAAAGGGGCTGACAGTGGAACCCTTGCTCACTAGACCTCCCAGCTCCTGCCGTGCCTGTGGGCATCAGGCCGATTCCAGATTCGGGGTCCCCTGCCCTGCGTGCGCAAAGCTGGCAGGGGCTCAGCTGGACAACGGGGCAGCTCCAGCCCGGGATGCCAACGGAGCATGCCAGAGCTGCTCAGGAAGGACTCCTGGGAAGGGCCCGGGAGCCTCCCAGCTAAGAGCAGCAAGTGCAAATGCCCTGAGGCGGCGAGGAGCTCCCTGTTCCCTCCCTCCCTTGTGCCTGCATCCCGGGCTCCAGGGCTCCACTGATTAGCACGTGGCCACAAGCCTCCCCAGGGCAGAAAGTGAGGGCAGTCCCTCCAGTGATGAGCAAGTCCTGAGGCCTGCCGTTCTGCACGTGCAGGCACGCCAGACCGACTCCTGGTACCCCAAGGACACACGAGGGCCCTGCGCCCTCACACATAGTTGTGGCTCTCAGGCCTCCTGCCCTTCCTGAGGCCACTCTGGCTGCTCCCAGGCTGCTCCCTCCCACACAGGCCCTGGAGAACACAGAGGCCCCCACGGGCCCTAGTTCCCCGCTCTGGAAGCTGCCACCAGGAACCACGGGCCTCAGCACTGCACCGCCACGCCTTGGGGCCCCTGCCTGGCCACAGCCCCGTGTTGCGGCACACGGGGTCGGCCCGGCAGACGCTGGTCAGCAGCGTGCAGAGACGAACCGGAGCCGCACACCGTCAAGGGTGGGCACAGCCAGACCGAGCGGCACAGCCAGACCGAGCCGGACCGAGCGCCTACACGCAGAGGGCCTCCCTCTGAGGAGCTGGCTGCCAAGTATGGACCCGGAAGCCCCCCATCTGCTGCGGGTGCAGCTCTTCCCGGGGCTACACAAAACCCCAGTGCCAGCTCCAGGGCCCGGGCAGGAGGAACCCTCTCCTCCTTGGGGGAGGGTCTGGCTTTCCCTTCTACTCAGGCCTTCAGGGACCGGATAAGGCCCACCGCCGGCCTCACGCACTTCACAGATCATTTCACAAACTGACATGCTAATGTCCTCCAGAAACACACTCACAGGTGCCCCGAACAACGTCGGACCCCATGTCTGGGCCCTCAGGGGACACCGGCCGCGCCACATGGGCGTGGTGGGGAGGTGGGAGGCTGAGGCGAGCCACCGTGCACGGACACGCCCATGCCCGAGGCGCACACGCACCCACACCCACACACCCCGTGTGCACCACCCTGGGCTCTGTGGCCTGGGCGAGAAGCGAGGCCAGAGTCCTGAGCAGGACGGTGTCTGCGTGCTGTGGCCACACTGCGTGGGCTCCCGGGCCCCCGCCCACCCGGCCCTGACATCAGCTTCTCCGTGCCCCGGGGCCTACACACCAAGCACCCCCAGGGCCACCCAGACCCGCCGTGCTGCCACAGAGAGCAGCCTGTCCTCTCTCCCCAGATGCCCACGGGCCCCCTCCCGCCACAAGGCGTGAGTATCGTGCACTCCAGGACTCCACAACACGGCCTCCTGAGTCACTGCAGAGCGAGCCCACATCCTCAGAGAGAGCCGCTGGTTCCGAGGCCCTCCCAATCAGGTAAAATCACAGCAGTGTCCTGCCTGGGGGACAACCTCTCAAGTCCTACGTCTGAGCCCTGGGATGACAATGGTGCTGGCCGGCGGTGGACGTGATCAGCAGCGCCCGCAGGTACTAACGAGGAACCTGCGGGAACAGCCTGGCCCTCGGGACGCCCGGCTGGGCCAGAGCGGTCTCCCTCACAAGCCCCTGTAGTCACAATAGACGGACCGGAGCGGACGGACGGAAGGGCAGACGCACCGCACAGCAAGCGCGGCGAACCGCCAGCCGCCGCGCAGGCCGGGCGCTGCACTCTAGAGGCCTCCCTCTAGGCCCTGCCCAGCCCCTCTGCGGGTTCTGGAAGGGCCTCGGGGCAGCCCCAGGCCACCTCTGCAGACACCTCCAGTCGTACTTTCGCCCAAAGCGAACCACATCAGTCAACCACAAATCGTCTAATGTAGCACATTTTCTGTAAACCTATTATATTTGTCTTTCTTTTTTTTTTTAAACAAAAAACCTAGACTGCTCGAACCCTTGAAATATCAGTGACTGAGGCTGTCTCCTGGCCCCAGGCCAGGAGCTCCTGCATCTGGAAGAGTGGGGGATCTGAGAAGCCAGCTGCCCCTGGCCCAGTAGAGGGTGAGCCAACAGGTGACAGGCCTGGGCCCTATGCACACAGAGGGACGGCCACCCCACGGGCCCTCTCCTGGCTCAGGTGGGCAAGAGGCTTTGTGTACTGGGCCCAGAGGCAGCCGCCTCCACCCAGCCACCGCCCTGAGAGTGACCTCAGGCATCCCAGGCTTCATGGAGCAGACCCTAGGCTGTGCACCGAGGGGCTCTTGGTCACAGGACTCAACAGGTCCTGGGACATTGCTGGGACACAGCAGCACACCAAGGCTGAGGCTGGCCTTCCCTTGTGATGCTGACCCCATGTGAGCCCGGGGCCCGTTCGGGGGGCTCACCCAAGCTCAGGCACGGGCCCCGGGCCCCAGGTGCAGCTCTGCCCGGGCCATGGAGCCTCTCAGCAGGTGCGGTTTCCTCACCTGTGGACTGGGCAGCAGCCGTGCCCAGGCTGTGGCGAGTACTCTGGGTGAGGCAGGGCCGCCCAGCAATGATTGCCCCGCCACGGGCCAGGGCGGGTCCGCAAGAAGAGACCCACGGAGGGAGGCTGCGGGGAGCGGCGGGTTGGCGTCAGACTGGCAGGACGCCCAGTGAGCTGCTGGGGATCCACGCTAGGAGCCTAGAGAACTGGGGCGTGCCCACAGGGAAGCAGGCCCTGCCGAGGCTGCAGCGACAGGCTGGGCCGAGTCTGGGGCCCGGCTGTACCCCTGAGCTGCCGTCTGCCCGCAAACCCGTCTGAGAGCCCACAGAGGCAGAGTGGCAGATGCGACCCGGCGCACCACAGCACCCACGCTCGCACACAGAGGGGCATGGCCAAGCACTGGGGCCCACGACCCTGGAGGCCCGGGAAACAGTCCCACAGTAAAGGCCCCAACACCCCCAAGTAGCAGCCGGACCCTTGGGCCCTCCCCGGACCACAGGGAGGATCGGCCTGTTGTGAAATCAATGATTACGTTTTCCTGTAGCAATTTTATGAAGCTATTTTTAGCTCTCCTAAACGTTATTACTATGCAGTACCAATAAGGTCTCTAACTGCACTTCAGTAAAGCAACTGTGCAGAGATAAAACTGATTAGAACTGGCAGACCCAGACCCAGATTCTCTCACTGAGGGCTGAGGCTGCGAGGTCTGATGCGCACCGGGCCTCTCCAGGCTCCCAGAGCCTGCAGGCAAAGGCACGGCCGCAACCCTCCAGCCAGGTGGGTGCCCCTCCGCTCCTGGAGCTGCAGAGGGGCCTCTCCCCCAGCACCTGGGCCTGAGCCCCCAGGGTCACACAGAACCCACCCCTCACTGCCCAGCACTGGTCCTCTCCTGGTGGGGTGGAAGGCCTGGCCCCCGACCCCCCAGCCCACCACCCCACTTTCCCGCCCTGCTTGGCTGAGGCTGCAGGTCTCCCAGAACGAACCTCTGGGACTTGAGGGCCCCAGAAGACCCCGCCAGCTCATGGTTCAGTCAACAGCTCTTCGTCGTTCCAGAAGCTCAGGCCAAAGGCCACTCGCTGCTCACCCAGCAGGCCGTCTCCCAAGCTGGAGGCCTTGAGCACAGCCCCCCCGCCCTGGCTCTCGGCGCGGCCGTTCCCTCCACCCCGCTACCTGTGTGCCTCTCTCTGCCTCACCTGCAACTTTCTCACTCAAGCTCCCCCCTCCACCAGGCACAGCCCCAGCCCCACACCTCCCTACCCCCTTCAGCCCCGGGACAGACACCGCGTGTGCCGGGGTCTCCTTCCAGGTGGTCGAGGGGCCTCTCCCCAGGAAGGACCTCCCCCCCAGCTAGGAAGGGGGCAGCCCGGGTATCCACCGCCCACCAGCTGCCGGTACACCCCCAGCCCCCCAGAGCTGACCGACTGTCCTCGTTTGCCTGGGACTGAGACGGTTCCCTGCGCGCGGGGAAGGCAGAGAAACAGGAGGTCCCGGGATCCCTGCCGGCAGCACCGCCCCATCACAGACCACCTGCAGCGGAGTCCCAGGGAGCCGGAGGACAGCATGGCAGCAGGGTGGGGGTGACGGGGCCCCTCTGACACCCGCTGCTGAGCAGGTCGGGAGTCAGACGGACTCAGAGCTGGACGGGCAGTGCCGGCTGGCAGCCCACACCCAGCTGCCCGGCCGTGAGAACCACATCAAGCCGCCCCCTCCAGCTACGATGCCGCAACAGGCATCCTCCCCGACCTGTCCCCTCCTCGGCTTACGCCCGCACCAGATGGGAACTGCTCCCCATCACCTTCCCGCCCCCGTAGCCGCCCCGCTGTCCCTCTACATATGGCAGCCTGCCAGACAGGTCCCGCAACCCCCCAGCACTGCGGCTACCTGAGGGTAACACTGCTCTCAAGGACCAGCCCCAGAAGGGCTCACTGACACCCTAGCTGCTGCAGAACCTTTTGGAACCTGCACTGTGCCCCTCGGTTCCTCTAGGTCCATCTCTTGGCGGTTCACAGCACTCCTCCTGGGCACCCCCGCCCCCAGGTGCCCACCCACAGTGTGCCCCATGCACCGGAACGCTGGCCGAGCAGGAGGGCTGGAGGGCAGACGGCCAAAGACCCGGGAGCAGCACCACAGCCTCTGTCACACCCAGGGCTCAGCGCACTAGTGGGCCCACCCCCCAGGCTCTGTGAAGACTCTCACTCCTTCCCACGGCCACCCCGCCCCCGCCACATGCTGAGTGGTTGCTGGGGCAGAGGAGGCCACCTGGAAGTGGAAGAAACCCACCCACCCAGTGGCCTGGGACAAGCTAGACAGATGACGATAGCGACAGGTGCTCCAGACAAAAGCACGAAGGCGGCGGAGGATGGAGGGCACGGAGCCTGAGGCGAAGAGGCAGCCAGAGTGAGGGGCGGGCGGGCCCCGCTCTGGGCCCCCCTGCCCAGGCCTGCACACCGCGGAACACACTCCTCCCCCGTCCACGCACGCACACCCCACCGCGAGCCCACACTGGGACCCACGCCCAGCGCCCAGGCCGCCCTCTCATCCACATTCGACTAGACCCTCCTGCTCACGGCTGCTGTCCTGGCAGGTGGGTGTGGGGGTCAGCCTCTGCCCAAGCCCCCCGGAGCCCCTCCACACGCGGACCCGCCGTGTGTCTGCCCATGACTGCCACCACTGGCCTCAGGCTCACCGTCTCTGGGACCTGCGCAGCTGCCGCTCACCTGTCACACACGGAGGGGCTGCCAGGGAGGCCAGAAGCCAGGGCCACTATTGCTGAAACGTCCCAGCCTGTTTTGTCCCGGGGCGGGGGGCCTAGAGAACCAACCTCAGGGTGAGCTCAGAGAACACCGGAGAGGGGATGGGGCCAGGGGCAAGATCACGTGGTAATGGGGCAGGCACTTTCAGCTCATCACACCCCCAGATGAGGAGATCGGGGCCCAGAGCAGACAGAGGGCTACCTGGGGCCACGTGGTGAGGAAGAGAAGGAGCTTCAAACCAGGCGTCCGGACCGGGCTCGCTCCCCTCACTGCCCTCCTTAGATGGCTGCGAGCAGGGGAGGCTCCGAGGAAGCATCCTGCACTCACTCCTGGAAGATGGGACCAGCACAGCCAGTGTGCGGGCCCGAGACAAGAGTGCCTAGGGCCCCCGGGGAGCGGGTGGGCAGGGCCGGGCCTCATGGAGAATGTGGGTTCATTCCACGGGTGACAGACAGGAGCCCCTGGCTTTTTACCCGGGAGACAGGCCTGCCTCAATTCCTGACAAATCCGCCCCGGGCTAGCGGTGACCGTGAGCCAGGCAGCACTGGGACTGCACGGGATGCGGACTAGCCAGCGGCCTGCCGGGGTCCAAGGACCTGCACGTGGGGCTGGGGCGAGCCGGCAGGAGATGGCTGCAACCGCTAAGGTCAGAGAGCTGCTGGGGGTCGTGGCCGACCCCGAGGGTCCCCGTGGGGGCTCTAAGTCTGACTTCCAGCATCGCCGCCCATCAGACCGGACTGTGGCCTCCCACTCCTCCCTGGCACAGGGGCACACAGGGGCCGCTCCCGTGGCCCGCACGGCCGGCTGCTCCGCCGCCCACACCCGCCCGCTGACACCCTTGCTCTCGGCGGAGAACCTCCCCCTTGCCTGGGCCCCAGAGGCGCCTACAGTCGGCTTGGCGTGTATGTGGCTCCAGGCCTGCCACCTGGGTGGCGTCCAGGGAGGGGCACCCGCCCAAACAGCTGCTCCCGGGCAGAAGCAGAGCGGGGGCCACTCGGATGCCTCACTAGGAGGAGTATGAGCTGGCGGGGGGGGGGGACACGCATGCGCCCCACCAGGCCAGCCCGCCCCCCCAGAGACACACAAACCCCCAACACACGGGTGCACACACACTGACTGTAGCGGGGCAGGGGTGCTCACACACCGGGCCGGGGACTGGGCCCCGGAGCCTGCTCTTCCCCACACGCGGCTTCAGACCGAAGCCTGGTACACACAGTCCTGGGGAGCTGACTAAGGATGTTAACTCGTTGGCGACTTTTCTTTCTTTAGCTCCTCGGGCAAATCAGGGCACCAGAACAGTCTCCACCTGGAACTGGAACCAGACACCACGTTTGCCCAGGGCCCCCAAAGCACTCAATTCCATGTGGGTTTCAGACTGTGGCTCCCCAGGGAGAAAGCCCCTCGGGTGCCCTTGGGGCCCGCGCCTGGCCGCCTCACCGACCTCTCCAGGTGTCCCAACCTGGATGCCCCACCCAGGCCTGCCGGGCCTGCGCAGCCTCCTCTCGAGTCCCCAGTCTCCCTGCAGGCGCTCGCCAGTCTAGTCACCTATCGGCGTCCTGTCTGGAGCCAACCTGGCAGCCGGCACAGAGTCTGGCACACAGCTGGTGCTCAATAAAGGCTCAGTGACTCAGGACGGGAAGAACGGGTCCGAGCACCCCCTGCTGGCCAGCAGTCCCTTCCGGAAGCCTACAGCCCCACGTGTGGGCCCGGCCCGGCCCGCGGCAACCATTGCCTGGGCCCCGTGAACAAGAGGCCGTGAGAAACCAGCCAGAGCAAGGGTCCAGTGTCAAGAGGCTGCCTGCTGCGGGCTGAGTGAAGGAAGCCAAGGCTCGGTTTATCTACCGCAGTGTTGGAGAGCTCTGACACGGACGTGGTCTGGCTGCCCAGGCTGCCAGGGGGCCTCACGGAGGCTGCACGGAGGGGTTCTCGGCAGAGCGTGGGCGGATGACCACGGCCTGGGTGGTGTGGCCGCGGCCGAGCCGACCGGCTACTCTTCCACCCTCGGCAATTAGCAAAAGCCTGGTGCCTCGGCTTCCCCTTCAGTTTCCCTAATGGGGCTGACCACGGCCCCCACCTCCGGGAGCTCCGCGCTGAGCACGTAACCCACTGGAGTCAAGGCCAGGACGATGGTGGCTCCCGGCAGGCGCCCTGCCCAGTCACTGTGCAGTTGCTGGCACTCCGGCCGCCCCAAGAACGTGCACGGCCAAGCCCACGGTGGGGGTGGTGTCCAGCCTCCAGTGTCCTTCCTCCAGACGGCAGCCACGGCCCACCTGAGGCCTCACCACCTGCCAGCTCACAGGCAGTCCTGCTCAGCAGCAAGAGTCCCAGGCCGGCCGGCCCTGGGATGGGGGTGGGGGGAGGGGCGCCCTGCTGACCCTATTTCCAGCAGGGTGGGCCCCTGGACCTCCCACTCAGTACCTGCCCCCCTGACCACACACGGAGCTGACTTGGCTCTCTAACCGGCCACCAGCAAATGAGGCTGGAACACTGGGGCCACAAGTGTGGAGAGGCGCTGCCGATCCCCACACTGTTCAGACTATTCCAGAACACAAGAGAAGACGCTGCAGACACAAGACAATCTCAGACTAATTTATCTAAGAACATGGTGCTAAAACCCCAGCTACAGCCTGACACGACTGCTGATGGGGCCTGGCAATCAGGGACAGCCTGACCTCACCGGGTCCAGAGAACAATGACAACATCACAGGGGCGCGACTCAGGCCCGCCACTCACTTCTGCTGCTGGGATAGACGCTTCCCACGCGGGACACGGTGGCTGCGTGAAAGGTGGCACACAGCTGTGCCGAGTCGGGGGGAGCAGGAGAGGCTGACCAGAGAGGATAGGGTGGAGGTGCTGAGAGGCCACAAGACAGGAAAGATGAGCGGTGACGGCACTATGTTCCCAGCAGACCCCACAGTGGCCAACAGGAAACCGTGGGGACTCCACTGGCCAAGTGTCAGAACTGACAAGGGAACATGCTTGTGCCCAGGCAGGAGGGCGGCGGCAGCCAATCAGAAAGCAGAGCGACCGAGGCACGAGGCAGACAGGGGACAACCACACAGACCCTCGGCCTGGTGCCATAGCTCAAGGATAACTGCCTCTCCAAGTATCAAACCACTGCAGACCGCCCCCCTCGCCCCAGATCTGGGAGCTTCTCCCTGGAAACAAGCATGTGTGCAAGGAGCTTCTGGGTGGGGAGACGTCCACGAGGAAACCGACACTGCCTGAGTCCTCCTGGGAGGGCCAAGGAACACAGAGTAAGCCGGGACGGGTCACTGGTGGCCCAAACACAGGGCTGTAGGCTCCCTGCCAGGGAAGAGGGGGTAGAGGACCAGACAGTTGAGTCACCCTGACACTTGGGGAAAGGATCTTCCGGGCAGGGGACAGAGCAGTCAGCAAGGGCCAGAAGTGTGCCCCTGAGTATGTCTGAAGATTCTCCAGCAGGCGGGAGGAGAGGGGCTCGATGTGGCGGGAGCCACAGGAGTGAAGGGCCGCGGTGGGGCGCGAAGGGGGCCACAGCAGAGCAAGGTTATGAACTGCAAGTTCAGAGCAGTGAGAGGCCCAAGAAGCTAAGGGGGTGGTGGGGACAGGGGTGAGTCCTATGAACCCACAGATGTTTGCAGCCCACTCTGGGGTGTGAGTGGGGGCAGGGTGACTGTCCTGCAACAAGCCCAGAACAACGGACAGAGGACACGGGGCCCTATCCTCGAGCTCCAGGATGGGGCTTCACCTTGTGTGACCACGGCACCACGGGGAGACCTGTCCTCTGCTCTGTCCAGGCCACAGAGCTGCTGCCCCAGATGGGGTCTGGAGCAGACACAGTTACACACGTACGCCGGCAGAGACACAGCACGCACGTGCACCCGTGTACACACACACACCTGGGATGTGGCCCTACCACAGCCATGCACCTGGCTAGAAACCCTGAGGGGGGCAGGGGGCTGTGGCCTGCCGCGGGGGTCCCCCCAGGGCCCATGCGCCCTTCTGGGCAGAC
>CM053616.1:49569559-49585298 GCA_028646535.1 Procyon lotor
CAGACACAGTTACACACGTACGCCGGCAGAGACACAGCACGCACGTGCACCCGTGTACACACACACACCTGGGATGTGGCCCTACCACAGCCATGAACCTGGCTAGAAACCCTGAGGGGGGCAGGGGGCTGTGGCCTGCCGCGGGGGTCCCCCCAGGGCCCATGCGCCCTTCTGGGCAGACCCAACCTGCTGGAAGGTGAGACCCCAGCGCACCTGTGGTGAGGTGCGGCACAGCCTGCAGGGACCCCGTGGAAGGGTGTGAGTGGGGACACACGGGGCCCACACCTTTGCTGTCATCGGTCCCACACAGTGCTCACAGATGCTGGGGCTCAGTGTGGGCAGGACAGACAGAGAAACTGAGGCCCATGAGCTACAAGGGCTGTATATGTGAGCCCCAGTCAGAGAGGAGCAGGCAGTGGGCTCAAGACCCTCAGCCGTGCTCAGGGCCGGGCAGGGACAACAGGCCAGCCGGGAGGACCACGGCCACCTCCGCTGTGCTGTGCCACAGTGTGTGGGCCTTCACTGCACAGCCCCGCCGCCCGTGACAGGCAGGCAGCCACAGAGCAGACCCCTCCCAGCCCGTGCGTAGCCGCAGGCCCTGCACACCGTCTGTGATGCCGACCAGGCCCGCGGGGCGGCCCTTCCCCAGAGGTCAGGCAGCTGGCCCAGGGCAGCCCAGGAAAGGCTGTCCATTTAGATGCTAGGGAGACCACTGTCCCTTCTACTCGAGCTTGGACATTTCCCGAAGACGCGGCCCAGGTTTGGGTGAAGACTCACGAGGTTCCTGCTGTCTGGCGCTGTGGTGCGCAGATCCCAGGGGAGAACTCTGCTCCTCATCCACCAAGTGGGTGTGTGAGGGCAGTGCCCTCAGCAGCTGTCAGTGTCACCGCTGCTCCCACGACCTGCCTTCTCACAGCAGAGCACCGACCCACAGAACCGGAGAGCCCAGGCCAGGCTCCCGCCCCGCCATCTCCCATCTGCCCAGGCGATGGAGCCCACGTCACACGGGCGGGGGAGGCTACACCATAGCTCTGTGTCCTCTGTGTCCTCGGCTGGCGGGCGGGGCCCCCCTTGGAGGGAGCAGCCCCATCCCCACAGCAGCCCTCAGGGGAATCAAGGGAGCAGACCCGAGCCGGTCTAGGCAGGTTCCAGGACCAGTGCCCTACCTCCATTCCATGACGGCAGGCAAAGTGTTCCTGCTCTCCAGGCCTCAGTTTCCCCATAAGGAGAGTAGAGGGCAGCCTGGAGGAGCTCTGGCCAGTGGGCACAGACACTCCCAGCGGATAGCTCCTGTCAGCATCGACTCTCCTCTGTCCCCATCCTGGGCACACATACAGCCCCCCAGATCAAGGCCCCTAAGGCGGGACCGTCAGTGCAGGCTTCTGCACACGGACGACGGGGCCACATCCCGGCCCCCGCATGCCTGGCCCTCAGCAGCCAGACCTCGCAGGATCGCGCGCCCCTTGCCCGGGGGACGCCGAACACCAGCGTGCAGAATCACTACCCCACAGGGCCACCACCCAACAGGACTCAAGCCTCGAGGCCCCTGGCCCCAGCCCCAGCGTCCCAAGGCCGGGGAGAACTCCGTTATCTCCCGCAGAAACACACCATCACCCGAAGCTGGGAGCCGGGCGGGCAGGCCGGGGGCGCCAGCCCACACAGCCACTCGCCTGCTGATGTGGCCACAGGGGGGCCAGGGCCGGCGCCCGCAAGCACAGCCGTGTGCCGCAGGTCGTGTCTGGGCTCAGGTGGCCGTTTTGTGGAAAGTTAACGTGTAGTGACGAGTGCGGGAAACAGAATTACACACAGGAAGTCACCGGTTACCACAGCTAAAGCTTGGGTGTTTTCTTTCTCGTTTTTTACTCCTGGATACAGGCCTCCTAGACCCACATACAGACGTGGTGAGTGACCCTTTCTAGCAAAAAGGGAGATACGAGACTAGAGCTGGTGTGGCTCTATCTGCACAACATACTCTAAGAAGGCCAGAAGCTGGCCAGGTTGGTCACCGCATGAGGTCACGGCTGGAACTGTGCCTGTTCACCGACACTGATCTTCGAACCAGCTGAAGGCGTCTCGAAGACCCCCCCCAGATGCCAAACCAGAAGGGTGGTTTCCAGTGTGCACTCGTGGCACACGTGTTCGCAAGAGGTAGGCAGCGCCCACACAGCGTGAAGGGGAAGCGCTGGTGCCCAGGCGTGCGGGCAGCCCTGATCGGAGAGATCTTAGTAGGTCTGCTGGGCTCTCCCGGGCTCTGCCTGCAACGTGGATCTCCCAGGAGACGCAGGGGCTGGCACTGTGGCCTAACGGTTCCCTTTGCCATCAGGGAGGAAGGGTCAGGAGGGCCTCAGTCCCGCCCTGGCCTGTCCCAAGGGGCCTTCTCATCACCTCTGGTGGCAGAGATGTCACAGGAAGCAGGACAGCGAGATACAGCCACCTGTCCCTAATGTTCCTGGTCAGAGAGGAAAGCCAGCGCCTGCCGCCCCACCAAACCATAGCCCTGTCCCGCTGCCGCCGGCTCCGTTCCCACCCTGTTGGACAGAGTCAGAGTGCTGACGGAGGACCAGGGCTCAGATGGGCAACCCCGGCCCAGCCCGTGGCCTCTGCATGCCCTCAGCTCAGACGGCGAGCTCCAGCCATCCACCTCCGCATCCAGGGCCTCGGACACTGGACACACTGCGAGCCCGGCCAGACCTGGGAGCCCTCTCCCCAGCCAGCGCCACCACGTCACACGTGTGTGTCCCCAGCATTTCACACAAGTGGCCTGTGATCCTCTCAGCCACCAGAGGCAGGGACTCGTCCTCCCTTCAGGGCAAACACCAGGTGCACAAGGAGGTTCTGGAAGCCTGGGGCATGGGGGGCGGGGGAGGCTGCATCCTCAGGACAAAGGTAAGGAGGACTCTTGGACCCGGGCATTCTCAAACCTCCTGAGCAAGTCTACACCTGACATTTGGGTGTTTGTGCCCCGGGGGTGACACAGGTGACAGCACACATCCCTGTGCCATGCAGCCCTGGCGGGGCTCTGACACTGGGCCTCGGTGTCCCCCCACCCGCACAGTGCAGTCTGAGGACAAGCAGACTCAGAGCCGTGCCTGGTCAGGCACATGTTCACTGCGTGCTGTCCCCCGGTGTCCTGATGAAGTATCTGGACTCGGGGGAAAACTATCACACTTCAGCAAGAAGTGAGCCCAGACAAGAGGGCCAATGTGGAAGTTATGCCTTGTGCAGAAGCCCCGTACTTTCCGAGGCAGGCGGGTCCCTCCCCGGCTCCGTAGGGCAGAAGGAGGTGCGCGGTGACCTGGCTGGTGAACGCCGAGCGGACAGCCGACTCGGTCTCACTGTGGCCGGAGCTGCGAAGCCCCCACACCCGAGGCTGCACTCAGAGGGTCTCAGAGAGGGTGGTCCCCGGCAGGAAGGAAAGTGGAGATGGGCGGGGTGTGGGAGGGGGGAGGGTCACGGGGGAGGGCCCGGGGAACCACTGTGCTGCCCCACGAAGGCTCCAAACAACCTCGGACGAGGGGACGAGGGACGGCAGGTCCCAAGGGCGCGAGGCGGCAGAACCTCAGAGGGGCGAACACGCCGGCGCGAGAGGCCGACACGCAGGGCCTCGGGGCCCACAGTCAGGGCTCTGTGTCGTGCCCACTGGCAGGGCGGGCGCACATCTGGAAGGTGGCGGGAGGAACCCCTCTCCGAAGCTGTGGCGCAAAACCTGGCCTCCCCTCCCCAGTTCAGAGCTGGGGCACATGCCACCCCCACCAGATGCCTTAGCTGGGGACCCCTTGATCCGGGAGCCACCGAGGGCCCCCCAGCTGTCCACAGAGAGGACCGGGTGGGGGTGGGGCTGAGTGGTTGGCCCAAGTGCCCCGTCTCTATGCATCATCCACCTGCCCAGACAGAAAGCTGCACACCTGTCCCTGGGCCACGGCCGCCTGGCGCCGGCACCTGACACAGGCTCTCCGCACGCCTGGCTCACCTCGGGGAGAGGGCTCAGTGCGGGGCCCTGTCCCCAAGGCTCAGCCCCTGACTGGGGATCCCGGCCCGGGAGAAGGAAGGGGGCTGCTAACTGGGCAATGTCTGGGACCCCCAAGGCCGGCAGATGCCCGTGGCCCCCAGCAGGTGCTGCAAGGGGCCCCTGAGGGGGCGGGGCGGGGCGGGCTGCCCAGGCGGCAGGGCTGTGGGCTCGCACTTGCACGCAGCGTAGGAGACAGACACCCGCCAGATCCGACGGTCGGTCCTCGTCTGCTTCCCCACTCACCCGGGGCCGCGCAAGAGGGGCAGAATCTGCTGACCGCCCGGGGTAACTCGGCCAGACCCGCGCTCTTTCCTGGCCGTCCCCTTAAGCAGCCAGCGAAGCAGCGGTCAGGGGAGGGGTCTCGGAAACGCCCTGCCGCTCTCCGTCTACACAGAACCCTCGAGCGGGACAGGAACAGGAAGGACCCCAAAGTACCCGCTCCACCACCGCCTTCACGGCGGCCGGCAGCGCTCACCCCGCCGGCGCGTCCCGAGCCGCACCAAGTGGGGTTTTGGAGACGAAGCGAGCCGCGAGGGCGGCGTGCGCGCGAGCACAGCGCAGCTCGGAGCCGGACCCTCTCCCCGCGGCCGCTCGGCTCGCCCTGCGCGGGGGCGCCCGGGGGGGTGTGCCGCCGCCCCACCTACCTCCAAGGCCTCGAGCGTGCTGAAGCTGGCGATGGCGAAGCCGTCGATGACCTCCTCCTCCTGCGAGCTGGACTCGCGGCGGCGGCGGCGCGGGGGGCGCACGGCGGCGGCGCGGGGCGGGGGCGCGCGGGGCAGGCCCGCGTTCTCCTTGCCGGGCCCGGGCTCGGTCTCGTCGCCCGACGACGCGCTCTGGTCGCGGGCGTCGCGGGCCGCCTCCCGGCGCCGGCCGCGGTCCCGCTGCGCGCGCGAGCGCCGGCTCTGGCGGACCTTGGCCTCCATGGTGCGCGGTGACCTTGCGGCCGCGCCGTCGGGCTCCCGCGCTGCCGCTGCCGCTGCCGCTGCGCTACGCGGCGCCGCCGAGCTCGGTGCGGGCCGCGCGGGCTCGGGCCCTGGGCGGCGGCGGGCGGCAGGCCGGGCCGGGCATGCCGCGCCGGGTCCCTCAGCCCCGGGTCCCTCAGCCCCGGGCCCGGCGCGGCCTGGGAGCCCCGGCGCGGGCGGCCGCGCGCATCGGCGGGGCGGCCGCGGCCCCGGGGGCGCGCCTCATGCGCGGCGGGCGGCGGCGGCGGGCGGAGCGCGGGCGGGGCGGCCCCCGGGCTGAGGCGCCGTGGCTCGCGAGGCTGAGGTTCGGGCTGAGGCTGAGGTTGAAGCTGAGGCTGAGGCTGAGGCGGCGGCGGCAGCGGCGCCCGGAGCAGATAACAACTGACGTACTTCCGCCCGGCAGCCAGCGCCAGAGGAAGTGGGCGCCGCGGCCCGGCCGGCGCCGGCCCCGCCCCGGCCCCGCCCCGGCCCCGCCCCGACCGCGCCCCGGCCCCGCCCCGGCCGGCCCGCCCCGCCCCCCGGCAGACCAGGCCCCGCCCCGTGCACCCTGCCCTCTGCCCAGCCCCGCCCCTATCCCTGCAGGCTCCGCCCCTCGGGGAGGGACAGGAAGGCCAAGCCTCTTCCCACCCCTCTGCTGGCACCCGGGCTGGGGCCCCTTCACTAAGGAGGCTAGGGTCCGGGGGTCTCCGCCCTTCTCCAGCCTCGGTCTCACCACGGAAAAGGGGGGGGCGGGGGCTGCTCCAGCCAAACCTGACACGTGGGCCGCGGGGCCAGCTCACCGTCTCACCCGAGCTGGGGGCTGGGGTTGGGGTGGGGTCTTACTGGGGGGGGGGGGTTCTCCCAGGCACTGCAAGTCCTGCCCACGTGGGATGCGTGTGGAGAGGGGACGGACTGCCCCTGCCCCGGAGAGGGAGCCTGTGAGGGCCGGGGGCAAGTTTCCTGGCCTCCCACTACCCGCCCCGCCCCCGCAGTCTAAGCTGTCTCCACGTGGCCCCTGCCCCTCTCCTGCAGGCTCTCCCTCCCGGAGCGCCGCCTCCCTGCTGCAGTTCTCCCTCTCCCAGCTCAGGCTGCCCAGATTTTAGAGTTGGGCCGCCCTCCCTAGACCAGAAGCTCCAGACCCCAGAATGCACCCTCACAGAGGTCCGGGGGCTGCCGGGTTCGCATTGAGAAAGCAATTTGGGCTGCAGGGGTTACTCCCCCCCACCCCCCAGTGTTACTGGAGAGCAGGAATGGATGGGAAGGGGCAGCTGGAGAGTTGAAAGCTAGATATAATGGTGAACTTCCTCTTTCTTCAACAGGGGACCGCCTGGGGGGAAGGAGGGACGTGCAAGTGGGGAGAGACTGTTTTCTTCACTCAACACAAACTTGGCAAGTGCACTAGGTCCGGGCACTGTTTGTGAGGCTGTAGTGGACGCCGCAGACTGCCCTTTTGGGAGTGGGAGGGGATGTGGCCGAGGAGCCAGATAACATAGTATCTAACATAACACGAAGTAACTGAAGGGAGGTGTCCCAGAACGCCTCCGAGCTGAGACCTGCAGGGTGAGAAGGAGCTGGCAGTGCACGGGTCCCTGCAGAGAGCACAGCCCGTGCAAAGGCACTCAGGCAGGGCAACATTTGCTGGACTATGTGGAAACTGAAGGGAGTGCAGTAGATGAGCTCTGGAAGGCGTCCTCTTGCTCAGTGAGGAAGCACTGCCCCGGGCAATGCTGGGGGAATGGCCCATTGCCCCCCCCCATATAGGGACTTAGGCTTTCAGTTTGTATCACCCTGCCCCTTGGAGGGCCTAAGGCCCCAGTGGGGTGGGCAGGGAGGTGGGTGGTCTGGGTGCCCCGTTGGCTGGGCTGCCGCTGCTGGTCGTTGGAAAGGCAACCCGACAAGCTTTCAGACACAGGGTTGGGGCTCTCAGGCCCCAGAACTGTTAGGCTCCAGTCCACCCTGGCCCCTCGTCCCCTCCATGGGGCTCTTTCTGTTCCGGGCCCACCCCAACCCTCTCCTAGCCTTCCTAGGGTAGGGCCACGGTTCCCCTCCACGTCTTCCAATTCCAGGTTTTGTTATGAAAACTCTCTCTGACTCCTTCAGCATCATCCCTTGTGTGTCGTAAAAACCTCATTAGGAAGACAGAAGTGGACCCAGACTGGTCCCTCTATATTCCCGCTACCCTCCTTCCCCTCTGAGGACAGAAGGCCAGAAAATGTGGGCATTGGAGGGTGTCCCAGGATAATATTGCAAGATTTCATTTCAATAGAGGCCCTTGGGTCCAAGGGCTGTTCCGGGGGCGGCTTCCGGCTCCATACCTGCTCTGTAGGGTGTGGAGACCTGCCCTACACCCAGCCTGGGGCGTCCCATGGACCCTTTCCTGTCGCCCCTTTCCCCCACCTCCCGGCAGGGCAGTCACAGAGCCAGATCAGTCCTCAGCTTCCTCCCACAAGACTAGGGGACCGATCCCACTTCGCTGCCCCTGGGGCCTGCTCCAAAACAGGGGTGGAGGCGATGACTCTTCTCCCCTCAGTGGGTGGCCGGAAGGTTCCACAAGTTCGCCAGCTCTGAAACTGTCGCTCACGCAGGACTGGGAGTTTCCTTGGCATCTCTGGGCGGGTCAGAGCGTTTGCCATTCATCTGGTCCCATGTGGGGCCTGAAAATTTGCATGTCCAACAAACAGACTGCAGGTCTGGGACCACGGGGCTTAGAGCCACAACGGCACGTGGCACACAGCAGAGCTTACAGATGTGTGCCTCCTCTGCCGCCACCGCCACCGGTGTCCCTGAGAATGGGACCCAGCCCCCCACCCACACACACTTCCCACCCCCAAGGCCTGGCTCTGGAGGACAATGAAATCCTCCCTCTTCTTGCCGCCCTAGTTCTGGGCGCCTCCCTAGCTCCCTCCCAGGCCCCCGGGGCTTGGCTCTGTGGCCTGAGGCCACCCAGGTCTCTCCTGCCTCTTCATCCCGTGGGGAAGGACCACCAGGTACAATAAGGGCAGAGGGGTCCCCGCCCGCAGACGGGAAGTCCGCCCAAGAGAAAACCTCCCTCCACCCCAGCCAACCAGGGAAGTGCTGGGCCGTCGCTGTGGCCGGAAGCCCAGCCCTCACTGGTCACCTCGTCCAGCGCGGGGCCCTCCCTAGCAGAGCTCAGAGAGGCTTTGCCAATAATTAGTAGCTTCCCGGATGACCCGTCAGCCCCATCAGTCTTCACCGCTTGGTTTTGCTTTAGAGAGTCGCTGCTCTTGTCCGAGACTCTGAGCAGAGTTAATCGACGTGAAATTCTATTCCAAATTCAATTTGCTCTCACAGACCCCATTCAGGCCCTATAAATCAGTGCGGCCGGCTGCTCCCTGGGGGCTCAGACTTGCTTCTTGCTTGCAGGGTGACGACCAAAGTTGAGTGCCGGCCAGCAGGCCACCCCCAGGCCGCACCTGGGAGTCAGAGGCCAGCTCCCCCGTGCACCCCACTGTCCGTTCCGCATCCTTCAGGTAAAAGCACTTGCGGGCGTTTTGGATACTTAGGCTACTTCCGTGGACACCCCCTCCCCCGGCCAAGGAGCGGGCAGGGGTGTCGGCCCTGCCGGGCTGAAGCTGCCTAAGGAACAGCCCGCAGAATCTCTGTGACTGATGAGGCCAGTTGTTTTTTTTCTTCCTCCCAGGGCTGTAGGTTGACCTGAGGGGCTCTGCTCCGGACTGTGCGTCAGGTTCAGGTCTTTCTCTGGGACCCAGGAGGCAAGAGGTGAGCTACCTGGGGTGTTCTCCGGACAAGACTAGGAGGGCCAAGCCGAGGCCCCCAGGCCCTCCCAGAGTCTGTGCTGCAGGCCTCCACGTCTTGTCTGTTCTCACCCGCTGTGAGGCAAGTTAGGTGGCCATGACCATCGCAGGTGGACGCTGACGCCCGCCCCTGGGGCGGGGGGGGTGCTGGGGGGTGCTGGCCCTGCAGGATCCCACGGCGGGTGGGGGGCTGGCCCTGCAGGATCCCACGGCAGGAGATGGGTGTGGTTCGATGACGGAGAGGAAGTGAGCAGTTGGGGACTATATTCCCACTGGGCACAGCCTGTTCCTGGAATTACACTCTGTCTTCAGGACAGTACCCAAGAGATTGATGACTGGGGTGCCCCCATCCCAGATGTGCCCCTTCCCCTGATTCTTGCTCCTCGGTTTCTGAGCCTGCACCTGCCCTGGGGGCTACCCACGTCCCGCCCCCATCTGTGCACACCCTCCCTCTTCCTCAGCCCCGGCTCTGATGTCACGTCTTCCCAGAGGCTGGCTGGTGGCCTAAGAGTGTGTGGGCGTGGGGAGCTGGTGCGTCTGGGGCAGGCAGGGGTGAACGCAGGACCAGGTTTCTCTGGAGGGCCTGCAAGGCACCCGGGTCTGCCGCGGTGGCACACGGAGTTAGGATGCATGGTCCCCCACCTGCACACCGGCGTGGGCACCTCCAGGCCCACAGCCCAGGGGCTCCTGCCATCTCCTTCCACCTCTTGGTCCCGATGAAGCAGGACAGCTGTGCCGGGTGGGTGGTGGGGGCGAGAGGCCGGTTCGGGAGCCAGGGTTTGTCTCCACCGTGTTGCCAGATGCCACTCTGCTCCCTGGAGATGTGCCCACACCCAGCGAGCTGTCCCCACCACCCATCCCTCTGTGGTAGAAGGCCAGGCTCTGGGGCCCCAGCCCACAGATGGCGCCCCGCGACCTGAGGCCTCCCCACGGCGGCGCCCTCTCCCGCCACCTTGGTGTGCACTCTGGTCATGAGCACGTCGGCCAGCTCGAGAAGGGCGGCCTAGGGCCGGACTCACTCGGCGCTGGCACAGCGGTGGGCAGGAAGCAGTGTGGGGTTTGAGCGCTCCTCGCCGGGAGGGCCGCGGGCATCCCCCGCTCCTGGCTGTCCTGGGAGGGTGCGCCCCAGCCAGCCTCGCCCCGGGGGAGGAGGGGGCCGTCTTCGAGAGGGCCGGGTCTGCAGTTTTCGAGGCAGGGAGGTCCCCATGCGGGACTCGGGCTGAGCTGTGCTGACAGCAGGGCAGGCCTCCAGGACAGAGGAGAGGCCTCAGGACAAAGTGCCTGGACTCACAGGGCTCTTCCCCTAGAAGGTGCCAGAAACCCAGACCTGAACTTGCTTACCCCACCCTGGATATTCAGAGGTATACCGGGGCCCTAGGTAGGGCTGGACTGGAGAGATTGGCTTTCCCGGGGGAGGTGAGCGGCAGCAGCAGCCTGCTAAAAGGTCAAGGACAACGGGAAGAACACAGTGAGAGCCTCCTTAGGGAGCTCGGCCTGGCTGCACCGCGATCTGGGACTTCTGGCCTCCAGGACCGGGAGAGAATTGTTTTTCTCTCTGTGTGTTGTTTCAAGCCATGGGGTCTGTGGCCACAGGAAGTGACCGCAAGGCCCATACCCTGCCCGGCAGCCCCACCTGGGCCTGGCCCTGCCGTGCCGTGGTCTGTGGGAGGGTCGGAAGCAGCTGTGTGCCCATTCTGAGCCCAGACTCCTGAGATGCTGTGTTCCTGCCTGCTGTCCTGAGCCTCTGCTGTGGCCTCGAGGGGGGCGTGACCAGGCTGGCCCTGCTGGTCCCAGACCCCAGGGATCCATGCCATGGCTACGGTGCCCAGGCGCGCCCACCCAGCGCGAGTCCGGCTGACGTGAATGGGCAACCTTCAGACATGTGAGCCATACACACGTTTTGTCCGAAGCTGCGAGGATCCCAGCTGGCCATTACTCAGCACTTTTGTGGACTAGCTGACAGGTGCAGGTGGGGATATGGGTGACGCGGCGGGAGGGACCTCTCATCGCCGCTCCAAGGGGGTTGGGCGCCTTCAGGCATGGACGGCAAGAAGCCCACCCCACGGGGACTGAAACATTTCCGCTGCGCCGGGCCAGGCTACAGGAACAAGGCGTTGGCGACTCTCAGAACATCTGTGGTGTGCAGCGAGGGGGTGGTGATCTCCAGAGGCGCAGACCTGGCCCCCAGGGCCTGTGGTCAGCCAGCGGGGGCGAGTACTTCAGAAGTCATTGCACTCCACGTCGCCCACTGCTTGTACTTGTCAGTTTGTGCAGCATAGAGGGGGTTAGAGGCCACCACAGAGGGACTGTGGACGTGAGGTCAGTGTGTGCGTCCGAGAAGGGGAACACGATGTGGACAGTAGCTGGAGGGGAACGTGGGGCCAAGAGCAGTTTCCTACGGAGGAAACACGGTGTGGTGGTGTGACAGCGGTGACGCCAACGGCTGTCAGTCGTTGGGAGCTTCTTATTACCACAAAGGTTTCCAAACACTTCCCCATGCAAACTCATTTAATCTTAACAAGACTCTTCTTTGGTAGGTGGTGGTGTTACCAATTCGTGATAGGAACTCTTAGCTGTCTCTTGCAGGGAAAGCTTGTGTGTCACCCATGCGACTATTGAGAAACAGAACACGGCTCACAGCATTGGCTTTTGCTCTTTGTACCGGGTACTTCATAGGCACTATGTGGCTGCGGCAGCTCCAGTCATCCGGTGCTCACTCGAAAGGCCCATGCAGAGAAGGACAGCAGACTGGGTGCCAGTCCCAGGAGTGCTCATTGCCCAGAAGACAGTCACACGGCTGTTGTTGTAAAGGTCTCTGGGAAAATGAAGATCTGGTGGGGTGTGGAGTGGGATTTACTATGACGGCCTTAAAGCAGATGGGATTCATCATAAGGCCGGGGGAAGGTGGTCAAGGGCCTTCTGCCACTTACAGAACAGCACGTGGTTGTGTGGGCAGGGGAGGAGTGCATGTACGGCTGTTGGGTGGACAGTGAGCACTGTGCTGTCATGCTGACTTTGGTAACGGAACCCTGATTTTTCTCTGGGGTCACTCCGTCCCATACTCATTTGGCAAAATTAGGGAGGTATTGACTCCATCTCTGGCTCCAGGTGTGAGGTCATCACCCAAGTTTTGCCAATGAAAAAATCCCATTTCCCTGTCCCCAGTGATTGGTCCAGGGATGGGTGGTCATGCTTGGAAGGGTTCCCTCGGATTTTGGAGGCAGGCAGGTGTCGGTGGGGGGAGGGGCTTCTGGCTGCCATCTCACCATCACAAAGGAGGGAGTACCTACTGGGCAATGGATCCCACATGGAGGGCACGGAGCAAGGAGACAGAGGGAACTATGTCCTAAAGACGTTTAGCTCCTGGATCCCACTAGACCTGAAGCCAGAGCTTCCCACGGACTTCACAGACACATTAGTCAGTACATTCCCTTTCTGCTGAAGCTGGTTTGTGTTGAGTTTTCTGCCACAAGCACATCTTCCTAAAAGAATGCTGAGATGACCCTACGAGGTGAGAAGTCCGTGCGGGCCCCAGAGCCGGGTGGGGCCTGTGGCCTGAAGCTTGGTACTCCTCCACAGGCTCCTGGCTGCCCTCAGTCAGGGCTGATGCCACCAACCACCTGCTCAGGGCAGGCAGTGGCCCCTGGGGGTGCAGCCCTGGCAGCCATCGGGCACGGCCTGCGTCTCTTGGTTTCCCCGGCGAATGCTTTCTGAGCTCTTTGGGGCTCGAGAGCGTACCTAAGGTTATGGGGAACCAGGAGAGAAGCAGGACAGCGTCTGCTTCTGTCAGCTCTTCTTTCCCAGAGGCCCAGCCTCGATGGGGATGAAGGCAGAAGGACGGCGTCCTGGGAGGGTGTGGGGCGAGCACCTGCTGAAGGAAGCAGGTGTGAGTGCCCCGCGGGGGCTGGGCTGGGCGGCCAGGTGCCCTTCCCGCTTGGTCGCTGTTCCTGCTCCACTGCTCACTCCCACCCCCGCCGTGATGAACGGGGACGCTGTGCTGACTGCTCTGGCTGCCAGCCCCTCAGTGCGGTTTACTTCTCGCCCCCACGCTGGGGGCTCTGCTCCATGTAGTCACTCAGGGGTCCTGGCGCACGGAGGGTCTGTCATCGCCCCGGCCGTGACACGGAGCCCGAGAGGGAACACCCCGGCCTGTAACGCCTGCCCCCCAAGGTGACTCGTGGTAGAGCGGTGCCGGAGGGGAGGCCCCCCGGGTACGAGAGCGGGGCTGGGGAGGGAGGGCGCGGTGGCATTCGTCAGCGGCGGGCATCTGCGCACCGGTGTGTGGACAGGACGCGGCGCACAGGGGCTGCCTGCCCTCGGAGCGTGACTCCCCGGACCCCTGCACAGGAGCCCTGTTCGCCGGCCCCTCGCACAGCACGCAGGGCTGGGTCCCGGGTTAACTCAGGTCAGCGTTACCGCTGAGCGCCCCTCTGTGCTGAGCCCTCCGTGGGAGACATTGGGCGCCATCCCTGCCTAAGCCCCAGAGTCTCTATTTCAGATTCCGGACCCCGTCTCAGTTCGGCTGCCGTTCCCTTGTTTGGCGGGAGGAGGTCACACGCCCAGGCGCCGAGACACCTGCGGGCAGGCAGGACCTTTCCTCCTCTGTGGTCCCCACCCTCCCTCGTCCCTTCCAGCCGTGTGCTCCGCGCCCTGTGTCCCGCCTGTCTGCACGGGTATCTGTGGCGTGGGATGTCCTTGTTGGTCTGCTCGGGTTACCCTTTAGTCCTCGTGCTTCCGGAGAATCCCCCAAACAATGACCGATCCGAGATGACCCGTGGAGATTCAGGCTGAAAACTGTCACTCCGGACGCAGGCTGGAGAGCCTGGGTGCTCGCGCCGCCGGACTCCTGCGGGGGAACCCCGGTGTCGGTGTACGTGGGGGCCCGGGGCGGGAGGGGCGCCGTGCTGGGAGGTCGGTCCCGCTGCCCCTGCTGCCAGGTCTTCCTCTTCCTCCTGCCCCTACTCTTGGTTTGCACGGCTCATCCTTCACATCTCACTCCTTAGCACTCGGGGCCATTGAGCAGCGCCCTTGCGGTTGTGAAGGACCCACACCCGACTCACCTGGGCTTGGGCAACAGGACAAGACGTTACTGGTGTGGCTGAGGACGGTGAACACAGCTTGACCTGGGGTTTCGAACGATGCCCCCACCCCTGCCTCCATGCATCAGTCCCGCTGTCCTCTGTGTTGGCCCTGTTCTTAGCCAGGCAAGCCCCTGGGTGGCAACGTAGGCCTGGACTGAATCTCCAGGACCTCACTCTCCCAGGGCCGTGACCCCGGCCAGACAGGCCCACTAAAATCCCAGGGCTCACTCTCACTGGACTGACGTGGGCTACTTGCTCATGCTTCATCCACGCTGACCCAGGGCAGGATGACCCTGCTTGTCAACTGCGAAGGTACTAGATTTCTCTCTGGACATTTGACATAACAACCCAACTGCATCAATTCTTTTTTACTTTTATTTTTCCTAAGATTTTACTTATTTATTTGAGAGAGAGCTTGAGCAGCAGGGAGGAGCAGAGGGAGAAGGAGAAGCAGATTCCCCGCTGAGCAGCGAGCCCAACGTGGGACTTGATCCCAGGACCCTGGGGTCATGGCCTGAGCTGAAGGCAGAGGCTTTAACCCACTGAGACACTTAGGCGCCCCGTCAGCAATTCTTTTTTAATCCTCTTTTCATAAATGAGGAAACTAAAGTCCATGAGGTTGAATAACTTGGCCAATCGCATAACTTCTATTCATGAACCAGATTTTGAACCTAGACATATGGCGCCCACATCACCACCATCACCATCACTGACTTGTTTGGAGTCACGCCAGGTAGGTTGGGGTGGACCCAAAGACTTTAGGAGCCAAAGGGCATTAGTGAGGACCCTCAGTGAAAACCCCGAGCCAGTCTGGCTTGAGTAAACATGGAACTGTGTGAGTTGGGCAGGGGCGGGAGCAGGCTGGACCCGAGGAGGCAGAGGTCTGAAGTGCAGGGCACAGCGTCGGGGGGGGGAGGGAAGGGACCGTGTGAGGTGAGGCGTGCCTGTGGGGACGGTGTGGTGCGGGACCGCTGGGCCGGACGTGGGGGTATGTGCGGACTGGCCAGCACCCATGTGCTCTGGGACCCGGGTCACGGTCAGACCTTTGGGCTGAGGGGACCCTGACAGGTGCCTGGGATCCTGAAGAGCAGGAGCAGGAGGCCCCTGCAGCCTGGGGAAGACCCGTCCCCCATGCAGACGGACGTTACAGGACGCCACATGTGGCTCAAGCCCACGAAGAAAGCTCTTCCGGGGGAGGGCGGGCACAAGGAGGCTGGGCACGGGCAGAGGGGGTTCAACCAGCCCCAGCCCTGCTGTCTGCCACGGTGGCCTGACAGCGCTCCTGGAATCGGGAAGGTAACCCAGGCGTCTCCCCCACCCGGACACCCATCCAGGCCGTTCGTTCACGCCCGTGCTCTGGGCTGGGCGCCGTCCTCCCTGCAGGGGTGCAGAGAGGCCGAGCAGGGACCGTGCCGGGGGTGAGTCTGGGGGCAGTAGTGTTGGCTGTTCTGTGAGAGGCAGCCAACTGTGATGTTGGGGGGGCCCAGGGCACACGGGACCCCCACGTCTGACCCTGCGGCCAGTCTGGGGTCCCTGAGATCCCTCCGTGGCCAGTCCAGGGTCCCTGAGACCCCCTCACATCTGACCCCCACAGCCAGTCCGGGGTCCCTGAGACCCCTCAGGTGGGACAACCCCCTAGGAGGACCCCTGAGCCCCCTGAGAGCTGTTGTACTGTCAGGGTTTACTGCGGGGAAGGGACACGGGTTAACATCAGGGGCAGGGCATGGGGCAGGACCGGGGGTCCCCAAACATGCATCTCTGGGGTCGTCCCCCTGGGGCCATGGACAGAGTGGGCTCCCCAGCCCTGACGTGTGACAGTGGACACCGGGCCCTGCCAACCAGGGGCCCCCGGCTTGGTGTCCCGTCTTTATGGGGCTGTGGGGGCTGCTGGTGTGCAGTCCCTCCTGGCGGGAGTGGACGCCGTGTGGCCGG
>CM053616.1:49585798-49606959 GCA_028646535.1 Procyon lotor
GCCCAGGACAGGGAACCTCACGACAGGACCCAGAGAAGGACCAGGAGGACAGAAAGGGCCGGCGTTGGCCGGTGTGCGTGCGGAGAGCGTCTGCGTGTGCCTGCTGTGTGTCCCACCGCCCGGGCCGCCCCCCGCCCGCCCGCCTGCATGGGGGGCCTACGCACCGGCGGGGGTGCGGCGGGCGGCAGGAGCGGCGTCGGGGGCAGCCCCGCGGGGAAGGGGGCAAATGTGTGTTGGTGCTGGTGTGTGTGCTGGTGTGTGTGTTGGTGCTGGTGGAACTCCGCCCGCAGCAGAGCCCCCGGGCCCAGGGGGGCGCCGGGCCGCTCAGCGCTCTGGACCAGAAAACGCGCGTTCAGCTCTTGCCTGAGCAGCTCGTGATCTACAAGAGAAAAAGAGAGAGAGACGGAGAGGCACGTCGGCCGCGGGCTCCGGGCGGGGCGAGGCGGATAGTCACCTGGCACTGGTTTCGGCAGGCCAAGCCGTGGTGGCGGCTCGCTAGGTGCGGGCCCCAGGGTGGAGGTAAGAGAGGTGCCTGTGACCAAGTACCAATCAGAATCCCCGAATGAGGCTGGCAATACATGATTGGCTGGCTGAATGAGATCAACAGGCTGGCATCTAAAGGCAAGAGAGAACACCGTGAGCCCCCGGTGCCCCCGGAGCCGGCCGCAGGGGGGCCCTGCCCCCCCAGCCCAGCGTCCTGGTCCCATCCCAGGGCACAGAGCTGCCCGGACCTGCACTGGACTGCTCAGGACTTTACAAAGAACTTGAAGACAAGACTCCTGGGAGAAACCTTCAATGACCTGATATTCGGCCTTGAAGGGGCACCTGCCAGAAGCAAGCGGGGAGGGAGAGGCCAGGCTGCCTCCGTTCACCCGGAGACCCTCTGCTCCAGCACTCGGCTCTGGACGCCCCCACGAAGGGCCTGGGGCCCTCGTCCCAGACACACTAGGGGTGAGAGGCTGCAAGGGTCACAGCAGGCCCTGGAAGCCTTTGCTGGCACAGCGGTGGAGCTGCTCCAGGCCCCCTCCCCTTGACGGGGCGGCCAAGGGCTCAGAACAGAGCAGGGGACGCGTCTGTTTCCGTGGGCATACAGGGGCGCGCATGCGGACAACCCGGTGCACACAACCCAGGCGCAGGCAGGGAGCTTCCTCTGCACCAGGCATGGGACCCGCCCTGGGAAACGAAGCCTGTGTGTGTCGGGGGTGGGACGGCCAGGGCCCTGCCATGAGCCCCTGGGGTCCGCGAGCAGGTGGGGAGGCTTTGCGTCAGGAGCCCGCACCTCTTCCCCCGGGGAGACCAAGTCCCTCCCACCCGCCCAGAGGGGAGGATCACAGAATGGAGGGGACAGCGAGCCCGGCTCCAGCCAGCACCTACCGGCAGGGTGTCCTGGGAGGACCAGGCTGTTGGCCGGCAGCGCCGGGGGCGGGGGCAGTGTCGGGGGGGCAGCGAACATGGCCGCCGCGTGGTGCTGGTGCTGGGCCTGCGAGCGGAGCGCCAAGTGTGAGGTAGACAGGTGGGGGCCCGGCCCGAGAGGCGACAGGGACGCGTGCTTCGCGAGCCCGAGGCTGGCGCTGCTGCTGGCGCTGCTGCTCCTGCTGCGGGGAGCGGGGTTCAGCGCCCGGGGGCGGGGCGTCCGCGCAGCCCCGCCCCCACCCGCCCCGCAGGCCCCGCCCCTCCCACCTGAGGCTGTGCAGGCCGATGTGCGCAGCCTGGCCGTGGCCCGCGAAGGCGCCCAGGGGCAGAGGCACGTGCGTCGGGAGCGGGGCGCGGGGCTGCGGGGGCGCGGGCGGCGGCTGCGGGGTGAGGCGGGGCAGGGCGGGGGCTTCCTTCTTGACCGGCGGGCTGGCCGGGGCGCCTGGCGCGGGGCCGGCGGGGGGCGCGGGGCTGCGCACCGTGGGCAGGAAGGGCGGCTCGGCGCTCAGCTCGCGGCTGCGCTCCAGGCCCGAGACTTTGGGCGGCGCCCCGGCCTTGGCCTCGGCCTCCTCGCCCAGCGTGGGGCCTGCGGAGAGAGGGCCAGAGTGAGCTGGGCCTGACTCAGGGACAGTGGCAGCGAGGTCACGGCCAGGGCTGAGCCCCGCCCCGTGCACAGGGGCCAGGGCCGGGGTCCAGAGAGCCCACAGCAACCTCACTTTACAGGGGGGAGGCCGAGTGCGGCAGACTCCGCCCTAGCAGGGCACTGGCTCCGAACCCTTGGCCCGCATGGACGGGTCCTTCCAGCCTCTGCGTCCCACCTCAGCCACACCTTCACTTGGCAACCTTGCTACTGAACCACACCTGTGCTAGCGGCCGGCTTTCTGAAGCGACCCAGGTGACTCACGGCCTGAGTCCTCTTTGGACCCGTGACCTGGGGGAGACTCTCCAGAGGACTGGTCTGGGTCGGACCTGGTGGGAGGAAGCTGCTGCCCCCACACCCTGCCACCATCCAAGCGACCCCCCCCCCCACTGTCCAGGCAGACCCAGCTGAGGCTGCTCCCCTTGGAGCTGTGTGTGTGTGCTCATGCCTTGACCTTTTCTGCCCACTCGTTCAGAACCCTCCTTCCCAAGTAGTGTCTCAGGTCGTGGCCCAGAGGTCAGGTGGGTGAGGACCACCCAAAGCGGGCTAGGCAGAGGGTGCGCGTCCAGGTCAGATGAAGCTCTGTGTGGAGCAGACAGCCACGCAGTTTCCCATGAGTGGGAGTCCAGGTTCCTGACTGCGGGCACCGTTTGGGCTGCTGGCAGATTTCACTCCCCCCCGGGGCCCATGCAGGCGCTTGCCGAGCTGAGTGGAGCAAAGAGCCTGCAGCTGATCGGCGGTGGGACCGGCCGGCGGTGGGACCCTCCAGAGGACTCCACGGGGCCTCTGGGAAGTCTCCTCCCCTGGCAGAAACGGGTGGCAGGAAACGGCTCCTTCTGCCTCCTCTAGGGTGACACCTCCCGCTGGAGCCACCAGCCAGTGTTGGTTTGGTCAGGGATAGAACTAGGGAGGAGGCCCCCCCCCAACCACCTGATGGCTCATGGCCCCGTCTACACTCACTCACAGCTGCCAAGGGGGTGCTGGCCTGGCACTCGGACCTCCCTCATCGTTGGGCCGGCCCCTCGCGAAGTAAGCGCAGCCCCGAGGACGGAGAGAGGCAGGTGTGGGCTGGGCGGGCTGTGTGCTGCCAGTGCCCTGGCCCTCCCGCAGCCTCTCCCCTCACTGGGGAAGCATGACCCTCCCTGGGGAGGGCCCTGACCGCTTTCCCGAGCTCTGCCTGTACACAAGAGCGGACCGGGCAGTGGGCTGAACTGTGTCAAGAAGCCACGTCCAAACCGTGATCCCTAGCATCGGTGAATGTGATCTAATTGGGAAAAAGGATCTTCGTGGATGTCACCGAGCTAAGGGCTTTGAGGTGACACCAGTCTGGAACAGGGTGGGCCCTGAGCCCAGTGAAGGGCATCCTTCTAAGACAAGAGGCCAAGGGAGGTAGGAGGGACATGGCTCCAAGTGCAGGGACACCAGGAGTGGAAGAGGAAGGAAGGAACCTCCCTGAGAGTTTGAGTGTAGCCCTGCCAACACCTTCAGCTCAGACTTCTGGTCTCCAGAGAGTTGAGAGGGTAAATCATTGGTCAAAAATGCCCTGGTTCTGTGCCCCACTCTGTCACTGCCGGCAGAGCATGCCTCCCTCCCGGGACCGGTCTGGCACCGCTTACCCTCTGCCCGGCACGTGTATGCTTTGCTGAAATGCTTTCATCTGAGAACGAGGCTTCCCTAGGGAAATCATGGGGAGACCACGCCCTGCTCCCCGGCCAGCGGCACCTGTCACTGCGGGCCCCCACCTCTCTGTGCTGCAAGGCCTGTCGCATCCCGTCCCACCTGGATGGAGCCTTCCAAGTGAAAGGGCCCCTTCTCTGTGCAGGATCCAGGGACACTGGCAGGCTGGATTGGATGCTGGGGAACTCACCCTCTAGAGCAGTGCTGGCCAGGAGAGCTTTCTGGCACCCTGTGCCTGTGCCACCGGCCAGGGGGTGGGCTACTGTGCAGGGATCTAGTCCCTTCACGGCAACATTAGCCATGTGTGTAGTGGTGGCCCTGGCAGCCAGCCTACACCGTGGGTGTAGCAGGTGCCAAACCACAAGCTGCCAGTTGTCCCCAGAGCGCCTGACCCCATGAGCCTGGGGAGGGTCTGGGAATGTGCCTTGCTACCAGTCCCAGGGAAGGAGCAGGAACCCCACTTTGGGAACTACTGCTTGTGCGGGCCCTGCTCCTAACTTCTGCTTTCCTTGTAGCTTTTGCTGGGGGGCTGTAAATCATAGCACATAACTCCTGCCTCAGGCTCTGCATCCAGAACCCGACCCATGATCAAGCCTAACCTGGACCCCACTCTCTTGCCTCAAAAGGTCCATTGTCCCATCCCATGAAGGTTTCTGGAATGTGTCCTGTCCTTTCCGGAGGCCAAGGAACATGCTTACCTTTATCGGCTGCCGGGGCAAAGAGCTTCTCAGAGCCCACAGATGCCTGGAAGACAGAGAGGAGGGTCAGAAACCAAAGGGAACAAAGGTCTGGGCAGGTTTTGTGCATGCGAGGGCTGCCCAGCCTAGCGGAACGTGTCCTCCCACAGGAGGCCACAAGGGTGGGAGGGTGGCCATACCCAGGCCTGGTGTGAGCAAGTGGACACACAGGTCCCTTGACCCATGATCGGGGAATCGAGGGTGCTCAGCAGAGACGTGGGTGTTCAGTGTGGCCCTGCCAGTGGGAGGCTGGGACTTGGGAACGCAGGTGCTCCTTGGCAGGACGAGCCCCAGGACCCCGAGGACTCGGCTGGGCCCAGTGCTGGAGGATGGAGCAGAGCCTGGGACTGAACGGGCTGTGGGATGGCACCCACCACCCTGTGGTCCAAGTCACAGGTCTGGGGGCCACAGCTGTGACGAGGCACCGCGTGTCCACAGCAGAGCGTTCTGCCCCAGGTGGTTCCTGACGGACCCCCGCAGCCTCTCTCCTGGGGAGACGCCCACGTGCATGGGAGAGGGCGGATGTCAGGATAAGGATGCGGCCCCGCATGGAGGGCCCTGCCACAGCTCACGGGAAGGAGCTCCCTGAGACCTCGAGTAGACTTTTTTTGCTACTGGATCCCCCCCCCCCCCCCGCCCGGTTTTATTTTTACGTAAGCTCTACAGCGAGCAAGAGGCTCAGACTCACAACCCCGAGGTCAACCATCCTACGCTCCAGCAACCGAGCCGGCCGGGAGCCCCACTAGTTGACTTTTTAAAAAACACCTTCTGTGAGCTCAAACTCAAACGCCATACAATTCACCTGTCAAAGGTGTGCGATTGCGTGGTTTTGGGGTCTTCGCGGCTGTGAGCAACTATCCCCTCGGGCTTGGGACGTTCTCATCACCCCAAAACGAAAGCGTGAGTTCTTGAGGCAACGCCCCAGCCGGCACGTCCCCTGCCTCTCCGGTGTGCTCAGGCCCTACCGCTGGACTTCCTGGTGGGGAGCGCGGCCAGTGGCCGGCACGGGGCTGGGGGGGTGGACAGCAGGGGGCGCGAGGACGGCCACTATCGAAGCCAGACAGCAGCAGGGGCCGGCAAGGGTGCAGAGAGGCCGGGACCCTCGAGCACCGACGGCGGGAAGGTAAGAGGTGCAGCCGCTGTGGGCAACGGTCCAGAGGGTCCTCACCGTTCAGCGTGTCAGTACCACGCGATACAGCATCCCACTCCTGGACACACACGCCCCCAAACTGGGCGTCTCCAGCCAGTATCTGTGCTAACAGGCCCGGCAGAGTTAGTCACGGCAGCCAAGCAGGGGGAGGGGCCTGGAGGCCCATCGGCAGGTGTAGGAGGAACAGCACAGTCCAGACGGGCAATGGATGCCGCTCGGCCTTAAAAGGAAAGAAATCCTGACTGCTGCTCCCTGGAAGGGCCTGGAGGACGCGGTGCCCCGAGAAAGGGGCCAGAAGCTCAAGGACAAGCACGGGAGGCTCCCACCTGTCTGGGGAGTCAGGCTCCCACAGAGCGGACGGGGCGCCAGGGGCTGGGGCGGGGGGGCCAGGGTCTCCAGGGGAAGAGTCCGGAGGTGGCAGCCACATGATGGGGTGAACGTGCTTAATGGCTTTAATGGCTCTTCACTGTGTGGGTAGAAACGGTTAAGCTGCTGAGTTTCGTCATGTGGATCTTACACGATAAACCCAAAATTAAAAGAACACACGAGACGAAGGTGTTCTCGGACTGTGCTGCTGAAAACAGCCCCGCGCGTCGCTCAAGGTGCCTCACGCCGCACACCTGACACGAGCGTCTTCCTGCACGGAAGTCACGGGCAGGAGAGTCGGTTCCAAGAGGCGCTCCCGACCCAGGGCCAGACCGGGCTGGATGCTGCTCGTCGCTGGGACACGAGCGGCGTGGGGTGGGAGCCGGCTGCTGGGCAAGCTGCTCCCTCTACCAGATAATTCCAGACTGATCGCTGATGTTAGCGTGAAAGACAAGCACGAACAGGACAGGGCCTGTCGCTGCGATACTCTGCGATCGCACTGGAATGGGGTCAGTCCTTTCTAATCATGTCCCCCAAAGCGGGACCGGGAAGAAAAGAGGGAGGTAACGCAGCCCCCAAACCACAGCCTAGGAGCCCCAGGAGCCGGACCCCGGAAGGGAGGCTCCTCACGCCACGTGACCTCGGGGCACTCATGGAGGCCTGGGGGAAGGAAGGAGCCCTGACAGGTGAGCAAGACCGCGGCGGACCTCAGATGCAGCGGAGAAGGTGGGTGCGGACCCCACTCCCCCTGTGTCTGACTGAGCCTGGGCAGCGGTGCATGGAGAGGCCCTTCCTGCCCAGCCTGGCAGACCGTGGCGGCTGTGTGTCACCTCCTCAGCCGCCGCCAGCCGGGGGGGGACACACTGCACTCCCATGCGGGCAGGGGCGCCACGGCCGTGACCTCTTCTCCCCCAGTTTGTTTTTTCCGATCCATTCTACATGGTGAGTCGTGCGGGTCAGAGTCCCTGGATTCATCACCTCACCCCTGAGCCGGGGGTCTGTAGGGGCAGGGCGGGGGAGGGGGCACTGCAGCCCAGCCTCTGCTCTGTCTGCAGTGACGATGCCCCAGGACCAGGAGGAGGACGGCTCATGGCCCTCTGCGCTACGGCAGGCACGGCCCCAAATCTGCCCGGAGTGACGGCCACTGCACCCTGCACGCCTGATGGTGTCCTTCCTGGACTGGACCCTCACCACGACCCCAGGACCACACAGCGGCGGCCGAGCGATGGCTCTGCTGCGACTGTCATTACCTGGGCTCATTCGCATGCGCGCAGATGAATAATCCCCCACACAGCCGAGTCTCCCTTAAGTCCGAATCACCCCAGCGCCCCCCACCCCAACTCAAGCGCTCCAGCCTCCTCCCAGTGCCCCCCGCTGCAGTCTTTCCCTGGATCCTGCAAGACTGCGTGAGACCCATGTGGCCCCTGACCCCTGCACCTCCACGGCCCAGGTCTGAAGGTCTTCTCTGGCTCGGCGGCCTCGCGGCTGCGCTGAGCGACGCCACAGATGAGAGGGGCTGGGAGCCCGCCGCCTCCAACGGGGTGGCCCCCTGAGGTCTTCATCACCGGCTGCGCTGACAGGCCCTCTGCGCCACAGGGACCGTGCTAACTGCGCGAGCAGCCTCGGGGGTCCCCAGCTCAGCCCCCCTGCCAGAGGGCTCCTTATGTCTCGGCAGAGCAAACTACGAGCTCAAGGCCCCGCCGCCCCAGCTGCCAGGAGGAGTCGGGGCTGGTGAGGGGAAGCGAGTGGGCCTGGGGCTCTGACACAGGGATTCCCACCTCAACAGGGTGTGTGTGTGTGAAGCAAGTTCACCTAAGGCCTCGCTCATTCAGTTCAAGGCCTGGGGCTTGAGTGGGGGCCAGGAGGTGGCGCCCCAGGCACTTGGAAATTGAAGGGGAACGGTGGAGGGGGCGAAGGGGAGTGTCTTCCCCACCACTCCCCACCCTGGATGCCACCCTGGCAAAGGCAGGAGAGAAGGCGCTTTCCCAGATCCGTGCGGCCCCCACCACCCCCAGTGCCACAGAGGGCCCAAGTTAAAGTTTGCTTGGGGGAGGATCTGAGTCCCTGCAGGGGTCCGGGGAAAGGGCCCAGGCAGGCTGCCGGACCACAGTGAGGGGCCTGGACACCTGGCCAGGCACAGCCACGCCCATCTGGTAAGGCTCCCAGCAGACCAGGCAGGCACCCTCGGACCCTTCAGGCAGCTGCGGGGCTGCGCCCGCCTGCCAGCCCCTTTCCCAGCGCCCGCGGAGAGACGCTCCTCCCGGAGGCCGCCCAGCACGGTCCCTCCGCTCCTTCCCTTCCAGGGGGAGGGGTCTGCAGCTGGCCAGCTGACCCGAGGAGGGTGGGCAGCCCCAGTGCAGTCACCAGGCCCGTGCAAATAACTTCCCGAAGACCATCTAATGGGATGTGACCCAGGCAGCCTCAGCGTCTCTAAACCTGGCATTGAGCCAGCGTGGGAGCCAAAGAAAGGGGTCACTCCGGGCGAAAATACAGGTGGGAGGAGCCTGGGCTGCAGGGTCTCGGTGGAGGGGGCACCCCAGGTAGGGAGCGTCACGACCGGCTCTAACTCCCCTGGGGTGCACAATCCCGGCCGCGGGGGGAGGTCGCGGCGCGCTTTGTCTTCGAGGACCCGACCCGCGGGGCAGCCTCCGCCGGCCGCGCCCCGCCCCGCCCCACACAAAGAACTCCAACTCCCGGCAGGTGAGCGCGGAGAGCGCCGGGAACCGGGGTGGCCGAGCCCCCGCCGGGGCGCAGACAAAAGCGCGCGTCCCGCACAACGCCCGGCCCCGCCTCCGCCGCGGGCCCCCCAGTGCCCCGGCCAGGGCCCGGGACCCCCCGCAGGGATGCACGCCACCCCCCCTCCCCCCGTCCGCCAGCCGCCACGTGGGCCGCAGTCGGAGAGACACGGGGTCTCCGCGCGCCCGGCTCCCGCGAGAGACGGGGGGGGGGGGGGCAGAGCGACGGGGGCCTCTCCCGAGCCCCGCGCCCCTGGAGGGGGCGGTTGCTCTCTCGTCCTCGGCCCCCGAAGTCCCGAATCCCTCCCCGGAGCCACCGGCGCGCACTCACCGCGCGGGTGCCCCGGGTCTGACGCGCTCTGCGGGCCACTGCCGCTAGTCCTCGGGCCGGGGCGGGGCGGCATGGATGCGGCCGGCGGGGCGCGGGCCCCCGCCGCCTCTGCCCGTCCAGGTGGCCCTTCTCCCGGCGCGCCCTGCCTAGCCGGGGCCGGGGCCGCGCATGCCGGCCGCGCCGGCTCGGAGCGCTCTGGGCGGCTGCCGGACCGGCGCGGCGAGGGCCGGAGCAGGCGGCGGCGGCGGCGGCGGGCGCACTGCCGGCGGGCGCGCAGGCGGCGGCGAGAGCGCGGGCGGGCGGGCGGGCGGGGCGGGGGCGGGGCGCGGGCAGGCCCGACTAATCCAGCCCCGAGGCGCGGATCTGCCCGCGCCGGGCCGCACGCCGGCCGGAGCCGGGAGGTTCCCGCTCCGCCACGAGGTCAGCGCCCGCAGCATCGGGTGTGCTGAGCGCTTTGTGGGCCCGACCCCCTCCGATTCGCAGCAAGTTATGCACGCTCCTGAGCCCAGTTTAGAGAGGTGGGAAACTGAGTCACTGCGCGGCGAGGAAAGAAGACAGCAATCATACATCCGTACAGTGTCAGCCCCGCCCTCCCTGGGTCTCAGTCTCACCGTCTGCGAAATGGGAACGCACAGTGGGGAAGGGTCCCATCAGTTACTGGGAACGCAAACGGCTACTGCGGGGCACGCGCTACCGGAGCCTCCTGGCAGCTCGGCGGGAGGAAGCCCACTGCACAACCAGGCGAGCCACCGCCGCTTGCGAACGCCCACGTGTACGGACACCGAGCCAGGCGCCCCGGCCCCGGCCCCGGCCCCGGCCCCGGGGGGCCTTCCCATTCCAGAGCGCACAGGCGGGGGGCCCAGGACGCCAGCGGTACAGCCTCCCATCATGAAACATGCTCGGGTGCACCGGGAGGTCATTTCTGGTGGGATGTCTAGGGACCTGGCTTAGAAGCCCAGGTCAGAACCTGTAGACACCTGTTCCGGGGTTTGAGAATCAGTGGCCGGGTCCACACTGGGGAGCGAGCTGCGGAACTATCCGTGGTTACCAGCTCCAGGATCGCATGAGCCGCCTAAATAGGCGTGAATGGACACATTTGCATAGGACACAGATAATCCCCAAGGGTCCAGAAGAAACGGCTAAGAGTGCCACTCGCAGTGGGAGCCTTAAGTCCCTTTGTCCTACTTGAATTATTTATCAAATCTATATATTCCCCTCTCCTGGCAAATGAACGCCATCCCCCAAGTCCTGCCACAGACAGCAGACACCTGCTGCTGTCCAATGCCACGATATGCCCTGTAACTGAAATCAGGGGGCCCTCATGCCTACATCCCTTAAGGACACCCCGTCATCCCCGTTGTATTGATGAGAAAGCAGAGGTAGAGACGAGAAGTGATCCATCTGGGGTCATGCAGCTGCTTTGCGGCAGAGCTCAGATCTGAACCCCAGCAGTATGGCTGTGGTTTCAATGGGCTTGGCCGAGACACACTCCTTCTCCGGTAAGGCCCCAGAGGCCAGACCTACTGGCAAATTGGGGGCTGGGGGGGAGTCTCTGCCTCACAGGTGAGGGTCTGTGGGCCTCCTCACCTGCCACACCACACCCGCAGGGTTATGAGCTCCCGCGCACAGCCCTGGTTCCAAGGGCTCTGGCAGCAAAGGGGAGAGGGGTCCACGCAATGGGGTGTCCCAACCTGCTTCTGTGTTCAGCAGCCAAAGAGCCCTGAACGATGTCATGCCCTCATCCCAGGAGTCTGTGAGTGGTTACCCTCCATGGCAGAGTGGAATTCAGGCTGCTAACCAGCTGACCTTGTGGTGGGCAGGTGATTGGGGGAGGGGGGGCGTGTAATCACAGGGTCCTTAGCAGTGGAAGGAGATGGGAAGAGGCCACCCTGCTGGCTCTGGACAGGGAAAGGGAGAGGAGCTAGGGATGCGGGCATCTTTGGGAGCTGGAAGAGGCAAGGAACCGATGCTCCCCTGTAGTCTCGAAGGGACAGCCTGGCCCCACCCTGACTTAAGCCAGTGGAAACCAGAACCGTGAGATAACCACAGTCTGTGTTGTCTGTGGCCTCCAGGTTCGTGGCAGTGCTCACCGCAGGAACCCCCCACATCTGTATCCAGGACTCCCAACGAGGAGATGGGAGTGCAGAACTTGGGACCCCTGGGGCACAGCAGGCTTCCCCCAGCATGTCAGCACACAAATGCCCATCAGCAGGCCTGGGTCATGCTGAGGGCCTCATGGGAGCCGCGAGCAAACACACAGCGGAACAGGCAAGACAAGTGCAAATGGGGTGGTGGGGGGGAACAGCAATGGGGACAGGCAGATGACGGTGTACTGCTCCGAGCAGCAGTCAGGGAAGCCCTTCCCACCTGGGCCTCTAGGCAGGACCAAGCTGAGGGGAACTCTGGGGAAGAGCTCTTCCTGGACGGCTAACAGCCAGTGCAAAGGTCCTGAGGCAGGAGCAACCTGGGAGGGCCTCGAGGGAGCTTGGGTGTTTGTGTTGAGCAAGAGGAAGTGGCTCCAGGTTTAGGCAGGAGAGAGAGAAACTCCTGAAGACCCTCTCTGTAGGACCCACCATAAGGCTGGGGTGGGGGTGGGGAGCAATGGGCCTAGCTGGGAGCTGCTGGGACAGGCCAAGCAGCATGGTGGGCCTGTCCTGTGAAGGAGATGGGGCTGTTGCAGTAGAGTGGCAGGGGGCAGTGGTGACAGGAGCTGGGAGCTCTGCAGGGGGAGGTCGGCCAGGGGCCTGCGTGGGGCCCCGCTGTTGCTCTTGCCCACCACGGGCTTGAGGCTGCAGCCTAGAGGGGCCTGCAGGGAAGGAGCAGGGGGAGGGGAGGACCGCAGACACAGGCCCGGGTGGAGTCTCAGCTCTGTCTCTTCTTCGTGACCCTGGGCAGGTCCCACCCTCTCGGGGGGCAGACGTACACCAGGTCAGGTACCCCTCACTCACTGTGCTCTGAATCCTCAGGGCCCCCCAGGGGTGCGTTCTGCTGCTGAGCCTCGTCCAGAGGAGAGAGCCTGGCTGGTGGCCAGGCTGTGCCCACGCTCCCCCCGCGGGCCGGAGACCCTAGCCCTGGCAGAGCCGGTGGGGGTGGGGCAGCAGGTGGGGGCCACATGCTCCACCTGCAGCCCGAGGTCTAGGGGGGAGCAGCCCCAGCCCAGCCCTGTCGCCCCGTGTGACCCGCCCACCGCAGCCCCAGACCCCAGGGGAAGCCTGTCTTCATGTCAAACATGGTTCCTGAGGCTGCCCGCAGGCGCTGCGTCCCCCTCCAGCGGGGGGCCTAGGGCAGGTCTGTCGCTGTGTTTACAAAGGCAGGCAGCCGTGACATGAAAGACTGACAAGGTGAAAACCTGGAAGGAAGAGGCAGTGGCCAGGGGGCACAGGGCCTTCCCAGGGGAACACACGCTCACCGTGGTAACTGTCACTCCTGGCAGCGCCTGGGGAAGCGCACCCCCCCCATGCCTCTCTGGGGTAAGTGGAGGCAGAGTCTGCAGATGAGGACAGCCTGCGGGCCTGGGGACTGGAACACCCGCTGAGACCAGGGCCGGCGCCCTATGGGGAGACGGCAGTGTGGCTGGGGGTCTCGGGGAGGGGGCTAGGGTGCCGGGCCTGAGTGCCCTCCCGTCCCTCACTGCCCAGCACGGGCCCCGCCCCCGTTCTCCTGGCCGTGCGGAAGGTCCCCACGGGGATGGGCTGGCAGGGTCAGCTGAGGGTGTGGGGGCAGGATCCAGGGAGGGTCCTTGCTAACCGGCACCCGGTGTCAGGAAGGAAGCGAAGCCAGAAAGACCCCCAGACCCCACTCCTGGGCTGACAGGGTGAACTCAGACCTTGCTCCAATAGCCTGCGCGGCCTTCTCGCCGCCCGGGGAATGCAGATTTAGGGCAAAGCAGCCACGAGAAAGTACAGATGCTGCCGAAGACATGGATTTCACAAAAAACCCTGCCCGAGCCTGGGAGGGAGTGTCCGACGGCATGGGGGGTGCGGGGGGCCAGCTCCGGGACTCAGCTGCGCTGAGCTACAGGGCCCCGAAGGCCGCCGGCCCGGCCATCTGCGGTCCCGGCACCGCGGCCGTGCAGCGTGTGGCTCGCGCCGTCCAGGAGGTGGACACCAGCAGGACGGGGCAGCCTGCCGCACTGGCTGAGTGCTGGCCCCAGAAGACAAGTCCCCCTGGAACCTCAGGATGCGACCATATTGGGATTAGGGCCTCTGCAGCGGTGACGAAGATGAGGACCTTGGGTCGCCTGAGTGGCAAAGTCCTGATTTCTGGTCTCAGGGTCACGGGCTCTGTGCTGGGTGTGGAGCCTTCTCCACACTCTCTCTCCTCCTCCCCTCCCCTCCCCCTCTCTTCCTCTTTCAAGCATCTTGAAATGAGATCATCTTAGATCAGGGTGGCCCCAACCCAAGCACTCTGGGCCTCAAGAGGAGTCACAGAGAGAGACCGCGTGACGACGGAGGCAGAGACGGGAGGAAGGCAGCCAGCAGCCAGGGGCCCTCGGATGAGGCGGACGCGGCAGGAAGGCCCCTCCCCTGGAGGCTCAAGGGGAAGCAGGCCCTGCCCACACCTCGAGTCCAGACTTCTGGCCCCAGATCTGCGGGAGGCTACGTTCCTGTGGGCCAGCGGCCTGCCCCATGCTAGGGTCCAGGAGGCAGGGACAGGCCTGGGGCAGCCCATCCCTGGGGGGGAGGGGTCCCCGGCTGGCATCCGAAGCGGAGGCCATGAGCCCCACTGGGCTTTCTGAGGACAGGGCTGAGGGTGCCCGTGAATGTGCACGTGTGTGCGCAGGGAGCGCACTGTGGGGTGTGGACACACGCGTGTGCAGAGTGGGAAGCCGTGTCCCCCGAGGCTGGCACGGCGGCCCAGTGCTCTCATGGAGGTGGCAGGCTGGCCTGGCTCTTCAGGCCTGCCCCTCCGGGGCTGGGGTGGGGCTGAGTGGGACGGTCCCCCCAGGGCCTGCTGGGGCACCCCCAAGGGGCAGAGGCCTATGGGGGGGCCAGGGTGGGTGTGGAGGCTCTGACTCTGGCACAGTTTCAGTGGAGCGGGAAGAGGCTCGGCACCCGGGCGCAGGGTGGGGCGTCTCGACCCCGCGTGGCCCCCTGCCTCACCCACCCCGCTGGTCTTCAGGCCCTCACTGCATCCGCCTGCTTATGTGTGCTCAGCCTGTGCCTGGCCCTGAACGCCCCTGGGGTGCCCACCCTGCCCAGCAAGGCCTGTGAGCTCAGCCAGGCAGGTGGGGTCTGAGGGCTGTGACCCCTCCGGGCACAGAGGGGAGCAGCCCACCAGACAGACGGCCTCTCTGTAAGCCCCCCACCCCAGTCAGGCCTGGTACGACCTCCAGGGGGTGGGCATGGGGGCTGCCCCAGACCCACACCCACGTCCTGCTCGGCTAGCTCTGGAAGGGTCAGGGGGTGGGGGCAGGAGGGACAGACAGCCCCCACACCTTCTGGGATGTCCCTGCGCTGGAGAGGGGCACGCAGGGCAAGTGGCTGCACACCTCTGCTCTCTGCTGAGCATAGCAGGCCCCCCGCACTTCCTGTCCCTGGGAGCGTCTCCGTCTGCCCCTGCTGGCCGCGGCCGGGGCTCTGTGCGCACCCATGGAGGCAAGGCCACGGGGACAGCCCTCAGCTGGGGGGGAGGCTGGCCCGGCTCAGCGGGGCCCTGAGCCCCCTGCAGCTGCAGGATCCCCACACAGGGGAAACCCACGGTCCCCAGCAGCCTGCCGTCCCCGGGCTGTTTCGCTCAGGCTCTGGTAACACGAGTCATGTCACCTGCAACCAAAGCACCCTGGCCTCCCTCACCCCCTCGCCTGACCTGCTTCTTCCGGGCTCCTGGTCCTAGAAAGCACTGTCTGCCGTGTGCCCTGGCCTGAGACCCGGCCCCACTACAGCCAGGGAGTGACGGTCCCCATGACATCCGTGTCCTAACCCTCAGAACCCGAGAAGACGTCCGTCACCCTAAGGGGCCCAGGGGTTTACAGACAGTGACGGAGCCCGCAGCGAGCCGGGAGAGCCCCGGGAGTCCGGTGCGACCACAGGGTCCCTCCAAGAGGGAGGAGGAGGGGCGGGGTCGGAGACGCTGTGAGGAGACGCCCCAGAAGCTGCTACGGCCAGCAGCTGTGTTCTCCCTGGAACCTCCCAAAGGGAGCAGCGAGGCCGACACCTTGATTTGGGCCCCGGGACAGCTGTTTCGGACTCATAACCTCCAGAACTATAAACCTGGAGCTGTCCAAAGCCACCGAGTTGGTGACGATTTATCACAGCAGGCGCTGATCCTGCTCCTAGCCCTGCACCCGCGCCCGGGCCCCCACTGCACCTCCTCTGCGGGGATGCCACAGCCTGACTCTCCCTGGGGCCTCCAGTCCTGGGGGGCCCATCACTGGGGGCCTCGCCCAGAGCAGGCTGCAGGACAGAGACCCCTCTGGAGGGCCATCTGGGGCCAGGGGAGCTGGTGGTCCTCGCTGGGACCCCCCCTGCCACACCCAGAGCCTATCTGGGCCCTCGGTGTGCAGAGACCCCGGGGGCCCTGCCTCGGACAGACCCACGGGAAGGCGCACTCTGGGCTCCGCATCCCTAAAGCGCACGGCTCAGAGGGCTGCTTGGCTGCATTGCCCCCACATGTCCACGGGGCTCCTCCTGCACCCGCTCTGTGCTCCTCTAAGGAGTTCCCGGCACCATCGTCCCCACGGCACCTGACCTGCGGACACAAGATATCGGGTGAGGGGACAGGGGCGCCTCCCACAGACTTCGTGCAGGTGTTCCAGGGAGGGGGTCAGGGAGAGACCTGGTGGGGAGGCCCACTGTGAGGAGGGAGTTCCGAGGCCAGCAGGACCTCTTGCAGGGGTGAGGTGCCGGGCTGAAGGGGCGAGGTCAGCCCCCAGGACACATACTGGGCGCTGCCCTGGCACCAGCCCTCCTTGACCCAGGAGGCCTACGTGGTCCGGCAGTGGAAGGGTCCCTGGCTGGAGGGCTGGGAGTGCAGGCCGCTTGCCTCTCCTCGAGGGCACAGGGGTCTAGGAGGTGGGGCGCAAGAGCCTCATTTCAGAGCGAAAATAGGCGGGAGGTCCCCAGTCGGGCACCGAGGAGCCCGGGCTGGGCTGTGCAGTGTGGACAGAGGGCACGCACGGGGCGAGGGGCACCTGCCGCCCGCCTCATTTCAGGCGGCCCCCGACTGCAGACCACGGACCACAGGGACCCCTCGGACTGCAGTCAGCGGAGAGGAGAGTGAGGGCAAGAGGGTGCGGAGCGGCCGTGGACGTGTGCTGGTGCCCCCGGGGGCCCCGGCCCCCCCCAGCTGGCCAGCCGCCCCGTTCCTGGTCCCACGGCGGGAGCTGGGGGCACGTCCTCGCAGGGGGTCTGACAGACCGGCCGCCAGACAGACATCCCTCGAGGGAACGCTGCGGCCACAGGCAGCGAGCAGCACTAGCCAAGCGGCCACCTGGCCGGGCCACTGGGGCAGACGGCAGCCAGTGCAGGCCCAGGAGGCTGCCTGATGAGCCCCACTCCATTCTTTACCCCATGTTTTTCCAATAAAACAGCAGTTAGATACCGACCGCAGCCTTGCGGACGGGCCATCTGGCCGCCTGGCTCCCCAGCCTTCTGGCAGCACAGGCCGCCTTCCCGCCTGCAGCCAGCACCCCGAGCGGGGCGGGGAGATGGGGGTGGGGGAGCCAGGCTGGGGGGCCTGCAGAGCCTGGCCTGGAGCGCCCACGGGGCGGGGCCTGCTCTCTCTCGAGGGTGGCGACAGAGAGGTCTTCCTATCTGTCTGCACCCCAGCCCCTGGGGCTGCTGCAGGGTAGACAGAGGCTGTGCTGGGCTCTGTGCCTCCGGGTCTCGGACGCGGACCGTCCCCAGTGTGTCTGGGCCTACAGCCAGGGCCGGAGCCCAAGGCCCGTGGGTGACGGTGGGCGGGCTGGCGGCAGCCTCCAGAAGCTGGTAGGTCTGGGAGGAGCACACCAGCTGCAAGAGAGGGAGCCTGGGTCTTCCTGCCACTCCCACCTGGGAGGGGACCTCCCTGGGGACAGCCTGCCTGCCACACTCTCCCCAGCGCCCAGACCCGGGGCCCTGAGCTGCCCAACTTGCACGGCCAGCTGCCTCACCGCCCCCAGAGCTGTCTCCAGCCCACCGCACAGCGAGCCACGGGGAACTCCTTCCGATTCTGTGGCACACAAGTCCCTGGGACTGAGCAAGGGTCTGGGAGGCCCCCTGGGGCTGGGCCCAGGTGGGGACATGCTGGGGGGGGAGGGGGACGGTGTCCGGGCCCCAGGTGGGGGCATGCTGGGGGGGATGGGATGGCGTCCGGGCCCCAGGTAGGGACATGCTGTGGGGGGGAAAGGTGTCTGAGCCCCAGGTGGGGGCATGCTGGGGGGGGGGAACGGTGTCCGGGCTCCAGGTGTCAGGACAGTGGGGAGCTCAGAGGGCAGAGGCTCCAGGGAGGGGACCTGTCCTGTGGACTGGGGGGAGGACAGGAGGGAGGCGGCTCTGGGCGGGCGGGTACCACACTCCTCTGAGCCACACCTGCTTCCCAATGGGCTGGGAGGAAGTTACCCGTCACCCGGGAACCCAGCCAGGCTAAAGGGAGGCACAGTGTGTGATTGGTGTCCCCGTGCAGCCTGGAGGGACAGGGCCCTCTTGAGACAGAGGTTCCCCATCGCCTTTGGAACAAGCCTGAGCTTCCCGCTATGATTTCCACAACGTGGCCCCTGGAACCCACGCTCTCCCCCTCCCTGTCTCCCTCTGCTCTGGCCCCCACTGGACACTCGGCACCACCACTCTCCCTGGCTCAGCACGCGGGCCGTCAGTCACACGGCACGATCAGTGGTGTGGAGGGGAGACGCACGAGAGGTGGCGGGTGCTGCCCACCGTCAGTTGCGTGGGGTCTTAGCCTGGCCTCTGGCCTCCATCCCAAGCCGCCCAGGGACACAGCCCGGTGTCGCAGAAGACCGGGGTACGCCTGGGAGAGGCAAGCCTGGGTGAGCAGGGAGGAGGCCTGTGCCCTTGCCCTGGCTCTGCGGCCCAGGGCCTTTCTGCAGCATGCTCCGGCTCTAGCCAGCACCCATGGGAGCCACCAGGGGCCTCCCCACCCGCGTCTTCTGACTCAGAGCTCACTGTGGCCCAGAAGAGGCGTTTCCACCTCCCACAGAACAGGTGCGGACCAGGGGCGTGGAGGCGCTTCTGCCCTCTCCTCCGGCCCTGGCCTCAGGGGAGCTGGGGTTGGGGTGGCCTGGCCTCCAGCCTGCCCTGCGGCAGAGCCAGGGCTGTCCCACGCCGGGCTGGGCCACCCCGTCACCCGTGTCGACCGCTCTCGGTGGCCACAGGCTTCCTTCCCAGGACCCACAGCCACGAGCCCCAGCCGCAGCCTGCACGGGGTCTGGGCCGAGTGGCCGCATCTGGCACGGCAGAGGGTGAGCACCGACAGAGACCCCAGCCAGATCCCGGGCAGGGGGCTCCGGGGCTCAGGCTCCGGCCCTCCTGACCGTCCGGGGTAGGGGTTCTTCCCTCGGGCCGCACAGGGAATCGTGAGTTCCAGACTCCACACTGTACCCATCCCGACCGCACCTGCTCCCTCCCCCTGGGAGGCAGACTGGGGCCCAGCTGGTCCCCAGCATTGCTCCGGGCTGGCCTGTGGGCTTCCCACTCGGTGTGAGTGCAGCGGAGGCCACGGCGACAGTCCCTGCGAGCCCCTGGAGGTGGCCTGCCGCCTGATCCGGGGCATCGATGGCCACGTGCAAAGTGACCCCTCGTTCCTGGGGCACAGTCTCAGCCGTGCCCTGGGGCCTGCCCTCTCCTGGCCCCTGGTCTCCGCCGTCCAGAGCCCCACTCTCGTGGCCGTGTGCTCACCAAGAGGCCAGGCTGCACGGGGCCCCGGAGGCCCCTGCAGGGCTGGGGTCAATGCTCTGACCCCCTGAGAGAAGGGGGCCGTGGTTCTGGGCACCGAGCTGGGACTCCGACACCCGGGAGGAACCCACGTGGGGGGAGCAGCTTGGTTTCTTTGTGGAAACTAGGCCAGGGGCCCTGGGCGGGGGCAGCCCGCGGTCTCGGGGCCTCAGCAAGCCCTTCTCCTAAGCTCCCCTCCCAGCCCCCTTGGCTTCAGGGAGTGCGTCCTGCAAGGTGGTTTTAGATAAAGGCAGGGCCGGGGGCGGGGGTCGGCTCAGCACCATCGAGAGGCCCTTCATCTAATTCCTCAGAGAGACTGAGGAGCCAACGCTCTGCAGAGGGGCCGGGGGGCGGGGGCCTGAGCTCCTCCGCCCCGCGGCCCAGACAGCCGCACTCACGCCCAGCTGTCGGCCCTCGGGCCAGCTCCCCCACACGGCGCACACCCCGGTAAGGACCCCAAGGCGCAGGACTTGGGACCGGCTCGCCTCACCCGTCCATACCGCTCCTCCCGCTGCCACGGATGACCCCCCCCCCGGGCTCCGAGGCTGCTCACCGGGACGCCCCGGCACCCTCACAGGCCCGTCCTGCCAGGAGGCTTGCCCGCCCTTCCCGTGCTTCTCGTGTGCGGCTGCGAGGGCGGCAGGCCCAAGGGACACACCGGTGTCCGGGCGGCCCAGCAGCCAGTGTGCAGCGGACCCCACGGGGGGACACCCCGGCCCCTGGCCCGGACGCGGGTCCTCCTCGCCCACTCGGCACCTGCCCTCCAGCCTCATCAGCGGCTCCCACTCCTCCCAGCTGCACCGGTCCGCCTCCTGGAGGACTGTGGGGGCCAACCGCAGGACCTCGTGACCTCGGCAGGCTCCCTAGCCTCTCTATGCCTCGGGGTGCCAGTTCCTGCCCCCAGGGCTTCGGGAGAGGCAGAGTGAGTGCCAGCCGCGTCTCGGGGTCTCTGCCCCGCCTCCACAGCACTCAGCACACAGTAGGGCCCCAGACGGCCGCTGGGCGGACAGCTCGGGGTGGCCTCCTCCTTGGTCCCCAAGGGACACGAGGGCAGAGGACCAGGACCAAGGAGGGCAGATGACCAGGACCAGGGGCCCCGAAGAGGCCTGTGCTGTGGTTTTTCCTGAGTTAAATACTCCAAGTGCATAAATCCTGTGTTAATGGGAACATCATTGTCCCTGAAAAGGAGGGTAATTAGGCGCTAACACGCTGCTGGTTTTAGCGGAAGTCTGTTTTCTGGTGATGTTTCTGGCCCCCAGCCTGGAAAGCAGGGTGGGGGGGTATTTACCCAGAGTGTGCCCCCCGCCCCCTGGGAGCCCAGGCAGAGACGGGCCGTGATGTGTGGGGAGGCCACCTGTCCTGCACCCCCATGGGCAGAGGTCTCGGGGGGAGGTGTGGGGGGCTTACCTTGTCGTCCCCTTCACTCTCGCTGTCACACTGCGGGGGGAGAAAGACAGAGGTCAGTCGGCACCCAAAGCAAGGCAGGGCTTGTGGATGGGGCCTCGTGGGGTGAGAGGCCCTTGGGGGCCTGGGAGGGATCTGGAGGTGGGGGTGCCAGCAAGGCCCTCGGAGAAGGGCTCTGAGGGGCAGGCCAGGCAGAAGTGAGGAGCCTGCCATCCTGGGCAGTGGGGACCCCCGGGGGGAAGCCCGGCCCCAGCAGCCCAGGCTTTGCTGAAAGGGCAGAGGGCGGTCGGACCCCTCGGACAGACCAGGAGGTCAGGCCAGGCCTGCGGCCACAGGAAGCACCCCCGGGAGGGCTGCCACGGGCACCTGGGCCTCGCGCACCCCTGCAGCCTGGCCAGAGACCACCGGACGCGTCAGCTCGGCGGCTGAAAGAAAGGTTGGTGATCGTGCCAACAAATCTTTGTTTTCCATTTTCAGCAGGCAGAGCTTTAAAAAGAAACACTGCTCTTCTAGAAACCACGGCAATTTTCCCCCTAAAAGAACATAAAGAAAAATAATCCCTTCCTAGCAACCGCAATTACAACACGTCGTGTCAAATGAATTCTACCGCTGAAAAGAAATCTCCCGGGCCACACGTGAGGGTGTCAGGTCCCCCGTCAGCCGAGCACCTTGCTGTCTGCACGCTGTCCTGTGGTCGGAGCGCGCAGGGAGAGGGTGCTCTGCCCTGGGCACCCCAGGGTGAGGGCTGGGGTGTGCTCGAGGGCAAAGTTCACAGAGTCGCACAGTTGGGCCCCATGCTTTACCAGCCACCCACTGCAGCTGGGAGTGACTGTGGGGAC
>CM053616.1:49607459-49642313 GCA_028646535.1 Procyon lotor
GCCGCCGCCGCCGCCCCCGCCCTCTCAGGTGCAGGTCCCGCAGATCCAGGGCCAGGCCCCGTCGCCGGCACAGATCAAGGCTGTCGGCAAGCTGACCCCGGTGAGTATCTCGTAGGAAACCGCACACCTGCTCTGCGAGGTCCCGTGTGTCACTGAGCTGGACGCACAGGTCTGTCGCTGTCCTTGTGGGAGCGTGCTCGTGCTGCTCCTAAGATCAGCTTTCCGCACAGCGGCACCTCCGCGGCTGTGTGGCCGGCCTGTTGACAGCGCTCTGGAGGGTGGGGGCCCTGCAGCCGCCGAGGCTCCGGAGAAGTAGAGGGCCGCGTGGGGCCGTGCTCAGCCAGAGAAAATGCTGGCAGGAAGCGCGGCTCTAGGCGCCGAGACGAGGTGCCGGTACTCGGTTTCTTCGTGCCTGGTTCCTCTGCGGTGCCAAGCACGGGTTTTTGCCACCCTGCGCACCGCTGTGCAGCTGTGGATGCAAATGCATTCATTTTGAAAGGAAGCACCATCTTCCTGCCAAATCGGAGACGCGTTCTTGCTTATGTAGTAGAAGCAAGACAGTATCTCAGAGTCGCAGCTGGGGCTGCCCCTTCTCGGTCATGGAGGGGACAGGCGGCCGCGCCGGAGGGCTGCGGAGGACGTGCAAGCCCTGAGCTGCAGCATCAGGGGCCGCCCCAGCACGTGCGCTGGAGAGAGAGGCACAGCTACCTGAACTAGTCAGCCCCTCGGTCCCTCCGGCCACGTTCAAGGGTGTGGCGGGTGCGCATGGCTGTGGCGCGTCTGTTGGACAGCTCAGCTCTAGAACATGCCAGTCACTGCGGAAGTCTGAGGGACGGCACCAAGTTAGAAAGTTGCTGCACCCCCCCCCCCCCCGTGGCCTTTCTTTCTCCCCTTCCTGCTGCTTCTCAGGACATGAGGGCCGGCCGTGCCCCTGTGCTCCCTCCTTCGGCGACCAGAGCCCCACTTAGCTGCTCATTTGCCTGTGTCTGGATCTCCACTCTGCCCTGTCCTGACTCGATTTCACAGTCATTGTTGTTTTTGGATAGTTATGAACTATATACACTAGAAGTTTTCTGAAAAGAAAATTGATTCCTTAAAACATTTAGGGGCTATTTTGACATCTTGATGTCACTTCTTTGAAAGACTTGGGATTTATTTATCAACTCATTCATTTGGAAACAGTTGGAATAAAAAGGTGAGAGGTGATATATGTAATAGATTTTAAAAATCCGAGAAGGACCATGATTTTAAGACTTTCTAAACATAATACTACAGGTTTAAGTTGACGTATTTGCGAGTGAGAAAAACCAAGAAATTTTGCTATGAACTTACTCGTGTCAGTAGTTGTTTCTGGTTATCATCAATGATACACGAGTTTTTAATAAAGTAACATTTAAGAAATGTCAGGGAGCCCCTGAAGGATGGTTTGCATATTGCGTGTTGTCCGCTGTCTGAAAACCTTGGTGTTTAGTGGGTAGTACACCAGTGACTGAAACCGAGATTTATGAAAGATGCAATGCAGTTAATATTGATGACAAGCTACTTTATCTGGGTTTTAGGAACATCTGGTCAAACTGCAGAAGCAGAAGCTGCAGCTGCCCCAGCAGGCCCCCCCCCCGCCGGCCCCACCAGGGCCCCCGCAGCCCGCTACACAAGTGCAAGTGCCCGCCCCGCCACCCACGCCGCAGCAGAGCCCCCAGCTGGCCACGGTCACGGCCCCGCGGCCCGGAGCCCTGCTCACGGGCACCACCGTGGCCAACCTCCAGGTGGCCCGGCTCGTAAGTTCCAGTTGATACGTTTGTTTTTCCAAAGCTATGTCTTTTTTAACATTTAATTGAACTGTTACTGCTTGCTGAAGACCATGCCAGGCGTCTGGCGGACCTACAAGTCAAGTAGAAGACGCGTGCCTTTCCCCGGGACCTTAAGTCGTCCTCAGAGAGGATGAAATACAAGTGGAGGCACTCCAGTCGTCCTGCTTCCCAGGCCTTGAGCATCCCCGAGCTTGCGGCGGGCTGAGCTTCGCAGGGAGGGCCAGGTTTCTGCTGGGGATGAGGCCCGTGGAGGGAGTCGGGCGAGGCCAGACCACTAGGCTCCGGTGTCCGTGTGCTCCTTGGGCACACAGAGACTCTGGAGGTTTCTTAATGTCCCGGGGAAAATAGTGGCAGGGAAGATCCGTTAGATTCAATGAGCATGTGTCGAGTGTGTCCCGTGGGACAGACACCGTCCCGGGAGGCGAGCCGCAGCCCTGGCTCCATACGTCTCCGTGCTCTGTGCCCAGACGGCTGCCGAGGCCGGGGCCGGTGTTTGAGCGTGAACTCCGCTGTGCGGGTGGCAGAAACAGGCCCTCAGCTGCAGTGAGTAACCTGTCTGAGTCCGAGAGCTCATTCACCCGCAGCTCACGCTGGGCGCCTCGCCCCGACCTTATGGCTCCAAGAGGCAGGGTAGACATGGTCTAAAACTGGGAAAGCCACGTGGTCTCACCCGTGCTCACAAGAAATGCCAATTGGGAGAAGGGCGGGGAACCTGTGGGCCAGCACACTGCTCACGAGGGTCGGGCCAGACAGGTCGTCCTCCGCCCTGGGAGGGCCTCCCGTCCCGAAGCCTCGCAGTGTGCGCGCCGTTTGCCCCAGCGCTCCGGTCCTCTCCCCGCGGGAAGTCGTGGGGGTGGGGGGCAGTGGGACGGACGCGCAGTCCTGCTGTGCAGGTTGAGTCAGAGGAGACAGGTCCCCGCTAACTAGGGAGTTTCTGTCCCCACGCTGGGGTGGGATTGTCGCGAGAGACAGAGACACAGACTACGGAGTATCTGTGCCCAGCAGGCCACGCAGGTAAGACCAGCGTCTGATGGGCTGAATACTGGCTTTCACGTTCGGGTGGGGGTAGTTTGAGGGCCAGGGGTGCCTCTTCCTTTATGTTTTCTCAGGTAGTCTGAGTGCTTGTACAGGTAAGACGGGTCTGTTCTTTGAAGATGGAAGTTTGGGACCTGAGCGCTCAGCGGCGGCATGGAGACTGCCCGGCGGGAGGCGTGTCCGCAGGAGGGCCGCATGGTCGCGCGCGGTGGGGCGGTGGTCGGCCTTCGGGCGCAGCCGGAGGAGGGGGGGACGCGCCTGTGTAGGAGACACGGCGATGGGGCTCGTCCCGTTCAGGAGCCGGAAGGAGGAGCAGCAGAGCCCGGTGCCCCGCGGCAGGGTCTGACCCTGAGAGCAGGCGAGCAGCCGTGGGCGCCTCGCATCGCTTGTGATGGTTTGGGAAGCATAGTGCGGCCCTCGGTGAGGCGTGGCCCTTCGGCTGACCTTGGTGCCTCTGTTAGTCTCTCACCGCTCGACCTCTTGGGGGGAAATGCTTGCAAACACAATGGTATCCCGGACATCTGTGGACTCTCCCATTGTTTTCACTGTTTAGACCCGGGTTCCCCCTTCGCAGCTGCAGGCGCAAGGGCAAATGCAGGCTCAGGCGCCCCAGCCTGCCCAGGTGGCGCTGGCGAAGCCTCCTGTGGTGTCCGTGCCCGCGGCCGTAGTCTCCTCGCCCGGCGTGACGACCCTGCCCATGAACGTTGCCGGGATCAGCGTGGCCATCGGGCAGCCGCAGAAAGCCGCAGGTACCTTGTGGGCAGCCCCTCACCCTGCACCGCTCGTCCCCCCTCGTCCCACCAGGAGCCGCAGCAGGGCCGACGGGTCTCCTGCCGGCTTCTCTGTGGATGGATGCCCATCCCGAGTGTGTCAGGGCGCTGCCTGGCCGAGCGCCTCTCGGAAGTGCCCCAGGATGAGTCTCAGCCCTCGACCTAACCTGTCCCCGTCAGGGACTTCCCCCGCCTTTACTCGAGTGTCCATTTGGGCCCATGACGTTTAGGGTCCGCCCGGGTCGGCCGTCTCGTGCAGTCTGTGTGGAAAGCAGTCAGTGGGAGGAGTGCAGCCTCTCTGGGAGAGGGCGGGAGCTTCGGGGAGGTCGGAGACCCTCGTCCCCCCCCATGCCTGGTGCCTGAGGGCTCGGTCACCGTTCACAGGGCAGACCGTCGTGGCCCAGCCCGTGCACGTCCAGCAGCTGCTGAAGCTCAAGCAGCAGGCCGTGCAGCAGCAGAAGGCCATCCAGCCCCAGGCCGCCCCGGGCCCGGCGGCTGTCCAGCAGAAGGTACTGGCTTCCCGCACGGGCTCCCCCGTCGTCCCATCTACACGCTGGGCACGGAGCGCATGGGCAGCAGGAGGGCCCTGCACGGGCCTTGCCGCGCGGCCCGGCAGCCACACACACACACACAGGATGCTGTGCTCAGCTTGGCGCTTGGTGCCCTCCCTTGCCCTCCCCCGTCCCTGGGCTCCGCAGCAGGGCAGCTCGCGCGTCGGGCCCCACGGGAGGCACTGGTGACAGGAGGCTAGGGACACCGAGTGGGCTTAGCTTACCCCTGAGCGGGAGGTTGCTACAGCCTTGGTCTGACATTCACCAGATTTGAGAGAAACGTGAGACGTTAGGAAAATACGCTAGTGTAGCCGAGGCCTTGTAAGCCACATGCTGTGTGTGTGCTCGGTCTTCTGAGTAGGAGTCACGTTCTTCTGGCAGAGAAAATGGAAAATAATTGTGCAGAGATGGCACGTGTGGGCTTGTTATCTCTCGTGCTGAGGACTTTAGAGAGTGTGCCCAGACTTTCAGATTAGGTTCAGGAAAGGGCTCATGCTTGTGTGTGTGTCGCCAAGGTCACTCACATGGTGAGCAAACAGGACGTAAAGATGAACCCCAGTGTGGTCTATAGGGTGGACTTCTGGGCATGGGGTGGTCGTGCAGGGGCTGCTCGGGCAGTGGGGGCCCAGGGGAGGCCCTGACGCTCCAAGAAGAGCACACAGCCTGGCCTGGCTGTAAGCTGGGCGGCCTCTCTCCCTTCAGATCGCTGCCCAGCAGATCGCTGCTCAGGGCCAGCCGCAGAAGGTCACCTACGCCACCCAGCCGGCCCTTAAGACCCAGTTCCTCACCACACCCATCTCCCAGGCCCAGAAACTGGCCGGGACCCAGCAGGTGCAGACCCAGATCCAGGTGAGCACACGTGAGCGCAAGGTGGCTCCAGGCACAGCAGGTGCCCAGGAGGGTGAGTGGTCGACGTGCAGGGTCCCTCGGATAAGGACAGTGGACTCCTGGGAAGCCAGCAGGAGTCACAGAGCGCCGTGGGCCCTCCTCTGCTCCTCAGAGGTGGCTGCCCCCCGACACTCTCGCTGGCTTTGCCGCCTCTGGGGTCATGGAGTATGGCTTGGGGGCCATGCCAGGGTCATGCTCCGGGGGTTGGCCTTCACGTCTTGGGGGGTCCTCCCTGATTTACTGAGTCGACACTCTGTTGCTCTGCTGCCGATGGCCGCGGGGCTGCCCCAGGCCTGGCTCCTGGCCTGCGGCCACTTACAAAAGGCAGAGGGAGTAGCAGGCGACCGACCTTTCAGCAGCAGTGTGACTGCTTCTCGTGTGTGGGCACCGAACGTGGCTGCCTGGGGTGGGGGAGCTCCGCTGTGGGTGTGTGCACATCTGTCAGGCTTCTGCAGTGCTCCCAGCCCCACAAACCTCTGCTCATTCTCGCCCTGCTCTTGCATCTTCTGCCGACCCCTGCAGTTCTACCCTTCTTGGATCTTTTGATGGTCAGGACCTCCCTTCTGTCGATGGTCAGGACCTCCCTTCTGTCGAGTGCTGGCTACGCGTCGTCCCAGCACCGTTCCCTTTCGCTCTGAGCCTTGGGGTCCCCATCCCACTCCCCGTTCGTGGCTTTTAGTTGCACTTAACCATACGCTGTCTTTGCAGGATCTGAAGTTCTTAGTGTTGGAGTTCATCAGTCTTTCTGTTTCTGAATAGGGCTTTTGTGTCTTAAGAAATCCTTCCCAGGGGCGCCTGGGTGGCTCAGTGGGTTAAGGCCTCTGCCTTCGGCTCAGGTCATGATCTCAGGGTCCTGGGATCGAGGCTCTCTGATCAACAGGGTCCTGGGATCGAGGCTCTCTGATCAACAGGGAGCCTGCTTCCCTCTCTCTCTGCCTCTCTGCCTACTTGTGATCTCTCTCTCTGTCAAATAAATAAATAAAATCTTTAAAAAAAAAAAAAAGAAAGAAAAAAGAAATTCTTCCCAGAGATCATATTACTTTCCTTTATCATCTTCTAAAAACCTTGTAATTTTTTTTTACGCTGAGGTTTTTGACCTTCCTAGAAGGGGCTTTTCCAGACAGTATAAAACTAGGAATTCAACTTAGTTTTCCAATTAGAATACTCTGCTATTTTCAGCACCTTTTTCCTTCTCATCCATAGTGCAACCCTGGCGCAAATCGTGCACGGTCGTGTATGGAGCTCTCTTCAGTGCAGTGGCCTCTGTGTGTTCATCCCTCTGGCCACGAAGTGAGCCGAGGCCCCTGGGGGGCAGACCGTGTCCTCCTGTTGGGAGCGTGGTGCTCTCCGTGGCCCTCCTCGGTTCCCTGGTAGTTTCCAGCCTGCGTGCTAAGCTCTCTCAGTGCAGGCGGAGCTTTTGGGAACTCTCACGGGATTGCGCTCATGCACGTCTCGGGGGCAACGCGTGTGCTAGTCTGCAGGGTGCGGAGCCACGTTCGCTGCCTAGATGACTTTGGGTGTAAAGCGATGTCTTTGCCGTCTGGACTGTAGACTCATGCACTTGATGTGTCCTTTGCTATCTGGCCCCTTCGGTGTCCTTTGGGCTTTGTGAAGTTTTTCCAGGAAGATTTTCCCGCTTGGATTGGATTTGTTCCGGAGTAACTAGTATTTTCTGAGTATTTCTTTTCCACCTGTGCTTTTCTCTTTGCACTTTGACTCTCACATCTGGCCGCCTTGATCGAGCCCTGTTCCTTGGACACTTCATCTGTGGCCTCTGGTGCTTCCTTTGTTCCCGGGCGGGTGGCCTGCGCTGAGTGGGCGCGGCGTCTTCCTCTTCCCCTGCCTGTTTCTTCCGCTTTGCCCTGCTGGCTAGGGCCGCAACCTCCCTGGCGGGTGGGACGCATGGAGGTTCAGCGGTGTTGCCATTCGTGTGATCGTTTTGCAAGGTCCGAGTTTTAAAATCATCTTTCAGCAGAGTAAGAAAATTCCCTTCTTCATCTAGTTTGCTGAAAGTTTTTGTTCTCTTTTATGGTGGTTTTTGTCTCTGCCAGTCTCGAGGCCTCAGTCTGTCCCCGGCCCGTGACCCCAGGCTCACAGCTGCGGCCCTCGGCTGGCCCCGTTGCAGACTCGCAGTCCTCACTGCCGTCGGACAGGCCCGCAACGCTGCGCGCCCTCTTGGCTGCCTCGGCCCGCACTCTGTGACCGAGTGGGAGGTGCGAGACCCGCTCTGGGGGCGCCGGGTGCCTACGTCAGGTGGTCTGCTTGTTACGCCGTTTCTTCTCTGTCCTGCTGTGTCTGTCACCGAGAGGGATGCGTTAGAGTCTCCCGGTCTGCTTCTGCGTTCATCTTTCTCTATTTTTTTTTCCATTTTTGTTTTTTACGTTAGATTCCTTATTAGTTACATTTACATCAAGAATTTTAGGTCTTTGCTGTTGCCTCAGGAACTGTGTTCGTATTTATAGTATTTTTCCTGGTGAGCCCGTTCTCCTTGAAGGCTCTTTTTTTTTTTTTTTTTTTTTTAAGATTTATTTATTGATTTATTTATTTGACAGAGAGAGATCACAAGTAGGCGGAGAGGCAGACAGAAAGAGGGGGGGAAGCAGGCTCCCCGCTGAGCAGAGAGCCCGATGTGGGGCTCGATCCCAGGACTCTGAGATCATGACCTGAGCCAAAAGCAGAGGCTTTAACCCACTGAGCCGCCCAGGCGCCCCTCCTTGAAGGCTCTTTGGGATGGCTTCAAGGTCTGGGCTGAAGGCTGACTCCTTCTGCAGGAGCCTGTGGGCACTGCCAGGGCCACGTCGGCTGTGGCGCGAGGGCTGGTGTGTCTCAGGCAGCGTCCGTTATGAACCCGTGTCCTCTCCCACAGCAGCTCAGGGCCTCAGGCAGGTGACTTCCTCTTAGACCCCTCTGGGTGACAGACACTGCTGCGGGGCCGCAGGCGATCCCACCCTAGTTTAAACTTGGCCTCTCGTCTGCGAGACTCTCAGGGTGAAAGGTGCTGCCGCACCTCGGCTCCTTGCTCTGGGTTCCTGCCTCTGCTTGGCTCCGGAGCTGGGAGTTTTGTCCACAGGTGGCCGTGCCGGCCCGCCGTGTGCAGGGGCGCCCTGCTCCCGCTCCCCGAGTCTTGCTTCCCCTCCAGGGCTGAGAGCACTCGGGCAGCGGTTCTCTTTGTCTCAGCAGATCTTGTTCTACAGCTTTTATTGTAGTTACAGTGAACTAGTAAGTGCTTTCCAGTGATTTCAGGTTTTACAGTGAGAACCAGCACTGGCTCAGAGTCTGTCACGAGTATGTCGTGTGACTTCACGTTTCCTTCCGAGTTACCTTGGGCAGACTCACTCTCATCCCTGTCCTACCAGTTAGAGACCCAGGCGGGGGTGTCCCGGCCCCCTCAGCTGGCCGCTCAGGACCTGCTGTGCTTCCCTGCACCGACGCCCCGACAGGGTAGACACAAGGGGCCCGAATGCTCTGGCCGCGTGGAGGTAGCCGCGTGTGCGCGGGAGGATGTGTGGGGCAGGCAGCACGGGGTGCAGAGGGTTATCAGGAGCAAGGATCTCAGTCACCGTGCAGGAAAACAGAGCGAGATGATACGATAACTACCTTGGGATGTTGGCACATCTTCGAAATGGGGCTGAACCCCAGTTGGTCCAAATCACTTCTCGGTGAGGGTGCCCTCCTGGAACAGCGCCCAGACTTGAAGAGGGGACCCTGGTGAGTCCATCTGAGTCTCTCTGTCCTCAGTTTAGTTCTCTTACGTAAACCCGAAACGGTGGTTGGGAAAAGAGAACCCGTGGCCGAAGAATGAGAGCAGGGAACCTGCCTGCTAGGCCCAGCCGCCTGCCCACGAGGGAGGCGGGCCTTACTCCGCGGCAGGGGCGCGGCTCCCGGCCCGCCAAGAGGGATGGCTCTGGGGCGGCATCTCGCCCCGATCTGTTGCAGCTTTTGCATTAAGAACCAAGAAAGAAAGGGGAAAATCTTCCTGTCTACACCTTCATTGAAATTCTACCTTTGGCTTTTTGTTTTGTTTTCTCAAAGGTTGCCAAACTTCCCCAAGTTGTCCAACAGCAGACGCCCGTGGCCAGCATCCAGCAGGTCGCCTCTGCTTCCCAGCAGGTAGGACCTGCAGACACACAGCCCTCCGGGGAGTCGCACACGGGCTTTTCAGTGACCTTCCTGTTTCCCAGCAGGGGAGTTCTTGGTTTTCACTCTGAGAAAGTAGGGTAACTATCAGAGAATCCCTTTTGATGTTCATAATTCAGAAAAGATTAGTTTGGGGGCCGACACTCAGTTCTTAGGCTAGCAGGACACACGCCGAACAGCCAGTTTGAAACTCAGTGTTGGGTGGACGAGAGGAGCCTGTCCGTCTGCGGGGCCCTTCCTTCGGCCAGCGATCAGATGCGTCCTCCGAGCGAAGCCCCCGTACCTTAGCTCTAGGGAAACACACAAACAGTCTGCTCGCGGTGACCTTGGTCCTGGAGGTGTGGGTACTGCTGGGGACCACAGTGACCATTGTCACCTGTCAGGCTCCTGCCGTCTTACGGACTACTGCAGAATGTGGCCCCGTAAAGCAGCGCCTGAACAAAGTACCGCTTTGTTCCAAGACACGTGACATGTAGACTCCAAGGCACCACAGCTCGGGCAGCTGGACAGCGCCCACGGGCCCCAGCCGTCGGCCTCGGCCTCAAAGCAGCAGTGATTTCGCTCAGTGGCTCTTCCCTGCCTCTGTGTGGTGGGAAACCAGAGGTCGTACTGTGACACGTCACGTGGTTCTCCCATCTCACAGAAGCCTTTGTGCCGAGGAGGCTTCTGAACCCCCCTCCCCACCCCCAAGAGCGTTTAGTCGGTCGTGTCACTGGGCCCCGTGTGTTTTCTGACCGTCCCGGCTCAGGGCTCCCCGCAGACTGTGACCCTGACTCAGGCGACGGCAGCTGGGCAGCAGGTGCAGATGATCCCTACGGTGACGGCGACCGCGCAGGTGGTGCAGCAGAAGCTCATGCAGCAGCAGGTGGTGCCGACGGCCGCGGGCCAGCTGCAGAGCCCCGGCGTCCCCGCGCCCGCCCAGGTGCCGGCCAGCTCCGACAGCCCCGGCCAGCAGCCCAAGCTGCAGATGCGAGTCCCCGCCGTCCGGCTGAAGACGCCCACCAAGCCCCCGTGCCCCTAGTCGCAGCAGCGGGGCGGCCTTGGGGCGGGCCACCGTGCACTCCACCGCCTGGCCAGGAGCAGGCACTTTGTATTTATTGTCGAACCGTGGGACAGTGTCGTTGGAGGCGTCCGGCCCCAGGGAGGTTATGATGGAAACAGTGTCATCGTCTTATTATCCTGCGTCCGACACCGCTGGGGAGTGGGGGCCAGCTACGGTCCCTGCGCCCCCGCGGTCCCCACGCCCTGTGCCCATGTCAGGTGACCAGAGGAGGAGGTGCTGCCCTTGGCTTCAGCCTTCCGTGTCCGCAGAGCGGCAGTGCTGGGTCTCGTGCGCGTGCGCAGTGTTCTGCACGGGGCCGCAGGGAGTGCGCAGGGAGTCGTAAAGCAGACGTCCTGAAGCTAAGCCCTGGTCTTGGGCAGCGTCTGCCTCCGCCGCTCCGTTCCGTATCCTGCCTGGACACACACCCTGGTTCTTGGAGAGGGGAGAGGCCGGCTGAGGGAAACCATCTCCGGTCCGAGGGAGCCGGTGCGGCTTTCTCTTTTCCTCCTACGAGGTATTTCCAGGCACATTCATGACCTGCTCCTGGCCACGGTGAAGGGTTACCATCCCCGACTGAATTTTCATTCCAAAGAGCAGCCGGTGGGGCTTGCCCCGGGCCCTGCCCACCTGTGGCGGGTGTCCGTCCGGCACGTCCAGCTCATCCTCCCGGCTTGCGGAGGAAGCGCCTGTTTGAACGGAGCGCGCTGGAGCAGCTCCAGCAAAATCTGTGAGTCTCGGGGTGTGGGGCCCAGACTGCCGTGCGGGGGTCGGTACGCAGCAGAGGTCACTGCCGTGTGATGGGGGGGTGCCTGTCCCCCCCACCCCCTCGCTCTCCTGCCAGCCCAGGCGGGATCTGCTGACCGTACAGCAAGCTCCGTAGACAGAGCGTAGGGTCACCTACAGAGATGGGCGTCGTGAGCGCTTCATCGCGGGCTGTTTCTCGTCACGCCGGCCTCTCGCCCGGGAGCAGGTGCACTCCCGTGTGGTTCCGTGTAAAGCAGAGAACCTTCCGTGCAGTATTAGGGGGCGCAGTCGAGGGACAAAGAAGAGGCCCCGCGTTTGCTTCTGTTTTATTCTCTTACTACAGCAACCAGTACCAGTGTTTGCAGCGGGTGTGATTGGCCGACGTCTGCTTCCCTGGACACTTTCCCCCAGGCCCACGCGCGTGTCGGGTGCCCCCTCTGTGCCCTGGCTCAGTGGCTCTCTCCTGCTACTGGGTGCAGAAAATCAGGTCGTGTTGGGTCTGTGTGGGCATTCTGAGTGACCCTCACTGTTGGTTTTCTCTGTCTTCCCCCGTGTACCACTTTAAGTGGCACGAAGGAACGTGGACCGTAGATTTGGTTTCCCATCGATTTACGTGGACGGTAACATGGCAGCATTTATTGAGGCAGCGAGGCAGCTCATTGTTGAGCTCTGGGTGAGAAATTTGGAGAAAGGTAAAAATCAAGTGTTGAAAAAAACGGAAGGGACTTACCAGTACAGTTCAGCGGACTACGGGGAAGTCTCCCAGCCACGCTGGCTGCTTCTGGCCTGGCCAGGGGACTCCTGCTCTCTTACCCCTCGCGTGCAGAGCTGCAGCGGGATTCGCACGCCCGGTGCATCTGCCCCCCGTCTGTCCGCGGGCGCCGGCCGTTGGCCTGGAGGAGGAAGAGGCAGCGGCTGCGCCCACTTTAGCACATCCTGCTTGGGGCCGCCCGGGCACAACAGGACTGAGTCGGTGCGCCAGCGTTTGTGGCGAGGGGCCCCCGCCTGCCTTAGTCCACGCATGAGAGGCCCTCGTGTCTGAGACCACGTCCTTCCCTGGCTCCTCACGGGGACGAGCGGACGGTTGACTTTTGTCCAACTTAGACGCACTGGCGGCCCCGCCGGCTTCCCAGCATCTCCAGGAAACCTCTCCTCCCCGGGTGTGGTTTTTTCTGTCTTCTACTGTCAAGGGTCCACTGTCCTCGTCTCCGAGCTCCGCGTGAGTTGGGGGTGGTCCTGTCCGCGGCCTCCCGCATCGCCCGAGAACCAGCGCCCTGGCCAGGACGGTGAGCCTCTTCCCGTGTGGCGCCCCCCGAGGCACAGCTTGCCTGCGTCCAGTCTTCACCGCTTCCTGTCCCCTCTGTCACCACACAGTTGTCGAGTTTCAAATATAAAGGAAGAAGACTGAAATTGTAAATACTTTGTAAACATACCCATTTGTACTTGAATAGTAGGGTTTTAAAAAGGGCACTGGTATCCTGCCAAACAGAAGGTATAATAAAATGACCTTTTTCTATGCTTTTTAGTTTTCTTTTTCATAGAAAACTAGTATGCAAGTTAAAATAAGATGCTGGTTGTGTTTGATTTGTGTGAAGCAAACAACGGGAAAGCATGTGGGGTTGGAGGCCAGGGCTGGCTCCTCCTGACCGTAGGGGGAGTGGAGTGCGTGGGGTGGTTCCCAGGGAAAGCTGCAGGCTCCCTGCGGAGACGAGCAAGGCCTGGTCCGTGAGGACACCGCTGCCGCCCTGTCCTCGTGGGACCTGGCGCTCCCGTTGATGGAGGGCCAGGTGGGACCTCACACGTGCTCTACCCAACACTCTGAGCGGGCGGCCTGCACGCCGTTTCTTGTATCTTCTCCTTTGCTTCTTGATTACTTTTCCTTTTGTTAAAAAACAGTTTCTGGGGGCGCTTGGGTGGCTCAGATGGTTGGGCGTCTGCCCTCAGCTCAGGTCGTGGTCTCTGGGTCCTGGGGTCGAGCCCCACATTGGGCTCCGGGCTGGCTGGGCGGGGATCCTGCTTCTTCCCCTCCCTCTGACTCTCTCTCAATGAGTAAATAAAACTTGAAAAAAAAAGTTTCGGGGGGGTTCAGTCGGTTGAAGGTCCGACTCTTGGTTTCTGCTCCGGTCGTGATCTCCGGGTCCTGGGATCCCGCCCCGCATCGGGCTCTGCACTCAGCACGGAGTCGACTAGCGATTCTCTCTCCCTCTCCCTCTGCTCCTTTCCTGCTCACTCCCTTGCTTACTTGCTCTCAAGTAAATAAAACCTTAAAAAAAAAGAAGTTGCTGATAACAAAAAAATACCTACTCTTTAATTAAAAATGCTCAACTTCATACCCTGCTAGGAAACACCCCGAGAAATCTGTGGTGGTTTTTATCTTCCACTGCAGCAGTGGGGGCCCGGGCTCCCGTTTCATGTCCCCCTGCGTCAGAGCCGAGCATGTGGGCTCCTGTGTGCGTCATCTGCATCCACAGGCCTGGCCGGGGGAAGTTGTGGGCACCTCACTTAGGACCCTTTGCCAAGTGCCTGCCGGGTGCTCGCTGTGGAGAGCATGGGGTCCTTGGGACCCCCGTGCTCCCTGGGTGTGTTGCTCTGCACTCTGGAGCCGGTGACTGCTCCTCGGGGCCCAGCTTCCCTCCTGTGTACCCCTCTCCCGAGGTGGTTGTGACATTTGCCAAGCCCTTAGCCTCTGACACCTGCACTCTGTAGATTATTCTCAGCGGAGATGATCGTGTGTTTTCCGAACCCTTCCATCACCGTGACTGTGTGATCACATCCTTGCCAACCACCCGGACGCCGGGAGGCCTAGGGTGCATGCCTGGTGGTCCCAGGCTCTATTTGTGTGTGCATTTGACGCGGCTCTGTTATTTGGCTGCCATGGGGAGCACCTCCAAGCCCCCGGGGTCCGTTTGCCGCCACCTCCGGTGCACAGGGGCGTCTCGGTTCAGTGCTAACAGGAAACATGCCCAGCAGGCTCGGCCATCTTTAGGGGTCTCATTTGGGTCTGGTAGCCGTCCTCGTCTCTGCTGCTCAGATCCAGGTCAGCCTCTGCCAGCGTGCTTCCTGTGCTCCCGACTGGGGGCCACGGCTCAGGGGAGAGAGCGGGGGGGGCTTCTGCCATAGGTTCTGGGCGGCGGGTCTTCCCTTCTCTGTCCTTGACCCGCATCGTCCATACCCTCAAATAATCCTTCAAAGGTCTCATTTTACTGGAAGAATTATGGTATGTACGTTCAGTAAGACGGAGTGAATTTCTTAAAAAAGGCTACTTTTTAAAAAGATTTTTTATTCGGGGCGCCTGGGTGGCTCGGTCGTTGAGCGTCTGCCTTCGGCCCAGGTCATGATCCCAGAGTCCTGGGATCGAGCCCCGCATCGGGCTCTCTGCTCTGCAGGAAGCCTGCTTCTCCTGCTACCACTCCCTCTGCTTGTGCTCCCTCTCTCGCTGTGTTTCTGTCAAATAAATAAAAAATCTTTAAAAAAAAAAAAAAAGATTTTTTATTCATTTGGGGGAGCCAGAGAGAGAAGGATTACTCTCTGCTGAGCAGAGAGGCCGACACAGGGGCTCGACCCCAGGACCCCCGAGCTCATGACCTGACCTGAGCTGAAGGCAGACGCTTGACCTGAGGGCCCCCCCCCCCGGAGGGCGCCCCTAGAGCGTAGCCATCGAGAACAAGGTAGAGCCTGGGAAAGGTCCCGCCAAGGCTCAGTAAATAGGAGAGCGCAGAATGGGGTGGGACGTGCGTGGATGTGCACAGAGTGTCCTGACGAGGTGTGTCTGCCTCCGGGGAGGGGGTGGGGGGCTGTTTGGCAGAGTCTCCTCATTATTTAAGCAGTTGGCCCAGTACGTGCATTATTAAGGCTCTCGCAGCAGCGCGTGCAACCTCGCGCGGGCCCTGCCCAGGAACCGTCAGGGGCCCAGGTCCAGCCGCCCCCACCGCGGGGTCCACCGTCGGCTCCGGGACAGCCTTCGTCCCCACACCCCCTCCGACTTCGCTGCTGTTGCAAAGCCCCCGTGCGCTGGCTCCTGGGTATCGTCCGAGGGGCCGTGACCCGCCGCGTCCCGGGGGGCCTAGGAACCGCAGCTGGAGCGGGGGCCGCCGGAGCTGGCCAGGCCGGCCCTTCCCCGGGCCTCGGAGGGCGCCGCGCGCCTGCGCACTGGGCCGTGCGGCCGGCGTGGGCGGGTTGGGTCGGGGCGTGGGCGTGGCAGGGGCGGGGCGTGGGCGGGGCGGGTTGGTGGCGGGGGCGTGGGCGGGGCGTGGCGGGGGCGGGGCGTGGGCGGTCCTGCCCTGCGCCCGCGCGCTCCGGGGGCGCCGCTCCGCACGGCCGGCTGGGTTCCCCCGGCTCCAGAGTCTACCTTCTGTTGTTGCTGGGAAGGTAAGATAAACGCCCTTAAAAAAGCCACTTTGAGAACTGGCAGCAGAGACAGGGCCGCCGGGCCTCCTCCCTGGTCCTGTCCCGACGAGATAACCCAGGGGCCCTTCCCGGTTTGCGGCGCGCAGCCCGCGGGCGCTCGGACGTGGGCACCCGTCCCACCGCCCGTGTCCAGAACTTCCCATCTCCCCAGCTGGAGCGCTGTCCGCGGCCCCCGGGCCCGCTCTGGGTTGGAGGGCTCCGCGGACCCCGTCCAGGCGGGACCCTCCCGTGTGTCCTCGGCCAGGGCTTCTGTCCCCCGGGGCCGCGTCCTCACGGCCCGGCCCGGCAGGACGCCTGCTCGTGTGCACGACCGCGGGCGGGTCAGCCATCACGCCTCGGGGACATGCAGGCCGTGAGCCAGTCCGGGGAGCAGTGAGACCCTCCGTGGGTGCAGCTGAGTCTCCTCAGGCCCTGAAATGTGGAGAGTTTGGTCCACTTGCAGGAGGAAGCCCTCCCGCCCCTCAGGCCGGGGCTCCCGGGCAGGCTGCCCCCGCCCCAGCAGTGCGTGCAGCCAGCTGGACTTCCCAGCGGGACAGGCGGCCCTGGACACGCAGCCCGGCCGTGTTCAGTGGGGCTCCCTTGCCCGGACAGGCCGCCCTCAGCAGGCCCCACGGCCCTCTGTCCCGTGGCCTGCGCACCTGCGGGCATCCCGATCGCCTTCGTGAGCCGTTCCTCCCTCCCTGAGCGCGGACTCAGGGCCACAGGGCAGCCTGCGGGCGGGAGGTTCGAGTAGGGCAGGAGACACTGAGAGCCGATGGGCGGAGTCTGCGGGGTCACCGTCTCTTCCTGGACAGGCCCCCTGGATGCCGCCGCGCTGCTCCGCGTCCTTCCACATTGCCTCCGCCCTCAGCGCCCCGGCCATGTGCCCGCCAGCCAGCAACGCGCCGCCAACCCTGTCGCGTCCAGCCTGTGGGCCAGGTGGGCGGCCGGGCACAGAGCTCAGAGCAGCAGGGCCCCCCGACGGGCCATACCTGCAGAGCAAGTGAGGCTGGTGAGAGTCCGACCTGGGGGCTCCGGGAGCTGGGACCATGGATGCCCTTAGAGAGGGTCAGGAGTGGAAGTGCCGGCACCGATGTGTCAACACACAGACTGCGATGGGAGGGGTCTGCCGGGCAGTCGTCTTGTGTGTGTCTGTGTCACGGCCGGCTCAGGGTCCGGGGCGGGGGGTAGCTCTCTGGGTGTCCTCCTGTCTGTCCAGCCCCTCCCTCCCCCCGTTGCCCTCTAGTCCGTGTTTCTGCTCAGCGCTATGCCCCTGCTGGCGGCTGTGCTCGGTTTTAAGCCTGGGAGCAGGGGTGAGATGGGGCGGCGGGTGCAGAGTCTTCAGGGGCTTGGGAAAGTCTCTTTGGTGCCTGGACAGAAATGGTGGTGTTAGTGTTTCCCTGTGACGTGTATGTCGTTAATCCGAGTAAATACAGCTGCAGAGGTGAGTCTGCAGGGCAGGTGGGGGGCGGGCCGGAGCAGGGGGAGTCCCACTTAGTCCCGACGGAGGTAGCACACTCAGCGCAGAGGGTACCATGTGGCCTCCTGCCTGGGGGCGGCCGCACCTGTCGAGGGGGATGCAGAGCCCGGCAGCCGGTTCGCGAGGCCAGAGACAGGGCCGAGGGGCCAAACAGATTTAGCGAGAGAAGGGGAGCGGGGTGGTTAGAATCTCGGAAATGCTGAAATAACACTAGACAATTAGGATTGTGTTTCTGAGTCTCTTATTTGAACAAATGGAAAACTGTGATTCTGAGCGGTTTATCTCGGGTCATGTGGACCGTTGGAGGAAAAGCCAGGGTTTAAACCCAACTCTCAGCACAGTCAGGGTCTGACCCTGAATGTCCCCCTCCCCCCAGGGCCTCCTGTGCAGAGGAGCTCCTTAGTACGGAGCTCGGCTGTGGGAGCTGTACTAAGTCAGCGCTAAACCACATTTTATGTTTTATTGGACCATCTGGAGACATTTGTGTGCCCTCTGCTGTATTTAGAAAACTGTAGGGGCGCCTGGGTGGCTCAGTGGGTTAAAGCCTCTGCCTTCGGCTCAGTTATGATCTCAGGGTCCTGGGATCGAGCCCCACATCGGGCTCTCTGCTCAGCGGGGAGACTGCTTCCCCCCCCCCCGACCCCCCGCCTACTTGTAACCTCTCTCTGTCATATAAATAAAATCTTAAAAAAAAAAAAAGAAAACTGTTAATCCGTGCGTCCATCAAGGATGGCGGGAGAGAGCATGTGCTCTGACGGGGGTGGAACGCTGCTCTTACTGACGAGAGGACGATCAGCTTGCAGGGACTACCGATCGAGGTCGCTTTTATCCCGGTTTCAGGATGAGCCAAGGTGCCTTTGGCAGCGTCATCCGGGATTTCCCGTTCAGGAGGTTTAGTGTGTCTCCGGAAGGTGTGAGCCTGTGATTCTGTGCAGACCCTGCCAGGGACTTTGTAGACAAAGACCCCTTACCCGTCCTGCACAGACACACATACGTCTGACGTGGAATTTCTGTCAAAAATTTCATGTGCTTTAAAGATCTTATTTAACACTAATTTTCAAGTATTTAGGGGTATGCAGGTATCTGTTCTTTATGATCAAAACATTTCCCATGGTTTCAAGCTTTAAAAGTTTTCTTTGTTCCGTGGCTTGGGACGAAGTCTTAGAGGCGATTTCACGTGGGCTCGGGGCCGGTGGGCAGTTGTGTGGCAGCGTCTCGTGCATTCCTCGGGTTGTCGGTCTTCCTCTGCCGGGTGGGGGGAGGGGCGCGGGTCCTGCCGCGCCTCCTGTGCCGTCGGGCGGGCGGGCAGGGACCAAGGTCGGCGGCGGGACCCCGGGTCGCACCCTCCCTCTCTGAGGGCTGCGCACTCCTGGTGTCTGTCTGCCGGCTCGTGAGGGTCGCCCGTGCCTAGTTGGGCAGCAGCAGCCACGGAAGTGTGGCCGGTCCCAGAGCCAGGCGCTGTGTGCCAGGCGGGCTGCAGGGGCTGCGGCTGCGGGGTTTGCATCACGGTCCGTGAGCCCTCTTCCGTTTTGCTAGGTTTTTGTTGTTTCTCAAGAGCCTTTTTGTCACCGTTATTTATCCGAAAATTGGCTGGCGTCGGCCCTAAGAATTCGTAGCCTTAAGCAGAAATTAAAAATGCATGAGAGGCCTACTCCAGCGCCAGGGGAGTCCTCCGTGAAAGTCAGCGGGGTACACACTTGTCTTTGATTCTTGGTTAACTCCTCAGGGCTGGACCCGGTGACCACCGACGTTCTGTGGTTACGCGTGGAATGATGAAGGGGCTTCCTGGGGGAGCCGGCCCGGGGGGAGCACGGTGAGCGAGGGCTCCTGCGCGCAGGGCCGGGCTGCCCGGGAGGCTGCGCTGGAATTGGTCGTGCCCTCCCCCTGTGGACGCGGGCCCCGGGCTGGAAGGCTGGATGAGCTTCTGCGCTACGGACGCGGAGAGCACGGTTTGTGGACCCCAGATGGGACTTGCTTTATTGACGGGTCTTAAAATGTAATGGAAGAAACACATCTGGGGAAACGTTTAACAGAACGAAATTTTGGTTACGCGTTTGCGGCTAAGGAGGGTCCGAGTAAGAAAGGCAATGACAAACAGCCTTTAGGTGAGGTGCAGGTTGGGTCAGACCCGGAGGAAAGTGTGGGAAGGCGCCGTCCTGCAGCGGGCCGGGAGCCTCTCGGTGTGGGCGCTGTGAGCGGGGGCTTGGGGCCGCGGGAGGCCTGCCCCGGGCGAGCGCGCACACTCCGTTCTCCAGTCCCGAGTTTGTGCTCGGAGGAGGCCCTCGTGCGGAGCCCCCGAACGCCTCCTGGGAACGCCACGGGTTTCCGGCACCGCGGTGTCGACGCAAAATGAGCAAACCTTCCAGAATGAATGTCTTAAGAACAAGGACGAGCAGTGTCCGAGGCCGGGTGGGGACCCCCACCCAGGATGGCAGCCGAGAGCACGTGCAGGGAACGCGGAACACGGGCCGTGTGTGCTTCCGTGGCGTCAGCAGTGACAAATCACGGTGTTTGCTCACGACGCAGACGGACCGCGCGTGCTCGGGGCAGAATCGGAGCCCTGCTCTGAAGGTCAGGGGGCCCCTCCGACCGTGGCCGCAGCGTAGCCTCCCGGGGCGGGGGGCGCAGGGCCCGGCAGCGGGGCCACAAGCAGCCCCCACAAATGCAAACCCCGGGCGGATCGTTAGCCTTTCAGGACAAGGGGCTCCAGGGCCGGGAAGCGTGGGCTGGGGGAGGGCCCGTGGGTGGGAGTCACAGCCAGCACCGGCTGCCCCGGCCCCAGGCGCCCGCACGATGCGCGCAGCAGAGGGCGGACCTTGGGGCGCTCACACCACGGGCCTCCAGGTGGGGCAGCCACGAACCAGCACGCCCGCCACAAACTCTGTGATCCGGCTGCACCGAGGGCCTCGCTCTCCCCGGGTCTGGAGGAGACTTGAGGCCTGGGGGGCTCTCGGAGGCGCCACTGTGTGAGAACGCTGGTGCATCCGGGCCGCTGAGCGAGTGTGGACGCCGGGACGTGCAGTGAGGGACGGCCGGGAGCCCGCAGGCACGACGGACCTCGGGATCCACGCCCGTTCCCGGGTCTCATTACCGTATCACCTGAAACTGACAGGTCCCGGGTTAACGACAGCGAACCTCACGACGTCTTCACACAGTACAGCTGCGCACTCAACTGCACTCCGTGCCCAACGTGGAAAGCAGGTGACTGACCAACGTGGACGTGTCACAAGGGCGTCTTTCTGCCGTCAGGCCTTGGGGAAGAGGCCGGAACGGGTGACGCTCCAGAACACCGTGCCGGACCGGGGACCTGGTCCCTTTGGTCCTCAGCCTGGAAAGCATGAACATGTGTGTGTGTCCGGTGCCGGGAATACCGCCAAGACCACACCTGAGGACTGCCTGGTGGAGGGGGAAGTAACGTGACTTCGTCGTGTGGCGAGTAGGTTATTTAAAACAATGAGATGTACCCAAAGGATACAAACATAGGGATCTGAAGGGGCGCGTGCACCCCAGTGGTCATCGTAGCAGCCATGTCCACAAGAGCTGAACTGTGGAAAGAGCCCAGATGTCCATCAACAGCAGATGGGTAAAGGTGAGGTTCATGTGTACACAATGGAATACTACGCAGCCATCAAAAAGGATGAAATCTCGCTATTTGCGATGGTGTGGATGGAACTAGAGTATTGTGCTAAGTGACATAAGTCTGAGAAAGACAGATGTCATTTGATTTCACTCATATGTAGAATTTAAGAAACCAAACAGGAACATAGAGGACGGGAAGGGAAAATAAGACAAAATCAGGGAGACGAACCCTAAGAGACTTGTTAATCATAGGAAACACCCTGAGGGTTGCTGGAGGGGGGTTGGGGGGGCTGGGGGTGGGTGTTGTGTGCAACCCGTGAGTCACTGACCTCTGCCTCTGAAACTAGTACAGTGTACGTTAACTAACTGAATTTAAATGAAAAGAACTATAAATAGAATTTTTAAAAAATTCCTGAAATGTTAAAATATAGAACAAAGGAGGGGCGCCCGGGGGCCTCAGTCGGTGAAGCATCTGCTTTGGGCTCAGGTCCTGATCTTGGGGTCCTGGGATCGAGCCCCTGCTTCTCTCTCCCTCCCCCCCGCTTGTGTTCCCTCTCTCGCCGTGTCTGTCAAATACACACATAAAATCTTTAAACACGTACTTATAGCACAAAGAAAAAAAGTATGTTAACGACGATCAGTATGTGAAGGAATCACAGGCAGGATCGTTATTTCCCCACAGACGAAAAGAAGGTGTAGGTACAAGTGCAATAAATAAAGGACTCAGGAAGCCAGAACAGCTGAGGGTGAGCTGTGGGACCGGGAGTGCCTGGCAGGTCCGGCAGGGGGAGCGGGCGTCCCTGAAGGACGTCGGGTGCAGGACACGGGGCTGGCGGCCGTGTTCCTGAGCCTGGAGCGTGTCGCATCCGTGTCTCCCCTTCCTGAACGGATTCCACCAGCAGTCGTTACACGTGAACCAATGCGACCAGTTAACAAACAGCGAGCAAGCACGCGCGGTGCGGGGGGGACAGCCCTGCCGAGTCGGGCGGCCTCAGTTTCCCAGAGGCGGCCGGGCAGGGGGTGGGGGGAGCCCGCCATCCGCGAGACCCAGCTCTGGGGGAAGCGAGAGCTCGTCCCCCAAACAGGCCGTTCGGTGTGTCTGTGGCGGTGGTGTCCCCGCGGCTCAGCGAGGGGGTGGGGAGCGGTGGTGGTGCGCGGCCCCGCGTTCGGAGCCTGAAGCCGGGTCTCCATCTGGAGGTCTGTGCCCCTCCCGCGGCCCCGCTGTTGTCCCGCCGCAGCGCCGGCTCCCCAACAGACCAGACCACAGCTCGAGCCTGGTTCTTTCCAGTTTGTTTTAATACCAGCACACAGTGTTGTAAACAAATTCTCGACACACGTGGCGGGTCAGCTCTCCCCAAGCCTGTTTTCGTTGCGTTGACGGCGCACGTCCTGCTGTGCGCTGAGTCTGTCCCGTCCCCGTGGGGACGCGTGTGCTGTGCCTACAGCTCGTGGAGGCTGTGATGGTGCGGGAACGGCTCACGGGTGTGCGGGGCGGCGGGTCCCAGACCCGAGTCAGCTCGGCCCTGAGCCGGGCAGGTTCACGAGGTCCCCAACGCCGCCGGGCTGCCCCGTGCCCGTCCCACGTGGCCCGAGCTTGCCCAGCACCAGGCCTGCTGCAGCGACCGCGTCGGACCAGGCACGAGGCCCTTTCCGCTGGCTGCTCCCTCTGATCCACGGACTCTGTCTTGCTCACTATCCGGTAGCCACTGCTCAGGATCTTTCTGGAAAGGAGGTGGCTGAGCCGAGCGGGGGGCACAGGGTGGAAGGGTCCACTCTGCAGTGGGCTCAGCCCGCCTGTCCTCCGAGCCCATCAGGGCGCCTTCTGCCTCCGTTCTTCCTGTGGGGGGGGGACAGGCCGAGGCTCCCACCGGGCCACCTGCGCCCCGCCCGAGGCTCCCCGCCCCCCTACTTCCCCCCCACCTCTCCCCCCGCACGCGGTCCCTGGTCTGGTCTTCCCGGCAGGAGACACGTCGGGAATGCCTCCGCCCCCCACCTTGACGGCTCGCTCCAGCTGGGACAAGGCCTCCTCGTAGCGCGGGACCAGGGGCTGCAGGAGCTCGCTGGGGACGTCGTGCCGCGTCATGTCGGGCACCCCGGCTTCCTCGAGCATGCGGAGGAATCTCCTCTCCTGCAGGGAAACCAGCGGGAAGGGGGCCCGTTTTCCGGGAGCAGGGAGCCAGCAGAGGCCCCGCCCCACTCAGACTCCGGCAGACGGACCTGCACTCTGAGGAGCAGCGTGAAGGCCTGTCCGGTTTTTCCAGCGCGGGCGGTTCTTCCGACCCTGAAATCAAGCACAGCGAGCTCCAGGACGGTGGCACCTGGGGGTCTGAGGACACGGGGGTTTCCCTCCACAGGCACGGGACCCTCACCGGTGCACGTAGGTGCGCAGGTACTGGGGGGCGTCGTAGTTGATGACCAGCTGCACGCCCTGCACGTCGATGCCTCGAGCGGTGGCGTCGGTGCTGATGAGGCTGGGGACACAGCAAGCTGTGGGCGGCCCCCGCCCCAGGCTGGGAGCCCCCCGATGCCCCGCCCCATGCCCCCCACCTGGCCCTGCTGTTACCCGGCGGGAGCACCCCTCCCCTCTGCAGGCACTTACAGCTGAATCTTGCCCTGCTCAAACTGCTTCAAGACCGCCTTCCTCGGGCCGGGCCCGCAGCGGGAGGAGAACTCGGCCACCGCCACGCCTCCGAAAGCCTGGACTAGCAGGAAGAGCCTGGGCACGAGGAGCCAGAAGCCGGGTGGGCAGGGTCTGGGGCCCACCCCTCCCCCTCCCCCCCACCCCCGCGGGCCTCACCTGTGGGAGTTCTCGCGGGAGTTGGTGAAGCAGAGGACCCTGGAGAAATTCTTCTCCAAGATCAGGTGCAGGATGGCCAGTGGCTTAGTGCGGAGGCTACAGGGCACGTAGTGGTGCTGGGGGGACAGCGCAGGGTTGGCCAGGTCCCAAGCGCCTCAGCAGCCCCCCTTGCTGCCCCTGCGCGCCCCACTCACCGAGAGCCCTGCAGGAAAGGTGTACTTCCCGCCCGAGTCCCCGTCTGCGTCAGTGTCTCCGGGGCCTCTGCGCGCCAGCCCCGTGGAGAAGAGCCTGGGCTGGTAGAGGCCCAGCTGCTGCAGCTTCTCGGGATTCTGCGTCAGGGTGGCCGAGAAGAGCAGCTTCTGCAGCGGCAGCTGCGGACGAGAGATGCTGAAAGGGGAGTGGGCGGTGGGACAGCGTTCTCGCGGGCGGACGGCCGGCAGAGCCCTGGCCACGCTACAGCAAACCGGACTAGCCTGGGGCCGGGACGGTCTGAGACAGAAGGCAGGCCTGCTGGGGGGGCCGTGCCCCCAGCCACACCGAGGACAGGGCAGGGCACGTCCGGTACCTGGCGGCGGTGGTGGCCTGGTGTTGGCGCCTCTGGAGCAGGGCAAAGGGGTCCTCGGCACCCTGGCTGGGGAAGGCCGCCGCCACCACCCGGGGCAGCCAGGACTGGTGCATGCTGTCTATCATGCGGTCAGCCTCGTCGATGACCTGGGGAAGCAGGCGGCCTGGTGGGGGGGGCGGCCGGGGCCAGCGCTCGCTCCCAAGCCCGGCCTTCCTCCAGGGGTGCACCGTACCAGGAAGCGGAGGTGCTGGAGGCTGAATCCTGGGGTCTGGTCGATGTGGTCCACCAGGCGGCCTGGGGTGGCCACCACCACGTCAGCCAAGCAGCGGAGGCCGTGTGCTCTGAGGAGCAGAGGGAAGGGCCCCACGCTGACCCCCAACAGCACAGGGAACCCGCGGCAGGGTTCAGACGACCGCTCCCTATTCCCTGAGGAGCCCCCTAGCCCCGCAGGACCTACGTCTTCTGGATGAGGCTCTCCTGCTCCTTGGCTAGTGACTTCTGCCCGGTGATCAGGGCGACACGCAGAGGTGTGGCGTCTGTGTAGACGTTGAACACTTTGCTCACCTGGAAAAGGAGCGGCCGTCACCAGGCTGGTGCGAAGCACAGGGTGACACAGGTGCGAGGTCTGATGCGGGGGCGTGGGGTTCACGTACCTGCTGGGCCAGCTCCTTGGTGGGCAGCACAACCAAGGCACGGACCTGGCAGACGGCTCGACCGAGCAGGGCCTGGGGGGGGGGGGACGAGAGCCACCGTCAGCAGGGCCAGCTCCCTGCCTGCAGAGCCCACTCGGAGGTCGGGGTTCCTGTACCACATCACCTGTACCACAGGGATGACAAAGGCCAAAGTCTTCCCGCTGCCCGTTGGGGCGGAAACACAAAGGTCCCTGGGCCGGTAGCCACCTCTGGCCACTAGAAAGCCGCTGGCCGTGCTCTCCAGGAGGGCAGGGATCACTGCTGCCTGGACTGGACAGAGAAGGAGGGAACGCAGGTCACGCTGTGCACGAGTATCCAGAATCAGCACAGGCACCAAAGCCACAGGTAGCCTAGCTCCTCGTCAACGATCTCTAGACCAGGCCGTTCTCACTCCGGGATGGCACCAAGGGGCTCTAGGAGCGTCAGGCCCAGGTGGCCCAAGGTGCCAAACGCCCAGGTGTCACTCGATGCTGGACAAGCCTAGGGACCCATGTTCACAGCTGCTGCACTGCGGCCTTGTGCGGCTCTCGGTGAGGAGGCTCCTGAAGGCGTGCCCGCCCCCCTGCCCAGGCACCTGGGAAGTAGGACGAGATGCCATTCGCCCGCAGTTTCTTCTGCATGTCAGAGTGGACTTCAGGGATGTCCTCGAGAGGCACCAAGTCTTCAGTGACACTCTTTCCAACACAGCTTGGCTCAGCCAACCACGACGGCAGGAAAGGCTGCACCTACCGTAAAGAGGAGGAGGCCAGGTGAATCCTCCAGGGTCCGTGGGGCTAGGGGAGCAAGACCTGCAGAAACCAAGCGCTCAGACACTCAAGCTGAAGAGGCCGCAGCAAGGCAGGCCGACCACACTAACTACTTTCCCAGCTTCTCCTCTCCCCCCACCTTCCACACGACCTTTAAGGGAATTAAGAAACACACCAGAAAGTGCCAGTCCCCGGAGCAAAACCACTGGGGGGCTTCCTTTCACACTTACGATAACATCCACACCGGAGGGGTGCCAAGGAGGCCTGCAAAGCCCTCCACGACCTGGGACTCACCTGCCCCCAACTTCCTATCGTCGTGAGCCCTAGCCACGCAAACCTGTCCTACACCGCAGTTCACTGCTGCCTCAAGGACCTTGTGCCAAGCCCACCTTCTGCACGATGCTCACCTCCCCGTCCATGTTACCCCGCCCATCCCAACTCCAGCTGGACCTCACACAGGCACAGACGTGAAGGTGCCCCCAGGGACCCAGCAAGCCCACCGCTTCCCCGCAATCATGGTCAAACCAGAGCCTTTTGTTCAGCCCCTATTTACTGAAAAGCTCCACCAAAACACACCAAGTGGTTAAGCACAGGATAGAAACTCCCTAAACACACACACCAGGTAACTGAAATTAAGAGTCGACCGTGACAGTGACCCACCTACTTAACTGTATTCACAAATTTTTATTTTTTACAACTAAAGGCCAAGATACCGGGCTTGCACAAGACCTGAACTCCCAAAACGGAAGTCGCAGGCGACGCAGCCCAGGGGGACAGTCGCCGTCCGGCTCTACTTCAGAACCCTCTCCAGGCGCAGGCGCGGCCGTCCCACGAGCACCCGCAGGGCTGGCGACGGCCACCCACCCGGCCCCCGGCTGAAGCGAAGTGGTCAAGGGCTTCCCTTCCCACCCCGAGCCGCTCACCTTCGGCGCCCTGCTTCTCCCAGAGCCCCCGAGCACCAGGGCGTGGGCTGGAGGCCCCGACGCCTCTCCTGGGGGCCGCCCGCCTGGGCCCTCCGGCGGCCCCGCGCCCTCGGCGTCCGCGCCGCTCTCGCCCGGCGCCTCGTCGCTGCTCCCTGTGCGGCACAAGCGGGCCCGGGACGGCGCGTCAGCACCCCGCGGACCCCGGTCCCACGGCCGCGCCCCCGCCCGGCCCGGCCCCACCTGCGCCCGCGTCCTCGGCGTCCACTTTCCGCCGCTTGCCCGGCGGTGCGTGCGGGCTCCCCGCCGCCCCGCCGCCCTCGCGCCTCCGCGGTCTGCGCGGTCGCCGCCGCCGCCGCCCCGCCGCCTCTGACGTTTGTTCGGCCGCCTGCTGTTGCGGCTGCTTTTGCTGCTGCCGCTCTCGGGCCCGGCACTGCAGCCGCTCCAGCAGCGCGCGCGCCCGGCCGTCCGCCCCGGCCTCCGCCCCGGCCGCCTCGGGACCCGCGTACCGCGCGACGTGGAACAGCGCCATGCCGGCCAGCCGCACGCCTCCCGGCCGGACGCGCGGCGATGACGGCGGCGGCGCGGGGCGGTGACGTCACAGCGGGGCCGGGCGGCGGCCGCGTGCAGGAGGCCCCGGCGCGGGGAGGTGACGTCAGCGGGGCGGGGCCGGCGCGCGAGTTCGGGTGCCCGTCGCGTGGGGCGGCGGCATGGAGCGGGACCCCGGCCCCGAGGGCGCGCGCCGGGCGCTGGGCCGCCTGCTGGAGGCGGTGCTGGCGAGCCGCGGCGAGGCCAACGCGGTGTTCGACATCCTGGCCGTGCTGCAGGTGGGGACGCGCGCGTCGTGGCGGCCGGGGTCCCGGGGTCGGAGGCCGGGGAGGGGCCCTCGGGGGGCGCGCGGGCCGGAGGCTCGGGTGGGCGGGTGGCGGCGGGGCCGGGCGTGGGGCCGCAGTGGGGGCCCCCGCGACCAGCCTGTCCCCGCAGTCCGAGGACCACGAGGAGACCCAGGAGGCGGTGCGCGCGTGCAGCCGTCTTTTCGGGGCCCTGCTGGAGCGGGGGGAGCTGTTTGTGGGCCGGCTGCCGTCCGAGGGCTCGGTCATGGCAGGTAGGGTCCCCGAGGGCGCCGGGCTGCGGTCCGCGGCTCTGGGAAGGTGGGTCGGGCCCCAGCCGCAGCGCGGAGGAGGACGGTGCTGGGGCGGGCGCGGGGCGGGAGACCCCCTGCAGCCCGGGTAGCACAGCGTCTGCTCGTGCACCTGACGCTGTCCGACCCTTACAGTCCGGCTCCGGTAAAGCTTGCGCCCTGCCTGCCCGTCTTTAGTCGTTTCTCTCTCTGGGCAAAGCAAGAGGCCAGGGACCCTGCCCTCGTCCCACTCCACGTCTGGGGCCACGGGGACCGTGGGCACCCGACTCCCCGGCGGGGCAGGGTGGAGACTCCCCCTGCGTGCGTGCGTGCGTGCGTGGGCTGACCCGGAGCTCCCCGCAGGCTCCCAGGGGGCTACCCGCAAGTACAAGGTGTGGATGCGGCACCGCTACTGCAGCTGCTGCAACCGGCTCCGGGAGCTCCTGGTTCACCCCTCCTTCGAGGTCAGGGTGAGTCCCGCCGACCTCCTCTGGGGGTTCCCACACAGGGCTGTCCACGCGCATGGAGGCCCGGCTGAGGCTGCCTGTGGCTGTGTTCCGGGGGCCCCCTGAGGCCGCCTTCTCCTTCTGTGTGGTTGGAGTTTTGGTGGCTAGCTTTGTCCATGTCCTGGTTCTTGTGGGAACGCTGTGTGGAGGGTACTTGGGTTTGCATGTTGGTGTGGGGGGGGGGGGGCTCTGTGGCCTTGCGGGCATCGTGCGTGACCTGTGGTCGAGGCACCTCGGCCACTCTGCTCCCCGCTGTCCCCAGGAGCTGGCTCTCAGCACGCTCATGAAGTTTGTGCAGCTGGAAGGAGCTCACCCCCTGGAGAAACCAAAGTGGGAGGGCCACTACCTGTTCCCGCGGCAGCTCTTCAAGGTGGGGTGCATTGGGGCGGGGGCCCAGAAACCTCTGGCCAGAGCTGGGATGGCCCTGGTGCAGGTGGCTAGTGAGTGTGGTGCGTTTGCTGGACCCTCCCGTGCGGGGTCGGTGAGGCTGCCGGCTCAGTGGTCTCCTCGGGCGGTCCCTTGGTCGTGGGGCTGACACGCTGAGGCCCGATTCCCCCCCGGCACCCAGGCGGTGGTGGAAGGTCTGCTCTCTCCGGAGGACGACTGCTCGCTGCTCCTGTCCCGGTTCCAGGAGTACCTGGAGCACGACGACATCCGCTTCCACACGATGCAGGCAGCCACCCACACCGTGGGCCGCGTCGCCGACAGGTGCCCGGAGGTGAGGCGGCTGGGTCACGCGGCTGTGGGGGCGGGGGACGGTGGCCACGCCCGCGCTCAGGCCGGGCCTCCTGCAGGTGCCACTCACGTTCTGGAACAACGCCTTCACGCTGTTGTCGGCTGTGAGCCTCCCCCGCCAGGAGTGTAGGACCTCCAGCTTCTACGTGCAGCACGAGGGTGAGCGTCCCGGGCGGGCGGGCGGGCGCTCGGTGGGCCGCCTCCTCTCCCTCACGGCCGCTGACCGCTGCCTTCCTTACAGAGCTGTTGAGCACCTGGAAGGTCGTTCATCTGAAGGTGAGGTGCTCCCGCGGGGTTGGTGGCCTCCCTGGGAGGGGGGCTCTTCCCAGACGGAGGCCGGGTGTTTGGGACGGGGAGAGGACAGCCACCCCTTCCCTAGCTTAGGCAGTCGCGGGGTTCCCTCCCGGGGACCGGGGCAGGGCGGGGAGGCGCACAGGTACCTGGTTCCCAGGCTCTCAGCGGGCTGTCCTTGCTGTGGGTGGTCCCGGGCGAGACGGGTATCTGCTCCCCTCTGGGGAGGATCCAGGCTGGGCATTTCCTCGCGTGTCAACGGGAATTCTTGGATTTCGGGTTGTGAGATTGTCCTGCCTCAGGGCAGAGGGGAGGCAGTATGGGCAGTGTCCCTTCTGAGGGCAGGGGACGGGGTGGGGGCAGAGGGGAGGCAGTATGGGCAGTGTCCCTTCTGAGGGCAGGGGACGGGGTGGGAGCTCGTGTGCAGGTCTGACCCCCCTCCCCACTGTAGGAGCACAGGAAGGCTTTCCAGGTGATGTGGCTCGGCTTTCTCAAGCACAAGGTAGGGGTGGGATGGGCGGGAAGCAGACACCCCCGCTCTGGGCCCCTGTGCCTCACGGGGTTCTTGGATGAGGCAGGTGCCCCCACATCTTCTGCTTTCCCACCAGCTGCCCCTCAGTCTCTACAAGAAGGTGCTGGTGATCATGCACGACTCCATCCTGCCGCACCTGGCCCAGCCCAGCCTCATGATCGACTTCCTTACCCGCGCCTACGATGCGGGTGAGTGGGGAGCTCCCTTGTGCGGCCGTGTCTGCCGCGGTCTGGGCCCCTGGTGGGGCTGTCCTCAGGAGCCTGCTCTCCCTCCCGGGCTGCGCTGGACTGGGGAGGGCGCGTCTGTGGGCTGGTGGCCTCTGGCTTTGTTGGACTCACCCCGGCTGCAGGGCTGGGCTGGGGTTTCACAGCTGCGTGCGTCTGCAGGGGGAGCCATCAGCCTCTTGGCCTTGAACGGACTCTTTATCCTGATCCACCAGCACAACCTGTAAGTGTGTGGGGAGCCAGCTGGGCTGCCCCCGGGTGGTGGTGGGAATCAGGCTGGAGAACCGCGGGGGAGGGGACTGAGCCCCCGGCAGCCACTACCTGCTGCTCACTTACACGCCCCCTTGCAGTGAGTACCCCGATTTCTACCGGAAGCTCTATGCCCTCCTGGACCCGTCTGTCTTTCACGTGAAGTACCGGGCCCGGTTTTTCCACTTGGCCGATCTCTTCCTGTCGTCCTCGTGAGTGCCGGGGGCGGGGCTGAGACCCAGAGCGGGGACCAGGGTGCTGGGCAAGGGGGGCTCACTCACACCTGCCATCCGCCCAGCCACCTGCCCGCCTACCTGGTGGCTGCCTTCGCCAAGCGCTTGTCCCGCCTGGCCCTGACGGCGCCCCCCGAGGCCCTGCTCATGGTCCTGCCCTTCATCTGCAACCTGCTGCGCCGGCACCCTGCCTGCCACGTCCTCGTGCACCGCCCCCTGGGCCCTGGTGAGTGCGGCGGGGGGCCGGGGGGGCCCGGGGGGGCCCCCAGCAGCTAGTTCACGGGGCCGGTCGCGGAGCAGGGCCTGGGTCTCATTCCTAGAACTGGACGCCGACCCCTACGACCCCGAAGAGGAGGATCCCGCCAAGAGCCGAGCTCTGGAGAGTTCCCTGTGGGAGCTGCAGGTGAGCAGGGCGGGTGGTGGTACCCCTCCCCCGCCCACGTGGGGGCGCACCTGGGGCGGGTGGTGATGCCGTCCGTGCTCTCAGGCCCTCCAGCGCCATTACCACCCCGAGGTGTCCCAGGCCGCCGGCGTCATCAACCAGGCGCTGTCCGCGCCCGAGGTCAGCATCGCCCCGCTGCTGGAGCTCACGGCGTTCGAGGTGAGGGGTGGGGGCACGCTGGGGCCGGGGCGGCCGGGGGCGGGGGCCCCGCGGTGCGCGAGTGTCATTTGTGTGTCCCTCGCAGGTCTTTGAGCGGGACCTGAAGAAGAAGAGGAAGGGCCAGGAGTCGGTGCCGCTGGAGTTCATCCCCGCTCAGGGTCTGCTGGGCCGGCAGAACGACTTCTGCGCCCAGCACTTCACACTCAGCTGAGCCTGCGCCCCCCTCCCCCCCCCGTGCTTTCGTGGGGAGCCCCAGGGTGGCCTGAGGGCAGTGAGGGGCTGGGGGCGTGGAACCTGGCTCCTGGCTCCTCGGGCAGCTGTGTCCACCTGCACCCCGACCCCCGACCCCCAGCCACTGCAGGGTGCTGTCCGGGGGCCTCTCCCTTCCCCGAGGCCTGTGGGGAGGGGCTGCAGAAGTGGCTTCTGCCCGCCCTGCCAGCTTCCCTGGGTGCCCCAGACTCCCCGGGGCCCCTCGTGTCCAGGGAGGGTCTGGGCCGAGCCCCCCACCTTTCCACTGTGCTTGGACTCCGTGACCCAGGGGTGACAGTGACAGATCTCCATCCTGGTCAGTCTTGGGGCGCACAGGAACACTCATGCCCGTTCCTGCCCAGGTCCTCGGGAGGACGCCTTTGTCCCCTGATCTCTGGGTCACGGGGTGTGTGTCCTCCGTCAGCGAGAGTTCCAGCTAGAGGCCGCTCACCCTTCCATCCTGTCCCCGAGCAGAGTGGGTCCTGCTGGCCATGGGCCAGCTGATTGCTTGCTCTGGCTGTTTGTTCTTCGAGGCCCTGTTTCTGGCAGGCGAGCCTGCTATTTGAGTGCAGGTTTCCTCTCAAAAACCTGCTCGTCTGGGGACGGAGGAGTCCTGTGCGTGACGGCAGCTCGTGTGGGCCGGGGAGCCTGGCAGAGGCACAAGAGGGGCTGGAGAACCTGGGAGGGAGGCCCCGGTTGCTGCAGCGTCTGAGTTCCCCGCACACCCCCACCCCACGGGAGCGCCCGGGGGTCACAGTGGGCAGTTGTTTGGCCGGGCCGAGGACCTGGTGCGTCTAGTGCAGGCTTTGCCCAGGTGGTGAAGGAGCGCCCCTCTCTGCACAGGGTTGTGCCAGTTAGGGACGTTAGCGCCCCTGCCCCCAGTGGTACTGCTCTGCTCCGTCCCAGGCTGGTTCCTGCCCCAGGGCCTTTGCACTGCTGTTTTCATAGCTGTCCCCTCCTTTGCCTCTGCTCTTCAGACCCCGGGCTGAGCCAGGCCTTGGGGAGGCCCCGCTGAGCATCCTGTGTGTAACAGTTTTGTGCGTCTCACGTGGCACCCACGTCCTCTTCGTGGCCCCGCTGTCGTGCAGTAGTCTGAGGACTGTCTCTGCCAGCCTTCGCCAGGGCTGAGGGAGGCTCACTACTGACCGGCTGCTTGCCTCACTCCCGGAGCCAAGGACTTGCCTGGCAGAGGAGGGGCTCCTGCACGTTTGTGGGGGACGGTCCTGAGGTCCCTGAGCGTCCTGCTACCAGCAGACTGACCTCCTGAGGCCCCACCTGAGCTCCGGGGTGGGGACACGGGGCGTGGTGGGGGGTCGCTGAGGCCTCACCGATGAACTGCCATGGACTTTTAAAGGTAAATTAGAAAAGCCTTAAGCAGGTTTCTTTGACTCTTTTTTTTCCTTCCGAAATCAGCCTTGTGTGTTCTGTGTAGATCTCATTCTGGCAGGTTTGGGGACTCCCGCATCCCAAACACGGGCTGCTATGCCCCCGACCTCCAGGGCTGGGCAGCTGCACTCAGCCATATTTGGTATTGGACTGGTGTTTCTTTATTTTTTCAAAAAGTCTTATTTGTCGAGTGAGTGAGCAAGCGTGCGGGAAGAGGGGCAGAGGGAGGGAGGGAGACAAGCGTGCTCGTGCTGAGCTTGAGCCTGACCCGGGGCTGGGTCCCACGACCCTGAGATCAGGGCCTGAGCTGAAACGGAGTCGGGCGCTCAACCCACCGAGCCGCCCAGGCCCCTGGGCTGGCATTTCTCTGCCTGTGGTCTCGGGTGGGCGCCCTTGGGGAGGGTGGCTGAGCAGATGCAGGGTGGGGGCAGACACGCCGGGCCAGCAGGACAGCCTCTGGGGCTTCTGGGCTGGGAACCTGAGCACCTGACAGTCGGCGGGGCTCCCGGTCCAGGGGACGTTTGAGCCGGGACAGTCGGGGACTCCAGACCCCTCTGGGATCTGAGTGACAGTTTGCCGGGCTGAGCCTTGGGATCTGCCCTCGGAGAGGCCGCCGGCCAGGTGGTCGCTGTCCAGGGAGGTCTGTCCCGGGGAGGGTACGAGGCACGGCGTCTGCACGGAGGGCCCTTCTCGCCGGTCCCAGCAGCCCCTGGGCCATGACACCTGCTCTTCAAGGGCCTCCTTACCTTCTGTGGCAGCTCATGGCCGTCCCTGTGGGGGCAGCCGGCCGCCCTGAGTCTCCCTGAGATGCTGGCTGCCGGTGGCACGCACGTCAGTGGTGTGAGTGCTGCCCGTCTCTGCCGGGACCCGTCGGCACCGAGCGCCCAGGACGGTGCTGGTTCGCTGCAGCAGATCTCTCGGACTGGCCTTCCGGGGTTTGGTCTAAGGCACCATGGGCTCCCTCCGGTGCAGGGGCCTCTGCGTGTTGGCGCTTGGGCCACGCTGCCTGCGAGCTCTCGAGCGTCCCCAGAGGACCGTGGGCCGTGGGGCCGGGGCCCGGCTGCTCCAGGATCTGCCCTCAACGGCACAACTGAGCTTCCTTGTAAGCTGGTTGCTGGTTTTCAACTAAAGCACCGTCTGGGCTCATTTATCACTTCTAAATTACAGAAGCAACGCAAAGCTAATCCTAGGAATTCCAGTAGAAGTCGGCACGTGGGGAGACGGGGAGGTGCCGAACAAAGATCCGGCCGCTCTCTGGCGGGACCACAGTTCCCAGCCTTGGGGCCTGGCTCTCGAACACTGAACACCGGCTGTTCAGCCCCTCCAGCGCGGGCACTGCGTCCTGGCTGATCGAGGCCCCGCGGGGAGCCCCACCTGCTCCTCCTTGGGACTCCCCACCCTGGTCCAGCTCAGGCCGTGCTCTCTGGTGCCTATGCCTGGCCACGCGGCCCGCAGCCCTGCCTCACGGCCAGTCCCCTTTTTGTTTGCTGCTGGGGACGTCCTGCCCTAGCTCCAGTTTGTGTTTTTTTGTTTGTTTTTTTTTAAAGATTTTATTTATTTGACAGAGAAAGACACAGCGAGAGAGGGAACACAAGCAGGGGAAGAGGGAGAGGGGGAAGCAGGCTCCCCGCTGAGCAGGGAGCACAATGCGGGGCTCAATCCCAGGTCTCTGGGATCATGACCTGAGCCAAAGGCAGAGGCCTTAACCACTGAGCCGCCCAGGCGCCACGAAATCCCACTTTGTTTGGAGGGGCTCCTGAGTGGCTCAGTGGGCTCAGCATCAGGCTCAATTTCAGCTCAGGCGGTGAGATCGTGCTCCGCAGTATGTCTGCCCGCGATTCTATTCCTCTGCCCCTCTCTGCGCGCGCTCTCTCTAAAATTAAATGAGTAAATCTGCGAAATAACACTATTTGTGGAATTTCAGGTACACAATATTAAAAGTGTGCCCTGTGCAGTATTGGGGATAGAGTTGGGATAAACCCATCTACTGTAAAGGAACCATTTTGAGCCGCGTGGTTCAGTGCCGTGGGGCACGTTTATGCCGTGTGGCCGCCGTCTCGTCCCAGATCTTCCCATCACCCACGTCAGGTGCAAGCGCCAGCTGGGAGTCCGCACGCCGAGCCCCGTCAGCCCTCATCCTCGGGCGGGAATCAGCGGCCTCAGGGGTCACGGACCAGCCTGAGTCCCGCGCTGTGCTCTGTGGGAAGAAGGTCCTGCTCCCACCGCCCCGTACGCTGCCTCAGCCCTTCAGTCCGGTGTCTAGGGGAGTATGGAGCCCGGAGCAAACAGGGCAGGCCTCTGCCCGGCTCCCGGGAGGGACGCAGGCCCGGAGCGTCCTGTCCGGTAGGAGCGCCGGCCGCCTGGGCCCGGCCATTCACAGCCCGCGTGCAGGTCACGCTGGGGATCCGGCCACACGGCGTCCACTCCCGCCAGGAGGGACTGCACACCAGCAGCCCCCACAGCCCCATAAAGACGGGACACCAAGCCGGGGGCCCCTGGTTGGCAGGGCCCGGTGTCCACTGTCACACGTCAGGGCTGGGGAGCCCACTCTGTCCATGGCCCCAGGGGGACGACCCCAGAGATGC
>CM053616.1:49648429-49662925 GCA_028646535.1 Procyon lotor
GGCACGGCTGTGCGTCGACAGAATGGCGCAGAAAATCCTCCTGTCCCTATTGAAACTCCTCATCAGCTCCTGAGATGAAGCAAAGCCCTCGGTTAGCTGCCCCGGTCAACGCCGGTGCAGCTGGGGCGCTTTCTGACGCCCAGCCGCCAGGAGCAGACGCCGGGCCGTCTCCCGCGGACGGATCAGAGCCACCCCCCAACTCCGCACACGCCGGCCCCCACCTGACACGGACTGTCAGCGCAACCCGCAGGCCCCAGGAGAACACAGGGTCTTCCCAGGGAGGGACGTGTGCTCGATCCTGTACCCTCAGGCAATGCCGGGGCCTTCACAGCAAAAGGCCCAGGAGTAAGGCTGAGGGAGCAGGGAACAGGCCGGGGAAAGGCTCTTGGCCTCCGGGGAGCGCTGCTCTCTGCAGTGATCTCGGCACCAAACCCGACCCCCACAGGGACCCCCACTTCCTGGAGAGCCCACGCGCGATCTGTCCAAACACTACCAGCAAGACTCGCTCATCAAACCGGTGCCACACGTCCTTCCAGGCCCTCCTCTGTGTGCGCGCGTGCGGGTGGAAAGGCCCGCGCGTGCAGGATCGCGTGCTCTGGGAGCCTGCCTCGGCGGGGGTGCTGGGGGTGCTACTCCACCCCGTTCCGACTGCTCTGACCACCACCTTGCAGTCCGGCCCCCGGACGCTCAGGACGGGGCCACACGGCAGCACGGCACACACACGACCTGCGGGCCGTCCTGCTGCTGGTCGTGTGCACCACTCCAGGGAGGAGCAGTGGTGCCGCGGGAGCAAGAAGCCCTCGGCGCAGAATCGCTCGGGCCGGCGCACGCTTCCCTCGCCCCCATCAGCCTGACTCCCAGAAAGCCTAGCAGCTTCGCGCCGGCCAGAAGCGTGTGAGATCAACCATCTGGCTGCGCTGACCCGAGGGACACAGCCTCGGCCGATCTGACAAGCGACACAGGGGCACTGTTGAGACCTGCATTGCTCGCGGGGCGCCTTGTGGGGGCCGCGCACGCGCTCTCACCCCAACCGCGGCTAAAGCGCACCAGCCTGCTCGTCGTGGCACGGGCCACCAGGCCCCCGCAACCACACATGCCCCGCACAGGACACACGAATGGCAGGACCGGCAGGGCCCAAGGCCGTAAGGCAGCCCCGCCCTCACTCGGGAGGGCCGAGCCCAGCCCGGCGCTCGCACAGCCCCGGGAAACCAGGGCACAGAGCGCAGTCCCGCCAACAACGCTGCACCATCAACTGGAATGAAGGAAACCCCTTCTTCCTCACCTGCCGCTGCTCGCTATTGGCGTTTTCATCGATCCTGATGTAGGTGAGGTAGTGGAAGTTCAAGAACGTTTCTAAAATGTCCAGCATGAGAACCATCTGCGACAAGATCAGCACTCGACGTCCCTCTGATTTCAGCTTCTGAAGCAAGATGGCTAAAGCTTCAAGCTTTCCTACGGAACGAAGCACATCGAGTGTCTCTCGAGCCCAGCAAGGAGGGCTGACCTCGAGGCCAGTGCAGATGGGAGCCCGCCGTACCTGAGTCAAACTGCACCAAACGGAGCTCAGGAAACTGCAGGGAGCGCAGGGCCGTCATCCGCTGCAGCTGCTGCGCGTAGGGAGCGGTGTGTTCTCGCAGGCAGTGCCTCAGGAGCCTCATCCTGTGGCTGTAGAGGGATGGCGGCCTCGCCACCCACAGGGTCGGGGGCGCGGCCACCACTGGAGGGATCACACACACCACCCTAAGAAGCAAAAAGCACCTGGGTCACATGCGCTGCCCGCAGTGTCTCCACCAGCAGCTCCTCAGTCTCAGGAAGGGAAGGTCCGAGGAGGAAGCAGACGGAACTTTCTATTGATGGCGTGGCCAGAAAAGCCAGGGTGCCTAATTAGTCACCACAGGGGTGACATGGCTGCCGGCCCGCACCAGCTGTCACAGCACCCATGGGAGCGGGACCCACCAGTGCTGGCCTGTGCCGGCCCCCAGAGGGCAGCAAGCAGCGCAGGGCACCCCTCCCCCAGGGCCTGCAGAAGAGGGCCCCTTCCCTGGAGGTCCTGGGTCTCCAGGGTGGTCTGGCGGCGGGGAGACTGTGCACCCCAGAGCTGGGACAGTCACTGTGCAACCAGGAGGGAAGCCAGACTTAACAGGAAGAGGCCGTGCTGAGAGCAGCACATGGGCAGTTGCGATGGGCCACTGCTGCACGGGACAAGCCTCTGGGCCTCGGGTGCCCCCACCCCAGCACGCGACACGGCCTCTGGGCCTCGGGTGCCCCCACCCCAGCACGCGACACGGCCTCTGGGCCTCGGGTGCCCCCACCCCAGCACAGTCTCACCCTGGAGCTCAGCTCCTGCGCTGTTTCCCTGACTTACTACCAGACGCATGCAAATAAAAAGGCCATCTATACCCAAAAGCACGAGTGGACAAGAGCAAATCGCTGAGTAAGTGGAGAGCAACTCCATGCTCACCGACCAAAAGCCCACACGGCCAACACGCCTGCTCTTCCTGACCCACCCTCAGGACCAGGCGTGGCCCTAGCCCGAGCCTCAGCCGGCCCCTGTGGATCACCGACACGGGGAACCCAAGCCTAACAGACCAGAAGGGCCGCGTGGTGCCAAACGAGAACAAAGCTGGAGGAGGGACCCTGCCCTGCACCGGGTCTCGCAGAGGGGACAGACCGACAGGGGAGGCGTCACCCCAGCTCTCCCGGCACAGCAGAGAGCAGTGCGTGACAAAAGGTGCGGAACAAGCAGGCGCCCACACGCGAACGCATGACTGTGACAGACTCAGCCAGACACCCAGCTTCGTGCTGGCGCCACGCAGAAAACGCCCTCCGCAGACAAAGCCCAAATGACCGCCAGCCCACACGCACTTGACCGGGCCTCTGAATCCGGCAACGTACAGACAACACAGGGAATAAAGCCACACGTCCGAGGACACCTCGAGGAACCAATTCAGCAAATCCAGACCGTGTGAAATTCTACAGGGAAAACCACCAGGTTTCCTCAACAAATAAACTGCAAGGGGAAAAAAGGTGCACCGGAAGTCCCCCCTGCGGTCGGGAGCTCCACGACACGCCTCCACCGACTGCTACACATCTACATTCCCGTGATTCGGACTGGAGCCATAAAAACATTTACGAAACAAACAAAGCTGCGTGTGCAGAAGAGACACTCAATGGTATTAAAGACTGTTCTTTTTCTAGGTATGGTAACGGTACGATGACCACGTTTCTCTTAAAGCACAATGAAACCTTACACAGAAACTCGTGTTTGTCGGCAACTAGGGGCAAACAGTCTGGGGCAGTAAATGCTGAAGTACTACTGGGCGGGAGGCCCGTAAGTGCAGAAGGCGAGATACGGGTACGCTTGGGTTCGCTGCGTTATTGTGCTTGTATGTGTTTGAAGATTTTCTGAAATATGACTTTCTGAAATACGAGATTCTTTAAACGGGAGAAAAATGAATCCAGACACAGACCTTGTCCCTTCACAAACATCCACTCAGAACGGACGGCAGATCTAAAGTGAAAGGCCGACAAGGGACCCCTGCAAGAGGACGCAGGGCGAGCCAGGGTGACCACCGGGGAGCGATGACTTTCCAGGCACAGACCGTGAGAGGAGGGAGAGCTGGACTTCACTAAACCTAAACACCTGTGCCTCGTGAAGGCCAGTGTCACGAGGAGACAACCACGGATGAGGAGAAAGTGTAAAAGACCCCTGATATCAGAATAGCACCAAAACATACAAAGAACTCATAACAACACCCAACAATGAGAAAGCAAACAACCTGTTTAAAAAATGGGCCAAAGACCCTAACCGACACCTCTCTAAAGAAGAGATGCACGTGGCAAAAAGCTACGAAAACAGGCTCCGCGTGGTACGTCCTCAGGGAAGGACGTGAGGCTCAGGTTACAGCAGCCACGAGACACCACTGCACACGCGCCAGAGTGGCCGGAACCCACAGCACGGGCCCAGGACGAGGGCCACAGGGGCTCCCGCTCACTGCAGCTGGGAACGCAGGACGGGGCAGCCGCTCAGCTAGTCTGCCGGGCTTCTCCTACAGGACGAGATGCACTCCCATCAGGTGATCTGACGATCATGCTTCTGGTTTCTATTCAAATAAATGGAAACAGACATTCACACAAAAACCTGCACGTGGACGTTTCCAGCAGTTTCATCTGTGTCTGCCGGAACCTGGGAGCAACCAAGATGTTCTTCAGCAGGTGACGGACACACGGGCCCGACCAGACGGGGCAATGTTACTGGGAGCTAAAACAAATGGCTGTCAAGCCACGGAGAGCTGGAGAGGAACCTTCACTCCCGGACTCCACGCTAAGGCAGAAGACGCAGGCCGGGCCACAGGAGCATGGCCGGGGCCCCACTGTGAACACTCAGCCACGTGCACAGAGCAGGGGAGGGAAAGAAGACCCACTGTCAGGCTGGCCTGGACCTGCACACAGAGCGGGGAATGGAACACACACAGGAAGGACGCTCTAGGTGGGGCCAAGAGGAAGCCAAGCCGCATGGCGGGTGGGATGGGGGACCTGGCTGGCCCCAGGCCCAACTGCATCTGCGTTTTCATTTTCTCTCCTAAAGCTTGTTTCTGAGTTTAGCTCTCAAATACACATCCGTCATCATGCAACGTTAACGTTTTCGTGTGGTTTCTCAATAAAGCATTACTTTAAAAGAATGCGGAGAAACTCATCAACCAGAGGTCTGCTCCACGCACCCAGAATGCCCACAGCTGCCATGGCCTTGCACCCAGGCCAGCCAACGTGCACCCAAGCGCTGCCCCGGGGACAGGCCTAGTGCCCAGGGAAAAGCCAGCCACCTGAGGACACAAAGCCTTCCCGGAGAGACCCGCTGATGCCAAAGCCGAAGACCTGGGAAATGACTCCAGGCAAACGTCTGAGAACCGCTTGTGGAGAAACTGGCGGAACAGACTTCCCAGCAGGACCAGTGGTGCTGGGGTCACACGCGGGCCCGTGGAGGAGAGTGAGGCGCACGCTCCCACGTGGGCCGCCCTCCCTACCTGTCGATGACGTCCTGCAGGGACGCCTGCCGTTGGGTCAGTGTCAAAATCAGGTCCTTCTGACCGTCTGAGGGTGACATGTCACCGCCTGCTGGCCCCGCCCCCTTCTGCTGACCGCTGTCAGAAGCCCCGGGCCAAAGCGTCCGTTCTCGGCCGACCATGGAACAAATCCGCAGCAAATCTCTGCCGTAGACAGGGGCTCGGGAGCAGCGGCGCTCGTTGACAAAGTAGATCTGGTCCAGTCGCTCCTTCAGAAGTCTGCTCTTCTCCTCCTTGGTGGGCAACAGTGTGGAAAATGGTCACTGAGGAACAACGGGCCCGGGGCCTGGTCTCGCCCAGCCCCGTGGTGTCCCTCGCACACGGCCACCCTGAGACACTGCATCCCCCTTCCACGGCGGCCTGCAGCAGAATGGAGGCGGACGACACCGTGTGTGTGTCTGACTGAGAAGTGTTTCTCCGGACGCGGTGAGATCTCTAACACCCAGAAGACGGCTTCGAGAACATAAAAAACACGCGAAAGATGGTATCTGCTCTCACGAAGCCCGGTTTCGTTATGAAACGCGTTTTTAGAGTCAAGTTCTGGGATGCAGAGCGATGAGGTGTTTTCAAGGCACTGACGCCAACACCACTGTTAAACACCACAACCGTCCCCGCCCAACCAGTGGCTTCTGAACACCAACTTCCGAGGGTGGAGGCGCGGCCTGGGGACCCCACACGGGGTCGGTGAGGGCCGGGCCGTACCTGGGTTGGCCCTCCGACAGGAGAGGCCGGTTTGGACGCCATTCCGGGTTCTCCAGCAGCCAGGGGGCTGACCGCCACTCGCCCAGGCACACCAACTGCAAAGCAAGAGGGAGGAGCTGAACACACGGCCCTGGGGCTGCGCAGACCCTCCTCCAGCAGCTCACTCCCACGACGCACGGACATCACTCGGGACCGCCCGCAGGGCATCTGCTCGCTGGCCGTCGTCCGAGCCGGAGGTCTGTCTGCTCCGGTGAGAGACCAGTGCGCTCAGAGGAAGCACCCACACCTGAGGCCCATGGTCATCCTCACCGCCATCACACGGCCACGCACACATCCCCTGGGCCATCACCCTGCGTGCCTGTGCCCAGCAGGGAGTCAGCACTGCCCGTCATCCAAAGCAGGACAGAGTGGTCGCTGCACCCCAGCGGCCCACCCCCATCAGCCAGGCCACACCGCACACCCTGACGGAGACCACACAGGAGGCACTGAAGACTGAAAGGGACCCAGGGTAAGACAGCCACTTCAAGGGACCTCGGGGGGGGAGGGGAGGTGGTTAATGGCTAACGCCTTGGGGGGATGGGTGCTAGCTGCAGGCTCTGGTAGGGGTGGGAGGAGACCTGGAAAACAGAACCAGCCACAGGTGGAAACACAGGCCACGGCTGGGACGCAGAATTGGGGCTACCCAGACCCCACGGCAGAGCCCCGCCCAGTCTCTCCGCAGACAAGACAGAGACCGGGGCTAAGCAGGGACAAGGACTTCGGGTCTGCATCCACCCACGAACCCCACCCCACCCCAGCCCCGCTCAGCCTCTCAGACCACACACGGCTGGGGAGGGCAGGGCGGGCCAGACCCACGGCCTTCCCGCTCGGAGCACTCTACCTGGCGCAGTCACGGGGCCGGGGCCCGGGCCGCTGGCTGGGGGCTTGCTTCCCAGGGCGTTGAGGGTGCCTGCCTGGGACATGGTCTGCATCACCATGGGGCCGGGCGGTCGTAGGTAGGACTGCCCCGGGGCGGACACGATCTGAAGAACGCTGCCTGCAACCACACGGCACCGAGAGGAGTCACCCACGGGCTGCGGGCGCCCCTCCCACCGGCCACGCGCACCTGCAAACACAGGAACAAGCGCCCGACAACCCGAAACCCAAACTCTGGTCTACTCCAACAAGGCAGCGCAGAGATCAGTTAGTTAAGAAAAAAGGAGAGCATTCCACTGACAGCGAATGAGAAACTAAGGGACACAGTCACTTTTACTTGAAGTCAAGAACACACTCATCTGTTTTTTGCCACTTCTGACTCGGGCCATGTGGGGGGCCCCACACGGGTCTGTCGGGCCTGCCTGAGGCCCCAGACACCCCCAGGGCCAAGGTTCCAGCTCCGCATCACACGCAGGTGCTGCTGACCCATGAAGCTCGCTGAGCAAACACGTAGACGCCCTCTAGCCCCAAAGCTGCAGCTCTCGTCACACTCGGCTCAAGGCGCTCGCCGCATTCAGCCCATCGCACGATGAAGCCTGACATCGCTTACTCTGGAGGGGTGTCCCCAGCTGGGCTCCACGCAAAAGAGGGCCCGCCAGGGGAGTCAGCAGATGGCCTTGCCCCTTTGGCCAGAAAACTGAAGGACTAGGGAATTAAGCCCAGTTAAAAGCTGTCTTTGCGGGGCACCTGGGGGGCTCAGTTGGTTAAGCCACTGCCTTCGGCTCAGGTCACAATCCCGGAGACCCAGGACCGAGTCCCACATCGGGCTCCCAGCTCCGCGGGGAGTCTGCTTCTCCCTCTGACCTTCTCCCCTCTCATGCTCTCTCTCTCACTCTCTCAAATAAATAAATAAAATTAAAAACAAAAACAAAACAACGGCTGTCTTTGTTGCAGGCGTCCTGCGCCCTCCACTCTGCTGTGTGACTTCCCAGTGCCCATACGGAGCACCCCAGCCCTGGCTCACAGGCACCGCACAAACCTCGTCCCAGGGACGCTGCGGAGGGCACCACGTGTGACCTAGGCCCACAGCCAAGGGGACTCAAGCGCTGAGCCGCTGCCACCAGTCCCTTAGGGCTAACCCCAGCATGTCCCTCAGACTACTCGTCCTCTGCACAAAGCAGTTACCACAGGAATACGTCGGTCGTGCACAGACAAAAGTCTGAGAGGGTTTGGTCTCAGAGTCAACGCTGTAAAATCCGTACGTGAAAGAACGTGACTTACGTGTAATTTGCTAGTCTTTAGGTTTTTTAGAACACTTTATTTCACACTAAAGTTAAAAGAATAGCAAATATTTCTATTTTGATTTTAAGAACAGGGACCATCTGGGGCACCTGGCCGGCTGTCTGGGGGGCATGCGACTCCTCATCTCGAGGTCTTGAGTTCGAGCCCCACGCCAGGTGTAGAGCTTACTCAAAAGAGGACAAAAGTAAAATAACTTAAAACGGGCAACATTTCCAAAGAGCGTATTTCCTCGAGAAGCAGTATCAGCTACGCCGCACGCATCCGGCAGCACCCACAGTCCCGGGGACCGCCCGGCGTGCCCCAGCGCCAGCGGCAGGGGACGGGCGGGGACCACGGCAGGGCGCGGGGCGGCGGGCCCTTACCTTGCAGCTGCAGGGGCTGGCCGGCCGTGAGCTGCCGCAGCTGGCTATGCGACAAGGTGAACTTGTTCCCCTGAAACTGCAGCGTCACCGGGGTCTCTGGCTGGGCGACCCGGCTCTGCGGCCCTGCCAGGGAAGCCAGCTGGGCTATTTTGACCACCTCCCCACCTGCGGACACGCAGAGGAAGACAGAATTAAAACTTCCGCGAGGAGTCGGCGGCTGCCGCACTGACGACCATTTGTCGTCCAGAAGGACCGTCTCTGGTAAACTGAAGAGTCTCAGAAACGTCTCTTAGGTATTGATCCTAACGCTTCCAGAAAATAACTTTAATGGAAAACAGAAAATTAAAATTAACATTGGATCTTAACGGTTAATTTACTTAGTTGTAACTGGTAGAGATTTTAGATATCAGATCTTAATATAATTAACCAAACTACCGGCAAACAGCTTACTTTTCTCTCCAACCAATAAAACGCAGCAAACGTCAAAGACAGCAGATGTCTCTTTGTAATTCGCTTTGGAGCTCTAACATCAACCTGGACGTGCCCGATTCAGTGCACAGACGTACATGAGATTAGACCCCTGTGAGTGTAAGAGCGTAGGTGGCTGGCACAGGTCCACCATGCAAATGTAGCCACGAGATACAAAGGGTCCCGCTAACCTGGACTAGACTGTGGGATTCGATCTATAATGCTGACTGAAAAAATACCAGGCTCGACATCACTTAACACGTGGTTTGTGAAACCCTAACTCGGACGGAGTCTCGTGCACCTGCCTCAGAAAGGGACCCCCTGCGGGCTTTGGGCGAAGGCCAGGGCTACAGGGCTCTGTCCCCCTGTGGCTGATAACGGAACCTCAATGCTGCCCCCGAGGAAACCCATGCCGGAATGATTAGTGACACCACACAGAGAACGGTTAGCAGAAGACCAGGAAAATATCCAGAGGTCCTGCCCACAGAAGCTGTGAACAGGAGGGAAGGACAGGGGGAGGCGCAGAGAAGTGTGTGTGGCCAGGACACCCACACGGAGTGAGGTCAGCTCCCGTGGCACGGCCCCCGCAACACCTGTCCCTGGCAAACAGAAACGTCAGCCGTGCAGGGCCCCCCGCCCCCAGGCAGCCAGCCAGGACTGTAACTCTTCAGTCAGCGGCAGTGGAAGCGAGGCCTTGTCGTGAGGGACTAGCCTGAACTTGGGGTCTTCTCACGACACCTGCCCCCCGGCTTCCCCGGGAGCCGTCCCCACACGGGCCACACCGAGAAACGGGGGCTTGAGGGGGCGTCTGCGAACCAGTGCTGCCCGCGAGCGTCCCCATTAGAACGCTTCCCACAGCACAGTCAGCGGGGGCACGTGAAAGACGTGGGGACACGCTAACGGCTCCGGTTACAGTAAAGAGCTCTAAGAAGATGTAGTAATACTGTGATGTTTTCATCACCAAGTTATCATGGGGCGTCTCGGTTGAGCAGGAATTCACTCCAGGCTGAAGTGTGATCAGAAGCAAGAGACTCAAAACAAGTCGTAGTTTCTAACAACTGGCACCGGCTCCCTCGCCGGCAAGGACATCACGTGCTCTCGCCTGAGTGCCACCTGCTCCCCGGGCTGAGCCCCGCTGCCCATGGGGCGAGCCTCCGGCTGACGCTAAGACAAGTGAGGCCGTCGGCACCAGCAGAGCATGCGCGGGAGGAAAGCAGAGCTGACGTCCAGGGTCGGGAGAGAGGACAGAGGAGGACAGGGCCCTGGACGCTGGCCCTACAGAGAGCGGCCCTCTGCACACTCAGGGCCAGAAATGACAGCGTGGCGAAAGGCAGCACCCGGGCGTGGGGTCAGGGAGACAGAGGGGATGGACAGCAAGGCTCCTCACACACGCTGATCGGAACACAACTTCCCGTGGCAGAGACGTGGCAGAACCGGGAGGGGCGAGGCCACTTACTGGGCAGGCGCGCCTGAGCCTGCGAGGTGAGCACCAGCCCCTGAGGCAGCGCGCTCGGGCCCGGGTGCGAGGGGGCCGGGGGCGGGGGCGGGGGCGGGGCCCGCGGTTTTGCAGGATGGGCCGGGCTAGGTGCTGCGCCGGAGGTCGAGGCGGGCGGCTGTCTCGGAGCGGGCGCGCCGGCGGAGGCCTGCGAGGTCTGAAACGGGGCTGCCGCCACTGCAATCGATAAGGTTTGTTTGTGCAAAGCCGTTAGACGTTCTTCACGAAATGCAGTATTTAAACCCGAATTCAAACAGACACGACAAACATTTCATTAAGGTCTCTCGGAGGAGGGATGCCTGGGTGGCTCAGTCAGTTAAGCGGCTGCCTTCGGCTCAGGTCATGATCCCAGGGTCCTGGGATCGAGTCCCACATCGGGCTCCCTGCTCAGCAGGGGCCTGCTTCTCTCTCTGCCTCTGCCTGCCTCTCTGCCTGCTTGTGTGCTCGCTCGCTCTCTCGCTCTCTCTCTCTCCCTCTCTCTATCTCTGACAAATAAATAAATAAAATCTTTAAAAAACAAAAAAAAAAAAAAAGGTCTCTCGGAGGAGACGCCCTCTCTAGGAAAAAGCAGGCTGGGGGCTGGGGGGTGTGGTGCATGGGGTGAGACAGAACTTTCTATCTGCCGCGCGCCGTCTCCGCGGTCGTCCGCTTCCGCAGGGCACGGAGCGCTGGCGGCCAGCCGGGCTCCGACAGGGGTCGGACGCGGAGGACCCGGCGGACCCGGCAACGGAGGCTGGAACTCCGGCCCGTTCCCTTCGGCCAGTCAACCCTACCCTTCTTCACGGTGGCGGTCGGGCTACGTGCCCGTGGCGGCCCCGAACGGGAGCACAGCCCTCCCGAGCTGTCGTGTGCAACGTGGCACGCACTTCCCTGCACACAAGAGCCCGTGCCGAGGCACATCTTCAGCAGCACGCCAACAGTGACTCGACAAGACCACGGTGTCTGGACTGGGGAAAATCTCCACCTTCAAGACACCAAAAGGCCTGACACCCGTGGGCAGGCCCCGTGAGGTGTGTTCAGCAGAGCCAGAGCAGGCAGCCCGCCCAGGGGGGCAGCGGCAGCGCCACGAGCTCCATCCAAGAAGGCCCTCGGCAACCCCAAGGGCACGCCAGCACGTGAGACATACCTTTTGCATCTGGATTGGCAGAGAACGTGGCAATCGGTGGCCGTCCTCGCACGTGGCCCTGCGGAGTGGCCGTGGCTGCAGCAGAGGCCGCCGTCCGGGGCGGGTGTGCGCTGGGGAAAGCCACGGTGCGACCCTCCGGCTTCTGGCCGTACTGCACGGGCTGAAACAACCTGGCAAAGAGGCGCGAACACCACTGAGACACGGGGGCTTGGGCCGCCCAGAGACGGTGAGGGTGCCTACTCCCGGTGCAGCTCCAGGAGGAGTCGGGGTTCCAAATGCAGCACTGAGAAGCTCAGCACGGGTCTGTGGGAGGTGCTGACCACCCTCGGGACACAAATGCCACAGATGGCTATGTCTGCCGCGAGCCTGGAGCACCCGGGGTGAACGTGCGCATCGGACGCTCAGAGGCCGCGGCACTACTGCGTGGAGCGCAAGTGCAGCAGGCAGGAAGCCACGTCCAACAAGTGATGAGGCCGCACGGGTCACAGGGGCTACAAGCGGTGCCGGCGCCTTGGAGGCGACAGCAGCCACTGTTCCGGGTGTTAGCACACCGCAACGCGCTGTTGGAACCCTTCTACCTGGAAAACCATGAGGTCAGGAATTCTAGACGTTCAAATCCCCTATGCAAGGCACCAGCTTGAGACAACGAGGAGAAGGCCGAGGGCCTGAAGCCAGGCCAGCCCTAGAGAACGGCAGCTCCGCCGGCCCTCGTGTGGGTCCGACAGAGACCCGTGGGCCCCTGCGAGTGTCAGACGGAGGGCAGTGGGCTCCGAAGGCCCTGGGAGGGCCGTGTACAACAGGCAACGGGAACAGGCACCAATCCACAGGGCTGGACCCACTCTCTCCACACTCCTCTATTTTCTCGTCTCTTTCTCATTTTCAACCCAACCGTGAGATCTTGTGTACTCTAACTCACTAGATTTAGCCTCTCTTATCACGTCATTGACTCGCACGCCATTCCTGAATGGTCTGCCCCTCCCAGCCTCGTGGCACCTGCAGTCGGCTCCGACGTCCCTCAGAAGTCCCCTGCGCTGCCGTGAGGGGCAGAAGCGCTCTGCCCAGCACTCAGCGTGCACCCTCTCCCCGCGACAGCGACCCCCAGAGCGCGCACCGGGCAGAGCAGCCTGACCTCCTCCCCACACAGACCCCTCCCGCACCCCAGGGCTGCTCTAGCGCTGCCAGCAGGCCGTCCTCAGGAGGGCGAGGGGCCGCACTGTCCCTCCCGGGGGTGCAGACGGCCCACACAGGCCACAGGCGGTGAGCTGCCGCACAGACGCCGGGGACACCGGCACAAACTCCAGAAGCAGGCAGCCCAGTGAGAGGGTGGCCGCTTCCTCCCTGGGCCACAGCCACAGCCGCATCCTCGTGAGAGCTCCCGCCACGCGTCCCAGGTCTCCCTGAGGGGCTGTGGGGCCGGGTCCTTCCAGGGAGGGAAGCATGACCACCCCACGGCTGATGCGGGCCCAGCAGGACCCAGCCGGGGACTTGGGCGAGCAGGAGGCACCGCCCCACGTCACGTACCTGCTGGGCTTCAGCCGGAGGGCCGCGGGCCTGCCCGCCGGGGGCGGCGCGCTGAACAGCTCGTCCATGAGCTTCCGCGTGACCTTCTTCTTACACAGCAGCTCTGCTTCGTGCCGAGTCATTTTATTCTCTAAGCCAATAAGATCAAATATAGAGAGATCCGTTTCCTAAGGAAAAAAAGAGGAAAGTCTTACTCTGGGAGACCGGAGGAAAATGACTGGGAACCCAAGGACATCCCTACGCGGGTGGCCAGGCCTCACACAGCCCGGCACGCGGCCTGAAGCCATTCCGGGGACCGGGCAGGCTGCCGGACCCCAGCACGCCCCAGCGGCCCCATCGTTGGGAGCACCTCGCATGGCAGCGTGGGAGGAGAAGGTGGTGCCTGGAGAGAGGCTGGACTCGGCAGAGAGGGAGCAGGTCCAGACAGCGCGAGCGCCAGGCCACATGGGCACAGGGCGCCCTGCGGGAGAGGCCCACGCACACCAGGGAAGCAGACGTGGGCAGGTGACACGTCACTCGGTCCAGAGCCCTGGGGACACGCATTCCACAGGCAAGACGTGCCACCTGGGTCCCCAGCTGGGGCAGATGCCCACGCGCCCACTACCCCCGTGTACTCCTGTAATGAGAAGGCGCAACCCCACTCCCACGCGACGTCGAGCATCAAAGGGGATGACAGCAGGTGCTGGCGAGCCCTCCCACACCCCTGTACACGTGTGGGGGTGTGAAAACCACCGGCCATTCCTCAAAAGATTAAACGTGGGTTAAGCACATGACCCTACAATTCCACACCTACACACGTGTGCGAGAAACACGGAACGTCCATCCACACGGAGCCAGCCCGTCAATGTGCATACCAACACTGCTCCCAATAGCCAAAATGTGGAAGCCAGCCAAGTCCGTTAGCTGATGACCAGATCAACATGGGCCCTCACACCGGGAAACGCAACTTAGCCCTAGGAAGGAAGGGGACCGGGGCGCATGCCACGACCCAGATCAACTCTGAAAACACTGCACTCCTCGAACTAAGCCAGACAGCAGGACCACGCCGTGAGGGGTCCCATCTGTGTGCAAAGCCCAAAATAGGGGAACGCGCGAGGCAGGTCAGGTACGGGGCTCCTGGGGAGGGGAGGGAACGGGAGGGACAGCTCACGTGTGTGGGTTCTCTCTTGGCAATGACCAAATATTCCGGCATCAGCGGTCGACGAACACAGGCATCTGCAGCTGTCCTACTCACTACCCTCCCCGCGGCCTGACCACCACCAGACACCTACCGTGCTTCAATGCTTGCCGGACAAATGACAACAAACACCACAACACAACCCATACCGACATAACCCAAGGCCAGGAACACGTAAGGTTCTTCCCGGGGATCACACACGCGCACACACACACACACGTAAGGTTCTTCCCGTGGATCACACACACACACGCACACACACACACACACACAAAGGTTCTTCCCGTGGATCACACACACGCACGCACACACACGTAAGGTTCTTCCCGTGGATCACACACACGCACACACACACGCACACGTAA
>CM053616.1:49663425-49690735 GCA_028646535.1 Procyon lotor
ACACACACACACACACACACACGGTTCTTCCCGTGGATCACACACACACACACGACGGTGGAAGTGCATGATTATCCCTACCCTGAGGGCACTCGGCCCAAAGTCCCCCACCAGGGTGAGAGTTGGGGGACACGAGGACTCTAGGCCCAGGGCCCACAGCAGAGCCCCACAGACGCACACAGCTCAGAAAAAGGACCCCATTGAAGGCACGAAAGCGGCCCGAGAAGGCGCTCGCAGAGACCCCTGAGTGTCCTCTCCAGGCTTCACCGTGGGGGGCAACCAAGCTCCGCGTCAAACATCCCGCAGGCCGGGCCATCTCCCACGCTCCGACAGCACCCATAATGCTAGGGACCCTCCCCTATAATTTGTGAGCCAAGACCCGTCCCTCTGTGGCCAACCACGAACCCAGACCCAGCACCAGCAGGAGGCCGCCCAGAGCCAGGACAAGCATGGAGAGCAACCTCCCGGAGCCACGGGAGCTACCGCACGCATGAGCGGCGTCGGGCAGGCACACACCTTCCAGGAGTCTCCGTCAAGCGCCTTGAGGATGAGGGAGGCCAAGCGGTACTGCAGGGGCCCCGCCGTGTACGACGACTCCGGGAGCCGGGGCTCCACCAGCCCGGGGTGGTTGCAGATCCTCTGCAGTCGCAGCAGAATGCTCAGCACGTCCACGAAGTGCCCGCTCTTCAGTGCCTCCTGGGTCCTGTTCTCGGGAAGAGACAGCGGCCCATCATCTCCGGAGCACGCCCGCTCCGCTCCGCTCTCCCTGGTTCCGCTCAGTGACGAGCTCCCCCCCCCCTCCCCGCCCCCTGACGGCAGCTTCCCCTCGCCCTCCGGGGGGTTCCAACTCTCGGCCTCACTTCCTGTTCCCCCGAAGCGGGCTGGAAGGCCGGAGAGCCAATGTGAGGGTCGGACGGGCACGTGGCTCTCCAAGTCTCCCTTCCCAGCGGAGGACGACACTTGGGCACGGGGACGGATCTCCACCCCACGGAGACAAGTGCTGTGAAGCAGGGGTGGGCACCAGGCCGAGAGCGCCTGATCTGGGGGGGTAGAGGCCCCTCAGGTGGGACGCCAGCTCCAGTCCTGCCACCACAAAGAAGGCGGACACAGAGGCTAACCACACGCAGGTCAGGACCACGCGGGAAACACGCAGCAGGAGAGACAGGCCGAGCGGAGACCTCCAGGGTCCCCAGGTGAGGAGGAGGGCGCAGTGCCCCCACAGGGGAGGAGCCGTGCAGGACAGGACGGAAGGCAGGCTGGCCCACACAGACCCAGGGCACAGGCAGGGGGATGGAGAGACAGGCAGTGGCGGAGAGAATGGCCAGGCTTCCCAAGGAGCAGCAGAGCGACGGCCTAGAGAGCAAGTGCCCCGGGGAGGCCCCCGTGACAGCGGGTCTGCTGTGCTCCGGGGACGGCCCAAGCAGCCACAGGAGAGCGTGGGCCACTCGGGAGCCTGGCGGTAGGCAGGCTGTGCTGGAAGCCAGCAGAAGCCTACACAGGCGGTTCTCAGCCACGGCATTGGGGCCAAGCGGGGCCGAGACACACACACGGGCCGCCTGCTCGGCTCTGGAGAGCCAACGGAGGAGACAGGAGAGTATTTAAAGTCACACCTGCCTGTACAAGGACGTGGTTCAGAAAAACGGCTGAAGCACAAGACCCAGGACCCCGAACGAGGCCCTGGAGGGGAAGAGGCTCACACGGGCAGGTCTGCGAGGCCCCCAGGAAGGAGGGGAGACAAGGTCTGCCGAGAAAAGGGTGCGCCCCAGGATGGCAGGAACATGAAACGGCCACCACACAGTGGCCAAAGTGAAGCTCAGAGCCCCCTCGAAGACCCTCAAGTCTTCGAGGGTCCCCTCGAAGACCCTCGAGTGTCCCATCAACACGCACCGGGCAACGTCTGCCAGGAGGAGCTGAGGAGCACGTGGGTAGGGGCGGGCTCAACGTTTCCCATCGCACTTGGGAGCTTCAGGGGAGGAGGGACCCAAGGATGTGAAGGGGACAGTCATGAGCCCAGACGACAGCCCGGGTGTGTGGTCACCCGTATCCCTGCCCCCGGCAGGATGGACGTCGGCACCCTCTTGCTCCCGGGCCAAGCCCAGCGCACCCACGGCCCAGCCCCAAAGAGCGACGGCCCGGAGTTCCCGAGAACACAGTGTGCCTGGGGAAGGAACATGGGGGGAGCCCGACCGACGAGCACGGGGCCGCCTGGCCCAGGAGCAGCAGTGGCCTCCACGGACCCTGTGCCTCCTCCCGAGTCAGCACCTGGAAGAACAGCCACCCCACAGCCCGCCCTGCTCACACCGCACGCCGGACCAGCGCCGATGAGGGTGCTGCTGGGGAAGGAGGACTTCGCGGCCCCTACTACCACGGAGATACTCGGCCACCACAGCGTCAGCAACGCCATTTGTCAGGGACTAAGGTACCAGACCAGGGGGTAAGAGCTCACACTTACATTCGGTTCTAAAATTTTCCAAACCTAACCTGAAAAAAAAACGTGGATGGCAAAACTGCCTCCTGATGGCTAACTGCACGCAGACGTGATCTGACGACGTCGTGTGACAAGAAGCCCACAACAGCAGCACGTGCCCACGTCTCACAAGGGGATGGCGCCCAGTGGGCCCAGCATGGTGGGGGGCCCGCGGGAGCCCCAGCAAGCCCGGAACGTGCAGCCTTAGGGCAGCTCCCCCAGGGGAGGCGAGCAGCCTCTCAGGCTGTAGGAGCCTGAGCCGCGTGGACGGGACGCGCAGGCTGCGTGAGCCTTGCCCGGGGCCTCAGGGAGCGGGGCAGGAGCCAGGCCGGCACTGGCTCGGCGGGGCAGGGGAGAGCCCTGGGAGGGCGGGCGGGCACACAGGGAGCGAGCGCAGGCTCCGGACGCCGTCCCTGACCGAGGGCTGTGTGAGGACCGAGGCCCAGCGCCTTCCGGCCGCACAGGACCCCAGGGTGCACCGCCGGCTCACCCAGGCTGTAGGATCACGTCCTCGTACAAGGCCTTCTGTCGACTGGACAGGCGGCATTTCAGCACGTGCTCGTACTTCTTCGTCAGCTGCTTCTCCACGTCTCTCTTAGTTCTCCTCAAGATGAAGGGCTGCGTCACCTATAAAGAAGACGAGTGTGCGTCGCCCCCTTTCCGGGCCGCCGCTGCCACCCCCAGTGCACGGCTCGGCGGCACAGCGGCCGCAGACACGCACCCGGTGCAGCCGGATGACCACTTTGTGGTAGTAGTCCTGGTTCTCGTCGTTCGGGGCCTTCAGGGGCAGGTGCAGGTAGGGCCTGGAGATGCCGGGGATGAGGAAGTGCACCACGGTCCACAGCTCCAGGAAGGTGTTGTGCAGGGGCGCGTCGATCAGGAGCAGGCGCTGCTGGCTGGGGGAGAGTGAGAGGCGACAGCGGAGTGGCACCCCGGGAAGCTGGCCGCAGGGGTGCGTCCCCCGCACACGTTTAAGGACGGGGACGAGGGCTCACAGCGCCCCCTGGAAGGGGACCCGCGGCCCCCACGCGCTGAGCCGAGGGAAGGGAAGCGGGGAGCTGAGAAGCAGCTGGGTGTGCGCACGCCACACGCACCCCCCCGCCGGCCGCCCCCGGGACCCCGAGCAGGGGCTGCGGGTCAGACCTCCTCAGGGTGAACACGGCCTCCCAGTGCCGCTCTGTCATGCCGCGGACGCGCTGCATCTCGTCGATGACCAGGCAGCGCCACCGCACGCGCGCGAAGGCCGCGTAGCCCCTGAAGAACTGCTTGTAGGGCGCGATGCACACGTTGAAGCTGTTGGGCTCCGTCCACTCCTGCAGCACACGGAGCGGGACTCGCTGCGGCAGCCCCCCCGCCCGGCGCTCGGCCCGCCGCCCCCTGCGCCAGCACACGGAGCGTGGCTGGGCTCGTTTCCAGGACCAGGTCCCCTGGGGGGTCTGCAGTGCTCGGGAGGACCAAGCGAGAAGCCGCGCTGGGCATTAAGCACTGTGTCTGGAGCACAGGTCACAGAGGGTGCCGTGAAGGGCCAGCAGCTCCCACGGGGTGCAGCCCGAGCACGGAGCCCGACCTGAGACGCGGGCAGGAGGCAGCAGCACCCGCACAGCAACGGACTGCTCTGCACGCTTCCGAGAAACCAGTCACCTGACACGGGCACGCAGAAGACACATCTGAGGGCCCGCGCTTCTCCCCCAGATACTACTCAGCACGGACGTGCGAATGAGGCAGACTTTTATCTTCAGTGGAAGACTGTGGCCTCCGGCACACCTGCACTCAAGAGCCGGGCACTAGATGGCACAGGGCTGAAAGCCGCCAGCTCTGCTCCCGCGGCCGGCCTGCGTGTCCCTGCGGCCCTACGGAGTGGTCGCCTGGGGGTCACCTCGCGTGTTCACAGCCCAGAACTCCGGCCACACCACAAGCTCCCGTCTGGGCCCGTGGCACTCATCAGACGCACAGGCGGGAGGGACGGCTCTGGAAGGAAAGCGGCCATGGCCGGGCGCGGGAGGGGCCGTGTGCTCAGGACTCTCCCTGCCAGGGGCAGGCTGTGCTTTCCAGGGGCTCCGAACCCCAGAACCACCAGCTGGTCTAGTGTCTCCCAAGCAAGGGATTCCCAACAATCACACACACACACACACACACACACACACACGTCTCGACATTCTGAAAGCTGTCTTCTGTATAGATGAGAATCGTGTCTGTCCAGTTTTATTTCACGTTCAAAATCAAATACTGGAGGGGCACCTGGTGGCTCAGTGGGTTAAAGCCTCTGCCTTCGGCTCAGGTCGTGATCTCAGGGTCCTGGGATGGAGCCCCACAGCGGGCTCTCTGCTCAGCAGGGAGCCTGCTTCTCCCTCTCCCACTCGCCCCACTTGTATTCGCGTTCTCGCTGTCTGTCAAATAAATAAAATCTTTAAAAAATTAAGATAAAATAAAATACCTGTCTCTTGGCTTTCAGTTCTCTATGGCTGCCGACATATAAGAGGGTTTTGAGCCCAGGGCACCAGCGCTTCAGCTCAAGCTCCCACTTGAGGATGTTACACCCTCTCACGACCACCAGATGAGGGCCCCAGTTGCCTACAAAGGAGAGAAGAGACAGAACTTTCCCCTTTAACCAAAACCATCTGTCAAGTCTGGATGCTCCTCGCTGTGCTGACCCGAGATGCGGGGCAGGTGCACGTGGAAGTCCCCGGGTAGGACGCAAACGCATCCTCCCTCCCTCGCCACCACCAGACCTGCAGCGGAGGGGCAGAGGCCTGACCCACAGGGGCGCTCGACAAAGAGCCGCCAAGGGTGGACCTAAGAAAGTCTTCCTTCAAAACCACAGTGAACCTCGCTGCGAGCCAGGGAAGAACGTGCATCTATGAGGAACAGTGCCCAGAAAGCGAAGGAAGCACGCGGACGGGGCGCTCACCCCGGCGTGGAGCCCTCCCGTGGCGGCCGCCCAGTGAGGCACCCCGGCTCGGGCCCAGGGCCCGGCACGCCCCCATGGGGCTCCCTGCTCAGGGGGCAGCCTGCTTTTCCCTCTGCCTGCCCACTTGTGCTCGCTCTCTCTCTCAAATAAATCAAATCTTTAAAAGAAAAGTAAAAATTAAAAAATAAAACTGAGATTGATGAAGCTTTTCGCACAGAGAGGGCCAACAAGAGGCATTGCTAGCGATGAGGAGGAAAGGGCGCAGCAAGCCCAGGGAGGAGGAGGAAGCTTCCCTGAGTCGGGGGTGGGTGTCGAGGGCGGGTGACCACCACCCTCCGCACACCCTGCATCTCACAGGTCTGCTGCGTGTCAGCGGTTTCCCCCACGACCCGTGGCGGGATGCCCCCTCCCTAATTTCAGGAGTCCCCTCCCAGCTTCTGAAACTCCACAAATAGAAGGTGTTTGCTCTTCGGCTGTCCAGGAACCCATTTCAGTCTGTATCTGGAACACTCCCTGTGCAAGAGAAACACTACAGCCGACCCAGGAACAACATGAGTGTGAACCACACGGGTCCACGTGAGCACACACAGATTTTTTTCAATATATACAGTACTGTATGTTCTCTTCCTTATGACATTCCTAACGATGTTTTCTTTTCCGTGGCTGACTTATTATAAAAAAACACTATGTAATACATAGAACATACAAAATATGTATTAGTTACCTATTTGTGTTGTCAGGACGGCTGCTAGTCAACAGTTAACTAGCAGTAGTTAAGTTATGGTAAAGGCAAAAGTTCTATGTGGATTTTTCTCTGTGTGGAAGGTCAGCACCCATGACCACCACAGGTTGTTCAAGGGTCATCTGTATGTAAGACCCTGTTGTGTGTTAGAGACACAGACACGTGTCCCTCTATAGCCCTCAAAGGCCCAGAGCAAGGGATAAGGCAAGCACCTGGCCCACAGGCCGAATGGAGGACAATGTGGGGGGGAATCCCCAAACATGCCAATACCGATGCCTGGACCAATGTTGCGTGAGCTCAGAGTCTAGGAGTGAGGGAGTAGCGGGTCGGGCAGCCCATTACGGGGAGGCAGGCAGTCTGTCTGTGCCACGGTCCAGCTGCGGTGCAGAGCCCTAGCAAGACCCAGACACCACACCCTCTGGAAGCCCGGCCATGGAGCAGCAGCGCTACCAGGTGGGGGGCCCCGCCAAGAGGAAAGGGGGAGCGCGCCACCGCTGCACAGGGAAGGCTGGCATGGGGTGAGGGCTGCTGGGTACACAGGTCTTGGCTGGCAGGGGACACTGGGGTCACACAGCCCAGCCACAGCCCGGTGGGCCTCACGGTGTGTTAGATCTTGAGTAACCGTGAGTTACTCCATCTAGTGTTAATCTCAAACAGGTTTTCCACTTGTTTGCGCACCAAGTATTCCCGAGCTCTGTTTTCTCGGGCCTTGCAGCAGAGCACAGGGCAAAGGAGCAGGAAGAAAGGCCACTCTGCACCCTCCTGCCAGACCCACAGCCTGCAGTCAGTCTTTGCAAAAACACAAGCTTTCAGGGCGCCTGGGTGGCTCGGATGGTTCAGCATCTGCCTTCGGCTTGGGCCATTATCCCAGGGTCCTGCGATCAAGTCCCGTGTCAGGCTCCTTGCTCCTTGGGGAGCCTGCTAATCCCTCTGCCTCTTTCTGTCTCTCATGAATAAATAAATAAAATCTTAAAAAACAAAAACAAAACCAAAAAAACAAGCTCTCACCTTCGTTGCAAGCTAGGTGGGCGAAAAAAGCAATGATCTGCACTGTTTTACCAAGCCCGGCTTCATCGGCCAGTATGCCATTGAGGTTCTTCCGGGAGAGCTTGGCCAGCCAGTCCAGGCCGGTCTTCTGGTAATCTCTGAGTGCGCCGTACAGCAGGGCTGGGGCGTCCAACTTCACCTGCAACACACGGGCAAATACGCACTTCTCAAAACTATCATCAGAAATCTTTCTGCAACGGGAAGCCAAATCAGTCAAATGGTGAGCCTACTGGAGTCCCACAGAAAAGACCTAGAGATGACGGAGGACGTTTTTTTTTTTTAAGACCGGTATTCGCTCCTCCTGACAGCTTCTGCACCGGGACAGAGCTTCGGGGAAGCACCAGGCCTCCTCCCGGCCTCGCAAAGACACCACCCCCCACGTGGCAGGTCAGCGTCTCACCGTGGGGCTGACTCGGGCACTGCCCTTGGGCAGAACAGCTTCGGCCACAGCGGTCACCTCCGCGATGTCCTTTGTGTGAGGGTTCCCAACAGTCATTCTCTCTGCAGCTTTGAACTGGTCCATGATGAACAGCGAGTCTATGAGAACCACAGCCTTCCGGCTCTCTCGATCGCCTGGGGCGTCTTCCACTTCTGTGAACAAGAAAAAACAGCTTGGCAGTGGCTGTGACAGTTTTATGAGCCTACTTATCATTTATGAAAAGGAAATAAAAGGAAAAAAGTTGTCAGAGTCCAAATATTTCAAATGCAGTATTTTTTTTTGTTTGTAACCCACTTTATATACCTAGGACCACTCCCCAGATCAATGGGTACAAACTCCTATGAAACCCTCACGCGCAGGAGCACTCTGGAAAGCCCTCGGACAAAGACGGAGGATCTATACTTCGGCACAGATCACTCCCAGACGCATGGGCACCTAACGGCTTAGCGACCACCCCTCCGCCACCGGGAAAGGGGAAAGTCACAAACATCTCCAAGGACTAGCAAGCGAGGAGGCCACCAGCCTGTCCTCTGACCCTGCCAGCCGCTAGCTTCTCTGCTCACAGGAATTTGTGTCTCATGATCAAAACAAGTGGGACGAAAACAAGGAAAAATAGACTTTTTCAGTGTGGTCTGCGTATTTGTTTAGATCTAATAAAAGTAAAATAAACCCCTCAAAACTGGCACATTAAACAAACACAGCCTACCCTGAAGGTACATGATAAAAATCTAAGTCTATAAAAACAATGACTTTTATAAACGTGGACAAAAATATCTCTACATTGTTCACAAGTACTCTAATTGTGCCAAGTTAATAAATAAAAATAGCATAGAATTTAACAAAACCCTCTTAATACAAAATTACACATTAAACATACTTGCACCTTTTCATTTTATTTTTATTTCTTGTTTTTGTTTTTTTTTTTTAAGTAGGCTGCATGCCGAACGTGGAGCCCAAGGCAGGGCTTGATCTCACGACCCTGAGATCAAGACCGGAGCTGAGATCAAGAGTCAGATGCTCAACCCACTGACCCACCCAGGTGCCCCCACGTAATTGCTCACATCGTTTTCTTCCATCAGTCTAAAAGGACATGAAGATGACTTAAACCCTGTTGTAAGCACCCTTCCTCCGTGTATTCTGGCTCTTGCTTTACGGCTGAGTTCTCTAAAGACGCCAACACAGACCTTCGTCTTCACTCGCCTCCTCACTGTCAGGCTTTGGCTGCGGCCACTGGAAACTGGGCAGAAAAGCTCCTTCGTACAACTTCATCAAATCGATTAAGGGCAATTCAGCTGGAAAGGACCACGAGAAGAAAGGGGTTAGTTCACGGCATGAGTGACAGCCAGCTGGTAGGAAGACCCAGCTACAGCCCTCCTTCGGTTAATTTTTTCCAGAAAGTAACTATTGCCCGTTAACTGATACCGGGTCTAAGGCACCTTCTTTATAAACATGAGAATCTTTGACGTGACATGATGAAACTCAATTCTTACTCATAAAAGAATTCTTAAAATTTCTAAAACAACCTCATAAATGAAAAGTGAAACTTATGACCTAATAAATATAACGATAAAAACACTATTGATAAGAAATAATTAGGTACAGAAAAATAAGAAACATCAAATAAAAGTCAAAACAAAAATTAAGGAAAATGTTGTAAAAAGCACGTAACAAAGTTGTGATCCCTTCTGCACCAAGAGCTCGCCCTAGCAGACCCCCAGCCGGGCTGCTCCATGTCCGCCCACAGAAAGCGGCAGAGACGCTGGCCCGGACTCCAACCTGCCGGAGGCGCACCCCCTCCTGGGGAAGCCACAGCAGCCAGAACACAAACGGGGCCCAGAGGAGGCCATGAGGAGCGCCGGAGTAGTGGAGGGAGCGGCCACCAGGCCGCCACACACCGCCGCCGCGGGAGGAGGTGCTCCCTCCCAGACCTAATCCAAGTCCATCCCTCCCCAGCGGGAGCGGGGCGACACGGCAGTGAGGCGACGGGCACAGTAGGCACTCTCCGGGGGTGATGAGGCCGCGCCCACGGGGTGTGTGCGAGCTCCACGGGGCGGCTGTGCCCCCACCCTGAGCAAACACACCACTTACTACAACCTGGAAACAGGCAGGGCACCTAAAGAGAAATCTCGCACAACACCCTGTGATCCTAAAATGTCCCTGGAGGCTCCCGGGGACGACCTGTGCGAATGGACGGCCAGATACACTGTCATCAGGGACCGGCAAAGCTGGGCTTCATCATGACGCAGGTGTCGACTACACCCCCGACTCCCGGCCACGGGCCCTCCCGGGTGTGTGTGTGTGAGGCCGGTGAGCGGGCCCTGAGGCAGCCGAGGCCATCCTGCGAAGACCGAGGGGGGACCTGCAGCCGGCTCCCGGGACAACCACGGGCCGGGCAGCAGCACACCAGTCGGGAACGAGCCGCCCGGGGCCAGCAGGAGCAAATGCCAGCCTTTCCCACGGGGCCAAGATGACTGCGATCCATTTGGGGAAAGAAAAAAAAACTGCACTCTTATCCACACACCAGACAAAAGCTGGTTTTGATGGGTCAGAGGCACCAATACAAGAATAAGATAAAAAAACCTATGGACAAAAAAAAAAAAAACAAAAAAAACCTATGGACAAACAAGGAAACTGCCTCATGATCTTGAGGTAAAAAGAGGTTTTGGGGCACCTGGGCGGCTCAATCTGTTGAGCATCTGCCTTCAGCTCGGGTCATGATCCCCGGGCCCCGAGATCGAGCCCTGCATCGGGCTCCCTGCTGCATGGGGAGCCTGCTTCTCCCTCTGCCTCTCCCTCTGCTCGCTCGCTCTCTCTGACAAATAAATAAAATTAAAAAAAAAAAAAAGAAAAAGACTTTTTTTTTAAACAAGACTGATAAATCCAATTGCTCTAGGATAAGAATACCCGTTCATCAGGTCCCATAAGGAGCACGGACACACGCGGTACGAGCCGGGAGGAGGCTAGTGATGCATGTAACCCACAAAGCAGCCTGTCACAACGCACAGCTGCAGCACGCCGACACGGAACAGAAAGCCCGAGGCCATGATGGAAAAAGAGGAACCCAGAAAAAGATGCCACACCTCGTCAGTTCCCAGAAACGTGCCATCCACAGGCCCAGGGAGACGCCACTGCCCCTCCCCGGGCGGGCAGCAGCGCCCCAACGTGTGGGGCTCGGAGCAAGCCCCGCAGCTCCAGCCTGGCCAGCCTCATCCAGCGGCCTGTGTGCACCGGCCCCAGCCACGGGGGTGCTCCCGCAGTGCGCTGAGGGTGGACCCGGGGACAACCCGAATGCCCAGCAGCAGCCCAAGAGGGAGTCCACGACACATGCCTGGGACGAGGCTGAGCAGTGAGGGCGAGGGAAGCTGCAGCGACACACCACGGCCGGACGAAGCTCGGGGACAGGAGAGCCGAGGGAAGGCACGGGAAGGCCAGGGCACGAGGCCGTGCGAGGCGGCAGAGCAACCAGATCGGAGACGACGAGACACCAGGGCAGGTCCCCGGCTAGGCTGCAGCACTAAGGCACCCTGCCCCACACTGCGCAGTGTGGCCCTGAGGCCGGCGCCCCAGGGATCTGTTGGGTTCTTGGACGTCACGTGTTTCTCACGTGTTCTCTGGTGCACGTACAACGTTCCGCGAGAGCATCCCCAGCGAGACGCGCGTAGCCTACCTTCTTTGGCTAAATTGGACAGCTCTGCCTGGTGGTCCACGGCCCCCTCGTTTGCTTCTTCCTCTTCTATGGTCTCCTCCTCGTCTTCCACTGAAACAGTCACCAGCAGACGTCAGGGACACAGACCTTACTACACCTTCTCAACTGCTCGTAAACACTACGAGCCTCCACTGCCGTCCTGCCGGCTATGGGAGAGCTGAGCTCGGTCTCTCTGGGTCTTCGGGTAATTTTGGAAGAGTGAGTGTGCTAAGTGAGCACAGCGTGAAACACGGCCTGGGTCTTCGTTACTCGACAGACCTTCTCCAGCAGAACACAGTGTGACGTCAGACCTCTCCTGCCCCTGCTGACCTCACAGCAGAAAAACCCTGCAGCAGGACGTCCGGGGTCACGCTGACTTTGTCACCATTCGCAATGCCAGTCCCTCGGCTCGGCTCCCATCCTGTGCAACCAGCACCTCAAACCAGGGTGGCCCCGCACCCCGCACCTCACCTCCAATGGAGACGTGACTCCGGGTGAGAAGAACCCACCGGCCACCCGCGGCAGAGCTGGCCCAGCTCCGGCCCGCCCCCGATCTGAGCACAGCCCTCGGCCCCTGGGCCCCGCGGCCAGCCTCCGCCACCCTTCCCTGCTGGCTCCCCCGCGCCAACCGCACGCCTCCGAGCAGTCCTGTGCTCTCCCTCCTCCACCGTCTGGATCACTTCTGCAGGCACCCCGCTCCACCCCCCAAGGTGCCTGGCCCCCAACAACACAAGGCACTGGGCCACCGGGCACCCCGACAGCACTGAGCGAGCGCCAGGCCTGCAGCTGCACAGAGCCTGTCCTGCAGACAGCAAGAGAGGACCAGGGGACAGACCTTCGTCATCAGTCAGAGATGTGCTGGCTTTCCTCTTCCTCCCGGCCAGTCCTGCCTCCTGAAACAAAGAACGAAATTTGCCAACAGGAGCGGGAAACCCAAGCAGAAACGTCTACTTCACACGCTCCCGGGAAGACCACGGCAAGCCCAGGACACACGCCAGCCTCCGCTGCCACCAGGCACAGGAGAGGCGCTAGGTGGCGGGCAGAGGGGACGGAATCTGGTCACCGCGTCTTCCCTCGTCCCCAGATCAAGACCACACAGGAGCCGAGTACTAAAAACCAGGCTTCCTGCCCAGGGGGAATACTACGGACAATGCGCGTGCTTCTCCAAACGGGGACCCGCTTCATCGGGCGCCGTGTCTTCCCCGAGGTCTCCCTCCCTTACCCAGCAGAGCAGCCGTCCCCGACTTACCAGGAAAGCCTCTGGCAACGCATCCAGCCCCTGAAGCCTCGACTCTTTTCCTAGGAACGAGGAAGCAGATTACTGTCATCGAAGGCGCCGCACAGGGACCTCCCCTCGGGAGGGGGAGAGCAACCATCGGCTCCGCCCCCCCCTTCCTCCTGGGAGCCGGGCCGCGCGCCACAGCGGCAGCCCACAGCCCTGGACCAGCCCTGCTCTCTGGCAGCGCCCCACGCATTTCTGATCTGGAGGGAGACCCGGGAGCTAAATGGCAGCACGTGTCTTCTTGGATCTACAGGCTTACGGCTGTAGGACTCGGAGCAGAGCTCGCCCCACCCCCACTCCTCACCAACAGAATGAGAAACACGCCCGTGTCTCTGCAGGGGCCGTGCACCGACCGCAGAGGTGCCCCACGAGGGGCAAACGCCCAGGGGAGCTCATCTCAGTGGCCGGCGCGGGCCACGGGGGACAGGCCCAGAACCTCACATCTGAGGGCGGCCCGAAGCCGAGCAAGAAGCCCAGAGGTGCTGACTCGTGCCAGCCAACCTCAGAGAGTGAGGAGCGCAGCTAGAGCAGCCCCGGGGGGGGTAAGGTCAGGCTGAGCACGAGCTCAGACTGGCCAGCAGGTGACCCCGGCACCACCACGGCGGCCAGCTGCAGGGAAACAGGGAGGCCAAAGTGCCAACAGCAACTTTTAAGACATGCCTACCTTTCCTGGGCACCTTCTGCAAAGTTAAGGCCTTTTTCCTTTTTTCTTCCAATTCTACTTGTAGTTTTATCTCCACAACCTGAGTACAAAGAGAGGAATAAAGAGCTCATTAAGGATGGAAGCCACGGAAGCTGTGTGTGTGACGACGTTAAAACTCACACGCAGAGTCTGAGAGCACAGCTGTCCCAAAGCCACTTCGGAATGCAGCCCTTGGGTACTCGGTCAGGTGCGCTGCGAGCACGCACTGCCTGAGCCCCACGAGGCAGAGAGGGCAGGGGGGCGGGGGTGAGCGAGTTCAGTCGCGCAGGAAACAAGCTGCCCTCCGTGCCTGGCGCTCACCCGGGGAAACCCTGGGGGCCCCCACCGACCGCACCAAGCCTCGGCCGCGGGGCCTGCAGGTCTCCCGGGGACGCCGAGGGCACGACCTGCCTGGGTTTCCGCGTCCCTTGGTCGGGCACGTCCAGAAGGCACAGTCTATGTTTTCGGGACCCCCTGAAACCCCAGGACTTACCTGTTCAATGTTGGACCAAAAACACTCTATCTCTCGGGCGGTGGAGGCAGCGATGCGCCTCAGCCGGTTCTGCTCCTCTTTCCTTCCCCTCTCCTCACGCAGCTGCTTCTCCTCGTGGTGACGCGCCACCGTCCTGATGAGCTGGGAGCAAGGGTCGCAGAGCTGACGAGGCGCCGCCGACGCACGGACGCGCCCAGACGTCCCCCACGGGGGACGCGCCCACAGCAGCACCGAGCACCGCCAACACCCCACTGCCTCTCTACCAAGGGCTAGTTCACGGCCTGTGCGGGGTCCCCTCCAGAAAGTGCACCACACGGCGTCACGGCCCTCCTTCCCGCGTGACCCACAGCTAACACCGATCCCTCCGGCAGGAACGCTGTCAACACGCACCGCACGAACGCAGCGAGATGTGTTTGACTGCTGGGCACACCTACTATTGGGGGGGGGGGTCATCGTCTTCAAGGCTTTTCCTTTAAATCCCAACCCACCTTCCAGGATCTGTGTGCTCATCTCCTACCAGCAGTCCTCCAGAGGGTGCTGACAAGGGACTTGGAAACGACAACTTCTGAGCCTGAGCACGCCTCATGGCTGCGGGCCCCACCTTGTGGGGAGAAGCCTGCGGGGGCCCCGCTGCACGCCGCGGACGGCCCCCCTCCCACAGACTCCGTGGCCTGCTGCCGGCGCCCTGTCCGCTGGGTGCCCGCCTGCTCAGGACCACCCTCCTTTCTGACAAAAGTGTGCCTAAGGAGCAACCGGACTTTTCTGGATTCCAGCAATCGGATGTGAGACCCCGGCCTCCGCAGGGAAGGCAGAGTTCAGGGAGGGAGGTGGACAGCAGGGCACCTGGGAGAGCTCCCCAGGCCCGAGAGCACAGGAACTAAAAAGAGAGCAGCTCTGCCCGAGGACCAGATGGCGGTGCAGTGCCGTGAGAGAAGTGGGGCCCGGAGCCATTTACACATATGCAGGGACGGCTGCTTCGTACTCCGACACTAGAGGTCTCCGGAACGCCCCGTCCCCTGCCACATTCCAGTAGTGGCAATGCCGTCTGCTAACGGCTCCCCAGGACTGGGTGTCTGCTCTGGGACCAGTGAGAGGGAAACCAATCCTCAGTCAGAAGCGGGGGACACTGGACAGAAGGGCAGGCAGCGCAGGGCAGCGGGCAGTCCGAAAGCCCAGGATGGGCCCTCAAGCTGCCCGGCGGCCAAGCAGCTTCTCCGCCCCCTGCCAAGCCTGGGCCTCCTCGGCTCCCACCTCACAACACCCCTGGCACCAGCCTGGGCCTGGGGGCTGCAGGCAGTCCAAGCGCCAGGAGAGACCGGAAGAACCTGCATGCAGGCTCGAGCTGCAGCCAGGTGGACACGCCCGCCCCCGGCGGTCCCCACGGGGGCCCTGAAGCCAGCGCCTCGCGAGGAAACCACACAGCACAGTGACTCCCTCAACGGTGCCGGGGCGCTCTCCGCGTTCAGGAGGCACAGCCCTCAGAGGCGGTCCGCGGACCCCCGCGCCCGGCAGAGGGAACAAGAGCTTGTCCGGGAAGCACCGCCCCCGGGCCTCACCTACCTTCCTGGCCGCGGCCATCTTCCACCGCCTCTCCTGGGCGAAGTCTGTGGCCATCCACTGCATCTCCTCCAGCAAGTAGTCCCAGTGCGATTTGGGGCGCGGGGCCTCCTGCAGTTTGGGCAACCGCCTGAGGGACCACAGGCCTTCTTTCCTTAAATCTGCTATTCGCTGGTGGATCTGGTTTTCCTGCGAGGAGTGCAGGGGGGGCGTGTCCCGCATGTAACGACTGAGTGCACGCCCCTGAGTCAGAGCCCGAATCCGTGAAGCCTCAGCTAACAAACCCGGGACCGGACGCAGAGACCAGAAGTGGCCCCAGAGAGGTCGGCAGGCGCGCACCCCCCCCCCCCCAGAGGCAGGGGAGGCACGGTCACACCCCGTCTCCAAAACACGGACCAAACGCACGGGCCAGTGTTCACAGCAGAGCACTCACGAGGGAAAACAACACGTCTGGCCCCTGTTGCAGACCCTCGGGGAAGGGGAGGGCCGGACCGCCTGAGCCGGGCCCCCGGGACCACTGCGTGAGCACCGTCGGCAGGGAACGCTGCGGCTGGGACAGTACCTACCCACCCTGGTACGTCTGGCTCCCCTCAGGAAGCTTAAACAGCTGCTCAGTCACCCCACAAGCAGCAGGTGCTAACTAGGGGCCGGGCCTCGGCCGTCCTCCGGGGCCTGCCTTGCAGGTCGGCAGGGAAAGGACGTCCCCCCCTCAAGCCCACTTCCGCCAGGACAGGTTGGGTTTCCCAGTTGTAACTCCAGTAGCTAACTGATCAGAGACCGTGTTTGACTGTCCTCACTATCAACTACGCATCCTTTGCAGAAACTGAAATCGAATAAGCTTTACAAACTAGAACGCATCTGACAGCCTTCCTGATGTTCTAAGTGCACTTACCAGTGCTATTTGCTCGGCCAGTTTATCCTGAGAGCTGTCTTGGGGCGGGGCAGCACTCTGAGCTGGGCTCTGGGGTTTGGGTGGTGCTGACACCGCCGCCCCGGGGGACCGGGAGGTGACCGGAGACAGCGACTTGTTGGCTGCCGAGGACGGTCTATTCCCTGCGGAGACCCGAGCCGGTGACGGGCCCGAGCCGCTAGCAGGAGCTACAGACGAGGTAGAAGAGGCCGCTGGCGGGGGTCGCTGACAAGGCTGGGCAGGGTCCACGGGCGGTCTTGTCGACGCCACCGTCTGGCAGGCAGAAAACAGGCCAGCGGTGAACAGGAGACCTCCCCCGCCTCGTGCGGCCACGTGCCAGAGACCGCGTCGCCCACAGAGGTGAACACAGGGGAGCCCCTGCACAGCAGTGCAAAGGGGTCACGCACACACAGTGCACGAACACACCGCCCAACCTCGCCCGCAGCTGTAACACATCCCTTCGCTCCTCAAAGCTGCACCAAGAATGCATCTCAAACTCAGCTCTCAGGTGCCATCTTATCCCATGGGAGCCTCTTCCCGTTTTTGGCTTTTTGTAGCAGTCTCTCCTGTTTAAACTATTTTTTGGAATTTATAATTGTATAAGCTTTTTTTTTTTAAGATTTTATTTATTCATTTGACAGAGAAAGACACAAGCGAGAAAGGGAACACAGAGTGGGAAAGGGAGAAGCAGGCTTCTTGCCGAGCAGGGAGCCCAATGCAGGGCTCAATCCCACGACCTGAGCCGAAGGCAGACGCTTAAAGACTGAGCCTCCCAGGTGCCTCTGTATAAGCTTTTTCTTAACTGCAAAATACCAAATGTTCATCTTGTACCTTCTCTTCCAAAGGCGAATACCAAGTCCACATGCCCTCTCCCTGCAGGCAGTCCGTCAGGGAGTCTTTACAGAGCCTCCCACCCGGACTGCAGACAAAGCTGAGCTCCTACAGGAATTCTGGGAGGGAGCAGAGAGCAGGGAAGGCACGGTGCTCCCCACAACATAAGAGGCACGTCCCCAACCTGGAGCCCGGGGAACACATGGACGGAAACTCTCTGCACCCAGGCAGTGTGTGATTTCTGTCTCTGTCCCACCGCGGCCGCGCTCTTGGACAGAAAGCTCTGGAAGCACCCGCCACGGCCCTCGTCCCTGCGCTCGGGGGCTGCTCGCCATCAACGGCGGGGCTCAGCGGACTGCAGCGGGAACCACGTGGCCCCCAGGCCTGACATGCCCTCACGTCCCCTCGTTGTGGCCCTTCACAGGAAAAGTCTGGCAGCCCTGCCCAATCTAGGAGGGACAGGTTTCCATGGGTTTTGCAAGGAGCTGATCCTTTCACAACAAGGGCAGGTAAAGGAATCCAAGCAAAACCCCAGTGCGGCCTGCAGTCAGCCGCATGCCTCGATGAGACAAGGTACTAGAAACAGACTCGTTTCCATAAAAACGTACAGAAGTGGGGGTGGGTCCCCAAGGTACGCACAGAGCGGCCGCGCGGCCCCTCACAGAAGGGTCCGAAATCCGTTGGGGCGCAGATCACAGCTCCGCCAGCCACTGGCCGAGCGATCATGCCACATTATCTAAGCCTTTCAAAAGTCTTTTATGGTAAAATGGGGATGATAAAGATTCTCCATCCTAGAGCCGCTGGGCAGAAAAAAATAATGCCAACGAAGTCTCCCCACAGCACCCAATGCTCACCGGGCGGGGAGCACAAAGCAAACACGACCACTGTGACCCCTATGTCAGCACACAGGGTCGAACCACGTCGTCAATCTCAAACAACCATGAAGACCTTGAACCGCAAGCCCCTAGAGGCAGCCCCTTGTTCGTGAGGGAGACAAGAGAGCGGAAGCCTTCCCTGGTGACCCGGCCGGGCAGGCTAAGACCATTCTCCGCCAGCACCACCGGCCAGCCCCTGGGGCTCCCAGCACCTCGCACTCATTTCCAGCACTCGCTGCTCCTTAGGAACAGCAAGCAGCTCCCCGTACGCCTCTCAGGGAAAGTGTCTGTGTGATGGCCACTGGCAGGGGAGAAGGAACATCGTGCTATAAACCCAGGGAAGGAAGGCCTCGCGCCTTCGCAGAGTGCAGAGCACCCGGAAGGGGGAGGCACCCGTGGGGGGCCTGGCAGCTGGGTGTAGACGAGCCTCACCAGGAGCCCACGGCAGCCCCGCACCCCCCCACCCCCTTGCGCACGGGTGGGAGGGCGCCTGCCACCCGCCCCACGTCATGGGACACATCAGCCGGGACGACAGCCATGACGCCCTCGGCACGGCCACCGACCCACGAGTGGCGACTAAGCCTGTACTGCTCGCTGGTGTTCCCGCAGTGTAACTGCAGCCACAGAGCCGGATAAGAGAACACAGGGCGACAAGGCCCCAGGAGGGCGGGCTCGGTGCACACGCTACGCAGCGCCCACCTCGGCTCGTCTCCCGTTTCTAGGCGACAGGACGGGTGCCCACCCTGTACCTGTGGCTGGGACGAGAGCTGAGCGGCCTGCATCTGAGCCTTCCCGGGCATCGGGGCGTGGAGGCCCTGCGGCACGGGCTGCGGAGGCGGGGCGGGCAGCTGGCTGGGCGGGGGCACGGGGACAGGGGCGTTCGGCTGCGGCGCCTTCGCGGGGACCTGGAGCTGTCCATGAGGCTCCACCACCTGCGGCTGCTGAGGAAAGTGCAGTGCCGGCGGGAGGGGCGCGGCGGGGAGGCCGGTCGGGGGCAGCCTGCCAGGGAGCTGCGGCGGCGGGGTGTGCAGGCTGGCGGCGTTCTGCACCGGGGGCCCCGTGGACGGGTCGTACTGCTGCTGGCTCTGCTTCTGTCCGGCGAGCTGGGCGGCCTGAGGGGCGGGAGGCATTCCTCCTGCAAAACAGGAACGGCCCCCGCGGCACTGAGTCTGCAGCCCCGAGCCTCGTCCCAAGCAGCAGATCTCATACCCCGGTGCTCATACAGACCCGTCAGAGGCATCACACACGCCGCCGGAAGACCTCGCTAGTGGAAACTTCTGTTACACTACCTCTAATGTCATAAATGAGCGCACAGAGAAGGAAAGACAGGCGCCTGAGCCCTGCGCACTGGCACCCAGCAGAACAGGCACGGCAGCCCATGCCCCGACCGCAGCAGCAACCAAGGAGTGCGCAGGACAGGAGCGCGAGGACGAGGAGAGGCACGGCCCCTCAGGGAGAGGGCACAGAGGGCACCCCTGCACAGGCCCTCTCCCCGCCCACACCGGAGCTCAGAGCTGCGGCCCAGCCCCAGGAACGTTTGCTGCGCGGCCAGGACAGCGTGCGTCCCGGCCAGATGCTGGGCCGCGAGGCCTCTCCCTGCGCGCCCTCCGAGCCAGAAGAGCCAGTGCTGGCGCCCGGCCTTACCTTGAGCTGTGGGCATCAGCTGCTGAAGAGGAACCCCTGCATTCGCCCCCGGGTGCTGGAAAACTGGCCCCTGGTGGCCCACTTCAAGCCGAGGCCGCTTAGACGGCTCTAGAATAAGTTTCAGAAAAGGTGCAGTTTGATGTAAAAACAAAACAAGAGCAGTAGTAGAAAAAAACACGTGTCAATGTTTTCTTTTTATCTTTGAACCGGCCCTTCGGCCCTTCGATACGTAAACCAAAATCCAGAAGCCAGAAAAGTTAAGGTCGATGAATACAATTTCTTTCCATTAAAATTTCGCAAGCGTAAGAAGCAGCCTCATCCAAAAGCAAGGGCGAGTGACACCCCAGGAGACCGCGGTGTCTGCACCGCGCGTGTGCGCGAGAGGCTGGCGGGGGCGCCATGGGGAAAGCTCTTCCAAGTTCACGCGAGGAGGGCCCGCAAGCAGACACACAGAACGGGCAAAGAGCAAACTGGGCTGGGCAGAGGCAGAGTCACAAAGAGTTAATGACACGGCAAGGAACCGAGCCGCCTCATCAAAACGGAAGAGCTCCAGGCACACCCGACGGCCTGCGCCCCCCGCAGACCAACAGAGACCGGAGCAGTGATCATGCTCCACGGACTGACCAAGACGTGAGAGCAGCAGAGCCTGGAGTAGGGACCGAAGGGCCGGCCCTTCTGCGGGGCCATGTGCATCCCCCCATGTGCCCTGACCCAGCATTTCCATTCCTAGGAGCTTCTCCCTTAGATACAGGGACAAACATGCCAAAAAATGAAAAAAAAAAAAAAAAATCTGGGTTCAATGTTCAGAAAAAGGGGGTAATCAAAAGGAACACTACAACGGCCGTGATGAGGGAAGGACCCCCACGCGCTGGAGGAATGCGCAGCGGTGGGAAGGAATGTGGTCCTGAGCGGGCGAGGCAGCCCGGGAAGTCACTGCTGGCGACCAAGCGGTGCCCAGGGAGCACACGCACACACGCTCCCTCAGAAGGACCGTGGGGGACCACGCGAGCTCGCGGGCAGGGGGGGTCCGGCACGCACGTGGACGTCAGCGGCAGCGACCTCTGTGGCCACGGCACAGGGAGGGAACACCAAAGCAGTGGGACACTCCACTCACACCTTCCTCAACTGCCCAAATCTTTCACACGAAATGTGTTTTTATAATCTGAAAACAAAATTGTTTAAAAAAAAAACCAGTGACAACTTGAAAAACACGGCGGTTTTACCCTCAACCCTATCATGAGGCCGACGAGCCCGCCAGCAGACGCAGAACTGAAACAGAACCTGCCGAACTCAACGCGCAAACTTCCAACTCCAGTTCACACTCACGCAGCCACACAGATGCTCTCTTCGGCTGATAATCGGCACAAAAACACCAACTCTCAAAGTAGGAAGAAAGTCACCAAAGTAAACGCGTCAGCGTCCGGGTGGCCACGGCGCTGTCCGCCCCCCGGGCCGCTCGGGCCGGTGCTCCAGGACGTACCTGCCGGGGTCCCCGCCTGCTGCCTCTTGAAGGGGTCCGTCTCTCCCCCGCCTCCGGCCCCCGCCGCGAGGGCCCCTGCCAGGGCCTGCTGCTGAAAGAGAAAAGGAACACACGAGACCGATGGGGTCGGCCGCACGGGCACGGGCGCGAGCCAAAGCGGCACAGTCCCGCCGCACGCTGGCCTCCCTGCCCTCTCACTAGGGGAATGCCACCTGCGCGACGCACGGGACGCAAGTCCACGTGCAGTAAGGAACTCACGTTCCAACTTACCTCTGCGGGGGAAAGGACTTGGGAAAGATCTCAGTCTGGCTTTAAACGGAGTTTCCTACCCGTGCAGATCTACGCTCCCTCAGAAAAGAACAGAGCCGGCGACGGACGGGCCCAAGCCAGGACCACCAGTCCCCATCCGGCACCTGCGCCTCCCTGTCAGTCGCGCCACCCGTCACCACTCAGCCCCAAAAACACAAAAGCTGAGTAGGAAAGGTCGAAAATGTCTTCCTCCTGGAAAATGACACTAAAACCCTACCTGCCAGACAACAGTCTGATCAACTTGGGTCTCCACAATGGCCCCGTGGCAGGCCGGCTCCCCACCCAGCTGGGGGATGCCAGGTGAGACGCACATGGGTGATGTCAACTGGCGACATGGGGAGCCGCCAGCGCAGACAGGAAGTGGCTGAGTCGGGGCGCCCCCCGCTTTCCCATCTCTAGGCCACCCTTGCAGGGCTGGGGCGTGCCAAGGACGATGTGCACCGAGCACTAGTGGCCGTTTTCACCGTTCACCTCGGTCCGCTCTACGCAGCCCAGCATGTTGAGCGCCAGGTTACGCACGCCCGCACAAGGCAGTGCCCCGGGTGGGCACCACTCCACCAGCCCAGGCACGCGACAGGGCAGGGCCTCCCACGGGGACTGAGGGCAAAGTGAACACCCCACCTACACTGAGTGAAGATGGGGGGAGGAAGGAAGAGAGGGAGGGGAGAGGAGGGAGAAAAGAAAAGAATGATTTGAAAAACACATGGTCTGTGAACAGTGGTTCTCTCTGGGGACAGGACTACATATAACGTACAGTTTGTATGCACTTCTCTAGACCTGCCAAACATCCTACAATGGATATATACTTTTATAATCAAAAAAGCCTTTTGTTTAGTAAGAGAAAGTGCCAAAGGGTTCTGTGTCCAGTAGTGGCCAAGCGATTCCTATCCGACTGCACATACTGCAGACAGGCACGAACTCTGGAGGACGGGACAGGATGCCCGCAGGAAAGGAGGGGAGCGAGGAGAGGCACGTGGCGTGAGGGCCAGCCCCAAAGCAGACACGCACAGCCTCACTGGCCTGAAGAGCACCGGGACAGAGAGCACGAACCAGCAGAAGGAAGCGGGAATCACCCAGGAGATGACTGGACACAAGGAAGCCCCGAGCTCCCTCCCCAGTCTCCGGCTGCCTCCTAAAGCAGGCGCACACAGAAATTCCAAGCACAGGCCAACAAAAGCACACTGAGATTTCAGGTTCCCTAACTCGGGAGAGTTAAAATTCAATCGCACTAACTACAAAAGCAGTAACGATCGATGGTCTTCAGAAGTCTCTACGACCTCTCATTCATGACATCCAAAATCTCTCCCAAACCCAAAGACACAGGAAGACATGACCCATCCTCGGAGCACTGTTAACTCATGGACACAAACCCCATGAGACGCAAATGCTCAACTTAGCAACAAGGATCTCACAGTGACTTTAAGAAGCTCAAGGACATAAAGAAAACGCACTGTAATGAAGAACAAAAGAAAATCACGACCAAAAAGAAGAAAGTATTAAGAAAGAGAACCAGAGGTGCCGGCACTGACAGACAAACTCTGTGGAACACCAACCGAGTGGCCAGTCGAGCGGGAAGCAGAGGTCCGTGACCTGAAAGCAGCAGACTGGGCAGGCCCAGGGGGAGGCGGGCAGGAGGGAGGGAGGATGACAAGAGCCAGGCCGAGCCCAGGGGACGCACGCTCAGACCGCCCGGTCACCCCCTCAAGGCTCCACAGCCCCTAAAGGGGATGGAAAGTCTTCCCGGAAATGGTGCCTGAGGAAGCAGCCCTCACAGGAAAAGGCTGAAACGCTGGACATCACTGAAACAGACACCCCGTGCTCATCACAGACTCTGGCAGGTAGGGCCGGCCTCTCTCCTCTCGGCCTCCTTGGCTGCCCCCGACTCTGGCCGTCACAATGACTCTGCTTTCTCCTACAGTGTCTTCCTGAGTGTTCTACTGGGAAAGATACTGCCGAGTTTAAAATAAAAACCTGAGGGCACCTGGGTGGCCCAGTCGTTAAGCGTCCACCTTCGGCTCAGGTCACGATCTTGGGGTCCTAGGACCGAGCCCCGCATCGGGCTCCTTGGTCCGTGGGGAGCCCGCTTCCGCCTCTACCTCTCCCCTTGCTTGGACTCTCTCTTGCAAAAATAAATCTTTAAAAAATAAAATATAGACTTTTTTAATAAAGATTTTATTTTTAGTTATTTGACAAAGAGAGGGAGATCACAAGTAGGCAGAGAGGCAGGCAGAGAGAGAGGGGGAAGCAGGCTCCCCACTGAGCAGAAAGCCCAATACAGAGCTTGATCCCAGAACCCCGAGATCATGACCTGAGCCAAAGGCAGAGACTTACTTAACCCACTGAGCCACCCAGGTGTCCCTAAAATAAAGACTTGATTTCAATTAGCAATCATTTATTAGAGCTCTTAGGGAAAAAAAAGAGAGAGAAAGAAAATAAGAGAATCTCTGGCGGGAACTGAATTCTCAGTGCCCATTTGAAGAGAGCAGCAAAACAGACTGGATCCACAGAAGACAGCGTCATTTACAGGGAGTGCAGAGGCTACACCAGGAAGAGCAGCGGAGGGCATGGGAGGTGTCACTCACAAAGACGACAGCGGGCCACCTGAACGAGCAACAAACCTGTGCAGTCCTGGATGAAGAAATTAAGAGCAGTCATGACAGCTGGCGGTTCGCCGGGGCTAAATTTCTGCCCGATTTAAACAAACCAAACCCCCAAGCAGCTGTGACCTAACTGGGCCCGCGGCCTGCAAGGCGGGGTGCAGTCAGTGCGGTCAGAAGGACTTGCAAGCGGGGAGAGCTCCGGGGTGCAGGGCTCAGCACACCTCAGCCGAGGTTCTCCTACCAGCGGTCTCCCGAGGCTCCCCTGGGGCAGGGAAACGGAGCACAGCACGAACAGAAAAAGCCCTGGTGCAGACAGCATGCCCATCAGAACAAACCAAGCTGCCGACCTCCGCCCAGTCCACACCCACAGACTTGTAACTAGACACATAAAATACAGACGTGCTTTCAAGAATAAGACAGCAACAGTAGGGTTGTCTGGGTGGCTCAGTCGGTGAGGCATCTGCCTTGAGCCTGGGTCAGGGTCTCAGGGGCTGGGGTCACGACCCACATCCAGCTCTCTGCTCAGCGGGGGGCCTGCTTCTCCCTCTGCCCTTCTCCCCTGCTCCTTCTCTCTCTCCCTCTTTCTCTCAAATAAATAAATCTTCAGGGGCGCCTGGGTGGCTCAGTGGGTTAAAGCCTCTGCCTTCGGCTCAGGTCATGATCTCAGGGTCCTGGGATCGAGCCCCACATCGGGCTCTCTGCTCAGCGGGGAGCCTGCTTCTCCCTCTCTCTCTGCCTGCCTCTCTGCCTACTTGTGATCTCTTTCCTCTCTGTTAAATAAATTTTAAAAAAATAATTATTATAAAAAAAAAAAAAGATAGCAACAGTAGGGTAAGGTCACAGAGTTACAATTATTCATTTCCTCTAACATCATAATCACTGAAAAATAATCTCCAGTGAGGATAATTGTTTAAAATCTATAAATAACAAGGGGACGCCAGGGTGGCTCAGTCAGTTGAGTAGCTGCCTTCTGCTCAGGTCACGATCCTCGAGTCCTGGGATCGATCCCCACATCGGATTCTCTACTCAGTGGGGAGTCTGCTTCTCCTGCTCTCTCCCGCCCCCTCGCTTGTGCTCTCTCGCCTGTGTGCTCTCGCTCTCAAAATAAATAAGTAAAATATTTAAAAAATAAAATAAGGGGCGCCTGGGTGGCTCAGTTGGTTAAGCGACTGCCTTCAGCTCAGGTCATGATCCCAGCGTTCTGGGATCGAGTCCCACATCGGGCTCTCTGCTCAGCGGGGAGCCTGCTTCTCCCTCTGCCTCTGCCTGCCACTCTGCCGCCTTGTGGTGCTCTCTTTCTCTCTCTCACTAATAAATAAATAAAATCTTTAAAAAAAAAAATTTCCTCTTTTTAAAAAAAAATAAAAAATAAAATAAAATCTAAATAACAAAATTATAATATTTTATATACAACAGCACTCTAGAAGAATACCACCTCAAAGGCTTTTAGAAATGAAATAATACACACATAAATCAAGAATTCTATATTTGTAGAGCTTAATTAGCAACTGATTAGTTTATTATTATAAAAGTCCTTTAGCTGCAAATAACGAAATTCATCCTGAGTACATGTCTTAAACTCTAGTTTAGAAAGCTCAACAGTACTGACCAGGCCAAAAAAAACTGAGACCATTTGTGTATTTCTGGCAGCACTTTTAGCTAAAAACAAAGTGACAATATATAGCAAGTACATAAAGATACTTAGACTTTTCTGATTCACTAATCCTGATCCTGTGAATTTCTTCTAAAAAAGATATAACCTAAAATCAGAAGAGGTTTAGCGAACTGCAATTCCTCCCTACGATGGCATATTAGGAGCCGCTAGAATGAGAATTATCAAAAGTGAATAAAACCTAAGGAGTATTTGTTAAATGAAATGACCTTTTTTTTAATATTTTATTTACTTATTGACAGAGATCACAAGCAGATACAGAGGCAGGCAGAGAGAGGGGGGGAAGCAGGCTCCCCGCTGAGCAGAGAGCCCGATGTGGGGCTCGATCCCACGACCCCCAGATCATGACCTGAGCCGAAGGCAGAGGCTTTAACCCACTAGCCACCCAGGTGCCCCTGAAATGACATTTTTTAAAAAGTGTAAATACACTCAGTCAACTGATACAGATGCAATATAAAAAAATATTTGGGGCACTTGGCCAGCTCAGTCCGCAGAGCCCGTGACTCTTGATCTCAGGGTCGTAAGTTCAGGCCCCACAGTGGGTGTGGAGATTATTTAAAAACAAAATAAAGAAAGCAAACAAAACTCTCTGCGTTAGAGGGATGGACTCATGGGTAACGACTCACTGTCTCCAACAGAAAAATCACTGCGAGGCACTACTTAGGATGGTTTTTCTTATAAGCCAACACGCATACATCTGTATGTGTCTGACACACGTGACGTTGAACACCTGCACTCGCCAGCACTCCCCCACAACTAGAAACCGGTACAGATGTAATACAGGGAATTCTGAATTCACTTCTAGCAGTTCAGTAGTCAGTACAGATCGGTCAGTTTAAAAATTCTACAACTGGTTGTAAATACAACTCACACTGAGATGTGTTTTCCAAAGAAAACAAGGGACATGTTTTAATTTCAAGTCTTTTCTGACAGACTCCATTCTATTTCCTGAGAAACACAGAGATTTGTAATTCAAACTGGAGACTCCTAAGTCTTCCTCTTCTAGCCTCTTAAATATTTGATTATGAAATATACATACAAAAGAAATTATAAAATATATGTATACGATTTTAAATGCATAGTAAAATTATTAGAATTTACACAGTGGGACAGAGCTTCTGGCTGAAAACCGCTGAACTTTTCTGTCCGAGACCCTTCATAATGAAATTGGGAGAAGGAAAGTAGAAAAACAAAAACACAGTTTCAAAGAGTGATAATAAAGCAGTCGTCCGCCAGGGCACCTGGGCGGCTCAGTCGGTCACGTGTCCACCTCATTTTCAGCTCGGGCCATGGTCTCAGGGCCAGGGGATTGAGCCCAAGTCAGGCTCCACGCTCAGCGGGGCGTCTGCTAGAGATTCTCTCTCTCTCTCTCCCTGCCCCTCCCGCTTGAACGCTCTCTCTCAAATCATTAAACATAATAAAAGTAAAAATAAAACAATGCCGCAGCCAAGAGTACTATATCCAGCTAGGCTGTCACTGAAAATAGAGGGAGAGATAAAAAGCTTCCAGGACAAACAAAAACTGAAAGAATTTGCAAACACCAAACCAGCCCTACAGGAAATATTGAAAGGAGTCCTCTAAGCAAAGAGAGAGCCTAACAGACCAGGACGGAACAGAGACAATGTACAGTTAACAGTCACCTAACAGGCAATAAAATGGCACTAAATTCATATCTGTCAATAGTGAC
>CM053616.1:49691235-49707356 GCA_028646535.1 Procyon lotor
TGGATGGATCTGGAGGGTATTATGCTAAGCGAAATAAGTCACTCAGAGAAAGACAAGTATCACATGATCTCTCTGATATGAAGAATTTGAGAGGCAAGGCGGGAGTTTGGGGGAGTGGGGGAGAGAAATGAAACAGGAAGGGATGGGGAGGGAGACAAACCATAAGAGTCTCCTAGACTCAAGAAATGAACTAAGGGTGGCCGGGGTGGGGGGGGTGGGTAGGGATAGGGTGGCTGGGGTGTGGACATTGGGGAGGGTATGTGCTGTTAAGTGGTGTGAAATGGGTAAGCCCGACGATTCACAGACGTGTACCCTGGGGCAAATAATACATTATATGTTAATAAAAATTAATAAAAAAATAAAAAATAAAAATAAAACCTAAAAAAAAAAATTAAGAAAAATTAAGCAGAAGGTAGAGAGGGAAAACCTAGATTGAAAAAGAGACAAATAGTTTTTATTAAATGAAAAAAAAATAAAATGAAACAAATAAATAAAACAATGCCTATGCTGCTCGGGCTCCAGAAACAGCCCGCTGCTCCTGCGTCCCAGGCCTGGGCCCACAGACCCATTACCTGTGCTAGGAACACGTGCCGACGCTCTCACCCACAGACTCACCTCTGCACGCCGTCCCCTTGGGCTCTGCTTCCCAGACAACTCCCCACACGCCCTTCTGTCCCACCAGGTGCAGCCGAGCCCCACACAGAGCCACGCGTGTGGGCACCGAGGCCACTCCCTTCCCTACTGACGGCCCTCATCGACATTCCTCTGTTCGGATGTGCACGATCCACTGGTCTGTTCTCCCCGCCAGTGGACACGCTAGATGCTCTTACAGCCGGTGCCTCCAGGAACACTACTACATCTGGTTTCTGGCAGAGACACTCAAGAATTTCTTACAGCACACTGCTAGACAAAGGGTCTGCCTGTGCTCACCTCTTCCAGGTCAGGCAAAATGTTTCCAACATCTGTGCTACCCTCCCATCAAAAGTAGATGAGAATCCCACACACCTACAACAGCGGATTCTGTCCAGTTTCATTTCTGGGGATCTGGTGAGTGTGACGAGAAGTCACAGTGGTTTAATCTGTGTCACCATGGAAGCCACACATCCGTTTCATAACCTGACGGGTGTCCTTGCCTTCCGCTGTCTGACTGTCCTTAGGCAAGTACTGGCTGATGTGGTCTAGAAACAGGTATGCGTGACACACCACGAACTCTTGGTAAGAGAGATGCCCTGCTAATACAGGTTCTCACGATCTCAAATGTGAGAGATCTTAGCTTCAGCTGTGTCAAACTCATCATAAAAAGCACCTAAATATGAAGTTCAAATTATTCTTCCGCACCAAAGGGGACTGTTCCCCTTGCAGAAATGACTGATTCTGGGCTAAAGGAAAACACAAGATGAACCTTAAACATTCTATGCCAGCAAGTAAGGAAGGACTCAGAGAGTGACCAGGATACGTCCACGGTGCATGAGGACCAGCATGAAGGGCTCCATTAGGTCACAGCACGCGGTAACAGCAGGGGGGCGCTGGGCAGCAGAGACGGAGGGGACACAGGGACACCTGATGGGAGTGGGTCACACCGGCCCTTGACAAAGTTCACAAGCTGAAATACAGGATCTGCGCCTTTCCTGCCAATAAATAAAACGCACCTTCTTTACAGACCCAAGAAGAAAAATCACATGATCACGCGAATAGGTGCAGTAATACCATTTGACAAAATTCAATATCCATTCATGATCCATACTAGAAACAGAGAAATCTCCTTCACCTGGTAAAGGATGTCTCCAGGATCTGCAGCTACTATCACACCTGAGAGCAAAGCACTAAATGCTTTCTGCCGGAACATCGGGAAGAACGTAAGAGTAAGTATTTTGACCACTCCACTTAGCCTATCTGTAAGTCTTTGCCAGGGCAACAACGTAAGAAAATAAGACACATAAAAGGTATGTAAACAGGAAAAAAAAAAATCTTGCTTTTCTTGGCAGGCATTATTGTCTATGTAAAAAATCCCATGGAATCTACAAAAAAGCTCCTAAAACTAATAGACAAGTTTAGCAAGAGTGCCGAGTATAGGTTCAAATAACCACCCGTATTCCTACGTATCTGCCATGAACATCTCCATTTCTTTTAACTACCATATACAATACCAGAGAAAAACTGGAAAACACCTGAGTATAAACCTAACAAAATATGTACAGAATTGGCACACTGAAGACCACATAAAACACTGATGAAACAAATCAAAGATGACCGAAATAACGGGACAGATGTGGCATCTTCCTGGACCAGAAGATTCAATATTGTCAAGATATCACTCCCCCCAAAGTGGTCGAGAGAGTCAATGGAATCCAAATCAAAATTCCACAGATATCAACAGAGCGGATTCTCAAACCTCTATGAAAATGGAAAAGGAACTAGAATGACCAAAACAATTTAAAAAAAGAAGAAGAGGAAAAGAAAAAGGTTGAGTTCACGTTGATTTCAAGACTTACTACAAAGCTACAGTGGCCCAGACCATGTGGCATTAGTAGGACACAAAGATGAAGGGGATTCCAGAGAGTCTAGAGAGAGACCCGCACAGACAGGAATCAGCTAATTTTCAGCAATGACGCAAGGTCAATACGTGGAAACAGAGCCGTCTTTTTAAGAAACGGTGCTGGCACAACCGGAAGCCAACGTGCAGAAAGTGACCCTCCACACAACGTCTGCCACGCGACACAGAACCTGCCTCGAAGGGGATCGCGGACATACGTGTGAAACACAGGACCATACGACTTGCGGGAAAAAACCCAGGTTTCTGTGACCTCAGGCTGAGCCAAGAGTTCTTAGGCTGCCAAAAGCACAACCTATAAAACCTACAAAATGATAAAACAGATTGCAACAAAACCTAAAACTTTTACTCTGGAAAAACAGTCTAACAGAGACAAAGATAAGCTTTAGAATGGCAGAAAAACACTGGCAAATCTGTTCATGGCAGGTAACCTGCACTCACACCATATAAAGAATTCTCAAATCTTAGGAGCGACACGCAGGAGTCAGACTTGCCCGCAGAAGACTCCCAGACAGCAAGCGCTGCAGCCCCGTGGCCGCGACTGGACAGCAGCAGGGAGGACGCCGCGGGGCCTCCCCCTCACTGGGGGCAGCAGAGCACAGAAGGGCACAGCCAGGGCGGGTTTGCCAGTTTCTCAGAAAACTCCAAATTACACAGGCCTCGCAATCTGCTGCCCAGGTCTGTACCCAAACGAAACAAACGCCTAGCTTCATACACACAAAACTCTCTGTGAACACCAACGCAGTTTTACTCCTAGTAAACATTCCAACTGTCCTTCAACGGGTGAGTGAAGAGACAAGCCGGGGACACCCCTGCCACCGGACGCAGACGACTGGTAAACGACACAGCGTGGCCGCTCAGTGACAGAAGCCACGTGTGCTATGACTCCATCTAGATTTCTTTCATTCTGGAAAAGGCAAAATCACAGAGGCAGAGAGCAAAGGTTCCGGGAAGGTGACAGAGCTGTTTCTAGACCACCGTGGTGGCTACACAACTCTGTGGGTTTGGCAAAACTCAACAGAACTACAGACAAAAAAAAGAGTGAGTTTTGGGGCGCCCGGGTGGCTCAGTTGGCTAAGCCTCTGCCTTCGGCTCAGGTCATGATCTCAGGGTCCTGGGATGGAGCCCCACGTCAGGCTCTCTGCTCAGCGGGGAGCCTGCTTCTCCTTCTCCCTGCTGTTCCTCCTGCTCGTGCTCTCTCTCTTTTTCTCTGTCATATGAATAAACAAAATCTTTTTTAAAAAAGTGAGTTCTACTGAATTCAGTAATTCTTTTTTTTTTTTTTTAAAGATTTTATTTATTTGACAGAGAGAGAGATCACGAGCAGGCAGAGAGGCAGGCAGAGAGAGGGGGAAGCACGCTCCCCACTGAGCAGAGAGCCCGATGTGGGGCCCAATTCCAGGACCCAGAGATCATGACCTGAGCTGAAGGCAGAGGCTCAGCCCACTGAGCCACCCAGGTGCCCTGAATTCAGTAATTCTAAATAAATAAATACTGTTAGTGACATAACCCATTGATTGAAATAAAAATCCACATATGAAATGTAAACAGGGGGGCGCCTGGGCGGCTCAGTGGGTTAAAGCCTCTGCCTTGGGCTCAGGTCATGATCTCAAGGTCCTGGGATCGAGCCCCGCATCGGGCTCTCTGCTCAGCAGGGAGCCTGCTTCCCGCTCTCTCTCTGCCTGCCTCTCTGCCTGCTTGTGATCTCTCTCTCTCTCTCTGTGTCAAATAAATAAATAATCTAAAAAAAGAAAAGAAAAAAAAGAAACGTAAACACAAGAAAAACGAAAGCGCACTGTTAACAGTAGAATGCCACCCAATCAATGCATTAGGGACAAGGGAGCTAGGAAATCCATTTTGAGGGGCACCTGGGTGGCTCAGTGGGTTGAGGCCTCTGCCTTCGGCTCAGGTCATGATCTCAGGGTCCTGGGATCGAGCCCCACATCGGGCTCTCTGCTCAGCGGGGAGCCTGCTTCCCCCTCTCTCTCTGCCTGCCTCTCTGCCTATTTGTGATCTCCTTCTCTCTGTGAAATAAATAAAATCTTTAAAAGAAAAGAAAAGAAAATCCATTTTGCAGTTTTTAAGGTGAAAACAGATTCTGGCTGATGGTGGAATTAGTGCCTGAAAGCTTAATGAGATGCAGGATATTTACAGAGTCTCAAAGTATCTTCCCCAAATTATTTATCATTTGCCAAAGAAAAACCAAGAATCTTCCACTGATGGACACCAGCCTCACCGAGCGGTCAAAGCGGGCAACCCCAGTGCCAAGACTGCCGCCCTCACGGCCTCCTAGTACAGTAGTGGGAGCCGCACACAGCATCATTCCCGTGGTGTTCCTCTCAAAGACACACGGCCCAAGTCAGACACAGGACACATCAGACAATCCAGTATCAAGTAAAGAGCCTACACTCAAAAACCTGAAGGTCATGACAGACTGAGGAGCTGGGCCTGGTTATAGAAGACCAAGGAGGCATGCCAACTACACCCAGGACGCGATCCCGGCCTGGGGTTAAACTGCCACGGCCGACCCGTGCATGAGGCGGGTCTGAACTGTGCAGGTCCACTTCCGCGCAGATTTTTTTCCATACCGAACAGTAAACATACTTTTTCTTCTTCCTTGTGATTTCCTTCTCTCCAGCTTACTTTACAGGAAGAACACAGTATATAAAACACATCAACAAACAGAACACATGCTAACCGACTTTGTTAGCGGTAAGGCTTCCGGTCAGCAGCAGGCTAACTGGAGTTCAGGTTTTGGGGAGTCAAAGGATATACGCGGCCTTGCCGCTGTGCGGGGACGGGGCCCCTGCACTGTGTAAGGGTCCACTCCATAAAGGACACCATCACGTCAAGAAACAAACACCGCAGATGAGCTCTGGCTAGTCCTGGAGGGACATGGACTGTGTCAGGTAAGAGAACACCCTAACCGAAGGCACGCGGAACATCAGGGATAAAAGCGCACGACACAGGATCGGCCAACAGCCTGTTGCCCAGTTTGGGGGGGACGTGTGTGTACACACATACAGAAGAGTGAAAACAACACAGGGGGGTGGCCAAAAGTGCACATCTGGTGAACCCGGGTAAAGGGCACAAAGAGAGTTCTTTGGAAAACTGTTTTTGTAACTTTCACATACATTCGAAATTACAGCAAAATTAAAAATAAAAACATTTTTTTTAGAAAAAAAGGTATCACCACGAGATGAAACTATTCTCCGAAGCAAGAACCATCCATTCTCTCCTGGGAGAATGTGACCTGTCCTTCCAGGTTCTTGGCATCACTGACGTAACACTGAACGATTCCGTTTCCAAACAATTACCGCTACTCAGTCTGCACTCGGGGCACCCGGCTGGGCCTACCTACCCTACGGTCCTGACTTGAGTGTTCCTTCCAGCTGTGGAAAATATCAAGTTACCACCTGCTTAAATCTTTTTTTTTTCTTGTTCTGTTTTGCACTGTTCTTAAAAATACAGATAGAAGACACAGGAAAGAACCAACATTTAAAACACAGCACACGGGAATCCTGAGCACACATTCAACAGGACTGTATTAGGTGACATGCATGCGAGGGCCACGACTGCGTCACACAACACAGAAAAGATACAAATGCATTAAGATCCGTGTTGTCATTTACTCATGCAACTTAATCTTATCATTTCATATGCAGGAAGACTTTTAAATTTTTTAAAAATAAGGAATGGGCTCTGGAAAAAAATGCTGGAGAGCAAACAGTGCACCCGAAGGTTAGAATGTCTGGATGAAGGCAAGTCTGGGGTGAGGCTACATTGGGGAACCATCGAAAAGTACCTGAAGCGGTTGCTGCTGGGATGAAAAAGCAGCAGAAACATTTGGCGGAAGCTCGGTTGCTATAGCAACGGGAGTACCAGTCTGCCCATCCTTTCCTGTCACAACCTTTACCTGAGAGGAGATATTGTGAGAAAAAAAGGCAACATGATTTGTAAGACTGCTCACACTTTGTCAGAACGTTACTGCTGATCGCTCACTGGCGTCTGCTGCTTACACACGGAACGCCCCGGCGTGAAATCCTGTAAAAGGACACTGCGCCGGCGCAACGGTGGGTCGCAGCCGGATGACCGCACTGCAGGGCATATCCTGTGGGAACCCCAACTGGAGCTCAGGCTCTGCAACTTCCGACCACAAACAAGGAAGCAGGCAGTCTCTGAGCAGCGAGGCCCGCACGCCCTCACAGGCCATGGGCACGGCAGCCACCCCACTGCCTGCCATGTGCGGGGCTATCACAGCGGGAAGGTGCGAAAAAGGGGAGTCGGGTCTCCTCGTCAGCACCGAGGAGGGGGACTGAGTCTGCAGATGACAGTGTGTACAAACAGACAGAGAACTGAACTTCACTATTTCATGGTGACAGAGGTGTAATCCTCAAAAGAATCATATAAACCTTTTGGAAAATAAAAATGATCCTTTCTGGAAAGGGTGTTAAAGAAAACACAAAATGGCAAGCCACACGGATGTGTCCATAAATCTCAATGAGGACGGCAGAGCAAAGAGACCAGCTTTTGCTCAGCAAAGGCTGATTTCTTTGCAGGAGAAGAGCTGACAGAGTCAAATGACTTTAGCTGCCCCGTGCAACAAAATACGCCCGCCGACATACCGTACACTGCACAACACAGAGGCACGAAATACAGTGCGTCAGAGAGCCCCTCACTACTGCCCTGGTCTGAGTCGCTCCTTTCTCAGGAAATACAAGTACAAGGGTCTCAGGACTCACTACAGTCCTGAAGAACCCCAGCTGGGGGATGTATAAAGCACCCATTCCAGATACCCCAAAATTTCACTATCTGAAAAAGATCCTATGTTAAATTTCACTCAGTAGGTATTTGCACACGAGTTTAAAATACCTCAGATCAGAGACTACATCTAAAACTTGGACAATTCTCACAGTTTTTGCCATAACAAATGTATTTTCATCATGAAAACACCCTACAGACATACCTAGTGATGTGGAACCAAGACTGATATACTGTAAAAAGCTAGTGATTGAAATTCCTGTTTAAAAACCACATTCGTGGTGTTTTTAGCAGTAGACCAGCGGAAGTAAAATGCAAAATCCACACAAGAGCCAGAGGGTGCCTACACCCTGCCAGCCTCGGGGCTAGACGAGGCCCGCCGCCCCCGTGGACTGCAGGGCAGGGCCGGGTCTTGCCAGGCCGGCCTCTGGAAACCAGACGACCCTGTTCTGGCTGCTCGGTCCTGGCCCAGCACGGCTCCCACAGCTGCCCTGCATCTTCCTCCCAGCATCCAGAGCCGCTCCCCACCTCCATGCAGGAAAAGAGCAAAATACATCTTCAATTTGACTCCTGCATCAAAACCTTATGAAACCACATCCCAGAAACACCCCAAGCTTGTAGGTTATGTTTTATTTACAGTCGCCTAGAGCCAAATCTACAAAACACGGTCCTCTAATTATTAAACTGCTGTTTCTCACCTCGTCGTTGATAACCTCAGACTTTTCTTCCTCCTCCTCCTCCTCCTCCTCCTCCTCCTCCTCCTCCTCCAGGTCCAAATCATTCTGCCTAAGATAAGCTTGCAACGGGGCATAATGCTTCTTCTTGAAAGCCAAGAAATCCATCATGTTCCCTTGAAGATGTTGCAAGAAGAACAACTCAATCAAGTACTCCTTGAAGGCCTCCTTCAGTGCCTCCATCTCCCTGTAGTGGTAGTCCAGGCACTGCTTCCTCATCTGCGCCAGCTCCTGAGAGGCCGGGGGGATCTCCTCCAACTTCTTGGGGGCCTTCCTCACCCCTGCACTCCCCGCAGACGTGAGAGGAAGGCTGGAGAGGCCCGGGGGCACCGCAGTCCTGGAGGGGCTGGTGGGGGGCGGTGGGGAGGTCATCCCAAAGGCCGAAGCCCCCCCGACCCCGACCCCGGGGAGCAGGGGTCTGGTCAGCGGCGGCCCCTGCAGCACCTGCTGCTGCTGGATCAGCTGCCCCTGGATGATGCTGCTGATCTGGGGCGGCAAGCTTGCCGTGGTGATGTGGCCGGGGCTGGCCAGGGGCTGCAGGCTAGCCGCCCCCGCAGCCGCAGGGCTCTGGGGCCCCAGGTGGTGGACGGTGCCCCCGGACTGCGCGTGGGGCTGTGACAGTCTCCGCTCTCGGACCGCAATAGGAGCCCCCGCGTGCTGCAGCTGCACCTGGGCGCCCGGAGCCATCTGGGCGAGGCCCGCACTCTCCTGAAACACAAAGTGCCCACCACCGGACGGGCTCAAGCTCATCTGCCTCACCAGCACGCTGGCGTCCACGAAGCCCCCAGTGGGGCTACTGCTGCAAAGGCCCAGGCCGGGGCCGGGGGTGCCCGCCCGCACGCTCTGCAAGCCCGGCCCCGGCCCGGGACTGGGCTGGGTGGGACTCTGAGTCTGCACCTGCTGGGACAGCGGCGAGGTGACCTGGATGTACGACGGAGATCCATGCTCGAAGCGCCTCTGCTGGGCACTAAACTGGAAGCCTGGAGAAGTGGGGCTGGGGAGCGGCAGAGGAGCGAGCGTGATCTGCGGGTTCCCTCCCACCACCGGGCCGACACTCTGAAGGGCGATGTTCACGTTCTGCCCCGTCACGGGGCTCCTATTCATCAGCTGCTGCACTTGGTAACCAGGAGACTGCGGTGCGGACGGGCTGGCCGATGGCGCGAAGGGCGTGGCGGGGGACTGGGACGGATTGGGGCGGGCCTGCGGCTCTTCCCCTTCGCTGCCGGCGAAGGCCCTGGACCTCTGCAGCTGGTGCTGGACACTCTGTGGGCCACTGCCATGGTGCATTATCGCCCCCCTTGTTAATCCAACTTACGTTCTCCTGAAAAATCAAAGTTAAAATCAGGTTACTTGAGGACAAATGTAAGCTCTGATCAGCACTTGGTGCGCGTACCGTTCAGCAGCACCGAGAGTCTGAAGGTCCGTGCCGACTGGCCTCTGATGCAAACGAGTCTTAAGAATCCTTACTGAGCCATGACAGAGACGGCCCTGGAGACGACGCCCCTGGACGCAGATGAGGGACGGGTCAGTGACCTGCCTTCTGGGGATCCCGTTGGGGTTCCCGACACTTCTGGGTCAGTGCTGGGACCCATAGGTGGGTCACCCCAGTCAGCTACCGTGGAAGGTAACCGGCACCGCCAGCTCAAGGTCAAGCAGGACCTGAACGGAGCACTGGCACCTGTGACCGGCACATTTCTGCCCAGAAGCCTTCCCCTAGCCTCGTGGCCACTCTCCATTCCCACAGGCAGTGGGGCTGTCTGCCTGTCTGTCCCGGGAGAGGGACGGTCAGTGACTGCCGCCACACGCAGGCGCCCCGTCACCAGAACCTAGCACCCCACTCGGCCCTGGGCGACATCAACTGCCCACACGCAGAGCAACCAGTACGTGTCAGACCCTAAGCTCCAGAGGGAGAGGGCCCAGGCCGGGGCGCCAAAGCTCGCCTGAGACCTGCAGTACTAGCGAGGAGCAAACAGGGAGGCACCTCGACCTCAGAGAGAGAAGGAACACGGCCAGGACACGGGCCCCAGCTCTGGGGCCCCCTCAGAGGTCTGCTCTCTGGAGCGGGCACCATAGCTTCAACGAGGCTCCCAGCCCAAACACAGCTTCGTGCAGATGGCTAGGGAAGGGCTAGGGGACCGGAAGACGTGCTGGGGGCCAGCTCTGAGGACAGGGCTGAGCAGGAGGCGGCCAGTTCTGAGCTGGGAACCCCAGAACGTTCCCACGTCAGATCCAGCTAGAGTCTCAGTGTCTGTGAAGGAGATGGCCCACTGGGGACAGGATGTCTGTCCCCAGCAGCCCCCTCCGGCTGTCTGTTCCCCACTGAGGCAGGGTCAGAGAGACAGAAATATCCTTCCACCATTGGAAATTCTGCAGTCTTAACTGACACACCTAGCTCCCATGTCTTGGTGTTCCTTCCACCCTCCCCCCAAAACAAACAAGAGGGCCGGCCTGGTCATCCTCAGGGCGTCACGATCTACCTATGTCACAGCAGTCAGGGTTGCAAACATCAGAAACCAAAAGCTACCCAAGTTACAGTGCAGAAATACGTAGACACATGGAACAGACCCACGGGCCCCTGGCTGAGCGAGATGCATACACGGAATCAGAAGCTACAGAACGTGGGGGTGCACCAGTAAAGGCCGGGGAAACACAAGTCAGTGCCTACGTAAGCAGCAGGAGACAGAGCTTTCTGCTCTGAAGACCGAGCGCTGAGATCACAGGGAAGCCGCAGCACACACGTCGAAGCGGGGGGTCAGGAGGAACGGCCGTCGAGCCGCCCACCAGTGCGCTCCCGGCCGCCCCCCCACCCCCCCGCCTGCACGGTGGCTCGGGCCCGGGGGCCTCAGCACACCCACCGCTGCCTTCAGAACGAGCTTCTGCTCCTGGGCCTTGTGAGAAAGCGCCATGAGGAGACGGGTGTGGAACTGGCACAAAAATAGAATGCCCATGAGAAACAAACATGTGAGGGTGTATTTTAGGATTGTTTCCTTAGAATACATTCCCAGAACATCAAAGGTGAGCAAGAGAGAGAGAGGATGAAGGCCAGAAACCAGGTCTCCCACTTGAAGTAATTCACAAAACCAGGGGAAGGTAAGACTTGGGGAAAATACGTCACAACCACTGCCACAAGAGTGAAAGTCCTATTTAAATTCCCACCACAAATCATTCACCGAAGTAAATGAAGCATCTTATAAGGTGGCATCCCAAATTTTATACTAATTATAGAAATGTCAAAACAGAAATACATAGAGAATACAAAAATGAATACTTACTAAACTCTGAAGGGAATTCAAGTTCCTAAACTGAAAACAGTGAAGTTGTATCTGAAAAGACAGATGGATTTGGACACACACAAAATTTAAAAATGTTTACAACTTACAAGTAAACCATCAAAACCATGACTCTCTGGGGTAGTCCTGGCGGGGGGCTACCCCTGGTACCCGGGGGGCACCCACACAGACTGAAAACCACTGCAATCCCACAGAAGAGGGAAGTCAGAGACAGTTTACAAAGAGAGCACCCACGTGAGCAGCCCGAAGGAGAAAGCCCACCGTCACCGCTAACAAAAGCAGTGCAGACTGAGATACGTGCCTCCCAGCTGCACCCCGCCAAGACAGCACATCACACGGCTGGTGCCCTGCCCGCCCCACTAAGGGGGTGTGGGAGACAGACGGGGACACGGAGCACAGATCTCACAGAGCTTGGAGCCCAGAACACGCTGGACGGGCTGGGCGACGGGTCTGGGAAAGCAGAAGTGACCCATCTCACCCCACGACCTTCGACTTAGTCCTACTATCTCTGGAAATCTCTCCTGAGGAAACTCACCCACCTATTTTTTTAAATTGTGCATAAAACATGCATTGCAGAATATAGTAAAAGTAACCAGAAATATCCACTGTCCGAGTTCTAGACAGAAACTCTGATAAAAACGAAAAATGTGCAGACATATAAAGTGAAAAGAGCAGGATACCAATTATGTGATGTAACCTCACTCCGTTAAAGACAGGAATTAAATAGCTGTCCACTGAATGAATACCAACCTTCACCCGGCGAAGGGACACGATGCTGGAGCGGCCTCGGCGATCTAAGGACCAAACCGACAGACGCACAGCACGACGAGCCGTGAGATGCTGGGCAGGGACAGACCCAGGGGTCACACAGAGCAGGTCACAGACATGACGTGGTATTCTGCAACAGACAAGGGGGACAGAGATCAGACAGACCCTGCAGGCTGAAGGCAGGGGAGGCACTGACTCGAGAGAAGCAGGAGGGAATCTGGGGGTGTGGACCCACTTCTCCGATTCGTGATGATGGTCACAAACATGCTTGTCCATCGTCACAGAGGCACACACTAAAGTGTGAACTTTGCTACATAGAAATTAGACCTCAACTTTTTCAGAAAATGGATCCTGACCTCATTAAACTTATAGCCAAGTTAGAGAAACAAGCCCAGCCAACGACGATATAAAGAAACTGCTTGTCTAAAGCAGCGGTCCCCAAATATGTGCCCCAGTTACCCTGAGGTAGAGCAAAGCTACCACCAATGGCAAAACAACTTTTTTTCTGTAGTAGCTGCTTCTCCTGTCGAGGTCCATCAGAAGGAGCTGGAGCCAGCCATCCGGCTCATCACCAGCGCGGGTGCTGCCCAGGACGAGGCGGAAGTCAGCAGCTCAAGGTCAGAGCAGGTACACAGCCCGGCCAGGGGCAGGGCGCGAGCCCTCCCATCACCTCACGCTGCGCTCGCCAGTGCCGCTGGCAGGATGCTGGCCACGGGCCCACCCTCTCCGCCTGCTGCTGCTGTCAGGGCGACCACGACATCATAAAAAGGCACATCTAGACACCAGGAAAATGCCACTCTAAGGAACGCTACCCGGGCCCTGTTGTCAGTGTAGGACAAGGGTCACCAGGCCAGAACCGATGAGAGAGTTCGAGAGACTGGGTGCTCACGACAGCTGCTCCCGGGCCCCCTGCTGAAGCCTGGAATTGCTCTCACTGCCGACCCTCCATTCCCAGCTTCCCATCTGGGAGCCACCAGAGTCCAGGCAGCTGGGGATCAGGAACCCTCTTCTTCCCCTTCAACAAGGAGGCAACTCAGGCCATGAACCTGGCTCCCTTCCCAAACCCACCTCCCTCTCTGCCCCCATGTTTCCCCAGATCCAGCCAAGGCCATCTCCCCGGCTTCAGGTACTTCTGCAGTATCGTCACCATGGTCATGGTGCAGACCCTAAGCCAAAGCCAGGCCAGGGCACTGCTCGTCACCCGGGGGGAAGTGTCCCTGCACATCCATGACACCACCTGCGTCCAGCACACAGAGCACGAGCCAAAGAGCCCCCTGCAGGCTGCAAGCGAACACCCAGCGGCCGACACGGAGATGCCAGAGACAGTCCAGCACGCTGAGAACAAGGACAGGGCGCCGGGGGGGCTCAGTCGGTGAAGCCTCTGCCTTCGGCTCAGGTCATGATCTTGGGGTCCTGGGATTGAGCCCCATGTCGGACTCCCTGCTCAGCGGAGAGCCTGTCTCTCCCTCTCCTCTCCCTGCCTCTCTGCCTACCTCTGCTCCCTCTGTCAAATAAATAAATAAAATCTTTAAAAACATAAATAAAAGTAAAGACCAGTCCATGACTCCAAATGCAAAAATCAGAGCCTAGAGTTGGCCCTCGTGATCCATCAAAACACGGAGTATCTCTACAAGGCTGCTCACAAGTAACGAGCTAAATGTTTGACTCACTCACTCCCTCCCAGCCCTTACTCACGAAATGACATTTCCTATTACAAAAATCAGTAAAACAAAGTAGAACTCCGAGGCTTGAAGGTGAATTTTTCAAGCACATTAACTTGTAAATCATCTCTCCTAATAAAAGAATTGCAATTAAAACTAAGCTGAAATGCCATTTCTCATGTCCCAGACCCAACAACCTAGCAGCCCAACCACACACTGCTGGCGAGGCCTTGGGGAAGCGGGAGGCTCAGCTAAGCAGGGGAGCTGTCCCACCCCACGCCCACGGCGCCCGCACCACCTCACAAGGCTGCACGTGCTCCTCCACACACTGGACCCGCTAGTTCCCCCACAAGTTCACCTTGAATAGCCTCCTCCAGGAAAGAAACACTAAACATTCTCTGTAAACACAAACCACCGGACAGGAACCACATGTCCGTGTCTCAGACTTGGGACTCCATCTGGCGCATCCACGCAACGGAGCACCACACATCTGCAGACATGAAAGAGAAAGCTCTCTGCAAACTCATACAGAGTGATTTCCAGAACTAACATTAAGCCAAAGTGCAGAAGACTGTATGTGGGGCACTACCCTTGCACAGGAGAAAAAGACAGATGTACAAATAGACACATCTTGCCTGTATTCTTTTCTACAAAAAAAGCACATACCCATATATCTGCACAAACATAACTTTTTCTCAAAAATGCAGTTCCTGGTTATACTCACTACAACAGTCTGTGGGCACTGACATCCCATAAGTATCTGCTTACTTTACAATAAAGGAACTCACAAAGACTAAGTCAGAAACGAATGAGGCTGATCTGATGACCTCCTCAGGGTGGTGAGAGCAGAGTGACAGGGCAGTGAAGAAAGGGACACTCCTGAGCACACCATCCTGTAATCCTTTTGAGTTTAAGAATCGTGTTAAAGGACGCCTGGGTGGCTCAGTGGGTTAAGCCCTCTGCCTTCGGCTCAGGTCACGATCTCAGGGTCCTGGGATCGAGCCCCGCATCGGGCTCTCTGCTCAGCGGGGAGCCTGCTTCCCCCTCTCTCTCTGCCTGCCTCTCTGCCTGCTTGTGATGTCTGTCAAATAAATAAATAAAATCTTTAAAAAAAAAAATAGAATTGTGTTGAAGAGTCACATTATCAGGGCACCTGGCTGGCTCAGTTGAGCGACTGCCTTCAGCTCAGGGCATGATCCTGGAGTCCTGGGCTCGAGTCCTGCGTGGGGCTTCCTGCTCAGCAGAGGGTCTGCTTCTCCCTCTGACCTTCCCCGTCTCATGCTCGCTCACTCTCATTCTCTCTCTCAAATAAATAAATCTTTTTTTAAAGATTTTATTGATTTGACAGAGAGAGATCACAAGCAGGCAGAGAGGCAGGCAGAGAGAGGGAGAAGCAGGCTCCCTGCTGAGCAGAGAGCCCGATGCGGGGCTCGATCCCTGGACCCCCATCATGACCTGAGCCGAAGGCAGAGGCTTTAACCCACTGAGCCACCCAGGCACCCCTCAAATAAATAAATCTTAAAAAAAAAAAAAAAAAGTCACACATTCAAAAAACAACTACATCAATAAGAAGGAAGAGCTCCCTAAAACTCCTCTCAGAGCAGATTAGGAAGGCTCCACACTCATTCCTAAAATTTATAAATTCCAAGTGACATAAACTGGGCCGGCCAGAGTTTTAAAACTCTGCAGGCTTCACTGTGCCATGCGCCACGTCACAGTGCCACAGTGCAGAAACGGGGACTGAGGTGCCCATGTCCCTTCTAACTTGGTAGGCTCCGATGCCAGGAGCTTACGGTCATGGTGGGTGGGCTTAATCCTTAAGCCAATGCGACGGAGAGCCCCGTGTTCCCTGGATAGCAGGGTCGATCTCAGCTTAGGAGGAAGAGTCCAGAAAAGTGGAAGTCCTTCCTCAAACACAAGCCATAAAGCTGCATGCCCCCAACTCACTGTAGCACTCACTGCTGTTTCTCAACTTTTTGCCTGTGGCCCCTGAGGGGCCCGCTTCCACCTTTCTCTCCTAATCCTGCCCGACACCCTGTGAAATTTTAATGCCACAGCCCTAGCACAGATCTGCGGGTGCACTGCGACTCTGTGAGGCCACAAACCACTGTCCTGAGATTTTTTTCGTCCTCCTCCCAAGAGCCAATTCCCAGCCCCTTCTGAGAAACAGTACCGCCATGAAGAACACACTTCTCGTGTGCAGAAAGAGACCTGGAAAAGTGGGAACCAAATCAGCTAGTCCTGGGGAGGACGTGAGGAATGAGGAGAAAGCGAAGAGGAACGTGTCACCCCGCGCATCCTCGTGTACTGTCTGAACAGCACACAACCTGAACCCCTCAGGCAGCGCTCGCGTCAG
>CM053616.1:49716779-49732588 GCA_028646535.1 Procyon lotor
TTTTTTTTTTTTTAAAGATTTTATTTATTTGACAGAGAGAAACACAGCGAGAGAGGGAACACAAGCAGAGGGAATGGTAGCGGGAGAAGCAGGCTTCCTGCAGAGCAGAGAGCCCGATGCGGGGCTCGATCCCAGACCCCTGGGATCTGACCTGGGCCGAAGGCAGACGCTTAACGACTGAGCCACCCAGGCGCCCCCACCTTGCCTTTCCTTTCCGAGAGGGGCCTCGGGCCGGGCTGGGGGGTGGGAGGCGGCGCCTTGGTACCACGTTCCAAGCTGGGGCCTGTGAGGAGGCCTTAGGGAGGGTCCAGGTGGTTCTGGAAATGCTTGCAAAGTTGTGTTATTGTTTTATCTTTTTTTTTTTTTTTTTTGACTTAAATGTTTTTAACTTAGAATTTTAAAGTATAGTATATACTGGGCAGTGGGAAATGCAGATCAAGAAATGCCTTGGGGGGGCGCCTGGGGGGCTCAGTCGTTAAGCGTCTGTCTTCAGCTCAGGTCATGATCTCAGGGTCCTGGGATCGAGCCCGGCTCCCGGCTCCCTGCTCGGGAGGAAGCCTGCTTCTCCTGCTACCATTCCCTCTGCTTGTGTTCCCTCTCTCGCTGTGTCTCTCTCTGTCAAATAAATAAAATCTTAAAAAAAAAAAAAGAAATGCCTTGGGAAGCGCTCCGGTGGCTGGCTGCAGGATGGGGGTGCCTGTGGCACTGCCTTTTGTGGGGGCATCTCTCTGCCGGTCCACCTGCCTCTGAGCCCTGGCCTCCCGGACCTCCCAGCTCGGTGGCCTGTGCATGTGCTCTTGGCACCACCCCGGGGGCGTGGAGGCTCTGGGGCTGTGCGTGGTGCCATGGTCAGCCGACTCGCTCGGTGCTAGAACGGAGCTGCTTGGGTGTCTGAGGGTCATGTTTGCGGTGTCACCGTGGCGTGTGGCCACTTGGGCTTGGTGCGTCTCTGGGAGGAGCATGTGCTTCTGTTTTCTGAGGGCTCACACCAGCTCACGCCCCCCCTGCCCTTGCCCCTGCGTTTCCCGAGCCGGGCTGGCCCAGCAGGATGGAGGGCGCCGCGGGGGGGGGCAGGCCTGCAGCTGCAGGAGGCTCCCGAGGGAGGATGGTGGGGCACCCTTCCCCGCTGGGAGCTGGCTGCAAGAGCCCAGCCTGGGGCGGGGAGTGGCCCTGCTCCTGTGGGCGGCTGCACTCTGGCCCCCGCAGGGGCTTTTGCCACCTTCCTGAGCCAGGAGGGCTGGCGTCGGACGCGTTAACTAGGTCAGCGCCTGCCCACCTACCAGGCCCAGCCCGGGTAGGGAGTGGGATCCTATTAAGCAAAGCACCTTAGTGCCCCATGGCGGGATGGCCGCCTACGTGCCTGGATGCCCGTACCGGGCTGCCCAGTGCACCTGGCTGTGACGCTCGGGTCAGCCCTGTCCCCGGGGCCTGTGGGCACCCCGCCAGGGGATGCGGAGGACTCCATGTCATCTTCCTGTAAAGGCTTTGCCTTGTTGTTTGCATCAGGTGCTCGGGGTTGGGATTTCTCACCCCCTCTCTTGGGGGCTGCATAGTGGGGGGGCTGGTACGGAGGGTTCCCCACCCAGCCCTGCCCCTCCTCCCCTGGCCCTGTACGACTGTCCTGTTTCCTCCGCTGGGGTGGGCTGTGACACAGACGGGACCTGCATTGTCCTAAGCCAGCCGGGCAGCGGGGCGTGTGGGGAGCTGGCTAGGGGACCGTGAGGGCGGCCCCAGGGGGTTCCCCGTGGGCCAGGGGGCGGACCCGTGCTTTGGCCACGCTTATGTTTCTGTCTTAACGTTTTAACGAGCTTCCGAGAACCTGCCCCCTGAGGATGAGAAGAGGCTGGAGTTCCCATCTGCCTACCCCAGGAGGGAAGTGGTCCCGGTGGTTTCAAGTGTGTAGACCAAATCTAGACCGAACCCAGGGAGGGGGCTCGGTGCCTGGAGCCGTGTGGTTCCTGCTCACTCCTGGGCTGGCAGAAGGTCGTGGTGGGTGGGCAGGGAGCTGGGCAAGGGCAGGGAGCCGGGGCCACCGAAGTAGTGCTGACCAGTCCTACTGCTTGTGGGCAGGGGACCTGGTGAGCTGGCCTCCCAGGGAGGGTGTGGGGGATACCCACTAGCAGTGCGGGAGGGATGGTCTGGCCCCAGGTAGATGGCACCACAGGCCCTGGGCCCGGCCCGGGCAGGGAGCCTGTCTGGAAGAGTGCCCCACCCAGGGGTGGGGGGACGCGCTGCGGGGCTCTCTCGGGACCCGGCGGGCTGAGGGCACCCTGGGGCTGCCTTCTGCTTCCAGGTCTGGGCATGTTTCCTGACCTTGCCTGGGAAGCAGCCCAGCCAGCGGAGGGAGGGTGTCGCAGGTGGGGAGACAGAGGCCGGCAGGAAGAGGCTGGTCTGGAGCTGTCCTCTGGCCCAGGTCGTGGGAGACCCCCGTTTGTCTTCCCCGGCTCACCCTAAGCCTGAATGTCCTGTGAGGCTGGCTCGGCTCCCTGCCCTTGGTCCCAGGCCTGCCGTGCTCTCTCCCTGCTGGCCCTCTGTGCTCCCCGCCTGGGAGGGCCTGCTGGGGTGGGGCCGGGCGGATCCTAGGCTGTAGGTGGAGGGACCGAGGTCAGAGCGGGGAGGAGTCTAGGTCCCCAGAGCCCCAGTGGCCTTCTGGCCTGCTGCTCATGGACTGTGCACTGAGGATCCGCAGGCCTCGGGGGGGCTCAGGACGGGAGCTTGGGGAGGCGATCAGCCGTGACCTCCTGTGGGGAGGAGTGAGGCCCTGAGGAGTGCTGGGAACAGGGGCCACAGGGACGGGGGACCTGCAGGGGCAGACAGGGGCCAGGGCCCCAAGGGCCTGTGGGTGGGGTCTTTGGAGGGAGGGCGTCCACTGGCACATGTGGAAGCCTGCTGTGACTCAAGTGTGGGGACGGGTGGGAGCAGGGCCCAGGCCCTGTTGGAGGCTCCTGTGGGCTCCGGGGTATAAAGGGGACTCTGTTGTCACTGCTGCTGCAGAGCCTTCTTTCCAGGGGAGGTGGTGGGGGGTCTGGGGCCCTCCCAGACTTGGGGAGAGGGACGCAGGCCTGCACTTGCTGCTCCAACGCAGCCCCTGCCTGCCTGCCGCTCTTGGCGGGTCACTCCCTAGGGACATCGTCTCTGTGCTGCCTGTCACTTTGTCCCTGCCTCTCCTGGCCCGGCAGGGTGAGTTTAGGGCTTTTCCTTCTGGAGGTGCCTGGGCCTGAGTCCCAGCTCTGCCCCTCTGCTGTGTGGCCCAGGGCAGGGGACTTAGCCTCTCTGGGCCACTTGAGGCCAGAATGCTGCCAGTGCTTCCTGGAGCTCACTGGTGAGAACGAACGGGAGGGGGGGAAGCCAGGCACATCCATGTGGCCGGGTGCTCCCTCTCCTGGGGTGCTCCTAGGTTCTTACCTCCTGGCCCTCCCTGTGTGCTCTGCTGGGTCCTCTGGCTGTCAGCCCCTGCCTGCCTCTGGTGCTCTCAGTGTGTCCAGCCCCTCTGGCCCGCCGGAGTCGGGACTCTCCTGGAGTCCCCCCTGTGTTATCTCTCCCCGGCAGCTGGCCCAGAAGGACCAGGCCTGGGAGTGCAGGGCGGGGCTGGAGCAGGTCTGCCTGCCCCTGGGTGGGGGTGTGTCAGGGTCCCCGCCTGAGAGCGCGCCTTGCTACTCTGCTGCCCAGGCTGTGTCCCGGACACACTGCCTTCTGTTGCTGGAGCTCTGGGGGGCTTCTCATTTGGGAGGTGCTGACCTTAAAACGGGGTGTTCCCATGCAGCAGCTTGTGTCCCTGCTCCATACCCGTTGAGTGTGGGTCTGGGCGCAGGCCCCGCCTGATCTGGTGACGGTGGCTGAGCCGGGGACCTGTGCCCTGCCAGCTGGGGGTCCGGGACATCCCTGGGACCGGAGTCCACTGCTGGAGGTCAGTCCTTCGTGGATTGGCCTCGGGGGACCCCCCGCCCCCGAGGCTGTTGAGAGATGCCCCTCTTGGAGTCACTTCCTTGCCCCCTCCCTGGAGTCCCCCCACGATACTGGGAGAGCTCTGGGGAGGATCACAGACTTGCACGGTGGGGAGTGAGAAGGTGGGCTCCAGCGGTGGCCCCCAGGGCCTGGTGTCGGGCGGGCACTGAAGGTCAGGGGGCTGGTTGGCAGGGCCGCCGCGTGGGGAGGGGCTGGGCCGACTGTCAGAGTCACTGCCTCCGCAGCCTCGGAGGATGTGTGCGCCGTGGGGGTCTCGGCACCACTCCCACCGGCGGTTGGAGCCCGTGGGTGGCGCAGGCCCGTGTGGATGCCGGTGGTGGGGGCTGCCCGTGCGCTGGCCTGGGCCTCGAGTTCTGCGGTCTTGTGGGGGTGGGGGCAGCCAGGGATGCCAGCAGCACCCTGAGCCCATGGGTGGCTAGGTGCTGGGCCAGCCATGGGCTGGCGCCGCCCTCTGTAATCCTGTCGGCGGCCTTGATCCTGGAGTCAGGAGTGGTTTCTGAGCTTTGTGTGGGTCAGGGCTCTCCTACTTTGGCTGTGTCCTTCCTGGGGACCTGGATCCCCCGCTGGGTGGGTAGAATGCAAAGCTGACCCCTGTGGAAACTTCAGGGCTGGGCTGACCCTGATCTTGACGGGGACCTGGACAGTCGAAGGTCCTGGGGCAGTTGGAGACAGGGTTCCCATCCACCCCAGATCCCGCTCCCAGGACCTCAGGCTGTTCCTCAGACTTGGCAAATGACAGTGCTCTGATTGGCTGCTGCTCTTGTCAGTCACGCCCATGTGCAGATGACCTCAGAACCCAAACACCTCGGCCCAGGTCCTCGGCTCCCGGCCACGCCCCAGCCCGCCAAGTGGGGCACAGCAGGCCTGCCACCTGCCCGGCCCGCCAGTGTCCACGCTCCCTGGCCTTGCTTGCTCGCAGCCCAGGGAGCGTGTTGAGGGCATGGGTGCCGGGTGCGTGGGTCACACTGAGGCCGAGGGGAGCTTCCTGGAGCCCTGCGAGGAGTGGCCCCCTCTGCTTCTCACTGCTGCTTCTGTGTCCCGCAGGAGATGGCCAATTCTGTTTATCTGGTCATGGAGGTGAGTCCCGTGGCCCCGGCTGGGAGGGAAGCTGTGCTCTCCCGGCTCCTTGTCACCCGGGGGTTGGAGGTTGGTGGCATGTCCGTGGGTGTGGGGCCACCCTCATCAAAAGCTCCAATGGCCGTGGCAGGTGCCTGAGGGGTGGGTGATCAGATCCCCTACTAACCTCCTCAGGAGTGGGTTGCGAGGGACCCGTGCCCCAGGAAGGAGGCCGGGAGCAGGGGGCCGGTGCAGGGTGGCGGGCCATCCAGGAAGGGCCACTGACCAGGCTGTGCCAACTGTCTCTTGCAGTACTGTAACGGCGGGGACCTGGCCGACTACCTGCACAGTGAGTGGGCGCCCCTCGGCCGGGAGGCTGCGTGCCCAGTCTCGCCCCGGCCCAGCCTGCAGGGCGGCCTGATGGTTCCTCCCGTCCTGCCCGCACCCGCTGCGGGAGGTGGAACAGCCCCACCCCACAGGACAGATGGGTCTGGAAGGCCCCTCGTGAGCAGGGCCCTAAGTGGCTGGGGGGCTGCGGTGCCTTCTGACGGCTGCCTGGCCCTATAGTGTCCTCAAAGTCCCTGGCCGGCTGCTCTGCAGGCCACTGGGCCCCCAGCAAGGCCTGGCTGACCACGGGGGGGCGGGTACTCCGAGGCATTGGCCTGGCTCAGGGGGGCGGGCCCCGGGCTCACCTGGGGCAGCAGGGCAGCAGGACCTTAGTGTGGGGCGCCGGGCGGCACAGTGGCTCGAGGCCTGGCAGCAGATGGGCCCGCGGCCCCGGGGCGGGGATGTGGAGGGGCACCGTGCGGGAGCCACCCCCCCACCCTCGGTGCTTGGCTTAGCCACGCCGCCCCTCCCTGCAGCCATGCGGACGCTGAGCGAAGACACCATCCGGCTCTTCCTGCAGCAGATTGCGGGCGCCATGCGTCTGCTGCACAGTAAGGGCATCATCCACCGGGACCTGAAGCCCCAGAACATCCTGCTGTCCAACCCTGGCGGGCGCCGCGCCAACCCCAACAACATCCGCGTCAAGATTGGTGAGGCCGGGGCTGGCGGGGGGCGGCCGCGCGGGGAGCCCGGGCTGCCTGGCCGGCCCTCCTCACGTGCCCCTCGTCCCCCGCAGCTGACTTCGGGTTCGCTCGGTACCTGCAGAGCAACATGATGGCGGCCACGCTCTGCGGCTCCCCCATGTACATGGTAGGTGGCCGCCCGGGCCCTGTGGGAGGGGCGGGCGTCGTGCCCCCCATCCCCAGCCATGGCTGCCCGCTGTTCTTGACCACGCCTGTGGCACTTTGGTGCCAGCTGGCTCGCGTCTTCTGCTGGGCGGGGGTCACGGTCCGCCGTGTCTGTCCGGGACACCGTGCTGACTCGCATGCTGCACACCCTGTAGGCCCCCGAGGTCATCATGTCCCAGCATTACGACGGGAAGGCAGACCTGTGGAGCATCGGCACCATCGTGTACCAGTGCCTGACGGGGAAGGCGCCCTTCCAGGTGAGCGAGCCCCAGGTCGGGCGTGGGCCGGCCCCCGCTTGGCACCCTGCACCTGACCCTCGGCTCCGGGTCAGCTCAGCCTCCGAGTACCCGCAGCCTTCCCTCACGAGAGTCGGTTGGTCTCATGGCTCCCCGGCACGCAGTCCTGTGGGGCCCCGTCCTGTTCCAGGCCGAGCTGGAGTCCCTGAGCTCCAGCGTTCGTCTGCATGTGCCAGGTGTATGTGTGAACCCAGCCCGGTGCCCTCCCTCCTGCCATGCCTTGCTCGTGTGACGCACTGAATGGGGGTCAGGCCCCAAGGGGCACCACGTGGGAAAGGCAGTGGCCTGCTCGGCGGTGGGATTCCAGAGGGCTGTGGGCTCTGAGCCCTACGGTGCTGGGCTGCGCATCCCGTCGTGAATTCTGGCTCGATCACGTAGCTCTGAGCTGTTGCCGCCTGCCCCTCAGCCCCCCTTTGGCCTCCTGATGACCTCGGCTAGCCCCCAGCTCCCCGCACCCCTCCCTGTGTGCCATTCCTCTGCGTGAGCATGCGGGGGCTGCCCCTGGCTGTCAGCCCGGAGGGTGGGGCGCTCTCCTGCTCTTGGCTGCTCCCTGGCGCCAGGGACCCGGCCACGAGCGGTGAGCACAGACAGCTGACCGCACACGTGCCTGCCAGGTGCTCCCGGGGGAACGGTGTCCACGGGGGGGGGGGAGAGCTGATGCTGGGGTAGGGTGCAGGGACTGTTGGTTTATTTCAAGAAGCAAACATCCAGTCCGAGACCACCCTGACTGGTCTGCCCTGGAGGGGGGGAGGGGCCACTTGGCCACCCTCCTGTGGTCCCCGTGGTCTGTAGCCTGGACGGGGCGGAGGAGAGAGGCCATCCCTGGGAGCGTGGAGGGCCTGCGGTGCTCGGTCCAGGGCCCCGAGCTCGGGCCCCCCATCGCAGCTATGGGCCTCTCGTGGGGCTTGGAGGCTCTGGGGCGCTCACACTGCCGTTCCCTGCCAGGCCAGCAGCCCCCAGGACCTTCGCCTCTTCTATGAGAGGAACAAGACGCTGGTGCCCACGTAAGTGCCGGGTCCTGCCCGCCCTTGCCCCCGCTGCCCCCGGGTGGGCGGCGGGTCATCTTGTCTCTGCCCCGCCAGCATCCCCAGGGAGACGTCGGCCCCGCTGAGACAGCTGCTGCTCGCCCTGCTGCAGCGGAACCACAAGGACCGCATGGACTTCGGTGAGTAGCCCCCGGGCTGGTCCACAGCGCGTGTCCGCTCCTGATGGCCCACGGGGTCGGGGTGCGGCCTCCTGGCTGTGAGGCGCCCTCCCTCGGCTCCCGGGCACCCACAAGCTATGAAAACCCCAGTTTTGCAATGGGAAGTAGTGGTGCTAGGAAAACGCATCAGACGGGGGGAGGAGCCACCTGCTGGGGCCGGCTCTGTCTGCGCCTGGCGCGATGCGGGCTGGGACACCATCCCCCCCCCCCCCCCCAACCCTGGGGCGGGGACTCTAAGGCCTCTCGCCCTTCTTCCTGCAGACGAGTTTTTCCACCATCCTTTCCTTGACGCCAGCGCCACTGTGAAGAAGTGTGAGTCCCCTGAGGGTCCTGGGGCTCCCGAGGCCGGGGCAGGGCTGGATGGGGGCGCGGGCGCCACACCCGCTGGAGGGCTTGGAAGGGGCCTCCCGCGGGCTGACCTGTGCCCTCCGCCAGCCCCTCCTGTGCCTGTGCCCTCGTACCCGAGCTCGGGGTCCGGCAGCAGCTCCAGCAGCAGCTCCACCTCGCACCTGGCCTCCCCGCCGGTGAGTACCCCGCTGGGGGCCGGGGCTTCTGGGGTTCGGCACTGCGTGGATGCCACGCTGGGGCCGTGTGCCCTCAGGACACCCGCCGTTCGCACTGGCTGCGGACAGACACGCTCGGGTTGTGAAATGTGGGAGCGTGATGAGTTGGCCAAAGCCCTCGTACCCCCCCCCCCAGCCCTCATGTCCCAGAGGCCGGTCTGCTGAGGGTGGCCCTGTGTCCTGGAGACCCCCTCCCCCTGCATTGTCCCTGGCACCTCAGCACGACACAGGCCCGGGGCGCCGGGCCCGTGGTGCAGAGGACGGCTCTTGCCCATGCCGGAGGCAGATGTGGGATGCCTTCTGTCCTGAGTGCAGAGCGGCCCCCCTTTCAGGCCTTTGCAGGACTGATGGAGATGCAGGGGCAGTCTCCCCAGGAACTCGGGGAGCCGGGTGGCTGCGTCCGGGGACTGTCCCTGTGGGGCCCAGCCCAGGTCCGGCTGACGGTAGACCAGCAGGAACTGATGGGGAGGAGGGCGTGCCGAGTCCCTTGTCAGCACCCTGTAGCCCCGGTTTGCCCCAGGCCCTGGGGCCGGGTCTCAGTGGCCTCCCGTGTGACCCCCAGTCCCTGGGAGAGATGCAGCAGCAGCTCCAGAAGACGCTGACTTCCCCGGCCGACGCTGCCGGCTTCCTGCAGGGCTCCCGCGGCTCTGGCGGCAGCAGCAAGGACTCGTCTTGCGACACAGATGACTTTGTCATGGTCCCAGCCCAGTTTCCAGGTTGGGGCCGGGGGGTGGGGTGGTGGCTTCGGTGTGAGTGATTGTGTGTGTACACACGTGTGTGCGCGTGCGCATGCGTGTGCATGCTTGCAAACCGTCTCCACGTGTGTCTTGATGGTTCTGGGAGCTTCCATACCAGGTTACCTTGGCTAGGAAGCCCGAACCACGTTGTCCTAGTTCCCCGCGGCTGCTCTGTGGGCTGAGTCCCTGCGCTCAGGCCCTGCCCTCCAGCCTCTGCTCCCAGGGCAGGAGCTGCTGGCTGCTTAGCAGTGCTGGTTTTCAGGCCTCTGAGATGGCCCCAGCCCCTCCCGAACTTCTGTCCTGGAGTCTGGAGTTCCTCTCGAGACCCTGGGTTTTGACACTTGTTATCCGCTGCCTGTGGCCATCCCATGACTCCGGGGACGGGGTGGGGTTGGAGCGGCCGAGAGGGCAGTGAGCAGGGAGCCAGGGCCATGAGAGGCTGGCGGGGCAGGTGTGGGACCCAGAGTCGCAGAGGAGGGGTCAGGCCCGGACCGGGAACGGTGGGCACCGGGCCTGGAGGTGGCTGAAGGCTGGGGTATGGAGAGCACACCCGGGGTCTGCTTGGGGGGCACAAGTGGGGACTCGGGAGCGCGCCTCCTCCCCTCCCTGCCTGCAGCCTCGCCCTGCTGTCTGGAACTGAGCGTGGGGCCATCAAGGAGCCGTGGTGGGTGAGGTGGCCCAGGAGCATGGAGCGGACACTTGTCCTGGCCTGAGAGGTACCCGGGCTCAGCCTCACCTATCTCCCGTCCATAGGTGACCTGGTGGCCGAGGCGGCCGGTGCCAAGCCCCCCCCGGACAGCCTCATGTGTAGCGGGTGAGCCCCCTGCCCTGCCCGCTCCCGGTTTGGGGAGAGGGACATGCTGGCTCTTGCCAGTTGTCCCTTTGCCCCGTCTATATTGTCTGTCCCTCCCAGGAGCTCACTGGTGGCCTCTGCTGGGCTGGAGAGCCGCGGCCGGACCCCACCTCCTTCCCCGCCCTGCAGTAGCTCTCCAAGCCCCTCAGGGTGAGCAGGGCCCCGAGGGGCCCCGAGCTGGGGCATTGCGGGCAGCACTGTGTCCCCAGGTCCTGTCCCGGTTCAGCGTTCGCAGGTCACCGGGCTTCTCGCGGGTGGACCAGGAGGGTGTGCTGTGGGGCCAGATGGGCTCAGGGTGCCAGAGCCAAGTGGGGGGCAGCCCCAGTCAGCCTTTTGCCACGTGTCCCTGTGGCACAGGGGGCTTGGGGTGGGGTGTGAACAGTCCCGGCCGCCGGAATGGTGGCCTGCACAGGGCTGAGGAAGCAGGCGGCCTCCGTGGCCTCTGCCCCCTGGTGTTTGTGCCTGGGGTTCAGCAAAGTATGCTGTTTCCGTTGACAGTCCCCTTCCTCCCTGCCTCTCTTCCCCCTGCAGCCGGGCCGGCCCCTTCAGCAGCAGGTGCGGCGTGTCCGTCCCCATCCCAGTCCCCACGCAGGTGCACAACTACCAGCGCATTGAGCAGAACCTGCAGTCGCCCACCCAGTACCAGGCAACACGGTGAGCAAGCATAGTCAGCTTTCACCTGTGATACTGCCCCGCCCCTGTGACTGTAGGGATCCCTCCTGGGGGCAAAGGGCATGCCCTAGAGAACCATAGCGAGAACCCCCCTCCCTTGGCAGCTCCCTTGGAGTGTTCACAGGATTGTCCCACATGGACGGTTGTGCAGGCTGTACACTGTGTAAATCTCACTGCTATCATTCACAGATGTGTGAGGGTTTTAGGTTTATTAGGATAGCATTCTGGTAGATGTTAATAAAGTATCCTGAATGTACAAAACTCCCTATTGATTTTTTTTTGCACTTTTTTTTTTTTTTAAGATTTTATTTATTTATTTGACAGAAAGAGAGATCACAAGTAGGCAGAGAGGCAGCCAGAGAGAGAGGGGGAAGCAGGCTCCCCGCGGAGCAGAGAGCCCGATGCGGGGCTCGATCCCAGGACCCTGAGACCATGACCTGAGCCGAAGGCAGAGGCTTTAACGCACTGAGCCACCCAGGTGGCTATTGATTTTTGATAAATTTCAACAAACGCGACAGGAGAAGGTTCCTTTTTTTTTTTTTTTTTTTCTTTCAAATTCACGGAAGTTCTGTGGGCTAGTGGTTTTCCTGGCAGGGACTGTGACCGCAGGCCTGAGAATGCCCAAGGGAAACACTGGGGTTCTTCATTCCCTAGTTACCGCTCTAGGCAGGAGGGTGAGTGGTCCAGTCTCCCTGGAGGCTCCCAAGTGAGACCTGTTGTTTGGACAGAGGGGTCAAGCCATCTGGCGTGGCCATGACCCTCACTGTGTGTGGCTGGGGCCTCACCTCCCTGTGCCTGCTGCTCCTGTCCCCAGGTCCTCTGCCATCCGCAGGTCGGGCAGCACGAGCCCCCTGGGCTTTGCCCGGGCCAGTCCGTCGCCCCCGTCCTATGGTGAGCACGGTGCTGCCCTGGCCAGGAAGCTGTCCCTGGGTGGGGGCCGGCCCTACACACCGTCTCCGCAAGGTGAGCTTGGATGCCCCTGGTGGGAGCTTCTGGAGGGGGGGGTCTACCCCGGGCTCGAGTGGCGGCGGAGGGGACTGGCTCTCTGTCGGGGCCTGACCTTGGTGACCTCTCTCTCTTTTCAAGTTGGAATCCTCCCCGAGCGGCCGGGCTGGAGCGGGGCGCCCTCCCCGCAAGGAGCCGAGATGCGGGGAGGCAGATCCCCTCGTCCGGGTAGGTGTGGCCGTGGCCCGGGGTAGGAGCCAGCTTCCTGCTCACAATGGTCACTGGTGCAAGTGGAGGGAGGCTTGGGTCCTGAGGGACAGCGTTCACAAGTTCAGGCTGTGGAGCGCCCTGGGGAGCTTCGGTGTCCGTGCCCGTTGTGCGCTGTTACCTGGGTGGGGGCAGTAGGCCAGACTGGAGGGCCCCACGCGGGAGTGACCCGGCCTTGTCCTGTCTTCCCCCAGGCTCCTCCGCACCCGAGCACTCTGCGCACGCCGCTGGGCTGGGCTGTCGCCTGCACAGCGCTCCCAACCTGTCCGACCTGCACGTCGTCCGCCCTAAGTTGCCCAAGCCCCCCACGGACCCCCTGGGTGTGGCGTTCGGCCACCCACAGTCCAGCCCCCCGCAGCCGGCCCACGGGCTGCAGTCCTGCCGACCCCTGCGAGGCTCGCCCAAGCTGCCTGACTTCCTGCAGCGCAACCCCCTGCCCCCCATCCTGGGCTCCCCCACCAAGGTACCGGGCCCCAGAGCTGGGGGCTGGCAGGGAGGAAGCGGCCCATGTGGCTCTGCACCGAGGGCCCTTTCCCGCCCTCCCGGCAGGCTGCCTGTGGGACATGCTTCGGGCCCCGCCGACACAGGCGCCCCACGGGCTGCAGCACGCTCCGCGCAGGCTCCTTAGCTCAGTCTGCTCCAGAGCATTCCCGATGGTGAAGCGGGGCTGGACCCGGAGCGACCCGCGGGGTTTCTGAGGGCGCGCGTGTGCCTGGGTCTTGGGCACGTGCAGGCGCCTGTTGCTTTCCTGCATGCAGCAAACGAGGTCCTGCGCCTCTGCTGTGGACACGAGGTGACGGAAGCGTGGGGCTGCGCCGGCACCGGGCTGTTGGCGCCCTCGTGGCGGCGCGTCTTAGCTCCCCGCCTGCTCCTCCTAGGCCATGCCTGCCTTCGACTTCCCCAAGACCCCCAGCTCCCAGAACTTGCTGGCCCTCCTGGCCCGGCAGGGTGTGGTCATGACCCCGCCGCGGAACCGGACGCTGCCGGACCTCTCGGAGGCAGGACCGCTCCAGGGGCCACAGCTGGGCCCCGGCCTGAGGCCCGCTGAGGACAAGAGCCCCTTCGGCAGGTGCGTGGGAAGGGACTGTCCTGACTCTGCTCGCTCTCTCTGGGAGAAGAAGCCGTGGGTAGACCTGCATGTGGGTGGGGGCCCCGTCTGTGCTGCCTCCATCTGGGACCCTTGTTGAGCTCACTTGGCGCGTCTGTTCACGGGGGCCGCTAGCCGTGTCCAGGGTGGGCAGGACCCGGCCGGCCGACGGGAAGCCGTGCGTGTGCCTGGTGTGCCGTGAGTTAGGGAGGGCTGGCCGGGCCGTGGGGAGGCTGGGCGGGGCGGCGTGGGGCCCCGGGGCTGGCCCCTCACAGCTCCTCGCCCTGCAGGTCCCTCAGTACCGGCCGCCTCACCGATCTGCTCCTTAAGGCTGCGTTTGGGACGCAGGCCCCTGACTCGGGGAGCACGGACAGCCTGCAGGAGAAGCCTATGGAGATCGGTGGGTGGGCGGGCTGGCTGCCCTGGGTGGGGACGGGCCAGGACCCCCAGGCTCTGAGCCCTTCCTTCTCCTGCTCTTGCAGCACCCTCTGCTGGCCTCGGAGGGAACCTGCACCCAGGAGCCCGTGCTGGGGGGGCCAGCAGCCCGTCCCCCGTGGTGTTCACCGTGGGCTCGCCCCCCAGCGGGAGCACGCCGCCCCAGGGTCCCCGTGCCAGGATGTTTTCAGGTGAGGATTGCGCGGTGCTCCCCCAGGCCGCGGGGCGTGAACGGCACTGCGTGCGGGTCGGAAGTCCCAAGCGCGAGGTAGTACGGGTCTTACACTTGGAGCAGGCAGAGTGCCCACAATGCTCGTGTTCGCAGCCGCCTTGGGAAGGCTGTCCTCGTGGGTCAGGGGTCCCCAGCTCGGGCGCAGATGCACCCACAGCTGCTGCCTCTGGACTGGAGGGCCCACCTGCTGTGGGGCAGGAAGCAGGAAGGACAGGGGTCCTTGGTGGGGGCGGGGAAGGAGTGCAGACCGAGGAGCCCGGAACAGGTGGGCCGCAGTCTGCGTCGGGAGTTGGTAGGAGCGTGTCCTGGATCGGCCGCCCGCCGGCCTCTCCCTGCAGTGGGCTCCTCGAGCTCCCTTGGCTCGGCCGGCTCCTCTGCCCGTCACCTGCCCCCCGGGGCCTGTGGGGAGGCTGCCCCGGACGTCCCGGCCCCCGGCCACTGCTGTGGCTTCGCCGACCCCGTCACCGCCAACCTGGAGGGGGCTGTGACTTTCGAGGCCCCCGATCTCCCTGAGGAGACTCTGATGGAGGTGAGGGCCCCTGGCCGAGGGCGGTGGGTCCTGGGGCGGGTGGTTCGTGGGGGGGCGTGGGATGGGGAGGACGATGGGGGGGGAATGGCCAGGCTGTGGGTCCTGGGGTGGGGAGGGTGGAGGGCGTGTCCTGGGGCGGGAGGGCGATGTGGGGGATGGCCAGGTTGTGGGTCCTGGTGCGAGGGGGGCCGCCACCTCAGCCGCCCGCTCCTCCACAGCAAGAGCACACAGAGATCCTGCACAGCCTGCGCTTCACGCTGGTGTTCGTGCAGCACGTGCTGGAGATCGCAGCCCTGAGGGGCAGCGCCAGCGACTCGGCCGGGAGCCCGGAGTCCCAGCTGCAGGAGAGCGTGGTGGCCGATCAGATCAGCCTGCTGAGTCGGGAGTGGGGGTGCGTGGGCCCTGTGGGGCTGGGGTGGGGTGGCTTGGGCTCCAGGGCCCCCGCGCCCCCTGACGGGTCTGCTGCCCTGCAGCTTTGCGGAGCAGTTGGTGCTCTACCTGAAGGTGGCCGAGCTGCTGTCCTCGGGCCTACAGACAGCCATCGACCAGATCCGGGCCGGCAAGCTGTGCCTGTCGTCCACCGTGAAGCAGGGTGAGTGCCGTGCCCCAGGGGCCGCGATGGAGGCCGGAGAGTGTGGCAGGTGCAGAAGCCTGGGGGGGGGGTCGCCTAGAGCAGCCAGGGCTCCTGGGGCAGGACGGCCCTCGCTGAGGCTGTGCACCCCTGCGACCCCCACCCCCCGCAGTGGTGCGGAAGCTGAACGAGCTATACAAGGCGAGCGTGCTGTCCTGCCAAGGGCTCAGCCTGCGGCTGCGGCGCTTCTTCCTGGACAAGCAGCGGCTGCTGGACCGCATCCAGAGCGTCACTGCCGAGAAGCTCATCTTCAGCCACGCGGTGCAGACGGTAGGCCCGTGAGGCAGGTGGGACGGCCACAGCTTGCCGGGCTTGAGCTGGGGTCCCCCCGCCAGCGCTCAGCCCTGGGCTCCCCAGGCCCAGCTGGTGCTGGGAGCCCGTCTGGCTTTGGGGTCCAAGCAGGAGGCCTGTGCTGGGGTCGTCCGGTGGGCGTGTGTCCCCGGGAGCAGCCAGTGCAGGCGGCCCCTTCTGGTCGTGCAGCTTGCGGGCCGCGGGGCCTTCTCTGATTCCCTGGCTTTGGGGTCTTTGTGTCTAAGAAGAGTTGGCTCTAAGCATAAATGTGCAGATGGAACGAGCGTCCGGGGGAGAGCTGGCCTCCTCCCGGGGTGACCGGCGGCGAGGTAGGCTGTCACAGCCCGCGCTGCCAGGGGGTGCTCCACGTGGTGGTGCTGGCCCACCCGAGGGGGTGTCGCCCGAGCGTCTGTCCAGGCCCCCACGTGGCCCCAGCGGTCCTCACCGTGGGCCGCCTGGTATGTGTGGCGACAGTCGGTCCCCGGTCCCTCCCGGCCTGCTGGCTCAGCCCCTGGCCTCCCTCGAGCAGGTGCAGTCGGCCGCCTTGGACGAGATGTTCCACCGCCGAGAGGACTGCGTGCAGCGCTACCACAAGGCCCTGCTGCTGATGGAGGGTTTGCAGCACATCCTCACGGACCAGGCGGACGTGGAGAACATTGCCAAGTGTGAGCGCCGCTGGGCCGGCCGGGGGAGGGCGTGAGGGAGAGGTGGGGAGCAGGGGCCCCCCTCACCGTGCCGTCCCTCGTTGCAGGCAAGCTGTGCATCGAGCGGAGACTCTCGGCGTTGCTGAGCGGCCTCTGTGCCTGACCG